>OU342740.1:76059877-76751043 GCA_910589775.1 Avena eriantha
TGTGGCAGCTTAAATAATTTATTTACGTGCCACTTACATTCTGTCGTATTTGGAGACCTCCTACCCCTCAGCAATCGTGGAACCGATGGATCATTGTTTTCAGATAGCAGTGGCACAATCACAATTTCGGATTCAACTACCGACTCGGGCGTTTCCAAACCCTAAGTCGTGGTACATTTTACTCAGAGAACGTGGGTAGATTGTTTCGCCCAGTAACGTGCCACACACAGAGCGATCAGAATTTAACAGAATTACATTTATAGGTTCAAGTTCAACACATTACTATGCATCTTCATTGCCAGCAGCCTTCTTCCGCAGCCTGGGTGCCAAGCCTTCACGTCCACTGGCTTCTTCATTTCCTAACTTCTTCCTCTTCCTCGGTGCCAATTTTCTTAGCTTTACGTACTCTGCATCGCCGGGACAATTGGCACCAGAATCGTGTCCAGCATCATCTTTCCACTCGTTTTTTATTTCTTCAGGCAGCAAAATGACTGACCTGGCAGTCATGTTTCTAACCTTGTGGCTCTTCCTATCAAAGAAACAAGACTGTTGCATAATTGCCCAATATCTACAGAGTAAATAAATCAAAAATGACAATTTAGCACAAACATGCGAAACCCAAGCAACCTTTGCTTACCAGGAGCTAATTGGGTTCGAGCAACCACCATGTCCGAGAATAGAAGGGTGACTCCCAGTTGCAGTAGCTTCCACATCCCGTACATGACATTTCAGGTCAAACATGCAATCCGAAGCATACCTTTTCATCAACCCAATTAGCTGACTGTCACACGATATAGGAACATAGTTGCCACATTCATCCATGAAGCTGAACTTTGCAGTCTGCTTCGGTCATACTTCAACATGATTACGCAGAGCAGCAACCATACCAAATATAGTGCAGATCTGCGCAGGCGCTTCTTCCATCGTGAAACAATGGCTTCCATACCACTTGCCTTTGGAGTCGTACCTATAGACGACTACCGTAACCAGGTAAGGGGGTCCGCGCAGATCCCACTTGACAGAAAACTGTGGACAAAATATGTTTATCAGCGTTGGGCTAACAAACAATTTGAGGTTCAGTAGCCAGCTAGCAGTTGTAATTAGTGCGAATAGCAAAGAGAAGGGTAGCTCACCCGCTTGTAGGTAGAACTTCTTCTTCCTTGATAGTAGGATCTGCCATCCTCCGAACTGCTCGGCTCGTCGGCGGCGGAGGCGGGCTAGATCATCGCAACGGCGGCTACGACATGCGCTATTGGAGCTTGGTATCAGCAACTAGGCGCAGCAACTGGGCGCAGCAACTTGGCCCCGGAAGTCAAATGTCCGAAGGGATCGTCCTGTCTGGAGGGTGGATTCTAACGCCGCCAGTGCTAGGGGAAAGCTGGGAATGGATTTGTGAAATTGGTATACGCATCCAATCCACTTAGCTGCTCGATTTGCCTAAGAGGTTGCCGCGTTGGCGCCCGCGTCCCGGACGGATAACCGACATGTGGGTCCCGACCGTCTACTTCATGGGGCGGCTTAACAGAATATTTGTATTTGCAGGGGTGAGATGAGTTTGCCTCGAAATGCCCCACTCAGTAGTTGGCGGCCCAACTTTTCGAAACGTGGTAATTTCAAGCAACTTAGGTACCGCCATGCGCTGGCCTGCCAACTTTGGTACCGCAGACGAACAAGCCCCATCAGTGGTCCCTTCTTGATAGATTCATTGATGGTGGACATATACAAAAATAGATGAGCAAGGATGATCAGGAAAAGATTTACGAGATGAGCATACAAGTGTAAAATTTGAAATAGAGTTATTTTTCATGAACCACATAAGGATCCACCAGTGTCATTGCATGTATGTTCTTTTCATGAATCACAGCCAGTGTCATTGCATGTCTTATACTTCCATAAACCACATATGGATCCACCTAGTGTGATTGCATGTATGTTCCTCCAAACACACCACATAAGGATCCACCAGTGTCATTGCGTGTCTGTTCTTTTCATGAACCACACCCAGTGTCATTGTATGCGTGTTCTTCTAAACAAACCACATAAAGATCCACCAGTGTCATTGCCTATATGTTCTTTTCATCAACCACACCCAGCGTCATTGCATGTGTGTTATTCTAAATAAACCACATAAGACATTGCATGTCTGTTCTTTTCATGAACCACACCCGGTGTCATTGCATGTCTGTTCTTTTCATGAACCACAGCTAGAGTCATTGCACGTATGTGCCTCAAAACAAACCACATAAGGATCCACCAGTGTCATTGCATGTCTGTTCTTTTCATAAACCACATAAGGATCTACCAGTGTCATTGCATGTCTGTTCTTTTCATGAACCACACCCAGTGTCATTGCATGTGTGTTACTTCCATAAACCCATGTGGATCCACCGGTGTCATTGCATGTCCGTTCCTCTAAACAAACCACATAAGGATCCACAAGTGTCACTGCATGTCTGTTCTTTTCATGAACCACATAAGGATGGGCCCATCAGTGTCATTGCATGATGTTCTTTTCATGAACCACACCAAGTGTCAGTGCATGTCTGTTCTATTTCATGAACCACACCCAGTTTCACTGCATGACTGTTCTTTTTATGAACCACAGAAGGATCTACCAGTGTCATTGCATGTCTTTTACTTCCATAAACCACATGTGGATCCACCGGTGTCATTGCATGTCTGTTCCTCTAAACAAACCACATAAGGATCCACCAGTGTCATTACGTGTGTGTTCTTTTCATGAACCACATAAGGATCTACCAGTGTCATTGCATGTCTGTTCTTTTCACGAACCACAACCATTGTCATTGCATGTGTGTTACTTACATTAACCACATGTGGATCCACCGGTGTGATTGCATGTGTGTTATTTTCATGAACCACATAAGGATCTACTAGTGTCATTGCATGTCTATTAATTTCATGAAACACACCCAGTGTCATTGCATGTGTGTTACTTCCATAAACCACATGTGGATCCACCGGTGTCCTTACATGTCCGTTCCTCTAAAAAAACCACATAAGGATCCACCAGTGTCATTGCATGTCTGTTCTTTTCATGAACCACATAAGGATGGGTCCACCAGTGTCATTGCATGTCTGTTCTTTTCATGAACCACACCCAGTGTCAGTGCATCTCTGTTCTATTCATGAACCACACCTAGTTGCACTGCATGTCTGTTCTTTTCATGAACCACAGAAGGATCTACCAGTGTCATTGCATGTCTTTTACTTCCATAAACCACATGTGGATCCACCGGTGTCATTGCATGTGTGTTCTTCTAAACAAACCACATAAGGATCCACCAGTGTCATTGCCTGTCTGTTCTTCTCATGAACCACATAAGGATGAACCCACCAGTGTCATTGCATGTCTGTTCTTTTCATGAACCACACCTAGTGGCATTGCACGTGTGTTACTTCGATAAACCACATATGGATCCACCGGTGTGATTGCATGTCTGTTCCTTCCATAAACCACATAAGGATCCACCAGTGTCATTGCAAGGCTGCTTCATTTCATGAACCGCGACTAGAGTCATTGCATGTCTGTTCTTTTCATGAACCACGGCTAGAGTCATTGCATGTCTGTTCCTCTAAACAAACCACATAAGGATCCACCAGTGTCATTGCATGTTTGTTCTTTGCATGAACCACATAAGGATCTACCAGTGTCATTGCATGTCTGTTCTTTTCTTGAACCTCACCCAGTGTCATTGCATGTGTGTTACTTCCATAAACCACATGTGGATCCACCGGTGTCATTGCATGTTTGTTCGACTAAACAAACCACATAAGTATCCACCAGTGTCATTGTCTGTCTGTTCTTCTCATGAACCACATAAGGATGGGCCCACCAGTGTCATTGCGTGTCTGTTCTTTTCATGAACCACACCCAGTGTCTGTGCATGTTTGTTCTATTCATGAACAACATAAGGATCTACCAGTGTCATTGCATGTCTTTTACTTCCATAAACCACTTGTGGATCCACCGGTGTCATTGCATGTCTGTTCCTCTAAACAAACCACATAATGATCCACCAGTGTCATTGCGTGTGTGTTCTTCTCATGAACCACATAAGGATCTACCAGTGTCATTGCATGTCTGTTCTTTTCATGAACCACACCTAGTGTCATTGCAGGTGTGTTACTTCCATCAACCACATGTGGATCCACCGGTGTGATTGCATGTCTATTCCTTCCATAAACCACATAAGGATCCACCAGTGTCATTGCATGTCTGTTCTTTTCATTAACCACTCCTAGTGTCAGTGCATGTCTATTCTTTTCATGAACCACACCCAGTGTCAATGCATGTCTGTTCTATTCATGAACCACATAAGGATCTACTAGTGTCATTGCCTGTATTTTACTTCCATAAACCACATGTGGATCCACCGGTGTCATTGCATGTCTATTCCTCTAAACAAACCACATAAGGATCGACTAGTGTCATTGTGTGAGTGTTCTTCTCATGAACCGCACCCAGTGTCATTGCATGTGTGTTCTTCTAAACAAACCACATAAGGATCCACCAGTGTCATTGCATGTCTGTTATTTTCATGAACCACATAAGGATGGGCCCACCAGTGTCATTGCATGTCTGTTCTTTTCATGAACTACACCCAGTGTCAGTGCGTGTCTGTTCTATTAATGAACCACACCCAGTTTCACTGCATGTCTATTGTTTTCATGAACCACATAAGGATCTACCAGTGTCATTGCATGTTTTTTACTTCCATAAACGACATGTGGATGCACCAGTGTCATTGCATGTGTGTTCTTCTAAACAAACCACATAAGGATCCACCAGGGTCATTGCATGTCTGTTTTTTTCATTAACCACATAAGGATGGGCCCACCAGTGTCATTGCATGTTTTTTCCTCTAAACAAACCACATAAGGATCCACAAGTGTCATTGCATGTCTGTTCTTCTCATGAACCACATAATGATGGGCCCACCAGTGTCATTGTGTGTCAGTTCTTTTCATGAACCACATAAGGATCTACCAGTGTCATTGCATGTCTGTTTTATTCATGAACCACATAAGGATCTACCAGTGTCATTGCATGTCTTTTATCTTTTACTTCCATAAACCACATGTGGATCCACCGGTGTCATTGCATGTCTGTTCCTCTAAACAAATCACATAAGGATCCACTAGTGTCATTGTGTGTGTGTTCTTCTCATGAACCACACCCAGTGCCATTGCATGTGTGTTCTTCTAAACAAACCACATAAGGATCCACCAGTGTCATTGCATGTCTGTTCTTTTCATGAACCACATAAGGATTGGCCCACCAGTGTCATTGCATGTCTGTTCTTTTCATGAACCACACCTAGTTTCAGTATATGGCTGTTCTATTCAAGAACCACACCCAGTTTCACTACATATCTGTTCTTTTCATGAACCACATAAGGATCTACCAGTGTCCTTGCATGTCTTTTACTTCCATAAACCACATGTGGATCCACCGGTGTCATTGCATGTGTGTTCTTCTAAATAAACCACATAAGGATCCACCAGTGTCATTGCCTTTCTGTTCTTCTCATGAACCACATAAGGATGGACCCACCAGTGTCATCGCATGTCTGTTCTTTTCATGAACCACACCCAGTGTCAGTGCATGTCTTCACGAACCACACCTAGTTTCACTCCATGTCTGTTCTTTTCATGAACCACATAAGGATCTACCAGTGTTATTGCATGTCTTTTACTTCCATAAACCACATGTGGATCCACCGGTGTCATTGCATGTCTGTTCCTCTAAACAAACCACATAAGGATCCACCAGTGTCATTGCGTGTGTGTTCTTCTCATGAACCACACCCAGTGTCATTGCATGTGTGTTCTTCTAAACAAACCACATAAGGATCCACCAGTGTCATTGCCTATCTATTCTTTTCATGAACCACATAAGGATCCACCAGTGTCATTGCATGTTTGTTATTTTCATTAATCACAGCCACTGTCATTGCATGTATGTTCTTTTCATGAACCACACGCAGTGTCATTGCATGGGTAGCCGTTAGACCGAGTCTTCTAGAAGGCACGCCCTAACACAGTTGTTCTGCTTGACGATTGTCACATACCGTTGATTGGGGCGCTTGGACGATTGGGATGGTCTTCTTGAGAGCGATCCGCGAGTAGGCTGTTCTGCGGCATGATTGGCCACGATTGCTTTGGACAAACTGGCAACACCGGGCGCTCCCCTGTTTCGAGTGTCACATCTCACGAGTTTAGTGGGCCACATCCTAGTGTCACGTCCCCATTACTTCTCTTGCTCCCCGTACTTCTCTTCCTTACCCTCGAAGCCACTTTCCCCACTTCACTCCCATCCTGCCGTAGCCGCTAGCCGACGGCGCCTCCATCCCAATCTCCTCTCCCGCAGCCACCCCTCTATCCCTCTCGCCATCGGTTCAAGGGGAGACGACGAGGAAACACGTCGTGACGATAGGGATGGTGATTTCGATGTGAGTCGTCTCATCTCTATTTCTATCATCTGTGGCCAGTTATCTATTTTTTGAGCTAGATCTAATATGTTTACTCATGTGCGTATGATGTGTTAGGCCAACCAGACGATGTATGACTCCGACTATCACGGTTTACAGGATGAAGACAGTCCTCTGGTATGTAAACATGGATATGTGTCCGCTAAATTTGTAGCCTTGGAAGGACGAAACGCAGGCAGGAGGTTTCTACGGTGTCAAGGACATCGTGTAATGATGCAAGGCAGAAGTTGAGGTGTTGTCAAATGGGTAGATCCAGAGTGGCCCAAATCGATGCAGAAAACGCTGGACAAACTATGGGAAATGACTGTCGAGTTGAAAGGATCCGTATTCATCTCACTTCTTGACAGTGTTGAGATGAATCTATGGGAACCATTTGACACGACCAAGCATAAGCGAGATCTCAGGTGGGTGCAAGACAAGGTTATCAAAGTCGAGAAGGAGAGGGACGCGGCGTTGGCCCTGAAGGCTAAAGCAGAGCAAGAACTGACTCAAGCAAGGAATGGTCTCCACCAGGCCAAAGTCCTACAGTACACAACTACGAGTATTGACAAGTGCATGAGGAAAAATACAGAGAAACAATTGAAGTTGTGCAAGGAAGATGCTAAAAGAAGGAGCAGACAATTCGATCCTTGCTCTTGCAGGAAGATGCGCTTCAGGCCAAGATTAGGAAGATCAAGGAGATGTGTGATAACTAGTTCTATTTAGCTTAAGATCCGTGCCTTTTTAAGTTGTAATATTTGTACTTTTTGACCTAGTGGTCTGAACTATTGGTCCCGGATTCTAGGGAGGAAAAAAAATGCTCTAACCCCGCATTAATTTGTGGAAGAATTTGTTATTTAGATCAATTTCTGCCTCGATTTTGATCTCTGTCCCATATTGGGAACGTAACCGTGGACCAAAGATACCTTTTCTACTAGTGTATTCTGACACTGGTGGTTTGTTTAAACGTAATCTACGTGGATTGTGCCGCGTGCAAATGGCACAACCACAATTTATAAAGTGGAAGCACGTACACCCGGTTACTGGAGATCCAGGAGCTCCGCCAGATTCAGGGGATGCAGGAACAGAGAGGCAGTGAGATAGACGGGCTCAAGATTAGGCCATAAAGTGGTACCCATTTCCTCCTCATCTGGGCATTATCGGTGAGAACATTGTTGTTTATGTTGCCACGTCATTGTGCATCATCTAAAATAAGTTATTGCTTCATGGAGTGTGGCAGCTTAAATAATTTATTTATGTGCCACTTACATTCCGTCGTATTTGGAGACCTCCTGCCCCTCAGCAATTGTGGAACCGGTGGATCATTGTTTTCAGATAGCAATGGCACAATCACAATTTCGGATTCAACTACCGACTCGGGCATTTCCAAACCCTAAGTCGTGGTACATTTTACTCAGAGAACGTGGGTAGATTGTTTCGCCCAGCAACGTGCCACACACAGAGCGATCAGAATTTAACAGAATTACATATATAGGTTCAGGTTCAACACATTACTATGCATCTTCATTCCCAACAGCCTTCTTCCGCAGCCTGGGTGCCAAGCCTTCACGTCCACTGGCTTCTTCATTTCTTGCCTTCTTCCTCTTCCTCGGTGCCAATTTTCTTAGCTTCACGTACTCTACATCGCCGGGACAATTGGCACCAGAATCGTGTCCAGCATCATCTTTCCACTCGTTTTTTATTTCTTCGGGTAGCAAAATGACTGACCCAGCATTCATGTTTCTAACCTTGCAGCGCTTCTTGTCAAAGAAACAATACTGTTGCATATGCCCAATATCTACAGAGTAAATAAATCAAAAATTACAATTCAGCACAAACATGCGAACCCCAAGCAAGCTTTGCTTACCAGGAGCTAATTGGGTTCGAGCAACCACCCTGTCCAAGAATAGAAGGGCGACTCCCAGTTGCAGCAGCTTCCATATCCAGTACATGACATTTCAGGTCAAACATGCAATCCGAAGCATACCTTTTCATCAACCCAATTAGCTGACTGTCACACGATATAGGAACATGGATGCCACGTTCATCCATGAAGCTGAACTTTGCAGTCTGCTTCCGTCATACTTCAACATGATTACGCAGAGCAGCAACCATATCAGATATAGTGCATATATGCGCATGCGCTTCTTCCATCGTGAAACAATGGCTTCCATACCACTTTCCCTTGGAGTCGTACCTGTAGAGGACTACCGTAACCAGGTAAGGGGGTCCATTCAGATCCCACTTGATAGAAAACTGTGGACAAAATATGTTTAGCGTTGGGCTAAGTAACAATTTGAGGTTCAGTAGCCAGCTAGAAGTTGTCATTAGTCTGAATAGCAAAGAGAAGGGTAGCTCACCCGCTTGTAGGTAGAACTTCTTCTTCCTTGATAGTAGGATCTGCCATCCTCCGAACTGCTCGGCTTGTCGGCGGCGGAGGCGGGCTAGAGCCTCGCAACGGCGGCTATGGCATGCGCTATTGGAGCTCCGTATCAGGGACTGGGCGCAGCAACTTGGCCCCAGAAGTCAAATGTCCGAAGGGATCGTCCGGTATGGAGGGTGGATTCTAACGCCGCCGGTGCTAGGGGAAAGCTGGGAATGGATTTGTGAAATTGGTCAACGCATCCAATCCACTTAGCTGCTCGATTTGCCTAAGAGGTTTCTGCGTTGGCGCCCGCGTCACGGACAGATAACCGACATGTGGGTCCCGACCGTCTACTTCACGGGGCGGTTTAACAGAATGTTTGTATTTGTAGGGGTGAGATGAGTTTTCCTCGAAATGGCCCCTCTCAGTAGTTGGCGGCCCAACTTTTCAGAACGCGGTAATTTCAGGCAACTTAGGTACCGCCATGCGCTGGCCTGCCAACTTTGGTACCGCAGACGAACAAACCCCATCAGTGGTCCCTTCTTGATAGATTCATTGATGGTGGACATATACAAAAATAGATGAGGAAGGATGATCAGGAAAAGATTTATGAGATAAAAATACAAGTGTAAAATTTGAAATAGAGTTATTTTTCCTAATGGTGTTCCTTAGTCTACTCCAACCTCAGGTCACGAACCTATAGGCAACACAGTGCTCTGATACCATCTGTAAGATCTCACCATAATAAGGTAAGATCCCTGTGATTGCAGTGCTAGTCCCTGGATCGAAATGCTAGCACCCATAGTTTAAGATGAAGTACACAGAAACAAAGGTCATTATTACATCGCATATCCAGGAATACAATAGTTCTTACAACTCACTTAGACCAAGGCTAACATTATTCAAGGTTCACAAGACATTGTATAATAATAGAGTCTTTTGTCTTCATGCGCCACAGGCAAACATGTCGAGTGTAGTTCCGCAACCCTACTCATCATCAGAGTATCCTGCAACATAATAAGTTACAACCACAAAGGGTCAATACATTTGGAATTTTATTGGCAAGTGATACCATAGATACTTAGTATAATCCAACAACTACATGAATATATGGCTAAGTGTGGTTTTGGCTGACTTTGCTAAAAGCAAGGTTTTATCTCATAGTTTTTGAAGAGTAGATTTTCTCTTTAAAAACACTAAGGTACCATTGATAGACATCAATGAACCTCTACCCTTGTTCACCCACAAGTTTTAACTTAGAGAAATTTGGATGAGGAGATTATTGAACTGCTTCAATGTCTTGACGCTCAGAAATTGTCCATAACCGAGGACACAGCTAAGTACTTAGTTTTATCCTCTCGAGAGGTGGTGCACTTTCCCCACAAGACTCGGCATGCATCGAGACGAGACTTTTCAGAAGCAATCCCTCAGACCACCATGGACGCGTTCCATCCTATCAAATCTACCACCCCCTGTCCGTCTGGGTGAGTTCTTGCAACTTAGTCGGTCAAGGCAGAGCCCACATGCCATGTGGTTGCACTAGAAGCTTCGCGACAAGAACGTCTCCAATCTCTTTGTTCCTGGGTGGCCGTCCACAAGTGTGATACACCAGCTGACCATAGACATGGCCCCTGAGTAACCAGTCAACATAATCCAAGCAAGTCCCATTCCACCCAGGTGTTTAATTAATATTTAGTTGTTTTCTTAGTCAAACAAAATAATATATTTCCATATCTTGTTATGAATTTCCACCCACGAATTCTAATAGCATGGCTAAGCACTCCATACTATGTCTTTCAACTAGGAAATACTACCAAGATATAATCTATAGGATAGCATAGCATAGTAACATATAAATAATCCTACCATGCTAAGATATACCAAAATTAACACTAGTGCAATAGTGAAAATAATAGGACATAGATGAAATATCACTTGCCTTGGTAGCTAGGGGAATAGGTACAATCCTCACAGCAACAAACTTCACAATCCACACAATCTACACAAAGAACAATACAACAACAATAATTCAATCAATATAGCATCACAAAAATATGAATGCATGCAAAATGCAATGATATGAACAAAACTAAAAACTTACAAAGTCTACAGTAAAGAGGTTAAAATACTCTATCTAAAGGCAAAGAAATACTTAAAAACAATTTATGGAGTAATTTTTTTATGATCAAAATACTCCTACAATGGTTCTGCCTAAAACTCCAAATTTTCAGAAGAAAAGTGTGAAATAATGCCTCCACAATAAAGGTCTCATTTTTCTGAATCCATAGACACAAAATTTGCATTTTTCTGATTTGTGGATCAAAAGTTATTGAATTTCTAAGTTTAATATAAATTATGTCTATTTTTCTAATTAAACAGACGCTCTGGCCGACGTGGCGCTTTCCTATTGGCCCGTACCGATTTGGTCAGATCGATCGCTGTGGACCGTTAGATTTTAAGTGGCCACGGACGAACCAGATCAGCCAGTACCACTTTGGTTAGTGATCTAATCCTAGCCGCTGGGACTAGATCGGACGGCGCTCAGTGCGTGGCCAAGAGCTGGTGGCGCTGGCTCTCTGTGCGCGGCTGCGGCGCATCGGACGGTGGTGTGCCGTCGATTCTAAAGGGGCAGGGGTCCGTGGACTGTTACCAGAGGTTGTGGCGGTCGAGGCGGTCTCGTTGATGGTCGTGGTGGAGAGAGGGGTGCTCGACTGCGTCATGTATTCCTCGCCGGAGTTCTTACTGACGGCGGAACTCACGTCTCCGAGACGGTGACATTGATCTGGGGCTCGAGCAGGCAAATATACGGGTCAGTAAAAGGCGCCTGGTCCTGTACAAGCTAGTGGTGGCCAAAAAGGGGCGGCGGGAACCCGAGTCTCACCGGAAAGGTCGACGGACGCCGGCGATGATCGTGTCATCGACATGGGGCAAGAAAAAATGTGTGGCCAGGGTTAATAGGTGTGCCAGGACATGGTAAAGGGGATAGGGCAGAGAGGAGGGCTCGAGGTGGTCGGAGCTCACCGAAATCGTCGCCGGAGTACCGTCAGCGTGCGGTGGTTCGGGCTCTAAATTGGAGAGCCTAGGGGCTCTCTGGGGGTGGCGGCTGAGGGGAAACCGAAGAGGAGGGAGAGGGGATTAAGAAGGAGTGGTTGCAGTGGGGATTTAGTGCGTGTAATGCTCGAATTCGAGCCGATTAGAAACGGCAGAGAAGAGAGGGGGTCAGTTCACCCCGGGGTGGAAGAAGATGAGGTGGAGGCTGACGTGGAGGTGGGGCCAGGGTGCAAGTGGGAGGGGGCGTGCAGGGGGACGGTGAGAAAAGGAGAGACAGGGGAAGAGGTGGCCCGGGTGGGCTGTTGGGCTGGGTTGGGCCGAATAGGCCAGAAGCTGCTGCTGCTGCGTTTTTTTTCTCCCTTTTCTTTTTTCCTTTTCGTTTTTCTTTTCCAAGATTTTGAATTTAGAAAAAGGGTTCCAAATTGCCTCAAAATTTCACCAAACTAAATGCAATGCAACACATGCCATGACGATATGAATGCAATGATGATGGTTTATAGATGAAAATTTTAGGATGTTACAATTTATGTTTTGCTATACCATGAGGGACAAGCTGAATACCACTCTTATTATGTTTTCTATATGTGAAACAAACAAACGTCTTTCGATGCATTGTTATTCATGATCTTTTGTTTGTAACTTTTCATGTTACAACATAGTTGCTATGTCTTATTGTTAGAACTCTATCTTTCATGCTCATGTTTAGAGTACTTTGATCCTAGCTATCAATGCTTTACAAATACCTTGATCAAGATTGTGATGGTGCATGTCACCTCAAAAATTATTCTTTTTATCACTTACCTACTCGAGGACGAGCAGGAGTTAAGCTTGGGGAGGCTTGATACGTCATAAACGTATCTATAATTTTTGATGCTCCATGCTTGTTTTGTATCAACTTACTTATGTTTTGTTTACACTTTGAGGTATTTTTATACATTTTCCGGAACTAACCTATTAACAAGATGCCACAGTGCCAGTTGCCTGCTTTCTGCTGTTTTTGGTTTCAGAAAAGCTAGTAAGTAAATATTCTCGGGATTGGACGGGACAAAAGCCAAAGTCAATATTTTACCAGAAGGAACACGGAGTCCGGAGGAGAGCCGAAGTAGGGCCACAAGGCGACCACACCTAGGACTGGCGCAACAACCACCTAGGCACGCCGGACTATGGTGTGGGCCCCTCGGGCTCCCACCGAACTTGCCCTTTTTCCTATAAAAGTATCCCGATGCAGAAACCCTAAGGACCTAGATCAAAAATCCAAGAAAGAGTCTGTTTCCGCTCCCATATCCATCCCTAGATCGGGGGGATCCCAAGCTCTTCCTGGCACCCTGCCGGAGGGGAGAGATCATCCCGGAGGCCTTCTTGATCACCATGCCATGTTTAGATCTTGTGAGCTCCATTCATGATCAAGATCATCTATTTGTAATCCTATATGTTGTTTTTGCGGGGATCCGATGGATATTGAGATACTATGTCAGATTGATTATTGATTCTATCATGTCTATGTTATTTGTGATCTTGCATACTCTCCGTTGCTAGTAGCTATATTGGCCAAGTAGATGCTTGCAACTCCAAGAGGGAGTATTTATGCTCGATAGTAGGTTCATGCCTCTAGTAATCTGTGGAAACAGAAATCTCTAAGGTTGTAGGTGTGTTGGTTCTACTAGGGAGAAAACAACAATCCTTTCTCCATGGGGCAATTGTATTGTTTACTGTACACACTTTGCTTAATGCAATTATCTGTTGCTTACAACTTAATACTGGAAGAGGTTCGGATGATAACCTGAAGGTGGATTATTAGTCATAGATGTAGTTTGATTACGGTCTATGTATTATGTTGTAATGCCCAATCATATCTCGTAGGAGTCAAGATGTCTAGTATATGCATTGTTATGCTTTCTCAATCTGTCCATTGCCCCGCTGTAATTTGTTCACCCAACATGCTATTTATCTTAAGGAGAAACACCTCTAGTGAACTGTGGACCCCAGTCCATTCCTTTACAATTAATATACCAGCTATTGTTTACTTTCTACAAGCAATTACTATCTTCCACACTATACATTTAATCCTTTGTTTTCAGCAAAACCAGTGAGATTGAGAACCTCACTGTAAGTTGAGGCAAAGTTCTGTGGTTGTGTTGTGGAGGATTCTCAGTTGCTAGCAACACCTTGGAGTTGTTTCCTTACTCCTACTCGTTCGATAACCTTGGTTTCATAACTGAGGGAAACTTGCTGTTGTGCTCATCACACCTTCCTCTTGGGGTTCCCAACGAGCTCTACATATCTTGAGCCATCAATTATCATTTTATGATTGTTTGAATTTTGTAAGGTAGTTTACCAAAGGAAACATGAATATGAAACTATTTTATATGATCAAATTATTTCATCATTAGAGGGTATAAGATAAATGAGAATCTAATTACTATGATTTGATCAATAGTAATGAAATTCGATTTATAAGAATGTCATATGGAAAATTGTGGAATTTAATGCGTTTGAAATGCAAAGCATCACAATATGATATTTGATATCAAAATGGGTGAATAGATGGCACCAAACAAATTGTTTTAGTGTAGATGTAGAGACCATTAGTTAGAAATAGTTAGCACTCCATTAGAACATATAGTGAACCATCTAGATTCGTGAGATCGGCTCCATATCTAGTATGGATCGTTGTAAAAGTTTTGGGGTTATTCGATATAACAAAAACAATAGCGAATAAGTCCTTGTAGAGTATTCATTTGAAATTTGAATACAAAATCCATAGCTGATACCAAAAGAGAAGCAAAACTAGTATTGCTTGGATTTTGGTGCATTCTCGAGAAAGTTCACATTCAGTGATATTTCTCAATTATGGACAAAATGGAAGATAGTGGAAAACATGATGAGGATTCAAAACCCCGCATCATATTGTTGAGAAGCGCAAGGGAAAGCATTCCTGAACGATACTCTTCACAAAAGAAAGAATCAATGATAATGATCTTTGTCTTTTCCCCAGACATGAAGTAGGATTCAAAATGTAGCCCATATCTTGTATGGAGACATTTTTGAAACATTTTTTATGATTACCAGAATATGACATACCTACGAACTATTAAGGAAATAATGGTAAGCTAAAGATATGAGAAATCCCGAAGCAAAATTCACTTGAGATTAGAAAGCAACTCGTTACTGAATCTTACAAGTAAAGGGGTTACGTGGAATTTCACAAATGACTTCAAAGCCATAGTGGAAAAAGGGGTGAATGACAAAAGCACAATTTGTCAAGTATTGGACAAATTCAAATGAATTTGATTCAAGTGTGCTGAATGTCTAGTGGATTCAAAACTGGTAAATTACTAGTATCTTATAGTAAATCTCCAAGTTTGATATTTGATCAAAGGATTTTGAAGTTGTTCAAAATAGTGAGTGGATGTGAAATTTGCATGAAATTAAGTGGGAGCTATGAAAGTCTTCCTAAAACAATATGTGAATGACATATTTTTGAGTGGGAGCAATGTAAGTCTCAAACTCAAATGTGTCTGGAACACATTTTTAGTGGGAGCAATATAAGTCTCAAATTCAAATATGTAGGAACATAGTTTGAGTAAGAGTAGTGACTCATAACCAAATATGTTGGGAACATATTTTGAATAGGATGTTAAAGGAGTGATTCTTAAGTGGGTATACGACACATTGAGAATAAAAGCGCAAGTACCAATAAATAATGATTTATAGGGAGTACAAGTTGATAATAAGAATATTACGATATTGTAGTATTCCTTAAAGAATTCTGAAAAGGGTTTTAGAATAAAAGTTAATTGAGGATAACTCAAATTATGAATAGAATTAAGTCCAACATTGATGGTTGAAAGAAAGAAAAGGATGATCATCATCCACTATGTTGAGACATAGGTTCTATGTTAGAAAACCAAGATGATAACTTAACATAATATATGATCCAATAAGGAACTTTTGGAAAGTGATTAAGTTCAAATCACGGAACGTTGAGCTGAGTTTGTCCGCGGTGTCTAATAGAGAACTGTAGACATGTTTTCCAAATCCATGAAGGATGACATATCTTAAAACATAAAGGGTTATGTTATAAGGGAATATGTTGGAAACTCCTGTAATACCGACTAAAGTCAAGTAGGAAGTGATGTGAACAAAACATCAAAAGTTGCACAGGGTGCACTTGTGTTTCGACAATTACATTTATAATAATATATAAGGGTACCATCTAAAGTGTTGTATAATGTTATGGCGGGGCTAGTTCGCTTTTAACATAGAATGATGTGTCCCAGGGCACAGTGCCCATGAGAAAGCCCTCGAGGTTGATCTAAAGTCACTGTAGGCTCCTGGAATCCGGCCTTGTTCTGCTGCCATGGCAACGATGCACACACAAAGATGTTATCATGTGATGATAAAGTATTAATGTCAATCAAGGTGACATTAGTAAGTTGCAACGGATTTGGGACGGTAAAGTACAGGGCCAAGACTCAACCTCTTCCATGAGCAAGCATGTTCGGGGTACCAGGTAATATGGTGCCAATGATTAAGAACAAATGCAGATAGTTTATTTGTACTATAGTGCAAGTGGGAGAATGTTGGAAATATGCCCTAGAGACAAATAATAATAAGGATTATTATCATATATCATAAAGTTTATGATTAAGTTATATATCATGCTATAATTGTATTGAAAGGAAACGTCTATACACATGTGATATATAAACAACCAGGGGTTCCCAGTGAAACTCTAGTCATGGGTTCATTAGTCAACAGATGGTCAAGGTTTCCTGATCATGTGGCATTTATGCTAGTTGGAAATGGAGTCAAATCATTCTGAGAATGAGGTGATGAACCAATACCCAACCTAAACATCGTGACCCGATCATGTCACGAAGTATTACGATGATTAGAATGGATCCTCGTAGATTGTTCCTTAGACCGTGAGGCTATATCAATCACTGTCTCCCAAGAGTGCTTAGATAGCATCAAGCGTCACTTGGTAACACAGTGATTATAGAGGTGTGTTCAGGTACTCGGACGAACCGTAGAGGCAATATATGTCAAAAGCAGGATTTGTCCGTCCACGTGACGGAAATATACTCAAGGGCCCACTCGAAGAAGTTATATCCAATAGCTGCGCAGTATGTGATTTGATGATAGGGATATCACTTGTCGGAACGAGTCAAGTAACATTGTTCGGTAACGAGATTGAACACGACATGGTGATGTCATTGATCAGATCTTGGGCAATGCAAGTATCGAGAGACAAAAGAAATAAGACATGACTATCCCGGTTCAAACGATGAAAGATCTTCGTGGAATGCACAGGGGTCACATGGCCATCCAGGTCCCTCTGTCGACCATTGGTCCAGGAGTGTCCCGACCATGTCTAGAGTGTTCCCGAACTATGGGGTATCACGCTTAAGGTCTTGATGATGATTAGAGAGTGTTTATAGCATCAGTAGAATCATCAAAGAAGAGTAGAGAGAAAACCGGAAGGGTTTCGGTAAGTCCGGAGGATGTCTGGAGTGGAGATGGATGGTGTTCCATAACCACGGAGATTGAATAATATGTGAATGAATGTTAAATATTGATTTAATCAATTATGAATAATTATTTTATAAAAGAGAGAATCAATTAAATGGTCAAAGGGCTTAATGGGCCAATTCCCGGAGGGGAAAGGGCCCAATAGGGGACCACACCCCTAGGGGAGGCCTAGGGGGTGGTCGGCGGCCCTACTGGGCCTGCCTCATGTGGGGCCCATGGTGGGGGGCTGGCTAGCGCGCCTCCCCACCCCTCCCCCTCCTTTAGTCCCACCCCGGGACTTTGAGGGAGGTAGTACCTCCCCTCCCCCTATATATAGTGGGGTTATTTGGCCAGATAAATACACACAATATTCAATAAATGTTTCCTCACTTTTGGGGAGACCTCCAATTGATATTCTATCTCTCTCTCTCTCCCGTGACCGTGGTCCTAAGTTCAGACTGAGCGAATGAGAGACATCTTCACCGTGAAGCGCTGTCGCGCAGCGGGATTCAGATCCAGGAGCTCTACTTCTGCAACTGTTGCTGGATCGGGGAAGCGGGAGTCATCCTCAGGCACCGGAATGTGTAACTCCCCGTGAGGTGTCACACTTGAGGCACTCAAGTCGTTGGAGCCATAGGAGCAAAATGACTTCATCACGACCTTGAGGTCGGCTTCGACTCGTCTACATCAACCACACTCTCCTGAGCATTGGCAATGCTTTTCGGTCTTCAAGGGTAAGTTCGCCAAAATCCCCTCTCGTTACTGTATTACTAATAGATAGGTCCTGGCAACATCAGGGGTTCAGGGGCGTAGGGTAAAATTTTATTGCATATGCGAACCCCTACATGCCCCTTGTAGGATACTGCATGATCACATCTCTTTGTGCCATGAGTCCCACATCTCTCTTGCATGGTGGCTAACAGAAGAAAGAAGTCCATATACCCCCTAGAACTTTTAAGTTTTAGACGCTAGCCCTTCTCAACTCTAAACTGGTATACTTAATCCCCCGAATTTTGTAACACTGGACAAATCAACCCCTGCAGATTGACAAGGTGGTTTTAAGAGCAGTTTTGCCGATTCAGAACATTGACGAGAACTGTGCACGTTGACTTGCACTACCACCTCACGATAGGACCCATGTGTCAGCCAGATGAACTATTTTCTACCTATTTCTTTTTTACTTTTTGTTGTTTTCTCCCAACAAATATATAGAGTCAGTTTGACCATACAGCGGCGGTGCACTGCAGAGCTTGGCCTATAAACTTGAAACTAGAGGGAGGGGAAAAACTAGGTAACCTGAACAGAGGTGGGCCTGGTTGTGAACATCACAAGATGCAGTTATTTCTAATCAATATACTCCCTCCATCCAGAAATAACTGACTTGCATTTGTCTAGATTCAAACGTAGAAACTACTGATACGTAGGGAGACAAGTAGAAAATTAATTATCAGCTATGTCATGGGAGAATCCTAAATCCTAGCTGTAGAGAGGGTGATGGCGGCCCAAGGGCGATTTTTGGCGCTCAGTGCGGAGTGGGACTCCGGTGACGAGGCTAATTCCAGCGAGGTCTCTCCATCCACACCGGTTGTCCTATCCTCCTACTCTCCGGCCTCTGCGCTTCCTCTGCCGTCGATGTTCAGTGAGGCATTGCATTGCGCCAAGGAGGTCCGCGGAGATCAGCGCAAGGCGAAACGGAAACTGACGATTGAGGAGATTACAAGGCGTCTAGAGAGAGTGAAGAGACATGGAGCTGCTCTGCCCTTGGACCCACAGATTAGGTACATTCAAGGCACTCCGACGAGATCCCGTAGATTACCAGAGCTTCAAGATGCAAGGGATCATGCTGATTGCTGTTAGTGGGTTTCCGATTAGTGGTTTTAGATTGTTAGGGGCCACGCTATTCATGTTGCCCCTCCGAAGGATTCTACTATGGGAAGAGGGAAAATATAGGTTGGGTTTGTCTGTTGCGAGTACTATCTCGTTGATGGAAACCACACCGTCTCGACCGCCTATGCGTCCATGGCCGAAACCAAGGGATGGCGTCATCGTGAGGACAATGTGCTTTGTTTCAATAAAGACAGTGGGCCATGGTGGCCAGAGGCATGTCGAGAAGTCCGCGACATGAAACGAGAGTACCAGTGTTGTGGGTGTTTATTCTAGGGTTCCGCCAAACGCGATTCCCCAGTGAGAACACACACCTAGCTGGACTTTTCTCGCAACCGTGGAGCACTTATGCTAGGGTTCGTGGAGGTGGACACCACATGAGCGATCGTACGGGACAAGCATCGAGGAGGGGGAACAGAAGCTACGATAGGAATGGAGGAAACTACTAGGGAGGCTACAATGCGGGATACTAAGAGAACTACACCGACAACTACCAGCAATGCCCTCCCCCTAGTTTTGAGGTCTGAACAATCAGAATACAAAGGTGCAATACTTCCGTAGAGACCAGAATTAGACCTATCATCGCATCAGAGTCAGAATTTCCACAAGAATTAGGGATAATTCCTCAACAATCAGCAACCGGGCTATCGTGCTCAGTTGGTAACCAGTGGTAGACTCTGGTGCAGCAATGTGGCGATACAACTTTACGAGCCTTGTATGGCCCAGCAGGGCGGGGATACTAGCGATAATGGTGGTAGGTGGGAGGCATGGTGGCCATGGTGCAGCAACACAGCGGCAAAAACTTTACAGGCCTTGTCTGGCCTTGCATGGCCCAAACAGGACCTGGTGTGTTTCTACTAGTATGTATAGTCAGCCATCGGCTTCGACGATTGAGGGTAGCCCCCCTCTGATGGGTTTTTGTGTGACCATGCCTGACGGTTGATCGGTGCCTGACCTACCTTGCCCAATTCGATGTCTCTTCCATGTGGCTTGTTGTTCATGGTCTTGAGCTCTCTCGGACGTCGGGGTGGCACCCCTGGAAGTGGATCGCACGGCTATTGGGAATATGCCCTAGAGGCAAATAAATATTGATATTTAAATGAGGGATCATCTTATAATTCTACTAAAGTTCCATACAAGAAAAATAAGATGCAAAGAAACATCATATGCAAAAAGGCATATGATATGGTTCTTGCACTTGATCACTATCTTGTGCATCATGGCCTAATCTCCATCATTCCATTTGTGTAACACTAAGGTATATGGTGATTACACTTTGATTTGTTATAATTTTTGGGAGTATCCAACCACACTAAAATTTATAACAATACCATATCATAACACTTGCCTAGCATACATAAAACTGGACGCTTCTAATATTTTTTGTGTGCATATTTTACATTGTTTAGTGCTTTAGAAGATATAACCGTTCTTACCTACGAACATGGTACCAAAAAAATGATAATCAAATTATTAGCAACTCATTGTAAATCAGATATTAACTATAGTGGGAGAGACAGAAACCCACTAGACAGTTATACAAAAATAGTTGCATGCCAAGCGTGGAACAGGTCTCATGTGCGAGGACATGTAAAGTTAGTTTGGGCTGCTTCATCCCACTATGCCATTATTCATCCCACTATGCCACTAATATCCAAAATACACAATAGGATACAATAACATAATCATCATCGCCCACATACTCCTATGTGTTCTACACGTACAAGTATCTACACATAGATCCGGCTCTAATACCACTGTTGGGTTCGCAACATAGAAAACAAAAAATTCCTACTATATGAACAACTAAGAACCAAGATCTATTTATCTAGATCCAAGAAACAAGTGGATATAAATCCATAGAGAACTTATCCTCGAAGACCGAACAACTTTACGAGATTGGTTCTCGTGGATGATGTAGTTTTACACTTGCCAATCTCAAGATCATGTTGAAGTCCAGCAAGTCTAGTACCACAAACCAGCAGCGCATCCGTGATCGCACACATCCAGCACCCCAACAAGATCTGATCCCTCGCTCCAGTAAAGAAGCGAAAGTAGTAGATCCTTTCCAGAGAAATCACCAGGAAAACATGTACTTCGCTAATCTGAAACCATGGGGAATTTACTAGAGGGGATAGAGATCCTTCATGAGGAGGTGTGAGAGGAGGGGAGGACAACACCTCATTTAATAGGGGAGGGGCAGCCCCAAGGCCATGGACAGCTGACATGGTGGTGCCCACACCTCTCCCTCCATAATGGTGAGTTGAGCTTCCACTAAAACCATTACCATTAATTCCAACTCCACTCAATGTTGCATTAATTTTCCACGAAAATAAATGCAATCTCTCATTAATAAAAACCCTTATTATTTCTTTTATTCAGAATTTTGTTAATTACTATAATTAACAAACATTTGCATAAACTCCCTTGCATAACTTTGATATTACATCTGAAACAAATTTCAGCAATTTGACCCAAAAACAATTCCGGTCCTTATTGAAATAATGCCAGCTCTTTCAAAACCTTTCTATGGTATCATATATGCCCCAATTGGTCTCTGTATACCTTAAGTGTGTCACCCTATGGTTTGTGAATAATGCAGACATGATCAGGACCCCTCTTTGATCAATAATCAGTAGGAGGACTTGGAGATCCATACTGACTCCCACGCATTCAATGATGACTTAGTGATCATGAGAAACTTTGATTTTGTAACTAAATTACTTTGTCTCGTGATCTATTACATGTCTGAGATTCGATCATAGGTATCCCTATACCTAGTTTAATCTCGTTACCAACAAGAACTCTTTTCTTGTTCCCCTGATATAACATTCCTTATGATCAAATCACCTGCTTGCAAGCTGTGTCAATGTGATATCACCGAGAGGCACCAGAATATATCTCTCCATCGTCGGGATGTAAAAATCCCACTCTTGATCCATGAGTCTATACATAATAGTTTGGAGTACCCGAACCAACCATTATAGTCACCCTGTTACGGTGTGACGTTTGATGTTATCAAAGTACTCTTCCAGTGTTAGTGATTGTCATGATCTGATGGTCTAAGGATTAGGGTTAATTCGTATGACTTATTATAGAAATGTCAACATAATGAGTTTTATCGTATTACTATACTTCGGGTGAGCTTTAATCATATCATTCCACCAATGATGTGACCCCGTTATTAACAACATCCAATGTCTATGATTAGAAAACCTTTGATCATCTTGTTAATCAACGAGCTTGTTTATATGAGAGGCATAACTAGGAACTCTTATTTTTTTATTAACACACGTGTATTAACATTTCCAATTACTACAATTATAGCATGAAAAATAAACATTTATCATAAACAAGGAATAAGATAAGATTATTGCCTCTCGAGCATATTCCCTTCATCGATTCCTTCCGAGCCTTTAATGACCTGCGGTACGGTCGGAGGCCACCCATACTACCCTCTGTCGCCTCAATTATATCAATACAAGCACCTTTCGTGAAGGAGAGACATGGAGAATACGAACACAGCTGCCGCAAACTGTCCTAGAAGGGAGGAGATGAGATATGAAGAAGGAGAAGAACATCGCCTCATCCTTCGAAGATCCATAGCCTCTTGATTATCAACATCCCCACTTGTAATGAGAGAGAGAGAGGTTCATACTTGTAATAATAAGGTCCGAACCTCTATTTCTACTTCGGTATGTACTTGATTTGATCTCCAACGATATTCTAGTTTGCTATGGTAAAGTTGAGATGATTTACATTTGCAATATTATTATATCTTTGATCCATTCTCCTCTCATGTGTGAGTAAATCCCCATAGGCGTGGGAGATGTAGGGAATTGATGAGATGTGTTGTGCCTCCTTTATTTCCATCCATTTGTGATTATTTTCCTAATTACTATATTGTGAGAATGATTATCTATGTTTGCCTAATGCTTGTTATCCAATTTAAGGGCCCGGGTAACATGATCATGAGATCTCAAATATAGGAACTTGTTTGCTAGCGAATCGGCGATCCCCGAGTGACACGACCGGTATCAAAGAGGAGTTAGTATAACACGAGGACAACAAGGAACCATGAAGTTTAAAGCCTTGATCTGGTCGGAACACATTTATTGATGTGTTGACCATGGCTTTTGATAACAGGCAGAAAGATAATTGGAATCGATAAGAATCTATCAAAAGGACTCTTGATTGGTATTCGGGTTGCTTGCCTACTCACACTTTAATAAGAAGTATCATAATCATGTTCCCCATTTTATTCACCTGGCACATTCACTATCACCATTAATCGTTTCTCTCCGTGCCTAATTTTTCATCCGCAGGAACTTCAAACAACCTCCTTACTTTTACTTTTATGTTATTTTCTTTAAGTACCGTTCAATACTCAAACCTACTTCCTTTTTACTAACCCATTTCCACCCTCAACACTTGTAGTAAATTTGAAGGGAATATGCCCGAGAGGCAATAATAAAGTTGTTATTATCTTATTTCCACGTATATGATAGATGTTTATTTTGCATGCTATCATTTTATTTATTGGAAACATTATTACATGTGTGTTTAGTAAAAAAAATGAAGTGTTCCTAGTTATGCCTCTCATATACTAGCTCATTGATTAACAAAATGATCAACTCCTGACCATTGACATTGGATGTTGTTAATAACGAGGTCACAACATTGGTGGAATGATGTGATGAACATTCATCCGAAGTATAGTAATACAATCAAAGTCATTATGTTTAAATTACTATAACATCATACAAAGTAACGTTAGTCCTTAGACCATGAGATCTAATCAATCACTAACACTGGAAGCGTAACTTGATGACATCAAACATCACACTGTAATAGGGTGACAATAAATGTGGGTTCAGATACTCTAAAAGTGTTATGTAGAGGCTCATGGATTACGAGTGGGGTTCGTCCATCCCAATTATGGAGACATATACTCTGGGCCCTCTTGGTGATATCATATTGACATAGCTTGCAAGCAAGTGATAAGATCACTAGAACGTTATATCATGGGAATACGAAAAGAGTACTTGTCGGTAACGAGATCAAACTAGGTATGGGGATATCGATGATCGAATCTTGGACATGTAATATATTGCGAGACAAAGGGATAAGTTACAAACTTTAAGGTTCTCATGATCACTAGAGTCATTGTTCAATGTGTGGGAGTCAGAACGGATCTCCAGGTCCCGGTGCTGATTATTGTTCGGAGAGGGGTCTCGATCATATCTGCATTATTCGCGAACTGTAGGGTGACACAATTAAGGGATACCAACACCATTTGGAGAAAATATGTTTCCAGAGAAAGATTATGAAAGCGCTAGAATTATTTTGATGGACACCGAAATTGTTTCAGGTGAAATTGCTGAAATTGGGTCTGCATGTGATATTGAAATATTGCAAGTGGTTTTATATGAATGTTTGTAAATTAAATTAATTAACAAAATTATAAATAAAATAACTAAAGTAGTTTTATTAAATGAGAGATGCATTAAATTTGGTGGGATTTAATGCAAGTGAGTTGAAGTGTAAGTGGAGGAATTTTATGTGAGTGGAAGCTCCACCCACATAAATGAGGGAGAGGTGGGGGCACCTCTCTTGGCCACCGGCCAGGGAACAGGGCTACCCCCTCCGCCTATAAAAGGCATCCTCCTCCTCTCACTTGACACCTCCTCGTGAAGGATTTCTCTCCCTCTAGAATATTCCCCATGGCTTCGGATTAGCGAAGTACATGTTCCCGGTGGCTTTGTCTGGAAGGAATTGCTGCTTCTGCTGCTTTGCTAGAGCGAGGATGCGGAGGTTGTCGAAGGACAAGATATGTGTGTGATCATGGATGCACTACTGAGTTGCGGTGCTGGACTTCCTCACGATCTTGAGATACATCATCCACGAGTTCAATCTCGTAACGCTTTGTCGCACTTCGAGGGTAAGTTGTCTATGGATGTATATCCACCCGTTGATTGTATCTACGTAGATAGATCTTGGTTCTTAGTTATTCACATCATAGGAATTTTTATTTTCTATGCTACGAACCAAACAGTGGTATCAGAGCCTGGTCTATACGTAGATGCTTTGCATTGGTAGAACATATATGATTATGTGGGTGCTGATGATCATGTTATTGTATCTTCTATGTATTTTGGATATAGGTGGCACAATGGGATGAAGCGGCCTGAACTAACTTTACATGTCCTCGCACATGAGACATGTTCCACGTTTGACATGCAACTAGTTTTGCATAAGTGGCTAGCGGTTTCTATCTCTCCTACTATAGTCAATATCTGATTTACAACGAGTTGCTAATAATTTTATTATCATCGTTGTGGTTCCATGTCCGTAGGTAAGAACGGTTCTATCTTCAAAATCCCTAAGCCACGTAAACACATGCAATGATAATTTAAAAGCGTCTAGTTTAGTTGTTGTTGGGCAAGTGTCATGATATGGTAATGTTATAACTTGTAGTATGGTTTAATACTCTTGGAAATTATAGCTTACCAAAGTGTAAGTTCCATAGACCTTCGCCTTACATATATAGGAATTATGAAGATCATACCACGATGCACAAGATAGTGATCAAGTGCAAGAACCATATCATATCCCTTTTTGCATAAGATGTTTGTTTGCATCTTATATTGCTTGTATGGCTCTTTAGTAGCATTATAAGATGGTCCCTCATTTAAATATCAAGATAAAAGTTGAAGGGGATCTGCAGCAGAAAACAAAAAAAGCATACGTTGGAACCCCAAAACTACCTAGGATCTATCTATGCAGTAATGCAGTAACGGCCAATGCATAGAGAATACATACCCTTGTAGACCGTACGCGGTTAACGTTCCGAGGGGAACGTGGTTGATGTAGTCATACTCGTAGCCGACCTCAAGGTCGCGAAGCTCCTCGCATGTCACCCCTTGCTCCTTCTTCATCGTGCAACAGCTCTGGCTCACGAAATTCAAGCGCACCAAGTGTTGCGTCTCGTGTCTTCATACACATCCGGTGCACGATGAGACCTCCGGCTCCCCGATCCCGCCGGGAGTGCGGAAGTTGATATCCAGCTAGGAATCCCTACAGCGCAACAACGTACTGCAGGTATGCCCTGTTCGCATAGCCCAAACTTGGGGCCATGGTCACAAGGGCTAGAGAGAGGGAAGGGGGAAGTCAACCAAAGGACTTCTCCAAATATTGGTGTGTCTAATCCCACCCATGGGAACCCCTTTATATAGGAGGAGGGGGTGTGCCCTCCCCATTAGGTTAGCCATGTGAGACTAATTGATAAAAGAAATTTGGAAAAACTAATAAAACCAGCCGGATGGGCCAGCATACAGCCAGCCCATCAGCAACAAACAGCACAGCCGGCCGGGTGGGCCCTGGGCGCCACCGAGGCCGAGCTAGAAGAGCAGCAGCTCGTAGAAGATGGTGCCCCGGGTAGGTCGGCGCTGCCCCCAGCAGCCTAGCAACAGCCAGGCGGCAGAGAGGGGAGGTCTCGGGTGGGCCGGTTGCGCGACCGCGGCCCAGATCGGTGCGGCTCAGCGCACGGCTGTCAGCTCGCCTGTGGGCCGGCAGCGGCCGTGGCCTGCCTGGCGGCCTGGCTCCCCCGTGCCCCCGCGTGGACCGGGGTCGAGCTGGCTAGTCCGGCGGCCGTTTGGCTGCTATCCGCCGGCGCTCGCCCTAAGTCGGCCGCCTGGCCCACAGTGGCAGCAGCTGTCCTATTTCCTTTTTCTTTTTCTGCAGCTTTTTTCTAGGCCTTTTCTCTCTGGGATTTGGCCTAATATAAAAGTTGCCTTTTATAAATCTTAATTTAAATATTATTTAGAATATATTAATTCATAATTAACATATAATAAATGTATATTCAAATTCCCATTTATCCGAAAACACGTTTCCATCCTTTTCCTTTATTCTTTCTCTGAACAACTTCGGATCTCTCTGCGGAACAATTCTGGCTTTCTCTTTCTCTACTGTGATTCCGTCTTACGAATGATTGCTCTCATCATACCCTTAAGTGTATCCTCTCATGGCTCAGGAATGCTCTAGACATGATCTATATCAATGATCAATAGAGGGCCCAGGGATGTCCATGTGACCCCTATGCATTCCTAATGACAATGTCGTTTGAACCGGTAAATGTAGCATCCAATTCCTTTTGTTTCTTGATACGACTTGTCCGATATTCGATCATTGGTATCATATACCTTGTTCAATCTTGTTAACAACAAGTTATGTTTTCTTGTTACCATGATATTACATCCCCATGACCAAGTCACATGTTGCAACTTTTATGGATGTAATCTCACCAAGCCGACCGTATGTATCTTTACCCGTCATGTGGGTGAACAAATCTCGGTCTTACAGTCACATGTCATCTACTGTTCCTTTGGAATACCCAACGTACACCTTTATGACACCGTATTACTAGATGACGATTTATGCGGTCTAAGCAGCCTCGGGAAACAGTGAGTAATATGAGCTCACGGTGTAAGGAAAAGGAGTCTAGGTATAGCTGTTGCAACAATGAACTTGTATGACTTGATCGTGTTGCAATCCTTCGAGGAATGTCCATCACATTATGACCCCGTTTGTCAATTGGCATAAATGCCAATGATCTTGAAACCCAGATCATCCTCATGACCAACGAACTAGTATGCATAGAGGCTAATAGGGACTTGGTTGTTTCATACCACACTTGTACCAATGTTTCTTCTTGGCACAGTTATAGCACAATATGAAACAATTATGAACTAATTGAGATATGACAATAATAACCTATTTATTATTTGCCTCTAGGTCATATCTCCTCAGTCTCCCACTTGCACTAGAGTACAAATAATCCAGCTCGCATTTTACTCATATAAACGATATACCATATGCATTTACAGATCATGGATGCTCATGGGAAACATCATGTCCATGTTCTGTTTTACCAGATCATTATGTCTTTTGCAAATCGTTAATGTCTTCCTAATTTTGACATTCACACCATTATCGTATAATGGGTCGAAGTATTTGTTTGGCGACAAAGTGAGACTTTGTTTCTAGTGTTTATAATGACGGTCGTTTTCACTGTTGTTATCTAAACTTCGAAACACACTTTGCTATCCTTTGTGTATATACTGTAGTCATGGCAGCAGAACGTGGCTAGATTCCAGGAGCTTACAGTGACTTTAGATCAACCTCGAGGGCTTTCTCATGGGCACTGGGCCCTCAGACACGCCATTCTACGTTAAAAGCAAACTAGCTCCGCAATAACATTATACATCACATCAGATGGAGCTTTTATACCAGATCCTATGCCACTTACTTTGCTTCTTGCCATTTAAGTACAAACTTAATTCTGGTTCAGTGATCAACTCAGGAATCACTCAAAGACACGTTCTTACAGTTAAGACTTTGTCCTACCAACCAGAACTTCGGGTCACATTACGTCGAGTATAGATCATGGTTGTATGGAAGAACCTATGACTGAGGCATAGGATATGCAACGCATCTCTTTCTTTCAACCATAGTTGCAATACTAACTCAATTCTTCATACAGTACGAACTACTTTCCTACCTTGTTCCATTCTAAGCTTATTTAGAATCTTGTCTTAGGACATTCTGAACATATTTCAGAATCAAGTCCAGGAAGCATGCGACATTCGGTGTTTATTAAACTCCCTAATCTATCTCGATAGTTCTTATTGTTTAATAACTTCAACTTCATCCTTATTTACCTATTTAAATATTTTTAACACAAATCACATACATTCATATATGTCGTCCACATATCCCATAATGATTTCACGCTCCCACTCAAATATGACATTCATGTTTGAGATCCAGGGATTTCACTTAGCTCCCACTAATAACCCACAAGTATAGGGGGTGTGTGACAGTATTTTCCATAAGTAAGAGTTTCGAACCCAACGAGGAGCAGAAGGTGCTGGCTATTGGTATGGATTAGGAATTCTCTGCAAATACTTAGCAAACGGATTTTAGGGGTTTTTGATAAAGCAAGTAAATAAAGTACGAGTAAATAAAAGACAGTAGGAATAAATGCAGTAAGTGGCCCAATCCTTTATTCAGCAAAGGACAAGCCCATTGTATTACTAAAGATGACCAAACTTTCTCGAGGACACACAGGAAGACTGTCAAGTTCTTTCACTTCATATAGTTGATTAATCTTCTTTAGCTTGCTAAGTGTTGTGTGGGTGAACCTGTGCTAATGTACATACCTTCCTAGGACTAATACATACTTGTGATTATACCCCTTGCAAACATCCGTAAGTACAAGAAAGTAATTAAGGTAGAAACCTAACCACATCTTTAAACTCTAAGACCCTGACGTCCCTTGTGAAATGGTTTCCTAACGGTGGTTCAGGTTTCTGTCACTCTGGCAACCCCTACGATTAGTATCCAAATACACAATGCATTCCCCTAGTCCCATATAGGTTAAGTGTCATGTAGTTGACGTTCACATGACACCACTAGAAGAAGTACACCACAACTTAAATATCAAACTATTGAATCTTTCTCAACACAATTCCACTACTAACAACATGACTTCTCCCATTTCCTCAAGAACAAAACGAACTACTCACAAGACATCATATGGATCATGGTCAGAGATGGAATAATGATGTATAACAATCTGAACATAAAAAATAATTCAATGGTTCACTCAATAGCATCAACTACAAAGAGTAATCAACACTGGGAAAGTTCCCCCTAAGAACTATGCAAGATTCAACCCAATTGTTACAACAATATGGAGATGGTGATGATGGTGCTGATGATGATGATGGTGGTGATGATTATGATGATGATCCCGATGAAGTCCAGCTTGATTGTGCTATTGATGGCGATGATCTCCCCTCTCCGAGAAGGAATTTCCCCGGCAGAAATCAGTCTACCAGAGCGATCTTTCTCTCTCGGTGTTTTCCGCCCCGCAGAGGCGGCGGAATCTTTTTGTGGTTACTCCTCGGGTATTAGGGTTCTGTGGAGATAATATACGCCAAAGGGGAGAGCTGGAGATGGGCCAGGGTGGTCACACCACCTGGTGGCGCAGCCTATGCTGGCCCGCTCTAGGGGGTGGTGTGGGCGCCTTGTGGCCCATCTCCACTCCTCCTTCTGGCAGCCTTCGTGTTTTGGAAAAATAGGATTTTCCATATATTTTCCCGGATTTTCTGATCTTCACGAATTTTGCCTCCAAACAGCACCATTTCCATCATAATCCTGACTTCAGTGGTCCATGCTCCAAAAGTCATCAACCATGCAAAAACAGATTAAATAACATAAGTATCATCTCTTAATATGAAATATATCAATGAATAACAGTGAATTATGATATAGAATAGTGATGAAAAATGGACGTATCAACTCCCCCCACGCTTAGACTTCGCTTGTCCCCAAGCGAAACTGAGCTCAATAAACATGGCCTCAGGTTTATGGAGTGAAGAGTCGATAATAGAATACGGACATGAAGCATCAGATTCATCAATACATAGATCATAATATAAGACAACTCACTATTATATAACTTAACTTGCAATAAGTCAAGGAAACACAATAAAGATACATAAAGTGAATCATAATTGGTAATGGCAAACTTAGCTCTTGGTCGAAGAATAGTTGATAATTTGCTGGAGTTCACAAATAACTGGTTTTCCATGATATCTTTCAAAGCAGTAGACACCAAGATAAGAGCAAAGTGCAAAATAAGGAACATAATAAACATGATTGCATAAATCATCATATGAATGAATGAAACACGAAAACTCAAAATACTTGCTGAGATAGAAGGGGAATAGGTTTTACTGACTCAACTAAAAAGTAAAAGAAAGTCCCTTCGTAGAGGGAAGCAGGGATTTCAAGTTTCATAAAGAGCTCCCACAAATTATGGTACTTATTAGATTTCAGCTCTCATTGCCCCTATCATAGGCATCTTTAGGTGATTAAGGTTAAAGTGATCAAATATGAGGATATGCTTGACAAGTTGTAAGTTGAAAATTTCATGTCCCTTGAATACGAGGGCCGCTCCTCATGCTACTCAAGTTTAGTCACCAGTAAGTTCTTGTCATCATAAGAACATGTGTATCATGGAGAACCGCCAGAGGGGTACCCCTTGCCCGATGATACGGAAGAATCCCCATATCAAAATAAAAAGGCAAACAGACAACGGGGATCTCAGCAATCTTCTTATTTACCATGGGAATATGGTGCTTTTTTCTCTCTTTCCTCTTTTCTCCTTTTTTTCCTTTTTCTCTTTTTCTCAATATCTATCTCTTTTTCTATAAGAAGAATGCTTCATAGATGCTCGTTATGGTTACGCTGCAGGTTTCCACCATGTCAGCATGGATTAGACCAGCGGCACAGGCGTTTCTCTAACACACATGCATAACTTCATGGACTTACAAGCTCCCCTTTCATTTCACACCGACGACATCCATAGACAAAAGAACATGATATCAACTAGGTACAAAGTACCAGTGCAATGTTGAAAGCGTTCCCCATGTCAACATGGTTCTGCTAATTCACAACTTACAAAGCGCAAGCATATACGCAACATAGATGGGCACAATGGTTCAAGTTTATTAGATGCAAGAAAGTAAAGTGTGCCATGAAGTTCGTGAGAGCTTTAATCACTAATTTTCACATAACAAGTTTAATTTGGAAGGTAGATAAAAACATGAATTTACTTGGAATCGCAATAATGCTAATAGGTAGGTATGGTGGACACAAATGGCATAGGTTTTGGTTTTAAGGATTGGATGCACGAGAAGAATTCCCTCTTAGTACAGGTTTTTGGCTAGCAAGGCTGGTTAGGAAGTATAAGAGTTGAAGGAAATAAAAAAACATACAAGTGATAAAAACAAACATGCAATCTTCCTTGGAAGCACAAAAGATCTTAACTAGAGAATACTAAACTTCTGAGCAAATCAAGAAAGAAAGATGATGAAATTATTTTTCTGTAGAGTACTTTTATCTTTTCATTCAACTCCCAAAAATAGTGTTGCTACTGAACTAGCCAGGTTTGCCAAAACCAACTAAATTAACTCAATGATCCCAAAGTGATACCAATACTAACAACAAGATCAATCATATAATCACGAATTGAAAACTAATATAAGGTATGTGATGTCTATGCACTTCTATTCTTATAGACAGTTGTTGGGCCTCCAAGTGCAGAGGTTTGTGGAATAGCAGCAAGTTTTCCCTTAAGTGGATCACCCAAGGTTTATCGAACTCAGGGATGAAGTTGTGATATAAGAAGTCTCTTGTGTCCCCAACACACCCAATACACTTGTCAGGTGTATAGGTGCACTAGTTCGGCGAAGTGGTATGAATAATTATCAGTGGTAACGGTGATAGAAAATATCTTGATGGCGTGTGGTTGACGTGGGAAAAGACTAAAGGCAAACTGAAATAAAGATGGAAGCAAGCAAACATGTAAGATATCTAATTGCAAACGGTGTATCAATGCTTAGAAACAAGGCCTAGGGATCATACTTTCACTAGTGAACACTCTCATATAGATATATTCGTCTTTATGATACTATGTTGAACTACTCTCCGGTTGGACACTCTAATCGATGGTAGGGCTATAACATCACACCTCAAAGTTCATCTTTCCCATCTAGAAAACCCCACACTGTCACCTTGAGCACTAGATGGTTCCAACAAACACCACAATTTCATAAATACATCCAACTCCAAATATAACTCATAACAAGTATTTTTAATCTCTAGCCTAAGTGCCCCCATGGTGCGCACGCTGTCACTTTCACACACATGGGGAGAGCAGAGATCTATTAAAGCACTTGAGTAGCAAGGTAGATATATAGATTACAAGCTCATGATCACAATATGATCATGCATAGAGAGAGAGAGATGAACACATAGCTACCGGTAGAACCCTTAGCCTCGACAGAGAACTACTCCCTCTTCATCATGGGAATCAGCAATGGTGATGGAGATGGTGATGGAGATCGATGGAGATGGCTCCGGGGGCACTTCCCCGTCCCGGCAGGGTGCCGGAACAGAGACTTTCTGTCCCCCAAATCTCCCCTTCGGTGGCGGTGGCGCTGCAGAACTTTTCGTGGCTGGAGGCTTGATTATTTAGGGTTTATGCATCGGGAGGCTTCTTATAGGCGAAGAGGCAAGGTCGGTGGGCGGCCAGGGGGCCCACACCACCTGGTGGCGCGGCCAGGGCTAGCCCGCGCCACCACATGGTGTGGCCGCCCTGTGGCCCCTCTCCGTCTCGTCTTCTGGCTCCGTGAGTCTTTCGGTAAAATATCAACTTTGGCTTTTGTCCGGTTCAATTCCGAGAATATTGATTTTCTGACTTTCCTGGAACCAAAATCAGCAGAAAACAGGCAACTGGCACTGTGGCATCTTGTTAATAGGTTAGTCCAGGAAAGTTTATAAAAAGTACTCCAAAGTTGGAACAAAACATAAGAAAGTAGATAAAACCAAGCATGGAACATCAAAAATTATAGATACGTTGCAGTATGCAAAAGAGTAAATGATAGAACTTCTCATTAATATTCCATAACGGCAACTCACACCAAGGGATACATATCTAACAAGAGAGGTGACACTTCCATAATGCAAACCATCCTACATGATAACTTCTCTATTCATGATAAGACTCTACTAAAAAGGTAAAAAGATAGGATATAGTGATATGATACCGCGGCACTCCCCCAAGCTTGGAACAAACCAAGGGGATGCCAAACATGATGATGAATTACTCCTTTGGTGGTGGTGGTATCCTCTTGGTGAGCTCTTTGATCAGTTTCCCCAAGTCCTCAATCTCGAAGGTGAGAGTACGAATCAACTCCGAGTTGTGCTTGATGTGGTGCATGATCATGTTAGATTGTGGATCCCATCTCTTGCGATTCTTTTCCCACTCTTCCATCTTGGAGTCTTCTTTTCATGCATGGCTAGAACGAGGAAAATCCCAATTGGATGGTAATTTCTCCTTGGGCATATTCTGGTGTTGATGCTTATAGATAAGGGTGTGGAAAGGATTCTTGGTGCGTGGAGGAAGTGACCGTGGAGCCAAACAGTGACGCGGAGTTTTCCCTCCAGTTGACATCCGTGCAGTCCTCCTGACCCTGACAGATCTTGCCAACACTCCAATGCTTGCAATTGTAGTGCCGGTGTGAGGATGTTGGCCTTGCTTTGTCTCCTCTTCACCTTCACTCTTGATCTCCTTCTCCTGCCTGGGGTCTTGGAGATCCTCCTCCATAGGCTCCTTCCCCTTATCCTTGGCGGACACCATTGTGCTTCTAAGCTTTCAAGAATAGTTCATGGCAGAGACAGATCGAAACAAAAATGCGACGACAACACGATATACGAAGCTCGGGGGATCCGGGGGATTATATATTACGAAGTTTTATAACAAAAGGAAGGTACTGCAAGAAAACGAGTCCGAGACGGAGTCTGGAGTGGCAACACCACCTGGTGGCGCGGCCAGGGGTGGGCCCGCGCCACAGGGTGGTGTGAGCCACCCTGGCTCCGTTTCCGTCCCTCTTTCGCTTCATACCTTCATTATTGGCTAAAAACTGCAAAAATATAGTTGGATAGTATTTTCGCGGAACTTTTCTTACCAGAACTGTTACCTATTTGAAAACGGACTCTGCAGGTCTCTGAATTTGGTATTTAGTAGATTCTTCTAGAGTCACCACTTGAATAACATCAATATCTTCATCTTTATATACTTATTGCGTGAGTCATGAAACCTTTCACTTCCTTATTACACCATTATCTCCACTAACCTAGAAATTTCTTTCACACAAAACTTCACATAGTTCTCATTAGCAACATTAGTATAAGTGAGTCCAACTTCAACTGAAAACCATCAAAACATAATCTACTGTAGCAACTCCTTCCGAAAACCCAAAAAGAATTTAAAAAGGAAATCGAATAAAGAAGCAAATGCAAGAGTGGCAAAATCTGTCAAAACAGAACAGCAGGTAAAGATCAATTTTTTCGAAAATATTCTGTTGCTCAAAGCAAAAAGTGCAAAACTAACGAAAGTTAAATAACAATCTGGGGCAGAAGTACAAAACATTATAGCTCAATCTTACATACAGAGATCTCTCACGAAGTTTTACAGTGAAGCACAAAAATCTGTTTCGAGACAGCAATTTCCCCAAATCTTACTGCTCTCTCATTAGAGGTTGATCTTTACAAAAAAACCAAACAACAGGATAAGGAGAGGTTATTACCAAAGTAATAACTTCCAAGACTCATAGAAACTAAAACAAACTGAAAGCAATAATAACCTGGGTTGTCTCCCAAAAATCTCTTTCTTTATAGCCATTAAGATAGGCATGATGATTTCAAAGATGCTCACATAAGATATGAATTGAAGTGAAAGAGAGCATTAAGAAGAAAAAATACACACATTTAAGTCTAACCCACTTCCTATGCAAGGGAATTTTGTAAACAAACAAGTTGTTGAAACCAGAGGCTACTAACATAGGAAGGCAAAACAAGTGCAGCATAAAAGCTTTTAGCATAAAACGAGGAAACTTGATATTATTGAGATGCATAAGAACGCTTTTCCCTCTCTCATGGTAACTTTCAGTATCATGCATAAACTTAACAATATAACTATCACAAGGACCATCGTAGCAGCGATCACTTATCCTTATAGAAAACACAAGAATACTAGTTCTTATAACACTACTTTGTGGAACAATATTAGAGGTATCCTTACAAAGGATAGTGTGTCCCTCTTCTACATATTTAGTGATAAAGTCTTTCACACTTGCTATTGTAGGTTCATCAATCATTTGTTTATCAGGTTCAACAACTTTATTTGAACTTTCATTAACCATACTAGCTATCATAGAATGTTCCTTTACCTTAACTGGGAAATGTATTTTCTCAATGTAAGGTTCGGGTAAAACATGATTAGTAGTATAAACTTCAGTATTTCTTGCAGGAACACTCTTAGCAACATCTTTATAAGGTTCATGATACTTATTCCACTTCTTTTTAGGCACTTCAATGTAGGAAGCAAAGCCTTAAAATAAGAAGCAATAGCTTTAGAGTCTAGACCATAAGCATTTTTAATATTTTGAAAGTCATCCGTTCCCATAAAAGATTCAATGCATTCATAATCATAATTTATACCTGACTTTCTACCTTTGTCATTTTCCCATGCTTCAGCATTATCTTGAATATGGTCCAGAAGATCACATTTGGCTTCTTCTTCCATGTGAGTGAATGATCCAGCACAAGAAGAATCCAATAAATCCTTATCATGTAGAGGAAGCCTTGCATAAAAATTATTGATAATAATATTGTTGGGGAGCTCATGAATGGGACATTTGAACATTAGTAACTTTAATCTCCCCCGAGCTTGAGCTGTACTCTCTCCATCAAGAGGCCAAAAGTTGTATATTTGATTTCGATCTTTATGAATCTCACTAGGAGGAAAAAACTTAGAATAAAAGAGAGGTACTATTAGCATTAGGATAAAACATTATTTGTGCAGGAAAAATATAATAGAAAGGATTGCATACCCCTCTGAATATTAGCATTAGTGGCAGGGTTTAGAGAGATATTTCATCAAAATTATGAATAATATCCACTTTAAATGTGGACGTAAATGGCTATATTTCAGAGCCATCAACCTCCCCAATCTTAAACTTGATCGTCCCCGATCAAGAAAACCAAAATTCAAAAAGGAACTCGGCATTTAAACTGAAATAACGAGATGGTGATCTTACTCATGATTGGTGGACTCATGTTTCCTCCACTTCATAAATCTGAAAAACTTCAGCACAGATAGAGTAATGGCAAGCATATCATACGAGTTTTATGCATCCTTATAGTGCAAAAAAATTATTGTTAGCATGGATGATTCAAAAGGAATAAACTTTATTCCATATCATGTAATCCACTCATAGGCTTGCCTTTGAATAATAAAGCATAATCATGTAAATTAAGAGTGTGAGAGTTGTCATGAAAGCATATACACTAGAGTATCTCAATTCTCCCACATCAATAAATCAAGACTTTTCAAGCACCAATTTTCTATTCATTGTCCTTCGAGAATTTCAGTTTTAAGTAATTGAGAGCATGCCAAAGATTTTTATTAGTTTATCGGATTATGATGGACACTCACGGCATCACTAAGGTTTTTGTTCCTTTTGCATAATGATTTCTCATAACAGCCAGAGGAGTGATTCCATCATGATTACAGCTACCCAGGAGTGCCAATAATCTTACCCACTATAGCATTCTTGCTACAAGTGTTTAATCAACTCATAGTCGAAATCTAGGAGTTTCCTCCATGAAGATCGTTCGTAGGCCAGCAGAATTGTTGGCATCCCATGAAGTTTGACACGCGTAAAGCCATATCATTCTTATGATTAACAAGTCAAACTTTGGCATGCTCACAAAAACCGCTAAACATTAATTCAATTGAACAACTCCTTTTAAAGAGATCTATCAAGTCAATCAACATTTTTAGTGGTGTTGAGCATCCCTAGAAATAAACCTTCAAGCCTAAGAACTACAACAGCCAAGCCTTCAACTGTGAAACATTTTCTTATTATGATTGTTTAGCAATGTTTTAGGCAAAACTTGGTTAATTACGAGAGCTGGAACAAAATGAACCAAATTAAATACCATTGCAAATGGAAAATCTTACTACGATACAAAGACTCACTCCACCGATATAATATCTTAACAATTACTACTAACTAGCATGTGTTTCTCAAACTTCAAAAGTGGGGAGTCACAAGGCATACCTCTCATGTTTGATTCCACTTCTCTCTTACTTTTTTATTTGCTTCTTGGAAACTCGAACTCGATCACTCTCCTACAAACATATGAAGACCTCGAGGCAGAAAGAAAAGAAAGAGGGAAAATAAAGAAAAATGGAGAAATCTTTTTGTGATTTTTAAGAGAGGGAATTTAAACAATATAAAATTAGCAGCAAAGTGATATTTTGCAAAGATATCTATAATTTTTGATGTTCCATGCTTGTTTTATATCTACTTTCTCATGTTTTGTCCACACTTTGGAGTATTTTATACACTTTCTGGGACTAACTTATTAACAAGATGCCGCAGTGCCAGTTGCTTGTTTTCTGCTGTTTTTGGTTCCAGAAAAGCCAGAAAATGAATATTCTCGGAATTGGATGGGACAAAAGCCAAATTCAATATTTCACCAAGGGGAACACAGAGCCCGAAGACGAGACAGAGATGGGCCTCGAGGAGGCCACACCCCTTGGCCGCGCGGCCTGGTCTGGCCCGCCCTTGGGAGGGTGCAGCCGCCTCGAGCACCCCCTCGGCCTCCCCTTTCGCCTATAATAAGCCTCCGATACAGAAACCCTAAGTACCCGATCAAAATTTCCACGAAAGAGTTTGTAGCCGCCACCATCTCCATCCCTAGATCGGGAGGGATCTGAAGCTCTTCCCGGCACCCTGCCGAAGGGGAGATATCACCCTAGAGGCCTTCTTCATCACCATGCCTTCCTCCGGTGTGACCCATGAGTAGTTCATCCCTGGACTACGGGTCCATGTAGTAGCTAGATGGTTGGTTCTTCTCCTTTGCGCTACCATGTTTAGATCTTGTGAGCTCCGTTCATGATCAAGATCATCTATTTGTAATCCTACATGTTGTGTTTGCGGGGATCCGATGGATATTGAGATGCTATTTTAGATTGATTATTGATTCTATCATGTCTTTGTTATTTGTGATCTTGCATGATTTCCGTTGTTAGTAGCTATCTTGGCTGAGTAGATGCTAGCAACTCCAACAGGGAGTATTTATGCTCGATAATGGGTTCATGCCTCTAGGAATCTAGGGAAGTGAAAGAAATCTCTAAGGTACTAGATGTGTTGTTGCTACTAGGGAGAAAACAACAATCCTTTGTTCATAGAACAATCGTATTGTTTACTTTACACACTTTGCTTATATACTGGAGGGGGTTCGGATGATAACCTGAAGGTGGATTATTAGTCATAGATGTAGTTGGATTATGGTCTATGTATAGTGTTGTAATACCCAATCCAATCTCATAGGAGTCAAGATGATTAGTATATGCATGTATGCTTTCTTGATGTTTGTCAATTGCCCCATTGTAATTTGTTCACCCAACATGTCATCTATCTTAAGGCGAATCAGCACTAGTGAACTATGTACGCTAGTCCATTCTTTTTCCATCAATCGACAAAGCTATTTACTGTTTTCTATTTACTTTCTGCAAGAAATTACGAACTCCCACACAATACGTTTAATCCTTTGTTTTCAGCAAACCCGGTGAGATTGACAACCTTACTATAAGTTGGGGGCAAAGTTATGTGGTTGTGTTGTGCAGGATTCCAAGTTGGAAACAACAACTTGGAGGTATTTCCTTGCTCCTACTGGTGCGATAACCTTGGTTTCATAACTGAGGGAAAACTTGTTGCTGTGCTCATCATACCTTCCTTTTGGGGTTCCCCAACAAGCTCTACATATTGAGCAAGCAAGACTTTTTCTGGAGACGTTGCCGGGCAGTCAAGGACATCTTCACAAGGGGAGTCCCTCATAACCAATCTCTTTACTTTATTTTTTTGTTTTTCCTAGTTTATTTTTGCTTTGTTTGCTTGTTTCTTTATCAAAAACACACAAAAAATTAGTTCCTACTTCAAGTTGTTTTTATGTCTAGTTCTCCTCCAATCACTATTTCATTATGGAAAGCCCACTCGGTTTGCTATTTGGGAAAACTACTATCACTGCTAAGGTATTAGATGAACCACTTCCTGCTAGAACCTCCATGGAAGATTTTATAAGGTATAGATAATCTTATAAGGGTAAAGTCATGGGACCCGTGTTAAAAAGTTTGGATCTAATTGCTAAAATTTTGCTTAAACGCCATGATATAAATTGTTGCTCTGAACAGGATACTAAACATCTTAAATTCCAATGTGGCTTTTGTAAAGAATTTGTAATTATGAACTATCATTGGAATAACTATATTCATCTTGGATTTGAAGAAGTAGAACAATTTGTTTTGTTTATGGGAGCTTCTGAAATAGAATCCTTCATGTCTAAAAACTATGAAACATGTGTTGCTTGTAAAGACCTTAAAGATATGGTCTCTTATATCCTTGATCATTGCATAGCAAATTTCAGCAATAATTGTTATATCATTGATTATAAAGAGAGACTCAGTCATGCACAAGAATGTGTCCACAATTTGCAGGAGCCTATGAAAGAAGAAATTGCTGGACCTGAAAGCTCATTAGATGAAGAAGAGGAGGAGAGTGATGGACAAAAGGAGGAAGAATGGATTAGCTACCCATGCCTACCTTCTAATGAGAGTAACTCGTTATCCCTTACATTATTTGATTGTCCCCATGCTTACCAAAGGAGGATGAATGTTATGTTCTTGTGAATTCGTTTGAAAAATCTACTATAGGTAAAACTTGTGATAATAATTATGCTCCTGTTATCTGTGATCATCCTTTATTTGTGCCTAACTTCGAAATGCATGGTACTAAAGAGTGTTGCTTAGAAAATGTTTATGATAAAGCTCTACATGATGGTCCTATATTGGTTGATAATATTAATTCTACTACTATTAAAAAATGATATTGGAGGGGTCTTGACCTTATCTTGGAACCCCATACCTCTTGAGAATGATCAGTCACCTTGTTGTAAAATTGTTAAAAGTGGGTTTGAAGGTTTTAATCCCATTATTTTTGAGCTTGATAAAAATTATGTGTTTGTAGATCATGAAAAGCATGCTTTATGTCATAGTTATATTGTTGAGTTTATTCATGACGCTACTGAAAATTATTATGAGAGGAAAATATGGTTGTAAAAGTTTTCATGGTACTGAAACACCTCTCTATTTGCTGAGAGTTTTGAAGTTACTCTCGTTTTATGTTCCTATGCTTGTTACCTTGTTCTTTGTGAAATTATTCGCGTATAAAATTCTTATGCACAGGAAGTGGGTTAGACTTAAATGTGTTCTGAATTTGCTTCCTGGTGCTCTCTTTTACTTCAATTCATATTTCTTATGTTAGCATCATCGAAATTCTTATGCCTAGATCAAAGGCGTTAAAGAAAAGCACGTATTGGGAGATAACCCAAAAGTTTTAGTTGAGTCTTACTGCTCTAGTAATAACCTCTCCTTATCAGTTTTGTGTGGTTTTTGTGCCAAGAGTAACCTCTAATGAGAGAGAAGTAATGCTTCGGAAAGTTGTTGTCCCGAAACAGATTTTTGTGCTTCACTGTAAACATTCGTGTAAAATTTGTGTACGTCGGTTTGAGCTGTAATTTTTTGTGCTTCTGCCCCAGGTTGTTATCCAACTTTCATTAGTTCAACACTTTTCGATTTGAGCAAGAGAAGGTCTTCGAAAAAATTGGTTTTTACCTGCTGGTATGTTTTGACAGATTTCTGCCATTATTTGCATTTGCCTCTTAAATCTCTTTTTCTTTGAGTTCTTGCCAAAATTCTTGAACTTTTTAAAGAAGGTGCTACAATAGCTTTTGTTTTAATGAAAATTTTACTTGTGATGAAACTGAACCAAAAGACTTATTATCTTGAGCACACTAATGTTGCTAATGAAGATTGTGTAAAGTTTTGTGTGAAGGAAATTTTAAAGTGTAGGGAAGAGTAATGTGATAAGATGAAGTATGGACAAAATCTCAAGCTTGGGGATGCCACTTGTGTCACCCCAAGAAATAAAGAAGAAGTATAAGCGTCAAAGCTTGGGGATGCCCAAGGCATCCCCTTCTTCATCAATAAAAATTTCAGTTTTCTTCCAAACACTTCATTTTTATTGTTTCATGCACAGTTGTGTTGTTCTTGGAGTGTCTTTGTTTTCGTTCTTAGTTTTTGTTTGTTTAGTTTTCTTTGTTTGCTTCAATAAAGTTGGGTGGACCCCCGCATTCATACATTAGTTTTCAAATGAGTTGATTTCGATTGGAAACGAGTAGGAAAGTTCATGCTTAAGTGGTAAAAGGGAGCTTGTTTTTGACTGTGACTTAGACCTTAGCATGCCATGCTTGATATTATTTTGGCTTTATGCTTAGTGATTTTTACTGTACCATGACATGTTATAAACAATTGAGATTGCTTAATATTCCTTGAAAGAATCATGCGTTGTTTTAGCATATTAAAAGTATAATATTGTGGTATTCTCCTTTAATGCTTTATTTGGGTTGAATTGGCGCATGCTCACACCATATTAAGACTACACCAAGTCACCATAGCCTCTATTATCATTTAGTTTTCGACTTGTAATATCACTTTATGCTTTAATTAATAATGTTTTGTCACTTTGCAGATTATGGCCATTATTGCTCTCTTAGTTGGTCGCTCCCAGTCTTTTGCTAGCCTCCATACCAAGTATGAGTTTCACTCATGCATCCAACTCCAAATAAAACCAAGTTATTCGAAAGGGTCCACCATACCTACCTTTTAGCATTTGCTATTCCAAGTATATTCATGTTTTTATCTACCTTCCTAATTAAACTTGTTATGTGAAAATTAGTGATTAAAGCTCTCACAAACTTGACTGCACACTTTACTTTTCTTGCCCCTAATAAACTTGAACCATTGTGTCGTCTATGTTGTATATGCTTACACTTATACGTTGGGGATTCGTAGAACCATGTTGTCATGGGGAACGCTTTCAACATTGCACTTGTACATTGTACCCAGTTGATATCATGCTCTTTTATTTATGGATGTCGTCGGTGTGAAATGAAAGGGGACCTTGTAAGTCCATGGAGTTATGTATGTGTATTAGAGAAACACCTGGGCCGCTAGACTAAGCCATGCCTAATCAAGGTGGAAACTTGCAGCATCACCATAGTGAGCAGTCTGTGAAGCATTCTTCTTATAAAAAAAGAGATAGAGACTGAGAAAAAGAAAAAGAAAAAAAAGATGAGAAAAGAGGAAAGAGAGAAAAAAGCACCATTTTCCCATGGTAAATAAGAAGATTGCTGAGATGCTCATTGTCTGCTTGCCTTGTCATTTTGATTATGGGATAGCTCCTGTATCATGTGCAAGGGGTACCCCGTTGGCGGTTCTCTATGATACACATGTACTTACTATGACAAGAACTTCCCGGTAACTAAACTTTAATAGCATGAGGAGCGACCCTCGTATTCAAGGGACATGAGATTGCCAACTTATACTTTGTCAAGCATATACTCCATAGTTTGTTCACTTTAACCTTAATCACTTCAAGATGCTCTTTATGAGACTTGAATCCCTACTTCCTTCTATAAAGGCCTTTCCTTTACTTTTATGTTGAGTCTCCATCTTCTATCTTTATGTACCGATTGAGAGAGCATAGTGGCCATTCTTAGTTTAATGTGCATTTTCCTAAGACTTGTTGATTGATGCATAACTTTGATATTGCTCGTTCTTAAACTATTTGTATCTAGTCACCCGTATGAACTTTGAAGGTGTCCTATGCAATTATGTTTTGCTACACTATGAGGGATAAGCTGAATACCATTATCATTATGTTTTCTATATGTGAAACAAACAAATGTCTTGCAAAGCATTGTTATTCATGAATCTTTTGTTTGTACCTTTTAATGTTACAACATAGTTGCTATGTCTTATTGTTATAACTATATCTTTCATGCTATCTTAAAGTACTATGATCCCAGCTATCAATGTTTTACAAATACCTTGATCAAGATGATGATGGTGCATGTCACCTCAAAAATTATTCTTTTCTTTTTTATCACTTACCTACTCGAGGACGAGCAAGAGTTAAGCTTGGGGATGTTGATACGTTGCAAACGTATCTATAATTTTGATGTTCCATGCTTGTTTAATATCTACATTCTTATGTTTTGTCCACACTTTGGAGTATTTTTATACACTTTCTCGGACTAACCTATTAACAAGATGCCATAGTGCTAGTTGCCTATTTTCTGTTGTTTTTGGTTCCAGAAATGCCAGAAAATGTATATTCTTGGAATTGTACGGGACAAAAGCCAAAGTCAATATTTCACCAAGGGGAACACGGAGCCAGAAGACGAGACGGAGAAGGGCCTCGAGGGGGCCACACCCCCTGGCAGCGCGGCCTGGCCTGGCCCACGTCTGGGGGGTGCAGCCGCCTCGGGCACCCCCTCGGCCTCCCCTTTCACCTATAAGAAGCCTCCGATGCAGAAGCCCTAAGTAGCCGATCAAAAATTCCATGAAAGAGTTTGTAGCCACCGCCATCTCCATCCCTAGATCAGGAGGGATCTGAAGCTCTTCCCGGCACCCTCCCAGAGGGGATAGATCACCCTGGAGGCCTTCTTGATCACCATGCCTGCCTCCGGTGTGACACGTGAGTAGTTCATCCCTGGACTATGGGTCCATGTAGTAGCTAGACGGTTGGTTCTTCTCATTTGTGCTACCATGTTTAGATCGTGTGAGCTCCATTCATGATCAATATCATCTATTTGTAATCCTACATGTTGTGTTTGCGGGGATCCGATGGATATTGAGATGCTATTTCAGACTGATTATTGATTCTATCATGTCTTTGTTATTTCTGATCTTGCATGCTTTCCGTTGTTAGTAGCTATCTTGGCGGAGTAGATGCTAGCAACTCCAAGAGGGAGTATTTATGCTCGATAGTGGGTTCATGCCTCTAGGAATCTGGGGAAGTGACAGAAATCTCTAAGGTACTAGATGTGTTGTTGCTACTAGGGAGAAAACAACAATCCTTTGTTCATAGAACAATCGTATTGTTTCATTTAAACACTTTGCTTAATGCAATTATCTGTTGATTGCAACTTAATACTAGAGGGGTTTAGATGATAACCTGAAGGTCGATTATTAGTCATAGATGCAATTGGATTATTGTCCATGTATAATGTTTTAATGCCCAATCAACTCTCATAGGAGTCAAGATGATTAGTATATGCATGTATGCTTTCTCGATGTTTGTCAATTGCCCCGCTGTAATTTGTCCACCCAACATGTCATCTATCTTAAGGAGAATCACCACTAGTGAACTATGGACCCTGGTCCATTCTTTTACCATCAATCTACAAAGCTATTTACTGTTTTGTGTTTACTTTCTGCAAGAAATTACTATCTTCCACACAACACCTTTATCCTTTGTTTTCAGAAAAACCGGTGAGATTGACAACATCACTGTAAGTTGGGGGAAAAGTTCTGTGGTTGTGTTGTGTAGGATTCCAAGTTGGAAACAACACCTTGGAGGTGTTTCCTTGCTCCTACTAGTTCGAGAACCTTGGTTTCATAACTAAGGGAAAACTTGTTGTTGTGCTCATCATACCTTCCTCTTGGGGTTCCCCAACAATCTCTACATATTGAGCAAGCACAAAGCTCGGCTAGAAAATCTCGAAAGAAAAATAAAGAACTTAGAAAATAAAGTGTTGGGGAAACCAACACGAGTGCTTATAAACTCAAATAAAAACGCAACCTCAAAATAAATAAAAGCAAATTAATGCCAAATAAAGATACATGAGGAAACTTCCCCAAGCTTAGGATTTTGCAAGCCCTTCAAATCATTGTGGTGGCGGGAAAAAGTCGTTACTCCAGTTCGCAAATTGAGCTGAGAGCTTACTAGGTAATTCTCGGAGGTTTAAAGAGAGGTTATGCATCCTCTCCACAGTCCCTCCAAGTCCTTGGAAATCTTTGTATGTGGCCAACTGGGTTTGTGGATGCTCCTCTTGGTAAGGAACTTATTGCTCCTCCTCTTTGTCCTCATCCTCTTTCGGAATCTCCTCCTGGGGTTGGTGTTGCTCAACCGGCAAGTCATATAGAAAACATCCTTCCTCGATAGAGAAAAGACCATTAGGCAAAGGAGCGGGGTAGAGACGCCCAGCTCCAGCAATATGAAGATAATAAACAACACCTATCCTAGTGAGCATTCCACAACCTCTCAAGGTGGAGAAACCAACATGTGTCTCGCCTAGCACGGGTTGCAACTCACTAGATTGATGTCTAGGGCATGGGCAAGCATGGTGATGATGCCTCCTCCTGTGATTGGCCCTTGGCTTTGGGAGGTTTGGTGCTCCAGGTAGCGCACAAGGATGGCACCCAAGTTGAGTGACAGGTTGCAGTTGATGTAAGCAGCCTTTGCAAGAACTAGGATGTCCACCTCGTTGAGTCTCGTGAACTCATTACGTTCGTGCAAGGTGTTAGCAATAACATAGAACAAATAGCGAATTGCAGGATGTTGAATATTCTTCCCCTTGCTCACTCTAGTAGTGAAACTCATTCCATTATAGTATTGTTCAGGGGAAGGTTCTAAGCCAATAAAGGATGCGCATAAAGCATGAACATCATTGTTTGGCATATTAAAGCATGCGCACCATTCATCGAATGTTAAAGTATAGTTGTTGTTCATTAGACGGAAAGAAATAGTGTCCTCTCCTTGCCATTGTTTAATGGTGCTTCGCAACGAACTTAGAAATTCAATGGTTAAGCAGTGATAAGTAGGTACATCATTGTACACAGAGTTTTGCAGGCCAGATATATTGCAAAGTAAATTGAAGTCATTATAAATACCGAGTTGGTTCAATATAATGGGGCAAGCCCACTTGGTGGCCTTCACTTCGTGGTTCTTGATCTTGTTGAAGCGAGCACGATGGGACTCATCCCTAAAACATATCCCCATGCGTTCCTGAGTGGCATGAGCACGAGTTTGGCTCCTTGTGTTCATCATGTAAAACATTGAAAAAAGGCAAAAATAATTTTTTTTGATCCAACAACAGTAAATATAATATATACCTCATCATAGCACACCAAAGAATCTCCTCAAATAATAATCTAGGTAAGAAAATTATGGCAATTGGTTCATAGTAGGTCCCACCCTAGATCGATAATGACAATAGATCGAAGATGAATTTGCAAAAAGTAATTGGGGGATTAGAGGAGAAACATACCGTAGACCACTCGTGTGCGAGGAAATCGAACAAAATTGAGTAGAGATGAAGATCTCTTGAGGTTTTGAGAGAGTTTGGAGGTAGAAGAGAGAAAAAGGATTGAAGTTTTAGAGTTGGAGGTACCTTCCCGTGCGATTTTGTGGCCGGATGCAACTATACAGGCGCAACTATACGGGCGGAACATGTGTTCCCACCGTATAGTTGGCTATCTGTCAAAATATTAGGGTTTCCTCATGGCGGCGCAGCTATATGGACGCAAGTATACGGCCAGGAAATAATGTTCCCGCCGTATAGTTGGTCATTAAACTGTCTGTCCCTGTGAAAGAAAATATACAAAGGCATCGATATCTTTACGACCGGAACTATATGGCCGTAATTTTTATTACCGCCGTATAGTTGGTCGTTAAACTCTCAGTACATTGTAAAAGAAATTGTTCGGAGGCACTGATATCTATACGACCGGAGATATATGGCCGAAATTTTTATTCCCACCATATAGTTGGTCGTTAAACTCTCTGTGTACATCAAAAAAGTTCTATTTCTTCGAAAACTATTTCTTTTCCTGTAACTTAGTGATATACCTTGTTTATGACATAATATTGATAGTAAATATTTTTGACCAACAATAGCATGAATAAAGTAGAATTTCAAGTACTACCAAACTTCTTCTCCTCAAATGGAGTTTTCTAGCACTCTTTATTAAACATGAACTTAAACTAAAACTAAAAACTTAACTCAAACCTTTATTTAACATGGGTTGCCTCCCATGGAGCGCTCTTTTATGGTCAATAGCTTGACCTTAATGATACTCACTTGGTCCAGATGAGTGGAACACCCATTCCAATGTAATTGGCCTTCAAAGTGATGGCCTCCTTCTCGTCATGTCTGGCTTTCTTTTTCCTGGGGAAATGGATAACAAAAGGATCCCATGAAGGCAATTGTAACTTCACATTCCCTTCATGAAGGTTAATTAAAGCCTTTATAGTTCTCAAGAAAGGATGGCCTAACTAGTATTATAGCAGCAATAGTATCTTCAGGCATGTCAAAAATAATGAATTCAATTAGAGAAGGACAATCTTTGATGTAAACTAAAGTGTTCTCCTTAATTCCTACAGCTTGTTTGTAGGTAGAATCTGCTAGATGCAATTTTAATTCAGTGATTTCAAGGGAGCCAAGATTTAACTTGTTAAAAAGACTCTTTGGGATTGTTGAGATGCTTGCACCTAGATCACAAAGTGCAGCTATCTCATTAGTCCCAATCTTTATCCTAATAGTATGCTCAAATATGTCATCTAGTTTAACAGGTAACTTTTTAGTGATTTTCTTGTATTCCTCTTCAAGCTCGCGTACCTTAATTGCTACTTGATCAACAAAGTGTTGATACATGGCTTCATCATTGCCTTCACTTACTGGAATTTTCACGTTGATCCTCTTTACGAGATCTTCGATGGTGTATCTTGTTGAAGGGGCATTACTATAATCAAGTTCTTCAGGCTCCTCCCTTTGGATACTCATCATTTTGAGTTCTTAAACAGGATTGGGCTCAGTTTTACCTACAAATTTAGCTAGAATGCGAGTTTGACTCTAGGTTATCTTACCTAAATGTGCCTCAACGATCCTTGTTCTTTCTTGGAGGGCCTGCAAATTATTTCTCAAACTAATAGTTTGGTTAGATAATTTACCAAGCATGGCATCATGGTTCTCCGTTATTTTAACAAGAATATTGTTTTGTTCATTTTGCAAGTCTATGAAAGACTTAAGTGTTTCTTGGAGACTACCATTACTAGTTCCCATATTATTATTAGAATTACCTGCAGGACTAGAATAATGTTTCTGAAAGTTAGGATTGTAACTATTCTTCCAAGCAGGATTATAATCATTACGAGCTACAAAGTCTATTTCTTCAATATTTGTTTTAGGGGTGGATCTTACCTGGGTTTCGTTACATTTTTACGGGTAGTATGAGCTCATCCAACTTAGCATTGAGTTCTTCGTTTTCTTGTGGTGGAATAGCGTTCACCTTCTTCGTGTTTGATCTTTCTACATGCCATTGGGCATGGTTGTGTTGCATATTGTCTAACAGCTGCTTTGCTTCGGTAATATGTTTACCCATGAATGTTCCTCCAGCTGTAGTATCAAGCATATACTTAGATACAGGATTAAGAGCATTATAAAATAAATGGAGGATTAACCAATCTTCCATCCCATGACTAGGACAGTTTCTTAGGCATTCTTTCATCCTCTCCCATGCAAGCGCTAGTGGATCACACTCTCCCTGTCTAAAACCAGTAATATTAGATCAGAGTTGCATAGTCTTTGCAGGTGGGAAAATTTAGTCATAAATAAAGAAGTACAACCCACCCATGATGTAATACTATTTCTAGGCAAAGATAGCAACCATTCTTTTGCTCTCCCTCTTAGAGAGAAAGGAAATAGACGTAATTTGACCGCATCAGGGTCAACGTCATTTATACATATCATATCACATATTTCAGTGAAAGTATTTAAGTGCATACCTGCGTCTTCAGCAGAAGAGCCTCCAAATTGATTCTGTTGAACCAAACTTAAATAATGGTGCTTAATTTCATAGTCATCAGTAGCAATTGCTGGCTAAGTAATAGGTGTACGCAAATAATCATTGTTGGGCGTAGCAAACTTCCCAAGCTTATTTTCACATATTTCCTATGTTTTTGGGTTTTCTTAAACAAAGAATTATAATAGTTAAAGCAAGAATTTAAAGGCTAACTAATTTTTTTGGTTTATCAAATAAAGACTGAAAGCAAAGTAACAAAATTGAAAACAAGAATAAAAACTAGCAAGGTTTCGAATAACCTCACCAGGGTAGCTATTCCTTCCCCGGCAACAGTGCCAGAAAAAGGGTTGAAACCTTCGATCTGGATTATGAATGTAGTGTAGCTTCTTTTTCCCTAGTATACCTAGGTTATCGAATCCTCGGGAAGCGAATGTGTAGTGAAGTTACTTTAACAGACCTTCGAGAGTTTTAGAATTCCTTCTGTGTTTTTACCGGACCAATAGCTTGCGTCTTTTTGTTGTTGTCGATGATGGAGAGAGGGCCTAGGGCGTTTGGTTTCACCTGTAGCTGTGCAAAACATCTGATGGAAATAAAAGATAGAAATAAAGTAGGCATGTACTTGTTAGAGCAAGATAAATTATATGTGGGTAGTGCATCCATAGTTGCCATTGCCTCCGCAACCACTTATAGCAATAACCTACTAGTCTCATCCATAGAAGAAAGAGAACTAATGATATGCATAGTGATGTCACCATTAATCCCAAGTAAATCCGTCACATATAGCCGTACTAACCCTTCTGTCACTGGGATTCCCAACCTGTAGATCAGTCATTACTCATACTCCATATACCTGGATCAACCCTCAGGGTCTTGGGTACCTGACAAATCCTTGGATTGAGGCAAGAGAATATAAAATAAACATCATGTCACAGAAACTAATACATGATCCCATCTATGATAAATAACATGCACAATTGCTACATGGCTAGGCCAAAGCCCTGAGCCCAAGGAGAATTATTCACACATAGAGATGAGATCAACAATCACAAACATTCTAATCAAAATCATAAGATTGATAGCAATAGTCTCACAATGTTGCCAATCAAAGAAGAGATCTACTATTATAAGTGGTGGAATATGGCTATGGAGATGGAGAAGGGTTTTGAGATCTAGAGGCGGCTGGAGATTTGTGACACATACATTTTGGCGAGGTCTAGCTTGTTTTCTCGTCGCCCGAGGCTTCTTTATATAGGGGTCCCTTCATTAAATTTGTTTTGTTTGACCTAACGGTGGCGGCACCAACTATACGATCGGAGCTATACGGCTGGATTTTTTGCTATGGTCGTATAGTTGGTCGTTAAGATAAAAATCTCGTATCTTTGACTTTAATGTAGTTATTCCCTCCTTTAAGCGACATTATCTGTGCAGGAAAAATATAAAAGAAAGGATTGCATACCCCTCTAAATATTAGCATTAGTGGAAGGGTTTAGAGATATATTTCATCAAAATTATGAATAATATCCAGTTTAAATGTGGACATAGATGGCTATATTTCAGAGCCATCATCGGTCTGCTAGCGAACAAGATCCTATCCATGTAGAACAAAGTGTCATGTTGTCTGGGCCCTTAATTGGATAACAAGGATTAGGCATCCCACAGATAGTCAATCACACATAATATAGTAATTAAAATAAATCACAAACTAATGGAGAATATATGAAGGCACATCACATCTCACCAATCCCTTACAACTCCCACGCCCAAGGAACCTACTCACACATGTGAGAATAAAGCATCTTCAATATAATTAAATAAAGAGAGTTCTTCTCGATATTACCGTGGAGATCCACAATACGAATAGAAAAGAAATCCAACACAATTCGAGATGGGAAGAAACAATCTCAAACCCTAGTCTTGCAAGGTGAAGATCTCTCTCTCTCTCTCTCTCTCAAATACAAGTAATGCCTATGGGGGTGTGTTGGCTAGGAGGTCGAAGATCGTGGAGAAAGATGAAGAACATCTCCTCCTACTTCCCTGGATCTCTTCTTTCTCCCTTCTAGATGGTGTGGCAGCTGATGTGTTGTGTTTTCGTCCCCGGTCCCTTCACGGAAGTTTTTCCTTTAGACAAGACAGAGGCGGCGGAAACTATACGGTAGAAAAAATATTCTCGCCATATAGTTGCTCGTTAAAGCTTCTGTATGCTTCCCTCGATTTCTTCCAAAGAGGGACTTGCTTGTTTTTGCCTAAATATTGTGCTTCTCTAGTTAAAACCCTCTGTTGACGTTCAGAACCTGAAGCACACATTAAAAACCAACTTTTCTCCGCTACCAAAGTATTAGCGTTAGGTAAAGCTAGAAAATGATCAAATTCAGGAGAAAACCATCAATAAAAACCATAAAAAATGTGTCGAATCTCACAGCTATCAACTCCCCCAAGCTTAGATGTTTCTTTCCCTCGAGTGACAAGGAAATAAAGAAGAATAGCGGAGATTGAGACCGAATTAATAGAACTTACAAGCTTGAATCGGTGTCAAATTCTTTTCTTCACAATCTCTGTAATCCTAAACATGATCATACAAGTAAATCATATGCCCGAGCAAGTGTCAAAAGTTTAGCTAGGAAAGTCAGACAAATTATTTTGCTATCTCTCTTAGTTGAGAGATGAAAGCTTTTTGCTCTTGTTTCTTTAATCAATTAAGAGTTCTCAAGTTGGCACAGAAATATTTAATTTAAGAACAACTCATCTATTCCCATGTCAAAAGTTTAAGACTCTCAAAGCACCTTTTTCCTTCCTTTGCCTTTCAAAAACTTCAGCTCTTTCATAGAGAAATCACACCACTGTTCTTAACATGTTAATTGGGACTGTGTTGTGCACTCGTGACCATGCCAATGAATATGTTGAGAAATAATGGGTCAGAGGAGTACTACAACTTCACTTGGAATGTGAAACCACGAGGAGACTAAAATTTTACCCATCATAGCATTGCTGCTATAAACATTTACATAAATCAATAGCCGAAATCAAGTGGTTTCCCACATTTAGATCATTCGTTGGCTAGCAGAGTTAATAGTTCCGCATGGAGCATGACAGTGTTGTAATGACACGTGTAAAGCAATATCTTATGGTAATTATTAGAAAACGCAGTGGCATAATCTCTTACACTTCGAAGCATCCATTTTATCAAACAATTTCATTCAAGGGTACTATTGAGTCTATTTATATTAAGCTCAAATAGGATGGAGTAGTTCTAAAATTAAATTCTTTGGGCTAAACATGGACTCAAGTCATCTTTTGGATGCCTTTTCTTGTTTTGAAAATGTAGGAAATATTTTTACCAAGTTCATTGCTCATTGTTTCAAAGCTAAAAAAGGAGACACTAGCAAGGGAATAGAATTTATAGGATAACAAGCTAAGTGGGGAGTGACTCTAGTGCAAGCAAGTAAATAATTATAGGATCAATTTAAGTTGCAGAAAAGGTGATGAAAGGAATGTCATACCTCCTCTTGCTTTCTTCGTTCTTTTATTTTAGTCTAACCCCCTCTGTATTTCCATATTGCCAAGTCACCTGAAATTGAGCAATCTCCGAGAGAAACAAAGTAATGAACTTGCAATAGAAGTTACAACTAATTTTTTTGTATTTTTTTTTAGGGATGAAAACTGAAAGTAAACATGTAATTTTGAAGAAATAAAAATAAAAATAAGAAATAAAAATATGAATTCAAGGTTTGGAGGTGTTCAAACCTCCCCCAAGCTTAGGCTATTGCTAGGCTCAATTGTTGCCATCATTCGGCGGCTGGTGCAGATACTGCTAGTAGTAGTCAGGGAAGTGGGTCATGAAGTGACTGAAGTTGTGAGTCAAGGCACTCACATATTCATTCACTCCGTGAAGAGTGTTGTCAATCTCCCCAACGCGCTGGTTGAACTGCTGGAATTCCTGACAGGGGACGTAGTTGTATCCTTGCTATTGCTGGTTGGGCCACGGGTCCTAGGCTCCTCCTTGCTGCTGTTGCTGCTGGCCCTGCCAAGTAGGGTTGTGTCCTTGCTCATCCTCATCCTGCTACTCTTCTTTTTCATCTTCCTCTTGATTAGGCTAGAGTTCATCCGCCCAAATTTTTTTATGTTTTTGAAAGTGCTTATGCAGGTTGTTATGAGATTTTGCTTGTTGATGTTTTAACTCTTGAAAAACTTTCCTAGTTTCATCTTCTTCAATAAAAACTTGTAAAAAGTCTACGTTGTTTTCCTTAACAAATTCAGAAGGTATACTTTTTCTTTCATTGTTTTGCGTACTTTGGGCATAAGATCAGGAGTTTTCCAAAGTATCCCTGTTTCCAGCTTAGTGCTGAAATCAGGATTATATAAAGAATCATTCTGAGCCCTAGTAAACATCAATTCTAAAAATTCTTTAATAGTTAAAGTATTTATCTATCCTCCCGTTGAGAAGTCAAGCAACTCTCTATATTGAGTATTAAGACTGTGGTAGAATAAATGGCAAATAGTTGTTTCAAAATAGCCATGACTAGGAACACTATTGATCATTCGGAACAATCTATCCCAGACTTCTGGGTAGTTTTCTCCCATGTTCTAACTAAAGTTGCCTATATTCTTTCTTAGTTCAGTTACCTTTTTAAAAGGATTAAACCTATTTATGAATTTGACAATTCAGTTTTCCCAACATTTAATGTAATGGCGAGGGAGAGAATATAACCGGTCTAGAGCCTTACCTTTAAGAGACCAACGAAATAATTTTAGACGAGAGAAATCCCTTGGAGAACCTTTTGGTCCAAGTGATGTTACCACATCGTCGAACTCTCTAAGGTGTCTTCTTCGCTCTCCATCTTCCCTTCCACTTAAAGCTTTTTCCTGCAAATTTTTAATAATTTCGCCATCAAATTGATATTCTCTAACTCTAGGGTTAGGGAATTCTATTGGTTGCTTAAGAAATTCAGAACATGGAGCATTGTATTCTCTGAGAGTTTTCTCAGGCTTCTTAGGAGTTGTCCTATAAATAGACATGATTTCCATTATATCACTCAAGTTTCAACTTCAACTTTGTTCGATCTTAAAAGTTTTCAATAATTTCCTCGCATCTCTGAGGAGGCACGCGATCAATATAATTTGGTAAATAGGTCTTACCAGAGCGTGTAGACCCTTTGTCTCCTAGGGAGAACATTTTTGTAGTACCAACACCTGAAATGTCAAGAGACAAACACTTAGCGCTTAGCTCTCCAGCAACGGCGCCAGAAAAATAGCTTGATGTATGCACGTGCACAGATTGTTTGTAGCTAGTTTCAAAGTATAGATATCGATCCCACATGGAGCAAAAGGTAAGTGTTTATGGTGAAGTCTCTGTCACACCCAAGGTTATCACAGGTCTTCGAGTGAATTGACTGCAAGTGTAAAAATGAGAATGATATTTGGATTAAACTGGATGTATTTAAATAAACTAAAATGTAAACTTCGGAAATAAAAACCATAAAAGTAAAGAACAATTTGGTTGTTTGTTGTTTTCAGCAGATGACGAAAAAGCACGAGGAGATACAGTTCATGGTGATAGTGACTGTGCCAGATGGATTAGTGATAAATGTAACAATTGTAATATTATAAATATATGTGTAGGCCAGCAACCCATAATTAGTCGGAACTCCTCTTGGTAGATTTCATCCCAACTTCAATAATTCTACTAGTCTGTTACCAAAACCATGGTTAGACACTAGATGATTAAGACCCTTCAGGTCGCTTAGCGATTAAGCTCCTTGGATCGGACAAATGCAATAAGCACGATGGTTCCTTATTATCCCCAAGTCTACTAGTTTTCCATTGATATCCCCGTGTCACTCGGTGGTCGCCGGTCTGCTAGCGAACAAGATCCTATCCATGTAGAACAAAGTATCATGTTGTCTGGTCCCTTAATTGGACAACAAGCATTAGGCATCCCATGGATAGTCAAGCACACATAATATAGTAATTAAAATCAATCACAAACTAATGGAAAATATATGAAGGCACATCACATCTCAACAATCCCTTACAACTCCCACACCCAAGGAACTTACTCACAGATGAGAGAAGAAAGCATCATCAATATAATTAAATAAAGGGAGTTCTTCTCGATATTACCGTGTAGATCCATAATAAGAATAGAAAAGTAATCCAACACAATTCAAGATGGGAAGAAACAATCTCAAAACCTAGTCTTGCAAGGTGAAGATCTCTCTCTCAAGTACAAGTAATGGCTAAGGGGGTGTAGTGGCTACGAGGTCGAAGATCATGGAGCGAGATGAAGAACGTCTCCTCCTTCTTCTCCGGATCTCTTCTTTCTCCCTTCTGGATGGAGTGGCGACTGTTGTGTTGTGTTTTCGTCCTCGGTCCCTTCACGAAAGTTGTTCCTTTTGACAAGACAGAGGCGGTGGCAACTATACAGCGGGAACTATACGACCAGAAAAATATTCTGCCATATAGTTGCTCTTTAAAGCCTCTGTACGCTTCCCTCGATTTCTTCCAAAGAGATACTTGCTTGTTTTCGCCTGAATATTGTGTTTCTCTAGTTAAAAGCCTCCATTGGTGTTTAGAACCTGAAACACACATTAAAAACCAAGTTTTCTTTGCTACCAAAGTATTAACGTTAGGTAAAGCTAGAAAACAATCAAATCTAGGAGAAAACCATCAATAAAAACCTTCAAAATGTGTCGAATCTCACAGCTATCAACTCCCCCAAGCTTAGATGTTGCTCGCCCTCGATTGACAAGGAAATAAAGAAGTATAGTGGAGATTCGAGACTGAAATAAAAGAACTTACAAGCTTGAATTGGTGTCAAATTCTTTTCTTCACAATCCTTGCAATCTTAAACATGATCATACTAGTATTTACAAGACTGCATTGAGTCCACTTCCTAACCACGTATATCTTGCTAGCAAATAAATCATATGCCTGAGCAAGTGTCAAAAGTTTTAGATAGAAAAGTTAGGCAAATTCTTTTGGTATCTCTCTTTGTTGAGAGATGAAAACTTTTTGCTCTTCTTTCTTTAATCAATTAAGAGTTCTCAAGTTGGCACCGAAATATTCAATTTAAGAACAACTCATCAATTCCCATGTCAACATTTCAAGACTCTCAAAGCTCATTTTTCCTTCCTTTGTCTTTCAAAAACTTCAGCTCTTCCATAGAGAAATCATGTCACTGTTCTTCACATGTTAATTGGGACTGTGTTGTGCACTCATAACCATGCCAATGAATATGTTGAGCAATAATGGGTCAGAGGAGTACTACAACTTCACTTGGAATGTGAAACCACGGGGAGACTAAAATTTTACCCATCATAGCATTGCTGCTACAAACGTTTACATAACTCAATAGCCGAAATCAAGTGGTTTCCCACATTTAGATTTTTTCTTGGCCAGCAGAGTTAATAGTTCCCCATGGAGCACGACCATGTTTTAATGACAGGCTAACGCAATATCTTACGGTAATTATTAGAAAAAGCAGTGGCATAATCTCTACTTCTTTGAAGCATCCATTTTATCAAACAATTTCATTCAAGGGTACTATCGAGTCTATTTATATTAAGCTCAAATGGGATGGAGTAGTTCTAAAATTAAATTCTTTGGGATAAACATGGACTCAAGTCATCTTTTGGATGCTTTTTCTTGTTGTAAAAACATAGGAAATATTTTAACCAAGTTCATTGCTCATTGTTTCAAAGCTAAAAAGGAGACACTAGCAAAGGAATAGAATTTATAGGATAACAAGCTAAGTGGGAAGTGGCTCCAGTGCAAGCAAGTAAATAATTGTAGGATCAATTTAAGGCTACAAAAAAGGTGATGAAAAGAATGTGATACCTCCTCTTGCTTGCTTTGATCTCTTATTTTAGTCAAACTCCCTCTGTATTTCCATATTGCCAAGTCACCTAAAATTGAGCAATCTCCGAGAGAAATAAAGAAATGAACTTGCAATAGAAGTTACAACTAATCTTTTTTCTTAGGAATGAACTGAAAGTAGACATGCAATTTTGAAGAAATAAAATAAATCAAAAGAAGAAATAAAAATATGAATGCAAGGTTTGGAGGTTTTCAAACTTCCCCTAAGCTTAGGCTATTTCCAGGCTCAGTTGTTGCCATCATTCGGCGGCTGGTGCAGATACTATTGGTAGTATTTGGGGACGTGGGTCATGAAGTGACTGAAGTTGTGAGTCAATGCACTCACATCTTCATTCACTCTGTGAAGAGTGTTGTCAATCTCCCCAACGTGCTGGTTGAGCTGCTGGAATTCCTGATAGGGGACGTAGTTGTATCCTTGTTGTGGCTGGTTGGGCCACGGGTCCTAGGCTCCCCCTTGCTGATACTATCCTTCCCAAGAAGCATTGTGTCCTTTCTCATCCTCATGCTCCTGACCATCCTCATACTGCTGATCTCCTTATTGATCTTCCTCTTGATCAGGTTGGAGTTCAGCCATTATCTGCATCACTTGGTCCTTCGTGAGGATCCAAGTGTCGTCCACAATCGAGAAGGCTTGGGGATAGGGCAATGGAACCTGCTCACCCTGTGCAATATCAAGATAACTAAACTGATAGACTCAGAGCCTCTAGTTAGCTTGGTAAACACCAAGGAAGCCACAAGCAATTAAATACTTGACGTCCATAAGCTTGGAACTATCAATAGGTTGCATAACAGGTAATATAATATTTAATGCGTGGGCAAGGTGGGTTACCAATCCACCAATGAGAATATCACCTTTTGTATTGTTGCTTTGGTGGCAAACGTGTTAGATGAGTAGAGTTGTAGGATTGGGGCTTTGCGGTGCTATGGGAAAGGGAGCCTTGGTGATCATTGCCATGTCCGCATTGGCCATGGAACCGATGTCACCTCTTCCCAGTAGTGTGTTGGCGAGGAACAAGGCATAGTAGCGGATTGTTGGGTTCTGGTAGAAGTTGGTGCCACCCAAGTTTCTCCATTTTTGACGCTATAGAGGTTAGTAACAGTTGGATCCCCAACGTGGGGGAAGCCAAAAGCATCGCAAAATTGTTCAAAAGTTATTTCATAGGGCTGCCGGTTCATGGTGAAGCTTACAATGCACGCAATACCTTTCTCCCTGTGGTCATCGTAGAAGGAGGCGAGGAACTCATGGGTAAGCTCGGTGTAGGTGTCATGGCTTGCAAAGCCAAGAACTGTCAGCCCCGCCTTGTTACACATGAGGTCGAAGTCCGCCTTTAACCAGACCGTGGTGAGAAAGCTGTGGTCGACCCAACGTGTGGGCAGCACCCTCCTCGATGAGACCATGGCCAACTTGGGGTTGCGCTCGGCTGGAATCCCGAACTCGAGCCCTCACAACGTTGGCGCTAGCTCATGCGAAAGATGTTACCGATTTTGTTCATTGTGATGAACTGAAAAATTTCACCATAAAACCTTAGCCATATAGTTTCTACAAGATATATGAACGATCCTACGTGGAAAAATTCAATCATAATGTGAGGAATCAATAGGAAAACCAAAATAAGCTTGAGTTCATCCACTAGATCAATGTGAGAGTTTCAACCATGGAAATCTGAAAAATAAAGTATGGATAGGGAGAGAAACATGCCGATCTGTTGATTCCCCACTCAAACGAACAAAAATTGCGAATAATCAAAATTCTAGGTGGGTTTTGAGAAGTTTAGAGAGAGAATATAAGAGAAATAATGAGGAGGAATAAGAGACCTAGCCGCCCTGGTGCGATTTTGTGGTTGCACCGAACTATACGGTCGAAACTATACGGGCGGGATATGTTGTTCCGCCCGTATAGTTGCGGCGACGCCGCCAACTAGGGTTTCTTTATACAGAGCACAACTATACGGACACAATTATATGGCAGGATCACAATGATCCCGCCGTATAGTTGGTCATTAAACCGACTGTATCCTCGAGATAAATTTCTAAAATAGGCATCGATATCTCTATGATCGGAACTATACGGCCAATTTTTTTATTCCCGTAGTATAGTTGGTCGTTAAACAGTAAGTACCTTTTGAGAAGAAAGTGTATGTGGGAATCGATATCTATATGACCGGAGCTATAAGGCCGGAATTTTTATTCCCGCCATATAGTTGGTCGTTAAATTCTCTGTGCCCATGCAAGAAAATTGTCGATGTCAAAGATATCTAAACGATCGGAACTATGCGGCCGGAATTTTTATTTGCTCGTTAAATTTTTTTATTTCTTCAAGAATACCTTTTTATTCTGAAACTCAACAAAATACCTTATTTTTTACAGAATAATGAGAGTAGAAATGGTCGACCAACATCAGCATGTAATGAGCAGAATTTTAACCTTTGTAGATAATAACTCAAACTCTTATTTTCATACTTATTCTACATTCGTTCAATCAATTTTTTACTACTTTTTGACAGTTGCAACTTCAAGGGCGTGCTTCCGCAAGAATGTCTATGAAAAAGTTGTAGGAATGTGATGAACATTTTATTCTCTAGTTTATTTTAGTGATGTGATGGGCTGATGATACATTGCAAATGTATCTATAATTTTTGATGTTCCATGCTTGATTTTATCTACTTTCTTATGTTTTGTCCACACTTTGGAGTAATTTTCATATGATTTCTTGGACTAACCTATTAACAAGAGCCACAGTGCCAGCTACCTGTTTTCTGCTGTTTTTCGTTCTAGGAAAGTCAGAAAATGAATATTCTCGGAATTGGACGGGACAAAAGCCAAAAGTCCTATTTCACCAGAAGACTCCCGGAGACAGAATATGAGACGGAGTGGGGCTGGGGCCCAGCCACACCACCTGGATGCGTGGGCTGGGCCTGGCCGCGCCAGGGGGTGGTCGGGCCGCCCTAGACTCCCCCCCGGTCTCCCTCTTTGCCTATAAGTTGCCTTCTGACCTAAAAAATCAGGGGGGTTTGACGTTTTTCCAGCAGGAGTTCCGCTCCGCCGCCACCACCAGATTCCATGAAACAGCACCAGAAACTCCGTTCTGGCACCCTGTCGGGACAGGGAATTGGAGGAGATCATCGCCATCGTCACCACCATCGCTTCTCCATCGATCATCCATGTTTCCCCCATCTATGAGTGAGTAATCCCCCGCTGTAGGCTATGGGGCTGGTAGGGATTGGATGAGGTCGTTCATGTAATGTCATCAGATTGTTAGTGGATAGTGCCTAGTATCTTCTATTAGTGCTTTATGACTTTGTTGCGACTTGTTATGCTTAATGCTTGTGACTAGGGCCCGAGTGCCATGATTTCAGATATGAACATGTTATTGATTCATTATGATAGTATTGTTTTTGGTCTTATCTTCAAGTTGTATACACACGTTGTTGTCCGGAACTAATGGCCCCAAAGTGACAGAAATCGGGATAACCGGAGGGAAAGGCTTTGATGTGAGGATCACATGTGTTCATGGAGTGTTAATGCTTTGCTCCGGTGCTCTATTAAAAGGAGCACCTTAATTGACAGTAGTTCCCTTGAGGCCCCGCTGCAAACGGGCTGACGGGACAAAAGATGTTGTGCAAGTTCTCATTGCGAGCACGTATGACTATATATGGAACACATGCCTAGGATTATCTAGTACTTGGATGCTTTATCTTATTTATCTGCAATTGCCCTATGTTCTGATTGCTATGTGAATTGTATTGTCCATGCAATGCCCGTCCATCCATCCCTATGCCTACCGCACTCGAATCCTACTGTTTACTGCTATTGTTACTACTGTCTTTACTTTATTACTGCTGCTACTTTACTATTCCTACTACAAAACTATTGCTACTAATAAACTGCTGTGAGCAAGATTGTTCCAGGTGCAGCTGAATTGACAACTCAGTTATTAAGGCTTGTAAATATTCTTTGCCTCCCCTTGTGTCGAATCAATAAATTGGGTTTCACTTCCCTCGAAAATACTGCGATACACCCCCTATACTTGTGGGTCATCAAGACTATTTTCGGGCGCCATTGCCGGGGAGCATAGCTTTATTTATTAAGTTCACTTGGATTCTCTATTGTTCGTTGCTATCCATCCATCATGGGTAAGTGTCATTATGGCAAGGTTCCTATTTTACCATCCACTACAAGAAGAGGTACGGTTCTAAACACCTCGATGAGCTCTTGATTCACCATCTGTTATGAGTAAGCTCGTTACACCACCATATACACATGTTACACACACTGCTACTACTGCTGAATCTGAAACTTCTGATGCTTATGATGCTGCTTCTATTGTGCTTGATAAGAGTGGTTCATTAGGTCCTTTCCTAGATGCTACGATTGCTAGAACTATAGCTGGAAATACTAAAACTCCTAATGAAGACACTACTACACCCGTTAGTTCACCTGAGCCTAGTGAAAGTTATGATATTGAAGATGGTTATGTTGAGATGACCGATGAATTTATTAAAGAATGTAAAAACACCCATGATAGGAGCGCTGCTAAGAGTCTCCTTGAGAGGCGTACTATTAGACCCAAATTGTCTCCTATTGCTAAGTTTGCTGCTTCTCCCATAAATATTATAGATAAATATTATGATTTCTCTCTCGATCTATCTTACATAGCTATTGTCGAGAAAGAACCTTTTGTGGGACTAAGAATGAAAGTGCGGTAGCACATATGAATGAACTTTCTACCATGAGTGGCTTGTTTTCTGATGATATTAAGATGCGTACTTACTTTGTTGCTAAGATTTTCCCCTTTTCACTGAAAGGAGAAGCTAAAACTTGGTTTAGTAATTTACCTCCTAGATCTATTGATAGCCCTGATTGCTTTATTAGTACTTTCCTGCAGAAATATCTTCCTCCTAGTGCTAGACATGCTATTTTGCAGGAACTTTTTGATTTTAAACATGGAGAAAAAGAGGTATTGCCTGAATCTTGGGCAAGGTTTTGTGCTTTGATTCATGCACAGACTAGAAGTCCATTACCTAAGAATGAGCTTCTTGATATATTTTATAATGGACTAACTGAGGAATCTAGGACATACCTAGATAGTTGTGCTGATTGTGTTTTCAGGAATAGGACTCCTAAGGAAGTTGAGAAATTAATGGCTAAAATAAGTAAGAACTATGAAGATTGGACTCCTCCTAAACAAACTATACCTAAAGTAATTGTACCTGAACCTACTATACCAGTGCCTATTCCAACATCAAAGAAGAAGGGAGTTATTGAATTAAATGATGAAGTGATGAAGGAAGCTAAGAAATGTCTTAAGGAGAAAGGAATTAAAGCTGCAGATGTCAAGAATCTACCTCCTATTGAAGAGTTATGTAAGCCTATTCCCTACTCATCCACTATCGAGGTACACTCTCTCCAACACTTTGATGAAGGTGATATGCCTTACTCTAAACCTCCTGATCAATGCTTAGAAGAATTCGAAATCTTTATTGTTAAGCAAGATAATATTAATAAAAGGGTGCAAAATCATCTAATGGAAAACACTAGAGCTATTGTTGAATTGAAAGATATTGTGGAAAGAACCTCTAATGATGTTAAAATGATTGTTAAACACTTTCAAATGGTTCAAACTCAAATAGATCAACTCGTTAAAGTGCAAAAATACTTGCTATTTAATGTTGCTAAAGAAAAACATGCTTATGAAATTAGAACTAGAAGTGGAGCTGCTACCCAGGATCCTCTATATCCTAAGGGGCATCCCAAAAGAATTGAGCAGGATTCTCAACAAGCTGAAAATAGTGGCTCTACTCGTAAGAAAAGGAAAAAGAAACATAAAACTGTTGTAGAACCCTCTAAACCTGCTATAGATCCTAATAGTATATCTATCTCTAATGCTGAAACTGAAAGTGGTAATGAAGAAAATGAAGTCCCTAATGAAGAAAAAGTTGAAGAAGACCCTGAAAACCACACTAAGAATACTAAATACACCAAAGAAGATTTTATTGCTAAGAAACATGGTAGTGAAAGAGAGCCTTGGGTACAAAAATATATGCCTTTCCCTGATAAGAAACACAAGTCAAAGGAAGATGAACACTATAATAAGTTTTGTGAGTGGATGAAACCTTTATTCCTGCAAATTCCTTTGACTAACGCTATTAAATTACCTCCTTACTCAAAGTATATGAAGGATATTGTCTTGAATAAAAGGAAGATCCCTAATGAAGAAATTTATACTTTGCTTGCTAATTATTCCTCCAATGGTAAGGTTCCTAAGAAACTTGGAGACCTAGGATTCCAACCATCCCTTGCTCTATTAAGAATAGTTATGTTAGAACTGCTTTGTGTGACTTGGGAGCTGGTGTTAGTGTTATGCCTTTCTCTCTCTATAAGAGACTTCAACTAGAAAAGTTAATACCAACTGATATATCTTTGCAAATGGCTGATAAATCTACCACTATTCCTGGTGGTATATGTGAGGATGTACCTGTTCAAGTGGCTCATAATTGCTTGATATTAACTGATTTTGTTGTGCTTGAAATGCCCGAAGGTGATAATATGTCTATTATTCTTGGGAGACCTTTTCTTAATACTGCAGGAGTTGTTATTAATTGTAATCAAAGAAAGGTGACTTTCAATGTTAACGACAAGGAACATACTGTCTATTTCCCCAAGAAGATTTGAAGGACTTATGGTTTGAATTCAATTGAACATGTTGAGGGCATTCAAGTTGGAGAAATATATTGTCCCATACCAAGAGAAAATTTTGAAACTATTATGATTGGGATCATTGCTATCAAGGTTTAGGTAACATAATCATTAGTGGAATACAAAGTTTTGTCTCATATGAAATTATTTTGGTAACAAGACTTGATGAACTTTGTTAACAAAAGGATTTCATTGAACAAAACAATGTTTTCACCATGATTATCTCCGCTTACTTCTATTCTATCCATTTTAGTTTTTGCTTATGCCTAACTTAAAGGCGTTAAAGAAAAGTACTTATTGGGAGATAACCCAAAAGTTTTAGATGAGTCTTGGAAGTTATTACTTCAGTAATAACCGCTCCTTATCCTTTTTATTTGCTTTTTGTGCCAAGAGTAACCTCTAATGAGAGTGAAGTGATGATTGGGAAAGTTGCTATCCTGAAACAGATTTCTGTGGTTCACCGTAAAAATTCATGTAAAATCTCTGAACGTCTTTTTGAGGCATGATATTTTGTCCTTCTGCCCCAGATTTCTGCCATTTTTTGCATTTGCTTCTTATTGGTTCCTTTTTGAGTTTTTTTGGGGAATTAAGCTTTTTGAGGGAAGAGCTACAGTAGCTAGTGTTTTAATGGAAGTTTATTTGGTGTTAGAACTGAACCTTAAAACTTATTTATCTTGAGTGCACTAATGTTGCTAATAAAGATTGTGTGAAGTTTTGTATGAAGGAAAAATTTCAGGTGTATGGAAGGAATGAGTAATGAGATGAAGGATGGACTAAAGCTAAAGCTTGGGGATGCCATGCGTGTCACCTCAAGAAATATCCAATAAGTACAAGCGTCAAAGCTTGGGGATGCCCAAGGCATCCCCCTCTTCATCAATAAAAATCCCAGGTTTCTTCCAAACGCTTCATTTTAATTGTTTCATGCATAGTTGTGTTGTTCTTGGAGCGTCTTCTTTTTCGTTTTCATTTTGGTTTTTTGTTTGCTTTGTTTGCTTAGTTTGCTGAATAAATTGGTTGGACCCCCTCTTTCATACATTGGTGTTCAAATATTTTGGTTTGGTTTGGAAAAGAGTAGGAAAGCTCATGCTTAAGTGGTAAAGAGAGCTTGTTTTTGACTGTGACCTATGCTTTGTCATGCCATGCTTGATATTGTTTTGGCTTTATGCTTAGTATTCTTTGTTGTAGCATGACTTGTTATAAACAATTGAGATTTCTTAATGTGCCTTGGAAGAATCATGCGTCGTTTTAGCATATTAAAGCATAGTATTGTGGTATTCTCCTTTGATGCTTTATTTGGGTTGACTTGGCACATGCTCACACCATGTTATGACTATCCCAAGTCACCATAATCCTGTATGATCTTTTATTTTTCAACTTGTAGTATCATTTTATGCTTTTATCAATGATGTTTTGTCGCTCTGCATGATTATGGCCATTATTACTCTCTCGTTTGTCGCTCCCTTACTATTGCTAGCCTTCACTTTCACTGAGTATGTTTTACTCATGTTTCCAACTCCCTAAAACCAAATATTGCCAAAGTGTCCACCATACCTACCTATTAGCATCATTTGCTACTTCTGTGCATATTCAATATGCCTTGTTTTCTTCCAAATAAAATGTTTGCTTGTTATGAGAAAGTTAGTTAATAAAGCTCTCACGAACTTGATGGCACACTTTATTTTCTTGCACTTAATAAACCTGAACCATTGCGTCCTTCTTTGTTGCGTATATGCTTGCACTTTATAAGTTGAAGTTAGCAGAACCATGTATCATGGGGAACGCTTTCAACATTCCACGGGTACTTTGTACCTCGTTGATATCATGATTCTTTTGCTTATGGATCCCGGCGGTGTGAAATAAAAGTGGAACTTGTAAGATCATGGAGTGTGTATATGTGTTAGGGAAATACCTGGGCTACTAGCCTAAGCCATGCCTAATCATGGTGGAAACTTGCAGCATAACCATAATGAGCATTCTATGAAGCATCCTCAATAAAAATCTATGCACATAGTAAACAAAGAGATCGCTAAGATGCTCATTGTTTGCTTGCCTTGTCATTTTGATTATGGGATAGCTCATGTATCATGTGCAAGGGGTAACATGTTGGCGGTTCTCTATGATATGTATATACTTACAATGACAAGAGCTTACTCGTGACTGAAGTTGAGTAGCATGAGGATCGGTCTTTGTAAGTAAGGGGCATGAGACTTTGATTTATAACTTGTCAAGCATATCCTCTTAGTTTTGTCACTTTAACCTTAACCATTTAAAGATGCTTATGATAGGGGCAATGAGAGCTCAAAGCTAATGAGTACCTTACTTTCAGCATTTGGAAGCCTTTCAAACTTTTCAAAACCTTTTCATTTCCTTGTTGAGTCTCCACACATTCTATGAGGACTTTCTTGAGAGCATAGTGGCCATTCTTAGTTCTATGTGAATTGTCCCAATACTTGTTGATTGATCCATACCTTGATATTACTTGTTTTAAACTATTTCTATCTAGTCACTCTTGTAAACTTTGAAGGTGTCCTATACATTTATGTTTGCTACTCTATCAGGGACAAGCTGAGTGCCACTATGCTATGTTTTCTTTATGTGAAACAAACAAACGTCTTGCAAAGCATTGTTATTCATGAATCTTTTGTTTGTGCCTTTTCATGTTGCATCATAGTTTCTTTGTCTTATTGCTAGAACTTTGTATTTCATGTTATGATTGAAATACTATGATCCCAGCTTGAATGTTTTATAAATACTTTGATCAAGTTTTTGATGGTGCATGTCACCTAAAAAATTATTCTTTCTTTTTATCACTTACCTACTCGAGGACGAGCAGGAGTTAATCTTGGGGATGTTGATACATTGCAAATGTATCTATAATTTTTGATGTTCCATGCTTGATTTTATCTACTTTCTTATGTTTTGTCCACACTTTGGAGTACTTTTCATATGCTTGGACTAACCTATTAACAAGAGCCACAATGCCAGCTGCCTGTTTTCTGCTGTTTTTGGTTCTAGGAAGTCAGAAAATGAATATTCTTGGAATTGGACAGGACAAAAGCAAAAAATCCTATTTCACCAGAAGACTCCCGGAGCTAGAATATGAGACGGAGTGGGGCTGGGGCCCAGCCACACCACCTGGCCACGCCAGGGGGTGGTCTGGCCGCCCTAGACTCCCCCTCGGTCTCCCTCTTTGCCTATAAGTTGCCTTCTGACCTAAAAACTAAGGGTGGTTCGACGTTTTTCCAGAAGGAGTTCCACTCCGCCGCCACCACCAGATTCCACGAGACAACACCAGAAACTCCGTTCTGGCACACTACCGGGACGGGGAATTGGAGGAGATCATCGCCATCATCACCACCATTGCTTCTCCATCGATCATCCATGTTTCCCCCATCTATGAGTGAGTAATCCCCCGCTGTAGGCTATGGGGATGGTAGGGATTGGATGAGATCGTTCATGTAATGGCATCAGATTGTTAGGGCATGGTGCCTAGTATCTTCTATTAGTGCTTTATGACTTTGTTGCGGCTTGTTATGCTTAATGCTTGTCACTAGGGCCCGAGTGCCATGATTTCAGATCTGAACATGTTATTGATTCATTATGATAGTATTGTTTTTGGTCTTATCTGCAAGTTGTATACACACGTTGTTGTCCGGAACCAACGGCCCCGAAGTGACAGAAATCGGGATAACCGGAGGGAATGGCTTTGATGTGAGGATCACATGTGATCATCGAGTGTTAATGCTTTGCTCCGGTGCTCTATTAAAAGGAGCACCTTAATTGCCAGTAGTTCCGTTGAGGCCCCGCTGCAAACGGGCTGGCGGGACAAAAGATGTTGTGTAAGTTCTCATTGCGAGCACGTATGACTATATATGGAACACATGCCTATGATTATCTAGTACTTGGATGCTTTATCTTATTTATCTTCAATTGCCCTATGTTCTAATTGCTATGTGAATTTTCTTGTCCATGCAACGCACGTCCATCCATCCCTATGTCTACCGCACTCGAATCCTACTATTTGCTGCTATTGTTACTCCTGTCTTTACTTTATTACTGCTGCTACTTTACTATTCCTACTAAAAAACTGTTGCTACTAATAAACTGATGTGAGCAAGATTGTTTCCAGGTGCAGCTGAATTGACAAGTCAGTTGTTAAGGCTTATAAATATTCTTTGGCTCCCATTGTGTCGAATCAATAAATTGGGTTTCACTTCCCTCGAAAATACTGTGATACACCCCCTATACTTGTGGGTGATCAGCTGACTCCCATTAAGCATTTTATTAAGAATGGTTGAGTAACTCAACGTCTTCTCTGTTCATCGAATTCTTACCTTGGGTTGCCCCTTATCAAAGGCACTTACCACATGAACTCGTTTTGCTGGTGGAATATATGTTTCTCCTACTTCTACCTTCTTTGGAAAATACCGGATGATTTCAGCATCATAAACATTGAAGATTATTTTCCCTTCAGCACAATCAACTGATGCTCCTCCGGTACTAAGGAAAGGTATTCCAAGTATTATAGATAATTTTTCATCCTCTAGCATTTCAAGAATAATAAAATTAGTGGGCATAACATGCTCATCTATTCTAAGTAGAACATCCTCAATCATACCAATGGGTTGTTTAGTGGACTTGTCAAACATCTGTAAAGTGATAGTAGTAGGGGAATACTCCCCTAATCCTAACCTTTTATAGAGGGAGTATGGCATTACACTAACTCCAGCACCTAAATCACACAAGGCATTGTGAATATCAATCTTGCCTATTGAGCATGAAATAGTTGGTATTGTGGGAACTCCTGATTTAGACAATAGTTTCCCATTAGCAGGATAACTAGTCACCATGGCAACGGTTTCAGTTATTTCTTTCTTTCTACTAAGAATATCACGGAGGAACTTGGAATAGGTAGGAACTTTGATGGCATGCACAAACGGAATTTCTAGACGAAGGTCACAAAGTGCTTTTGTAAAAGAATCATAGATTACCTGATCTGGTGCTTTATTTTTTCGATCTGGAAAGGGAAGCTTTTTCTCACCTTTTTATTCTTGTCTTTTACCTTTTGTGGGGGGTTAGGCTCTTTCGTTGCTTTCTTTTATTGTTGCTTTTCGCTTTTCTTCTTTTCTACTTGTTGGGGATATATACTTTCCGGGTATCCTCACAGTTCCTCACTGACCAGGGTGGCCCACTTCGGGTTAGAGCTTTGCTTCACGGGCGACCCAGTCAGGGAGAAAAGATGGAGTCCAGTCCGGCCACGGGAAGGCCCAAAAGACTTACCGACATAGGCCCATAGTGTTACTTGTAGTTCAATATGTACTCTGTAACTGACTCTTAGTCGTAGCCAGACAGATCTCTCTTGTAAACCCTAGGCCGGATATCTATATAAGCCGTCCTATGGAGAGCCTTTAGGGCACACTTAATAGTCTACAATCTCAACTCGCACAAGCGAACCCTTGTAACCCATATTCCGGCTCTGCCGTATTACTGGATTGCTAACAGGAGTAGGATCCATCCAAAGCCGACGGATTCGAACATTGGTAAACTTGTGTGCTCACCATCCCGGAACACCGTACGTCTCACACCCCTCTCTTCCGCACGCCTCAAGGACCCCCTCATGGTGTACTTGCCATCAATCCAACGACAGTTGGCGCCCACCGTGGGGCAAGTGAGCTTCGAATCTGCGTTCCGAGCGGAATCTGCAAGAATCAGAATCGGCGAGACCATCATCGTCGGTCGCATCCTCTACACCAGCGACGTCCCTCTCATCATTCTGGACGAGACTTGGATTGCGGCTAGGGAGGCAGTGCCTGCCTACACCATCATGTATTTTGGGAAGATCGATGTTTACATCAGTTTTGCTGAACCTGTCCCACCCACCCCAGCGGTGATGATAGAGGCAAAGGAAAATTTTGGGTCCCCTTTGTCCGCGGAGGCGGCAGATTTCCGGATCTCAGGAAACCCTAATCCCACCCAACCTGCACCAGTTGCGGAGATAGTGGAGAAATCCGAGCCTGAAGCAGACCTAGCTGTCCAAGTCGAATCTGGAGTGGATCTCCCAACAGAGACTAAATCCTAGATCGACCCACCCGCTGAGGTCGAAATCTAGGAGCACAACAACAACGACGGTTCCGGCTCTAACGATGCCGGGACAGAGATGCCTTTCCTGAGGTACATGATGCGACGTATGGTGATGCAGAACTCAGCCGTTGATGAAATCCTCGAAACCATCAAACATTTCGATGAAGCCTACTATGAAGACCGCAGTTATCTCAGGAGGGGAGCATCACACTTCGTCGGGTATGTTGGATCCGGATCTGGCTCTGCCGATGCTGGAGACAACACCGACTCCGTGCTGGAAGCAATCGGAACAAACGCCGACGTACCCGCATCCTCGGATGAGTCGATGACGTCGGCAGATTTCTGGAAGTTCTCCGCGGAATATGACGAGGAGCTTCACTCCACAGCTGCGGCAGAAGGAGAAGACATGGACGAAGGATCTGGAGAAAACTCTCCCAAAGCGCAGGACAACATGGATCTTGGAGACGATCCCAAGAACCAAATGGCCGAAAGTACTGATCAGAGCTTGACTCTGGGAAACGGGCCCAAAGCCGTCTTTGCTACAGGCGCTGCCAAGAAGGCAAAGAAGAAGAACAAGAAGAACAAGACCCCGGCAAAAGATACTCCGGCAGAGGAGGTGATTGCTGAGGAATATGAGGAAGACTCGGATGGAGCACTTATCCCAGATGAGCCCAAAAAAGAAGAACTAGTGGATGGACACGTGATCACTGAAGGTGTGCGTAAATTCATCGATGCTACATTAACCACACCTATTCCTACAACTGCAGAACTTACTGCTGAAGAGCTAGATGAAAGGGCCTAGGCCCTAGAAGCGCGTTGACAACAACTCCTGGATGAAGCCAAAAACATCGAGAAAGAGAAGAAACGCATGGCATCTGCGGAAAAATACAACTCCATACAACATCAGAAGACCAGGAAACGTCATACTAATGACAACCAATTCACGCAGATCCACAAAGTCCACTTTGGAGGAGAAATGGGGATGCCTCGGAAAGACAACAAAGGGGATTGGGTGTATCCAACACCCGTACAGAACACCGTTGCGGCCCGAGAAATCCTATCGGCTAATCCAGGCCCGGAGCAGATCCGGTTGGGCATCAAATTACTCAACAAGGGACTGGAGCAACAAAAGGTCGCCATGTCCGGAAGTCAAAAGCTTGTCTCTGATTCCGACCAATGTCGCACAGATCCGGCATGGGCTGACATGAAATCCTATCAGCTAATCCAGGCCCGGAGCACCTCCACCGTTCCGACCGTTGGGAAGACAATTACTCAAGAACCGGATATCCGGGACAGCACCACAAAACTGCTTGCAACTGGCGTAACGTTAACCCAGTTGCAAAGCAAGAGGCAATTGCTGCACTGAATCCGAGGAACCCGCCCCGGCGAGAGTTGAAAGACCGCAGGGATGATGATAAGGACAAACGTCGGGAGGAGGACCGACAAAGAATGCCACCTCCTAGACACGAAACCCGTCCGGATGACAGGCGAAGGAACGACGGACACCGTGCCGAGACAAGCCGGCAGGGGACTTGTCACAATGAAGATCCTCCCTAGAACCGAAATAATAACGCTCCGGATGGAGGCCGGCGATCAGCCGGAAATAACCCAGCTGCTCCTCCCTCTCCGCCAAGTTGCCATCACAACAGCTCCCAAGGAGGCCAAGGAGGGCGTCGTGGTGGAGGAGGTGGTGGCAGAAGCCGAAGTCCGGCCCCAAGGCATCGCAGCCACAACCGACACTCGAGACGATCTTTATCCCCGAACGACACAAGGCACATGATCAACTCCAATATAGAGGCGCGATGCTACGAAAATGATGATATATACGTGGGACCGAAGTGCTTCGAACCATGCATAAGAGCTACAAGATTCCCAGAAGGATTTGCTATTTCACGGCATATTCAAGCCTACGACGGCATTGCTCGGCCAGATACTTGGCTACATGATTTCTTCCAAGCTTGTTGCATCGCTAAGGGCGGAAACAGCCTGGTCGCAACCTGATATCTCCCACTCATGTTGCGGAAGATGGCACGATCATGGCTCAATGAACTTCCGGAGAACACCATCCACAACTAGTATGGCATGCAAAGTGCATTCTTTCGGAATTTTGAAGGCACATACCGGAGGCCCTGTACGGTCGGAGACCTACAACGCTGCACCCAGAAAGCCGGAGAAACTTGCCGAGATTACCTCGGACGATGGATCGACACCAAGAACTCCTGTGAAGGAATAAATGACCAAACTACGATTGAAGCCTTCATTGCAGGTCTCCCAATTGGTTTACCGCATCATCGCTTGAAGTGTGACAAAGTCACTGATTTGGGAGAGATGATAGAAATAGCGAGAAAGTATGCAGATGCGGACGATGATGCAAAGGGATTACTCAACGCCCTGGTTGTGCCACAGTCGGCAAAACAACCAAAGCAACAAGCTCAGAAGCGCAAGAATACCTCGGAAGAAAAACTCGACACGGAAACGGCAGTTGTTACTGCTACTTTCGGGTCTGGAGGACGAGGAGGACGTGGCGGAGGCCGTGGACGCGGTCGTGGGACTTCAAGAGTTCAAGGTAGAGGAGACCAGCAACCAGGCAAAACCTACTCTTGGGCCGACATTGCCAATAACCCATGTGTGCATCACTTAGACGCCAATGGGGGCTCGTCTCACACAAACGCCGAGTGTCGTTTCAATGACGACATTAAGAGAGATGATATCGCTAGCTACAAATCTAAGCGAAAGAAGGGAAAGAAGAATCCCAAAAAGGATAAAGAGACCAAGGAAGATTCTGACATGGAGGAAGCCGATGCTTCAAATCCCAAGCCGGAAGGGAAGAAAATTTTTCTAACCAAGAAAGACACTTACGTCACCTTCCTCGGATCTCAGCCAGCAATGGTCAAAAAGGCAGTGCTACATGAGCTCAATGCAACAGTTACGGCTGTCCCCCAATTCTTGGACTGGTCGGAAGTGGCAATCACATTTGACCGCGCTGATCATCCGCCTAAGATACACAGGCGAGGAAAATACGCCTTAATCGTCAATCCACTTATTGACAGTTATGGTTTCTCCAAGACTCTCATGGACGGTGGCAGCAGTATTAATATTCTATATGTTGAAACGCTATGCCGGATGAAGATCTCGGAGACCCAGCTAAACCATAGCTCTATGATCTTTCACGGGGTTGTCCCAGGAAGACAAGGTAATTCCCTCGGAGAAATTACTTTGGATGTTACCTTTGGAACTCCTAAGAACTATCGGACGGAGGCACTTTCCTTCGAAGTGGTCCCGTTCAAGAGCACGTACCACGCTATATTCGGACGTCCGGCTTACTGGGCTTTTATGGTTCGTCCGTGTTACATTTACAATATGATGAAAATTCCAGGTCCCAACAGCGTGATCACCATCAGGGGAGACCTGAAGAAAGCGCAGAGTGCGAGGATGGAAATGCCGCCTTTGCTGAAGTCGTGCTGCACGCCCAGGAGTACCGGGAGATCAAGAAGAACATATATCCGTCCGAGATGCCCGCAACGAAGAAGGAGGTGACAAAGCCGAATCCGGAGTTCAAGGCATCGGAAGAGACAAAGAAGACGCCGTTGAAGGATGATGACCCCTCCAAGGTGACCCAGATAGGCGTAGGCCTAGATAGCGCATAGGAAAGTGTGCTCATCAAGTTCCTCAAAGCAAATCAAGATATCTTTGCATGGCAGCCATCTGACATGACCAGAGTACCTAGGGAACTTGCCGAGCACTCTTTAAATGTAAACCCGAACGCTAAACCCGTCAAACTGTCCTTACGATGTTTTGGCGATGAAAAGCGTAAGGCAATAGCTAAGGAACTAGCACGACTCGAGTTAGCCGGATTCATAGAAGAGGTCATCCACACTGAGTGGTCCGCCAATCCTGTAATGGTCCCTAAAAAGAACACCACTGATTTAAGTATGTGTGTTGATTATACTGCCTTGAACAAGGCTTGTCCAAAAGATTCGTTCGCTCTACCTAGGATTGATCAAGTTATCGATTCTACGGCAGGCTCGGAACTCCTCTGTTTTGTCGACGCATATTCTGGTTATCACCAAATTAGGATGAAGAATCTGACAAAGTCAAAACTTCATTCATAACCCCCTTCGGAACCTTCTGTTTTCTTACGATGCCTTTTGGGATGAAGAACGCAGGAGCTACGTACCAACGCATAATGCAACGTTGCCTCTACAATCAAATCAGACGCAATGTACACGCATATGTGGATGATATTGCGGTAATGTCCAAAAAGAAGGAAACACTAATTTCTGACTTAGAGGAAACTTTTGCTAATCTACGAAAATATAACATAATGCTTAATTCGAAGAAGTGTTTCTTTGGAATCCCAGCAGAAAATTGTTAGGTTTCATTGTGTCACAAAGAGGCATAGAGGTAAACCGAGACAAAATCAAGGCTATACTCAGTATTTCCAGGCCAACTCGCCTGAAGGACGTACAAAGACTAACTGGTTGTATCGCTGCAGTCAGTCGGTTTGTAAGCCGGCTTGGTGAAAGAGCCGCACCATTATACAAACTCCTGAAAAAGACCAAGGATTTTGTGTGGACCGACGAAGCTGAAGCCGCACTTCAAGACCTGAAGAAAGTACTCTCGTCTGCTCCTATCCTTGCTGCACCGGAACCACAGGAACCGGTGTTGCTTTATCTTGCTGCGACAAACAAAGTCGTCAGTATCGTCATGGTAGTAGAGAGACCAGAGGAAAATCAGGAACACTTCATGCAGCGTTCGACTTATTTTGTTAGCGAGGTTCTAACAGAGTCAAAACAGTGGTATCCGCACTATCAAAAGTTGGCTTATGGTGGTTTCCTAGCATCTCGTAAGTTACGACACTATTTCCAGGAGCATCCAATTACCATGGTGAGCACAACTCACATGAGAGATATAATCAACAACAGTGACGCCACAGGACGCGTTGCCAAATGGGGCATAGAGCTCTCAGCTTTCGATATTGAGTACAAACCTCGGACAGCAATTAAATCCCAAATCCTTGCCGACTTTGTTGTTGATTGGACAGAGACAAAGGAGAATATGACCCTCCCTGAGTCAGAATATTGGACCTTATATTTTGATGGGTCTAAGGCGCGCGGGGGCTCAGGGGCTGGCGTGGTGCTAAAATCACCCCAAGGAGATAAACTTCTATACGTGTTGCAGATCCACTTCACAGCGACAAATAATATTGCCGAGTATGAAGCACTGCTACATGGAGTCCGGATTGCTAAGGATATCGGCATCCGACGTTTGATCTGTTACGGAGATTCAGATCTTGTGGCTCAGCAACTGTCGGATATTTGTAATGCAAATAAACACATGGCAGCATATAAAGCTGTCGTGGATGATTTATCTAAATTGTTCGAAGGGCTTGAGGTTCAACACATCCCTCGAGTAGAAAATGAGGAAGCAGATGCCTTATCTCAGATAGGCTTGAGGTTCAACACATCGTTCGAAGGGCTTGATAGCAGTTCTGGCTGTAATTCCCAGCTGGACTCAACCCTACCTTGACTATTTGGTAGATGGCAAATTACCCGAAGACGAGGTTCTGAGCCGACAGATTGTCCGACGAGTAAAAGCCTATACTATAGTTAGTGGTGAGCTCTATAAGCGGAGTGTATCTGGGGTATTTTAGCGCTGCGTATCTCCGGAAGGAGTTGAAATCCTAAGAGAAATCCACGAAGGCGAGTGTGGTCACCACGCTGCAGCCAAATCGTTAGTGGCAACAGCTTTCAGGGACGGTTTTTTCTGGCTTACAGCCAAGACAGATGCCGAGCGGCTGGTCAAGACGTGTAAGGCCTGCCAAAATTACGCCAAACAAGCTCATGTTCTGGCTGATCAGCTGCGGACAATACCTATAACATGGCCTTTCGCTGTCTGGGGACTTGACATGGTAGGACCGTTGAAACGGGCTCCAAGTGGATTTACTCACCTCTTAGTGATGGTGGATAAGTTCACCAAATGGATTGAGGCTAAACCCGTCACTAGTTGTGATAGAGCAACAACCAAAAGATTTTCGAGGATGTTATAATCCAGTACGGTTATCCGCACAGTATTATCACGGAAAATGGGAGTAATTTTTCTATGGGAGAATTGGCCAAATTCTGCAATGAACAAAATATCCGGCTTGACATTGCATCAGTCACATATCCACAAGCTAATGGACAAGTCGAAAGAGCAAATGGTTTAATCCTACAGGGCCTAAAACCGAGACTCGAAGCACCACTACAACGTGCTGCAGGGGCTTGGGCAGAGGAATTACCCTCTGTAATATGGAGTTTACGAACAACTCCGAACAGGTCAACCGGATACACACTTTTCTTCTTGGTTTATGGCGCAGAAGCAGTTCTTCCTAGTGATTTGATTCACACTTTTCCTGGAGGGGCCGCGTATATCGAAGAGGATGCCGAGATTTCTCGACAAAATGATCTCGACTTGGTCGAAGAAGTTCGCGTCGTTGCTGAAATGAGATCAACTGCCTATCAACAGAAGTTACGCAGGTATCATAGCCAGAGAGTCCGAAATAGATCTTTCAATAAAGGCGATTTGGTTCTCCGGCTTTTGCAACAAAGAAAGCACAAACTTTCGCCAGTATGGGAAGGGCCATTTTTAGTTAGTCGAGTATTGCACAATGGTTCGTACTACTTAACTGATATGAGGCCTGTCAAAGAAAGACCTACTACTAAGAAGAGAAAGAGAGCTGGAGGCAATACAAATCTGGAGGAGTTAGACAGACCATGGAATATTGCTCAGCTACGTCCCTTTTATTCTTAGTTTATCCTTCTTTGTAATCATATATGTGTACATGTTCTGTGAGAAATAAAAGTTTTGGTTGCCCAAAGTTTTTCTGAGAAGTTTTTGCCAGCTTATTTTCGAATGATCATGTCATAGTCAAAAATCCCATAATACTTGAAAGTACTTTATGCTCATGTTTGTTCTGGTTTAGATTTCTGATTCTAAAAATGCTACCTTCAGGTATAACTCTAAATTTCATAGTCTATACTTGGGTTATTTGTCTGATTGCCGGATGCGGGTATTTTCCGAGTAGTGAATTGTTGGTACTGGAAGCCGTCTTTGTTTCCGAGTTTAAACTGGTTTAGCAATTGAGCTTCGTTGCTCGGCAAAGTTTCCGTGCAGAAGGTTTAACCAGCTCACGAAAGGGACGAGGCGGAAAGCCAGATAAATGATAAGTATAGGAAAAAAAGTACAAGTGCTTATGTAAACATTTTAGGCACACAAAATTTAAAGCCAAAAGTGCTGAATAGATTAAAACTTAGCACTAGCCAAAAGTATCATGCTACATATTTACATATCCATAATGTTTTTCAGAATAACACATTTGTTTTCTGATGATCTATGATGCAGGAGAAGAGGTTGGTGCTGACGTCTCGCTGGATGCATTGGCCTCGGTTTGATAACGTTCCGAGATGTTCAGGTCCGATACGGTCTGTTCATCGTCGGAAACTTCAGCTGCTTTTTCCGGAGGCGGAGGTGGTGTGTCCACGCGGGTGAAGAAGGGAGTGTCGTAGCTGGTTAAGTCAGCTACGTGACATCCATATCCGGTGCAGGAGTCCATAATGGCCTTGATGTTTTGCTCTTGTCCGTCTTCATCCACTGTAGAATACCCTCTGGTCACTTGCCATATCTCCATGCTTCCATGGTGGCTCATGACCATGGTGAGAGCGTTCTGCGCCGTGGATCGCGCGTAGGACATGTTCCAGTCCTAGACAAGTTGCGGCATCTCCTTTTCCTTTGTCCCACACCTGAAAGTCGGACATGCTATGCATGCACGGAACCTTGAGAGCTTCACCAATATCCTCAATGGATTGGCGGAGGTCATGAAGCAGATCACCGACTTGGATAAGCCGGTGGGTACGAGGCTCGGCAGAGGTGGAGTCCGTCAAGTTCAGAGGACCTATACACATAACACAAAAATGGTTAAGAAATTCGGACATCGAAAGAGTCGAAGAATATAGACAAGTCAGAGAGATGGAACATACCGAAGATGATGTCGTCAACTTTGGTCTTCTCTTCTTGATGACTCCGAAGTTCAGCCCGGAGCGCCTCAGAAAGATCCTTCTCTCTACAAAGCTCATAGTTGAGATCCGAGATTTTCTGATCTTGAGACGCAATCTTACGATCACGTTCATCAGTGGCCATGGAGGTGGATCCGAGAATTTGAGCGATGCTCCTCTCATGATCTGCCTTGAGGTTATCCAGCTCTTGGTGAAGTTCTTTATTCTCCACCACCAGGGTTTTGAGGTTCTCGGGCTCTTCAATCATAGCACAAGACTGTTTTACCAGTGCTGTAAGACAAAAGAACAATAGTTTAGCAAAAAATATCCGATTATGAAAATACAGGACAAGGCTTGAGTCTCGGAAAGTTTACCTTCGGCCTCAACCTTGGAAACCTTCAGCTCAGCATTTTCAAGTCGGAGAGCCTTGATCTATCTCCGCTTGTTGCAAATATTCTTCCACAAATCCTGGTTATATGAATTAACTTTCTGTAAGTCAGAATACCAAGAGTCAGAAGTCTACTGAAGACTCGGGCTAATATTGTTACTAATATCAGCACGAGCCTTGGGGCTACACTAGTTCATTCTTTGGCATCCTAAGGAAGCATAAACCTGGATTGTATATCCCACTTCATGCTTGGGGGCTAGAGGATATGAAATAAAGTACAATAAATAAAAATGTGAGTTGGAATTCCGACTTACATGATGTTCATGTGCGAGCTTGCTCAGGCACATGTTCACTTCGGTGGTAACCTTCTCGGCAAGGGTGAGTGGAATAACCGGAGGTGGTGGAAGCAGACCAGCTCTAAGTCCCTCGTTGCGAAAGCGGACTTGTTCAAGAAGGTCGGAGTACTTGACGTCCTCCGCTTATTGTGGTTCTTCTTCGACAAAGAGATTTCGGCTCTCTAGGCATTGCCGGGCCAGAAGCTGGATTTCTTCCGCAGATTTCCAAGACAGGCCAAATTTGGCAAGTCCCGGATTGTTCAGGAGGTTTTCGGCGAAAGTCTCTGCCGAGGGATCATTGCCCGAAGAGGGTTCACCCTTTTCTAATCCTGAGCCACCCATGGTGGCGTCAGTCTGCGACTCAATGGTCGCTGGCCCCGTTGAAGGAGCCGGATCTTCTGCGACAACCGGCGATGGAGTGATCACTTGCGTTGTAGAAGGTTGTGGGGAAGGAGTCGGAGGAGCCGCGGCAGGAGAAGCCATAATCCGCTTCATCTGCCGCAAGGGCTTCGAAGAAGTTCCCTTCCCCTTACCCTTGATGAGCTTCTTAGCTCTGGGAATGTAAAATAATGGAAAAAATTACATCTCAGAAGAAATTACGAGTAAAGTACAAAGTCAGAAGTTGTGTTGAAAGTTACCTCTTCACAACTGGCACCTCCTTTGTGCCAATGGCCACTGTCGGAGCTTTGCGCTTCCTGGGCACAACGTCCGGCAGTGGGACCAGTTCCTCCTACTGAGAAAACTCCGGAGGATATCCCTGGATAGGAGCCAGTTCGGACTCGAGGAGGTCGTCAAGCTGAAAAGAAGAAAATATTTCAGTATTGCAAAATAACTTAAAAGCTGAAACACATAAAAGGGTTTATTGTTAAAGCTTACCAAAACTATAGGGTCTTCCGTTGTGTGCATGTCTAGAGACACGTCCGGAATCTTTCTCTCAATCTGCTCCTTAATCAACCATTTAATCTGGCTTATGTAGTCCTGTGGCTTCAGGGCATTAGGGCTGATGCGGAGGGAGTCTTGTTTTGATGCTATGATGGAATGCATCAGTCGGTCGTCGTGGTACTGGAGAGGCTGGATCCGGCGTGACACCTAGCACTGGACTAAGTCGGACCCTTTCAGGCCCTTGTGCTTCATCATGTATTCGATCCGCCTCTTGGCGAGGATCAGATTGTCACTGAGAGTTAGAGGGGCCTCGTCCCAAGACGGTTGGGCCGTGGCAGCTCCGTCGATGAAAGCTGGCAAAGCAGTATCTTTGCTAGGAGCAGGAATATCCTTATGGTAAAAGAAAGTGGCCGGCCATTGTTTGACCGACTCACTAGCTAGAATACAAGGATAAACACGCTCGCGTCTAACTGAAAGGCTAATAGTGCTGGTAATGTAAGCATTACCGGCTAGAATGGAGTTTCTCCGGACATGAAAATAATACCGAAACAAAGTAAGACTTGGCCTATGCCCAGATACCCCTCGCACAAAGTTGCATAAGAACTCATCACTAAGATGGAGTTCGGGGGAAGATGATGAAGCTGAACGCCATAGTGATTAATCACCTCGGAAAAGAATTCCGAGGGAGGGAAAGACAAACCTCTGTCGAGGTGGGTGCCGAAGTGTACCTGCTCATTGGCATGTGGGTTGGGGATGGTTTCGCCGGAACTGCTCTGCTAGTCACCGGCGCGGAGGAGACCTTCACTCTCCACGCGACGGAGTTTCTCGTCGTCGAGGAGGCACGGGATCCAAACCCCCCGGTTGCTCTCCTTCTCTGCCGCTGCCGTCGCCGCCGCCACTGCCGCTGCTGCTGCCAAGCCGGATGATGAAGAGGAAGCCATTTCTCCGGTGAGGCGGTGACCTTAGAGGGGCGGCGCTGGGAATCTAGGAGGCAGGAGAACTCTGTGCCCGAGGGAGAAGTGGAGGAGAAGGAACAGCAAGGGAACAGGTGAAGATGAGGAAAAGAAATCCTCACCCCTTATAACCACCTAACCGCGCCAAGATTCGTGCACACAACACTGTGTAACCGCCACGCATTGTGGAAGGAACTGGTAAGGACACACGTGATGATTACGTCGCCTCGATCTCCGCGTATGCATTGAAACGATGCCTCGGTTCTGCAAATGGTAGACCCACCAACGGTCGTGCTGACATGATGTTTACCAGATGACGTGACTTGACCATGACCAGTGTCAGTTGACGTCAGAGACCAAGTTCCGGTTTAGTTTGAAAATCAAGATGGAAATCCGAGTAACATGTTGATAGGTCCGACTTATTTTTGAGACCTAGATCGTATTTTTTGTTTTGAAGTTTCAGGAACCCTTCAAGATTCTGCAAGCCGAAGATCAAGCTAGACGATGATGAATCCAACTTTGTATCTTGGAGACTTCCGGGGGCTGCTGTTGGGGATATAATTTCCAGGTATCCTCATAGTTCCTCACTGACCAGGGTGGCCCACTTCAGGTTAGAGATTTGCTTCACAGGAGGCCTAGTTAGGGAGAAAAGACAGAGTCCAGTCCGGCTACGGGAAGGCCTAGAAGACTTACCGACATAGGCCCATAGTGTTACTTGTAGTTCAAGATGTACTCTGTAACCGACTCTTAGTCGTAGCCGGATAGATGTCTCCTATAAACCCTAGCCCGGATATCTATATAAGCCGTCCTAGGGAGAGCCTTTAGGGCACCCTTAATAGTCTACAATCTCAACTCGCACAAGCGAACCCTTGTAACCCATATTCCGGTTCTGGCGTATTACTGGATTGCTAGTAGGAGTAGGATCCGTCCAAAGCCGGCGGATTCGAACCTGGGTAAACTTGTGTGCTCACCATCCCAGAACACCGTACGTCTCACACCCCTCTCTTCTGCACGCCTCGAGGGCCCCTCATGGCATACTTGTCATCAATCCGACGACACTACTACAACAATTCATCTTTGTTGCTCACTTCTTTTTCTTTGCTTGGATCAACCATCTCTGCATCAGAGTCATAATAGTCATCATGTGTATCATCTTGGCCCTCCTTAGTTTGATATTGTGTTCCTTGAGCAGTTTCATCTTGAGGATCCACCAGTGTATCATCTTGTTGGCTTGCTTCGAGCAAGGCTTTTTCCTTTCGCTCTTTTTCAGCTTCATATTCTGGTGGTCCTAACGGTCCTGTAACAACTGCACCTTGCTGACTCGTGCATTAACGAGCTCGTTGGGGAACCCCAAGAGGAAGGTATGATGAGCACAGCAGTAAGTTTTCCTCACTTATGAAACCAAGCTTATCAGTCTAGTAGGAGCAAGGAAACACCCCAAAGGCGAAGCTAGCTAAACTTTGGCAGTGTGCACTACCGATGCCAGCAGCAACGTGGAGACCTGCACAACACAACCACATAACTCTGTCCCCAACTTGCGATGAGGTTGTCAATCTCACCGGTTTTGCTGAAAACAAAGGATTAAACGTATCGGATGGATGGAAGTAATAGTTTGCAGAAAGTAAACACAAAGTAGTAAACAGTTGATTGTAGATTGAATGTAAAATAAAGATAAATGACATAGTTCAGTGGAGGTGGCTCTCCTTAAGATAAATGACATGTTGGATGAACAAATTACAGTGGGGCAATTGACAAACATCGAGAAAGCATACAAGCATATACTACTCATCTTGACTCCGTTGAGATTTGATTGGGCATTACAACATTATACATAGACCGCCATCCAACTGCATCTATGACTAATAATCCACCTTCAAGTTATCATCCGAACCCCCTCCAGTATTAAGTTGCAAGCAACGGATAATTGCATTACGAATTGCGTGTAAAGTAAACAATACGATTGTTCTATGAACAAAGGATTGCTGTTTTCTCCCTAGTAGCAACAGCACATCTAGTACCTTAGATATTTAAGTCACTTCCCCAGATTACCAGAGGCATGAACCCACTATCGAGCATAAATACTAACTCTTGGAGTTGCTAGCATCTACTTGGCCAAGATAGCTACTAACAATGGAAAGCATGCAAGATCACAAATAACAAAGACATGATAGAATCAATAATCAATCTGAAATAGCATCTCAATATCCATCGGATCCCCGCAAACACAACATGCAGAATTACAAATAGATCATCTTGATCATGAACGGAGCTCACAAGATCTAAACATGACAGCACAAAGGAGGAGAACCAGCCATCTAGCTACTACATGGACCAGTAGTCTAGAGATGAACTACTCACACGTCACACCAGAGGCTTGCATGATGATGAAGAAGGCCTCTGATACATTGCAAATGTATCTATAATTTTTGATGTTCCATGCTTGGTTTTATCCACTTTCTTGTGTTTTGTTCCAACTTTGGAGTACTTTTCATATGATTTCTTGGACTAAACTATTAACAAGAGCCACAGTGCCAGCTGCCTGTTTTCTGCTGTTTTTGGTTCCAGGAAAGTCAGAAAATGAATATTCTCGGAATTGGACAGGACAAAAGCCAAAGTTCCTATTTTTCCGGATGTCATCAAGTGTCAGAATACGAGACGGAGAGGGGCCAGGGGGCCACCACACAACCTGGCCGCGTGGCCAGGCCTGGCCCGCGCCCGGGGGTGTGGCCGCTCTCGGCACCCCCTCGGCCTCTCCTTCCGCCTATATATTACCCTAGGTACCCGATCAAAAATCCACGAAAGAGTCTGTAGCCGCCGTCATCTCCATCCCTAGATCGGGAGGGATCTGAAGCTCTTCCCGGCACCCTGCCGGAGAGGGGAATTCACCCTAGAGGCCTTCTTCATCACCATGCAAGCCTCCGGTGTGATGCGTGAGTAGTTTATCCTTGGACTACGGATCCATGTAGTAGCTAGATGGGTGGTTGTCCTCCTTTATGCTTTCATGTCTAGATCTTGCATGCTTTCCATTGTTAGTAGCTATCTTGGCCAAGTAGATGCTAGCAACTCCAAGAGTTAGTATTTATGCTCGATAGTGGGTTCATGCCTCTGGTAATCTGGGGAAGTGACAGAAATCTCTAAGGTACTAGATGTGCTGTTGCTACTAGGGAGAAAACAACAATCCTTTGTTCATAGAACAATCATATTGTTTACTTTACACGTAGTTCATAAAGCAATATTCTATTGCTTGCAACTTAATACAAGAGGGGGTTTGGATGATAACTTGAAGGTGGATTATTAGTCATAGATGCAGTTGGATGGTGGTCTATGTATAATGTTGTAATGCCCAATCGAATCTCAAAGGAGTCAAGATGATTCGTATATGCAGGTATTGTTTTCTCGATGTTTGTCAATTGCCCCACTGTAATTTGTTCACCCAGCATGTTATCTATCTAAGGAGAGCCACCTCTAGTGAACTATGGATCCCGGTCCTTTAATTTACATACAATCTATAAATTGTTTACTTCTTTGTGTTTACTTTCTGCAAACTTTTACTTCTTTCCATTCGATACGTTTAATGCTTTGTTTTTCGCAAAACACGGTGAGATTGAAAACCTCATCTCAAGTTGGGGACAAAGTTCTGTGGTTGTGTTGTGCAGGTCCCCACGTTGCTACTAGCACCGGTAGTGCCCCCTGCCAAAGCTCAACTAGTAACACCTTTGGGGTGTTTCCTTGCTCCTACTGGTTCGATTAAACCTTGGTTTCATAACTGAGGGAACTTGCTACTGTGCTCATCATACCATCCTCTTGGGGTTCCCAACGAGCTCTACATCAACACCGTACCAGCACTTTTCTGGGCACCGTGCATTGAGCCATCAGCCTCCAAGGTGAATTCCCCTCTCCGGCACGGTGCCAGGAAGAGCTTCAGATCCCTCCCGATCTAGGGATGGAGATGACGGCGGCTACAGACTCTTTTGTGGATTTTTGATAGGATACTTGGGGTTTCCGTATCAGGGGCAATATATAGGCGGCAGGAGAGGCTGAGGGGGTGCCTAGGGCGGCCAGACCACCCCGTGGCGCGGGCTAGGCCTGGCCACGCGGCCAGGTGGTGTGGTCGGGCCCCAGCCCCTGTCCGTCTCGTATTCTGGCTCCAGGTGTCCCCCGGTAAATTAATGACTTCGGCTTTTGTCCCGTCCAATTCCGAGAATATTCATTTTCTGACTTTCCTGGAACCAAAAACAACAGAAAACGGGCAGCTGGCACTATGGCTCTTGTTAATAGGTTAGTCCAAGAAATCATATGAAAAGTACTCCTAAGTGTGGACAAAACACAAGAAAGTAGATAAAACCAAGCATGGAACATCAAAAATTATAGATACATTTGCAATGTATCAACATCCCCAAGCTTAACTCCTGTTCGTCCTCGAGTAGATATGTGATAAAAAGAAAGAATAATTTTTGAGGTGACATGCACCATCATAAACTTGATCAAATTATTTGTAAAACATTCAAAGCTGGGATCATAGTACTTCAATCTTAACATGAAATACAAAGTTCTAGCAATAAGACAAAGAAACTATGTTGGAACATGAAAAAGCACAAACAAAAGATTCATGAATAACAATGCTTTGCAAGATGTTTGTTTGTTTCTCATAAAGAAAACATAGCATAGTGGCATTCAGCTTGTCCCTCATAGAGTAGCAAACATAAATGCATAGGACACCTTCAAAGTTTATAAGAGTGACTAGATACAAATAGTTTAAATCAAGCAATATCAAGGTATGCATCAATCAACAAGTCTTGGGACAATGCACATAGAACTAAGAATGGCCACTATGCTCTCAAAGTAGGTGCATAAAGGTAGAAGGTGGAGACTCAATATATAAGTGGAAGAAAGGCCTTCATAGAAGGAACTAGGGATTCAAGTTTCATAAAGAGCTTCCAAAAATTATGGTACTTAATAGCTTTTATCTCTCATTGCCCCTATCATAAGCATCTTGAAGTGATTAAGGTTAAAGTGAACAAACTATGGTGTATATGCTTGACAAAGTATAAGTTAGAAAGGTCATGTCCCTTGAATACGAGGGCCGCTCCTCATGCTACTCAAGTTTAGTCACCGGTAAGTTCTTGTCATCGTAAGTACATGTGTATCATAGAGAACCGCCAACGGGGTACCCCTTGCCCGATGATACGGAAGAATCCCCATATCAAAATGACAAGGCAAGCAGACAACGAGCATCTCAGCAATCTTCTTATTTACCATGGGAATATGGTGCTTTTTAATCTCTTTCCTCTTTTCATAATCTCTTTTTTTTCTCTTTTTTCTCAACATCTGACTCTTTTTTTTAATAAGAAGAATGCTTCATAGATAGCTCAATATGGTTACGCTGCAGGTTTCCACCATGTCAGCATGGACTAGACCAGCGGCCCAGGCGTTTCGCTAACACATATACATAACTCCATGGACTTACAAGCTCCCCTTTCATTTCTCACCGACGACATCCATAGATAAAAGAGCATGATATCAATTAGATACAAAGTACCCGTGCAATGTTGAAAGCGTTCCCCATGACAACATGGTTCTGTTAATCCCCAACAAATAAGTGCAAGCATATACAACACAGACGACACAATGGTTCAAGTTTATTAATGGCAAGAAAAGTAAAGTGTGTCATCAAGTTCGTGAGAGCTTTAATCACTAGTTTTCTCATAACAATTTTAATTTGGAAGGTAGATAAAAACATGAATATACTTGGAAAAGCATATGCTAGTAGGTAGGTATGGTGGACTCTTTGGAATAACTTGGTTTAAGGATTTGGATGCATGAGTGGAACTCATACTTGATTATTGAGGCTAGCAAAAGACTGGGTGCGACAAACTAAGAGAGCAATAATGGCCATAATCATGCAGAGCGACAAAACATCATTGATCAAAGCATAAAGTGATACTACAAGTTGAAAACTAAAGGATCATAATGGCTTATGGTGACTTGGGATAGTTATAACATGGTGTGACCATGCGCCAAGTCAACCCAAATAATGCATCAAAGGAGAATACCACAATACTATGCTTTAATATGCTAAAACAACGCCTGATTCTTCAAAGGCACATTAAGCAATCTCAATTGTTTATAGCAAGTCATGCTACAGCCAAGAATACTAAGTATAAAGCCAAAACAAAATAAAGCATGGCATGACAATGCATAGGCCACAGCCAAAAACAAGCTCTCGTTACCACTTAAGCATGAACTTTCCTACTCTTTTCCAATCCAAACCAAACTATTTGAAAACCAATGTATGAAAGAGGGGGTCCAACAAATTTATTCAGAAAACTAAGAAAACAAAGCAAACAAAAAACCAAAATGAAAACAAAAAAGAAGACGCTCCAAGAACAACACAACTGTGCACGAAACAATAAAAATGAAGCATTTGGAAGGAACCTAGGATTTTTACTGATGAAGAGGGGGATGCCTTGGGCATCCCCAAGCTTTGACACTTGTACTTCTTGGATGTTTCTTGGGGTGACACGCGTGGCACCCCCAAGCTTGAGCTTTAGTCCATCCTTCCTCTCATTACTCATTCCTTCCATACACCTGGGATTTTTTTTCATACAAAGCTTCACACAATCTTTATTAGCAACATTAGTGTACTCAAGATAATAAGTCTTTAGGTTCAATTATAACATCAATAAAACTTCCATTAAAACACAAGCTACTGTATCACTTCCCTCAAAAAGCTCAATTCTCCAAAAGAACTCAAAAAGGAACCAACAAGAAGCAAATGCAGAAAATGGCAGAAATCTGTCAAAACAGACCAGCAGGTAAAGACGAATTTTTTAGAAGACCTTATATTGCTCAAATCGAAAAGTGTTGAACTAACGAAAGTTAGATAACAACCTGGGGCAGAAGAACAAAAATTCACGCCTCAAAAGGACGTAAATAGAATTTACACGAATTTTTACGGTGAAGCATAAAAATCTATTTTGGGACAACAACTTTCCCAATCATTACTTCTCTATAATTAGAGGTTACTCTTGGCACAAAAAGCAAATAAAAAGGATAAGTTCCAAGACTCATCTAAAAATTTTGGGTTATCTCCCAATAAGTACTTTTCTTTAACGCCTTTAAGTTAGGCATGATAGTTTGAGAAGATGCTCCCATAAGATATATGAATTGAAGTAAAAGAGAGCATCAAGAAGCAAATTCAAAACACGTTTAAGTCTAACCCACTTCCAATGCATAGGAATCTTATATGCAAATAAACTCACAAAGAACAAAGTGACAGGCATAGGAAGATAAAACAAAAGTAACTTCAAAACTTTCAACACATAGAGAGGTGTTTCAGTACCATGAAAACTTCTACAACCATATTTTCCTCTCTCATAATAATTTTCAGTAACCTCATCAATAAACTCAACAATATAACTATCACATAAAGCATGCTTTTCATGATCTACAAGAACTACAACTTTATTATAAACATTTTCAAAAGAATCCTCAGGAACATAACATTCATCCTCCTTTAGTAAGCACGAGGAATAATCAAATATTGTAAGGGGTAAAGAGTTACTCTCATTAGAAGGTAGGAATGGGTAGATCCATCGTTCCTCCTCTTGATCATCACTCTCCTCTTTTTCATCCAATGATCTTCCAGTTTCAGCAATTTCTTCTTCCATAGGCTCTTGCAAGGCATTAGTCTCTTCCGCTACTAGAGAGCATCTATTAAGATATTCAAGAATATAACCATTTTCTTCCTTGTAATTATCAAAGAAAAATTGAAGTATATCATAAACCTCATATTTATAAGGTGCATCATTAGTATTTTCAAGCAAACTAGCAAGTTCAAATGCACCCTTCCAAGCAATAAATTCTTCAATTTGTTCCACATCATAAAAGTCATAATTTCCTTTAACATAAGAATATATGGTAACATTATCATTATAATCACATTGAAAAGGGAGGTGTTTATACCTCCTATAGCAACAAGATTTATCAACACAATAAGTAACATTATAAGTAGAGCACACGTTTCAAGCAACGGTATTCAATTTATCAATTTGTTCCCATAAGAGTTTCCCTTTTTGTGACAAGCGGTGTTCCTTTCCTTATAATAATATTTTTGTTCTTCCGTGAACCCACCTTGCCAATTAGATTCAGTTTCAAAGAAATCAACCATTGATAGTAAGCATGATAAAGCAAGAAAATAACAGACCAACAAAAATACCAACTATAGTAGGAACTAATTTTGTTTGTGTTTTCGATAAAGAAACAAGCAGACATAGCAAAAATAAACTAAGAAAAATAAATAAAACAAAGTAAAGAGATTGGTTCTGAGGGACTCCCCTTGTAAAGATGTCCTTTACTCCCCGGCAACGGCGCCAGAAAAATACTTGCTGACTAATGTATTAACGAGCTCGTTGGGGAACCCCAAGAGCAAGGTATGATGAGCATAGCAGTAAGTTTCCCTCAGTTATGAAACCAAGGTTATAAATCCAGTAGGAGCAAGGAAACACCCCAAAGGTGAAGCTAGCTAAACTTTGGCAGGGTGCACTACCGGTGCCAGCAGCAACGTGGAGACTTGCACAACACAACTACAGAACTCTATCCCCAACTTGTGATGAGGTTGTCAATCTCACCAGTTTTGCTGAAAACAAAGGATTACACGTATCGAATGGAAGGAAGTAATAGTTTGTAGAAAATAAACACAAAGCAGTAAACAGTTGATTGTAGATTGAATGTAAAAGAAAGGACCAGTGTCCATAGTTCACTAGAGGTGGCTCTCCTTAAGATAAATCACATGTTGGGTGAACAAATTACAGTGGGGCAATTGACAAACATCGAGAAAGCATACAAGCATATACCACTCATCTTGACTCCTTTGAGATTCGATTGGGCATTACAACATTATACATAGACCGCCATCCAACTGCATCTATGACTAATAATCCACCTTCAGGTTATCATCCGAACCCCCTCCAGTATTAAGTTAGAAGCAACGAATAATTGGATTACCAATTGCGTGTAAAGTAAACAATACGATTGTTCTATGAGCAAAGGATTGTTGTTTTCTCCCTAGTAGCAACAGCACATCTAGTACCTTAGAGATTTCTGTCACTTCCCCAGATTACCAGAGGCATGAACCCACTATCGAGCATAAATACTAACTCTTGGAGTTGCTAGCATCTACTTGGCCATGATAGCTACTAACAACGGAAAGCATGCAAGATCACAAATAACAAAGACATGATAGAATCAATAATCAATCTGAAATAGCATCTCAATATCCATCGGATCCCCGCAAACACAACATGCAGAATTACAAATAGATGATCTTGATCATGAACGGAGCTCACAAGATCTAAACATGATAGCACAAAGGAGGAGAACCAGCCATCTAGCTACTACGTGGACCCGTAGTCCAGAGACGAACTGCTCACGCATCACACCGGAGGCTTGCACGATGATGAAGAAGCCCTCTAGGGTGAATTCCACTCTGCAGCCATGTGCCGGGAAGAGCTTCAGATCCCTCCTGATCTAGGGATGGAGATGACGGTGGCTACAGAATCTTTCGTGGATTTTTGATCGGGTACTTAGGGTTTCCGTATCAGAGGCAATATATAGGCGGAAGGAGAGGCCGAGGGGGCGCATGGGGCGGCCAGACCACCCCTTGGCACGGGCCAGGCCTGGCCGCGCGGCCAGGTGGTGTGGCCAGGCCCCAGCCCCTCTCCGTCTCGTATTCTAGCTCCAGGTGTCCCCCGGTAAAATAATGACTTTGGCTTTTGTGTCATCCAATTCCAGGAATATTCATTTTCTGACTTTCTTGGAACCAAAAATAGCAGAAAACAAGCAGCTGACACTTTGGCTCTTGTTAATAGGTTAGTCCAAGAAATCATATGAAAAGTACTCCAAAGTGTGGACAAAACACAATAAAGGAGATAAAACCAATCATGGAACATCAAAAATTATAGATACATTTGCAATGTATCACACCTCTTCTTGTAACAACATTAGTAGAAACAGGAATAACTATATCATCTCGAAGACAAATTTGATAACTAGATACTATTTGTTCACACCGGGTTTCAATCATACTAAGATACTTGTGATATAATTTAATTTCTTGGCCAATCTCATCATAATTTTCCGTGAGTTCCGCCAAAATATTTTTATGTTTTTGAAAGTGCTTATGCAGGTTGTTATGAGATTTTGCTTGTCGATGTTTTAATCCTTGAAAAACTTTCCTAGTTTCATCTTCTTCAGTAAAAACTTGTAACAAGTCTACTTTGTTTTCCTTAACAAGTTCAGAAGGTATACCTTTTTCTTTCATTGTTTTTCGTACTTCAGGAATAAGATCAGGAGTTATCCGAAATATCCCTTTTTCCAGCTTAGTGCTGAAATCAGGATTATATAAAGAATCATTCTTAGCCCTAGTACACATCAATTCTAAACATTCTTTAATAGTTGAAGTATTTATCGATCCTCCCACTGAGAAGTCAAGCAACTCTCTACATTGAGTATTAAGACCGTGGTATAATAAATGGCAAATACTTGATTCAAAATAGCCATGATTAGGAACACTATTGATCATTCCAAAGAATCTATCCCAGGCTTGTGGGTAGTTTTCTCCCACGTTCTAACTAAAGTTTCCTATATTCTTTCTTAGTTTAGTTACCTTTTTAAAAGGATTAAACATGTTTATGAATTTCACAATGTAGTTTTCCCAACATTTAATGTAATGGCAAGGGAGAGAATATAACTAGTCCACTACAAGAAATGTTGGCTTTTACAACGGATGATTTTCGTGGTTGAAGGCCTGTTTTTCGTGGCAAAAAGTCTTCTACGACGGATGCCCATCGTGGTAAAAGCCCCGTCTCAAAAGAATGTACCATGTTTTTTCCACGAAAACTTGTGGCACCCGCCGTTAACAGCCGGTTACTGCCGTTAACAGCCACGGAAACCATGGTAGAAGCCAGGCCCAACCAAGGCCTGCTCATAATTAAGTGGGCCGGCCCATCAAGGGAGCCCAATAATATTATAGCCCATTACTGTTTCGTCCGACAATGTTTGAAATGGGCCCAAAGATGTGGCGAACAGCGGGCCGTGAATGTCATGCCCATTACTGTTTCGTCCTACAAAATCCCACACTTTTCGAATACTGTGCGGCCCATTAACAGGCTACGTCAAGTAGTCCCGATACTGTTAAAGGCCACAGTAAGCCCGTCACTGTTCTCATAGCTCGTCATGGGCCGCCTACGAACGGCCCACTTTTGAGAAGGTCCGACACTGTTCTGGCCTTTTACTATTCTGGCTCGTTGTTGTTCTGGCCGTTTACTATTCATGTCCGTTACTATTGTGGCCCTTTACTGTTTTGGCCCATTACTGTGTTGGTTGCCCCTGCTCTGGCATGTTACTATTCAGGCATGTTACTGTTCTAGCATGTTAGTATTTAGGCATGTTACTGTGCTGGATTGCCACTATTCTGGTCTACTGGTGTTTTGGCCTGCTACTATTTGGCCTATTACTGTTTAGGCCTATTATTGTTTTGGTCTGTTACTAATTTGGCTTGTTATTGTTTCGGCCTGTTACTCTTTTGGCCTGTTACTCTTTTGGCATGTTACTGTTTCAGCATGTTACTGTTTCCGCCTGTTACTGTTCCGGTCTGTTATTGTTTCGGTCTATTACTGCTTTGGCATGTTGCTATTTAGCCAGTTATCGTTGGTGTTTTGGTCTATCACTGTTTTGTCATGTTACTGTTTTAGCGAGTTACCATTACTGTTTCGGTAACTCTGAAACCTGATCGACCTGGCTGGCGCAGTTATGGTACAGCCATGCGTGGATGGCGTCAACTAAATGCCTACATGGCCTATGCGAGTTATCTAGATTTTACATCAGCTGCAAACTTCTTATTACAAAATATGAACAAAAGGGAAAGATAATTCAGCACTTCAGTTGCGAATCAAGTTGATAGCAGAGTCCTCAATTTTATTTCTCAATCCATCAACTGCATCTCCCTTTGAGTGTGACAGCAACATTGGAAAACCACCTTGAGATATGATCTTGCAGTCCCCTCTTTGGTGGCGATAGCAATAATTGAAGTCTGAAACTAACTAATAACAAGTTAATACAACAAAGAAGACAAACTACTCATAGCTAAGAATGAGCCAGATCAGAATTATAACTGCATAATACAAACTTGTAGAGCAGGAATACAAACCATGAATGAACTATAGTAGAGGATAGTTATGTCGTTGCCTAGGATGAATCACAACCAGATACGAGATATAATGGTGTGGCTTGTGAACCTGTAGAACATGACAAACAAGCATTAGAAAAGTATTCCAACAGTGAAATGAGCAATCAAACAAAGTGTTTCTTAGAATTTCAGTATAAACTAGCCAGGTCATTTCAGCAAATATATATGGAAGCAGTGGTATCTCCTGGAATGCAAGAGACATTGGGTGACTCAGAATTTGCGGTGAGCTACACAATGGCATGCAGTTACTGTCATAGCTAAGAATGAACCACATAGAAATTATGACTGCATCATACCAGAACTTGTTGAGCAGGAATGGAAAACGTGAATGAACTATACCGTAAACAATAATTATGTCGTTGATTAGGACGAACTAGCACCAGATACAAAAAATATATAATGGCATCGCTGGTGGACCTGTAGGCTGTGCAAACCAACATGTTCAGTGTTTCCTTTTTGAGCTCTACGCAAAGAAAATGAAAATAGTCAGTGTTGCAGCTTTTGAAGAACCAAATGGCAACAACAAAATTATAATCGAACTAGCACGAATAGTTTGAATGGGTACCACAGGATAGCAAAATGATGCCATGGCGGAAATAATAGCAGAAACTTAGCTCAGGAATAACCAGATAGAGCCCTTAACTATGTAGCAGGGAATCCACACTAATATTTTCCACTGACATTACATTTTGCAAGAACTACACAATAGCAGGCATTTACTGGTGTACGGGAGCAGCTAAGATAAGAACATGTGCATGAAAAAATAACAGACATGTGCATGACTTGATATTTGTAGAGCAGCGAATGCAAACCAACATGTCTAATGATATTGTATGTACTAGCACGAAAAATAAGCGTGCCCAGTGACTTGTAAGTACTACCATGATTACAAAAATGCAGTCACTGTGATAGGCTTGAACCTGCTATACCGCTGACAAAACAAAAACTGGTTGGAGATTTGGTTAACCTTGGTCGGAGAGGCGTCTAAGCATCGTTGGTACCGTGCAAGTGACGTCCAGGTCACCGAGGGTGTTGCGGTTGCGGTGGCTATTGGCGTCCGGGAAGCAGATCTTGGGCGGTCGATGCGGCTTGAAAGCGGTGGACGAGAGCGGCGCTGAGGCAGATCCGATGTAGTGAACGGTGACGGCCATGCAGCTGGTCTGGAATAGTGGACATGGAACTCTTTGAACTAGATCACGCCCGTTGGACACCGGTGAAGCGATCCGGTACGGTTGGGTAGCTTTCGGCTACGAGGAAGCAGAGCTTGGGCGGTCGATGATGCCATCGGCGTGGTGAATGACACCGCTGCTCCTAGATCTGGTGCGTGAGCGTCGGTGAAGTGGCTGCGCGGCGGTGCACGAGACCGTAGCTCAAACCGGTGCGCGCGGTGGTCGTGGAGGGGACTTATGAGCTTGGGATTTCTGGGAGGGCTGGCGGGGAAAACTAGGGGAATCGGGACCATAGAGGTGAGCAGAAAAAATAATTACAATCGTGTCCTTGAGCGACCGACTTTAGCATGCCCATTTGTCGTCTGAACAATGGGTAGATTTGGAATTTTAAATTCTAAAGTTTTTTAAATGGAAGGGCGTGAAATGCTTCAAGGTCGGTGTGTGGTTTTGCCGCTCGATTGAGAATTTGAATTTGGCTTGCGCCCATCTAATACTAATAATAGAAAAATGGTACTCCCCCGGTCGGTGGGATATTTTGGCTCAAAGTTTTTGAAACGGTGGGGCGGTAAATACTTGGTAGGTGGGTGATTTTGCCACTCGATTGAGATTTTGAATTTGGCTAGCCCCCATGTACTAATAGAAAAAAGCTAGTAGACCGTACGCTATCTATCCAGGAATTCAAGGCCGGGAGTCACATCAACTGATCATCCATAAACAATTTTTTGCACAGAAACTTGGATACCATCGATTCACATAGCATAGGCGGTAAATTTTGCCGCTTGACTCAGATTTTAAATTTCTCTAGGGTCCATGTAATAATATAAAAATGGTACTACCTCGGTGGGTGATTTTACCTGAAAATGTTTGAAACAGAGGGGGAGGAAAATGCTTCGGGGTCGGTAGGTTATTTTCTCGCTCGATTACGATTTTTAATTTGGCTGCTGGCCAAGTTTTTATTACTAGAAAAAAGGTTATGTAGTTTGAACGCCATCTGGTCAGGAATGTAAGGCGAGACTCACATCAACTCATGCTCCGATTAAAACAAGGTAGGCGGTATGTTTTGGCGGTCGACAGTGATTTTGAATTTAGAGATTGTCCAAAGAATAATTAAAAAATAGGCCGTTCTCCCTTTGTTTCAGGGATCCAAGTCAGGGAGAGTGATTATCTACCACGCGTATGAAAATGCAGATCTTCGATACAAGAATGTTTGTTTAACATAACAACAAACAAATGAAAATGGTGTGCAACCAAGGTCTACTAATTATTTAGGTATCGGCACAGACTCTTCTACAGGAAGCACTAACTAAATGGTAGTACTAATTCAGATCAAATAAAAAAGCCTGTTGTGAAACAAATACTCCTAATACAGCATACTATCAAAACACAAGGACCAGCTAAAGTATATGTAGAACAAATAAAACAAGATTTCATCACGCATAAACTACTATATAGAGAACACCATTTCATCATATAAAACAATGTTTCATCAGACACACATAGACCCCCAAAACAAACAGACAACTCTAATACTCCAGCCCCTGCTGCTGTGACTGCAGCACAAAAAAAGGTGTCGCCACAGTTCCATCAGCTACCAAAATAAACAAATATCAGACTACATCTCCAAATAACACAACCTAGGAAAACACATGCTTTCCGAAACATGCCTTGCTTGTTCATCCGAGTGTTATTTTCATCTCCTTGATGTTGCAGTCTGAATCAGCTGTGTTGCTGATAGGACTTCCTTTTCATTTCTTTCATTTAGCACTCCGAACCACGTCGGTTGCTGAAGGAAATGAACAAAATGATCAGCAAAATCATAGGTGTGCAAAAATGAAAGGGTTGCACATGAATGGTTGCACTAATCAGGTGTCATAATGTAGGGATGTAAAGTACACCAACATTTACGAGATCTGAACTTCTTAGACTTCATGCTGCTGAGATCTAATTCGGATACTCCCTCCTTCACCCATATAACCACCATTTTTCTATCCTCAAATGCACAGAGTATCCTTACTGCATTTTTCCCACCATATGCCCATTTTTTGTCAAGGCCAAGGAGAGTATCCAACTCAACCTTTATATGAGGCACCCCAGCTTCCCATTTGCCTGTTGATGATGTTGCACTGGACCACGTGTTTATACTGAAGTCTCTTATAATTGCAAGGGAAACATCTCCATTATGCCCATTAGCGATGACAAAATTGCATCTGGAAATATCATGTGTCTCATGGGGGCACTCAATATAACATAGTTTTGTTGTCATGTTATCGAAGGCAATTATATATCTGGAGTTCATTGTTGGCCAGTACAAAATGTCCCCTATGAGAGGTGATGGCCTGCGATCAATCTTAGCCAGCATCTCAGCAGGTTCAATCCAGTCCTTCCATTTTCCTAAATCTGATGAGTACCTATGCACCAGTGCTTGGTTACCAATTGTTATTATCCAAACAACCCAGAAATTGCTGCAATAGTGTGAAGACAATTGCCCATGATTTCTCGAACAGAGAATTGTGCCGCTATCATACTCATGTCTCCGCCAAATTGGTGGTTCTGGTATCACTGTTTCACTTCCACTGATTGGATCCCAGGCCTTTATCATGTTAGACCCTTGCGGATAATGAAGTAGCACCCTACGATTGCAGCATCCGAGTACATATGGTTTGTAGGCTTTATGTACTTCCACCAGCCTGTTCAGCTTCTGGAAGATGGATTGGTCCAGATTATGATCTGTTAAGAATCGAGCGTCCTCAGAGCTGTTGGTGAAAAACCCAAGTAACGGCATTCCTCTGTTGTGTGACAGGGTTAGCCTTTTGAAATCGTTGCTTCTCATGAAGTCCATCCAACATTTTTGGGCGACTGATGCCCTCAGTATGCACGATGGGTGTGGAGGAAGCCTGACAAGAATCTGACCAAATACATTGCCTGGCAAGTCGTTGATTGTTTCATATGTTCTTCCACCGAAGCTGGTAGGATGATGCAAATAGCACAAGTGCATCATCAGAATTAAGTAAACAGCACACTGCACAATGCACAACCCTAAAAAATAATTAAGTAAACACCACAATGCATCATACATTTTGACAGGAAAATTTATCATAGAAATTTCCTAAACTGCCCCATCTAAAAAACTACCTAAAAAGCAATGTCTGTCAACAAAATAACCTAAACAACACAAGCAATCAACCAGAGTAGTACGAAAGCACCGCAAAATGCTTCAGCATGTCGGAACTGGGCAAAGGAAATGAAGAACTTTTTCTGGGAGGATAGAAAGGCCCCCACCTGAATTTTCTGGTTTTATCATAAAGAAGAGGAGAAAAAATGGACGCAGCTTCGGTGACTTGGTGAACCCAAGTCTCATGGTGACTTTCCCCAGGATCCACCTTCGAAATTTTGAACTAAAAATTAGATCAAACGTATGACAGTAGTTCAGATTTTGAACTAAAAAGTAAAACTATTCGGAAAAATTGACAAAAAATCAGTAAATCATCAGTGCCTAGGTTTGAATCCTGTGAAAGTTTCATCCCATTCGAATCACTAGTTTGTGATTAAATAGATTTTTATGTTCCTAGTACTACTAGTTTAAACTAATATCCACTGCATCCAGAAAAAACCGCAGAGAAGAATACACAAAAGAGGGAGGAAGTCAGGGAGACAAAATCCAATGCAGAACTTACAATGGGGTCGACGATTTCTGAGCAGATGGAGCAGGCGCCGCCGACAAATGACGAGCCACAGCCGTTGACGCTAGCACGACCACGAGCTGACGCATTTCGAGCATCCCACGCAGCTATTGCTTTGGCAGCGGCAACCAACATAGCTGAATTTATTCCAGAAGCAGCCGATGAGGATTTCGACTACGCCTCCACCACTTTCCAAGGATCACTCAACACTGCCCAAGACTCCGATGTGGTACAAGCATCGGCCTCCGCATCCGCTTCACATGTATCCGTTGGTGCTGCTTCAACATCCACCTCTGCTTTACAACCATCCGTCGACGCAGCAAATGCATCCGCCAACGCCGATTCCATTTCTTGCAAATGCCACGAGCTTATTTAGCTCGCAATGCCAAAAATAAATTCATTCTATCCTTCAGAAAGCCCGTAATAGCTGGAGGTTGGGGACGTACATACCAGTGAATGGTGGTGTGGTGGTGTTCAATGGTGGAGCGACGGGGACGGTCCGGTCGAGGGAGGGCGGCCAGGTGGAGCAGATGACGATGGGATCGAGGGGCACACGACTGAGCTACCTCAAACTCGAAACTAACTTTCGCCCCACTATTTATTTTTATTTTTTGGTGAACCCCGCCTTTTTTAGGGGAAACCACGGCTGTATTAATAGTAGCAACCACAAGACTGATACAAGTTTGTGCACTTGTGTTGCGCAGTTTCCCGCCTACAGACATCAAGTTTGTGCACTTATTCGTGTGATACAATCAATTGCTGGGTAAAATATTCCAGGTTGTAGAAGCCTGCCCTTTCTATGACATCAAGATCAAGAGTTCAAACATCGGCCTGAAATTCCACAATCTACAACTACAAGTTTTGGTTTACTACCAGAAACATGCTAAAAATCACTCTCAACTGGCATTAACATCATCATTAACAGATCTCTGAAGGAAAAAAATTGAAAGATAAAAAACCACCGCAAGTTCGAATAAGATAACTGTTGTTGCCAAATATAGTCACATAAAGCTAGGTCCAATATATATGTCATAATAGTACATCAAATATATAGATACGTGGACAACACACACCAGCAGAGCAAAAAAATAGTTATAGTACCTGACTTAATAAACAGTCATCCTCACAAGAGACCCAAACCCTTCAAAAAATGAAAGTAGAGCGGTCAATATGGTTTACAGATTTCCTCATCTTTTGCAGGATCAGGACTGCATGGGTGTGGAGAATCTCGAATTTCTGTCAGGGTCTCATGTGCTTCTAGAGCCGAATTGAAAAGATTGTAACCTCGCATTCCCACCCGTTCCAAGATCCGGTCGTACACCTGGCCAATCATCTCGTCGCCATCGACATCAGGCAACTCGGGGACTAAGTTGTCAGCCATGAACTTTTGAAAATCAACAACAGCATCATGAGCAACTGAAATTGATGTATTCCATCCTGCAGTCAAATCAGATATCCGCTTAGTGGATGTGGACACTTCTTCCTTCCGGCGCCTAATCTGTTCGTCCTGGTGTTTCACTTTCTCTTGAAGGCACGGAATCATGTGTCTATGAGCTTTGTATTTCTCTCGGAGACGGGCAATTTTCAAATCCTTGTAGTGACCAGCACCATTACGCCATGAGCAATATGAGTAAGGTGGAAACTGCAGATAACAAATCCAAAATTAAACTAGATTCTCATTTCAAAAAAAATAAACCAAATTCTCGTTTCACAATCCAGATTCAGCTGACACATCGTGCAAGCTCCACAGTGGTACTGCAAATGGCAAAGAACCATAGAGGCATACTTCCCAAACATGGGAAACAGAACCGACATGAAAAGGGTCGTACTTTAGGGTTTGCCTTCTTAGCTGGCACATGAGAAGTCATGGCCTTAGTAATAAGTGGCAACAGATCAGAATGACTTTTTTTTCTGCAAATCATGATGCAACAAAACTGATCAGTATATTTTAGGGGACATTTCAAGTAATAAAGCGCTCTTTATCGAAAAAAATGTTTTCAGGGACAAAGCATAGGTTACTGAAATTCCAGCAAAGCAGCTTGATACATAAAAATACTTGTCACTCGATAATGCCTCCTCCACGGGTGGGACATGCGCATGATGCTAAATGAAATGCAGCAAAACCAGTAAATTTTAGGAAAGAACACATCAACTTCGCAATGCAAAGAAGGATATGTGCATTAATCTGATGCCAAGGATTGGGCGTGTTTCCCCTTAATGAACAATATAATTTAAAGAACTCAGCAATGCAGGACACCGGCAAACAACAATCGGTTTATGAATGATATGCAGCAAATTACATCTGCATTGTTCAACAGAGAACCGTTCTGTGAAATAAAGCCAGGGGCAAGCTTCCCATCCTTAAAAGATTCTTCTTGGCAGCATATACTTACCTATTTTTAGTGGACCTTATAACTAATTCTGTGGCTACATCCATGGTGATCCCAGCTTCCTAATGTGGCATAAAGATGTACTATTTCAAATAGCAATCACCTAAACAACCATCCGGATGGTTGCGGACTCACAGAGATTGCACGGATGTGATGGAAAGGTGGACACTGCTGGGTAAAGAAGGTGCATGATGGGGGAGGTGCACAAATGTGCAACAAATGTAGCGATACTCATATATATATAGAGATACCAGTAACACACAAACCAGATCAATTAGTAGTAACCACAAACTCTAGAAGGGCTGCAAGCAGACTGTCAAAACTACTCCCATATTAATTAACCTAGTTTAATTTAACATGGCAGTACTATGAGATGCTGAGTACTAGTAAACAAAAGGGGATTACTTAATTATTAGTGGAATCTACAACCAGCCAGCAAAAGCATCATGAGCATGCTAAATATCTAGATTGTAGACGATACTTGGTTAAGAACCTAATGTCCAGCTCTAATTACCCAAATCTAAGAGCATTTATCCTATTTACGACTGAGTGCGGTGAGTTGGAGACATCCGTTAAATCTGTAGCCATCTCCTTGGCATGCATCTGATGGCGCTCCTGCTCCGCCTCTTCGAGGTCATCGCGGATCTCGAGTTGTAACCACAGCAACATCATCGCGTGCTGCAGCGAAAGTGAGTGCGGTAGATCTACCCAGTGGACGAACATGCAGCGCTCACATTCGTAGTTGTAACCCAACAACCTGCGGCCGAAGTTCGTTCCCTCTAACGCGATGCGCCGACGGGACGCTAGGGTGCAGTCGCAATAGAGCCGGAGATCCGCATCGGTAACGATGCCATACCACTCCGCTTCTACCATCCGTGCTGGCATCTGAACCCAGGAAACATCGTCGATCGAGATGGGCAGAATAGAGAAAAACCCCAAAAGGAGAGAACCCATAAGCTGAATTCGAGAAAATAAACTGAGACTGTGAACTCTAGCGTACTTATCCAAACCCGGACGCCTTGCGCATCAAGATCCCCCGTTGTTCGCCGGACCACCATTACTGAATCCGCCGACATTGCTCGAAACAAGAGCGCGCCTTCAAAGCCTAGCACAGAGGCTTCATGGAGAAGCAAGAGGTAGGGGAGCCGGTCCTCACATTCGCTGGCTACTACTCCGTATTGAATTTAACTCGACCACTGATAACTGGGGCCCGCGCTAGAGTGCCCGTGGGCCCCCAAACATTACTCACCTAGTTTGACTTCCATTACATGGAGTACTTTTGGAAAACAGATCAAAACTCAATAAGTAAATTAACCAAAGGCCCCCCTCTCTTTTTGTGAAAACCCATTACAAAATGGAGACGCTCACAAATGCATACACACACTCACCCCTATGAATTTAGGTACGCACACCCTACACCTATGAGCACTTCAGAAAGACTGGATCTTGACACTGATCTCGCGGGGCTTGAGCTTGACTAAGTCACCATAGGCACCTCGCTATCTATTGACGGGAACGTCGCGTCTCACTACCCTCATAACCATCCTTCAAAGTCGAGCACCGAGGCTTCGTGGTGAAGGAAGTGTTAGGGGGTTGGAGCTCATATTCGTTAGCTTCTATGGGATGTAATTGAACCACTAATAATGTGGACCTCGGTAGTGAGCCCATAGACCCTAGACACCAGTGACCATTACAATTACTTTGGGAAAACCGAGCAAAAATTAATACAAACAGAAGGCCCATCTCTCTCATTTGTGAAAATCCACTACAAAACGCACACGCTCACAAATGCATACACACACTCACCCCTATGAACGCATGAACGCACCTGCGGAAGATTGTGTCTTCAGACTGTCCAGTGGGGGGCTTGAGCTTGAAGAAGTCACCGTAGGCACATACTGCCCTCGTAACAATCCTTCAAAGTCGAGCGTCGAGGCTTCATGGAGAAGGAAGAGCTAGAGGAGTCAGAGCTAACATTCGTTGGTTGCTATAGGATATAACTAGACCACTAATAACAATGGGGCCCCACGGTAGTGAGCCCATTGGCCCTAGACATCAAAGCAAGCACGTTGTCAAGTCTTAAACATATATCTTAACGGTGGAGTGGGTAGTGCTAACAAAAAGATTCTTCAAGATGATTCTAGTGCTGGACTTATGTCTAAGAGAATCAATTGGGAGGGCCCACTATTCAGTGGATAACAGTCTATTTTTATTTTTAGCATGGTTGTATGGACCCACTTCAGTTCTAAACGCTGGACCAAAAGTAGTTTTCATAGCTACTTCTAGACATTGCACACTCCCTTACTATATGTAGCTTAGAAATTTACTAGCCTCCTGTCTAAGAAAATTGTAGGTTGCTTTGAAAGTTTTTCGAAAAAGCTTTTGGAGGTACCCATTGAGGGGTCAATTAATATATCACTAAACACCAAGAGTTTTGACAATAGGTTTAACTTCTTGCTAAGATAGATTTGGCATCTTGACAATTTAACGAAATTAGGTCAAACTTGAGCTACAAGTAAGCGCGATAAAGATTGCTCTTGAATTAAATGTCTTTTCAGAGGTCTATAGGTGCATCTTGTTGTAGTAAACAATACTATCACTATGAGTTTCCTACTATCTCAGGAAAGAACATTCTCAATTTTCCGAGTGTGATGACGAGATTGTTCTTTCCCGTAAAGCAAGTCTGAAAAATATGGATCTGAATGACACACGAGGCAAGTTTTCAGACATATATTGTGGACCAACATGTTGTACTTACGATTTCCCATGTTTTAAGAGTTCTCAAACTTCCTAGCTAACTTCGCCCACTTGATTGATTTTATGCCAATTTATCGAAATTATTAGGTACAAATTGAACTGCAACAAGTAAATTGTAGGTTGCTTTGAAAGTTTGACGAAAGATCTCTCTTGGCGGTACCCATATCTATCGGGGGAGGGGTCAATTAATATATGGGAAACCACCGAGAGTTTTGATGATATATTGGTACAGTTCAACTTCTTGCTAAGATTTTGCATCAATTTAATGAAATTAAGTTAGACTTAAGTTACAAGTAAGCATGATAGACTGCTCTTGAATTAAATGTCTTTTCAGAGGTAGATGGGTGCATCTTCTTGTAGTAAACAATGTCGTCGGTGTGAGTTTCCAACTACCAGGAAAGGACATTCTCAATTTTCTGAGTCATGTCAAGATCATTCTCTCCCGTAAAGGAAGTCCAAAGAATATTGATCTAAATAAATGCCACAAGACAAACTTTTCACACACACACATAGACACACACACACACACGCACACACACACATGCATGTGCCACACTCGTATATACTGTATGAAATGTGATTTAACGAACATTAAGTTGTTATTAACCAATAGTATTGTTAGAGAAAAAGGCATACATTAAGTATATTAATAATAACTATCTAGAACATGGTGGAGTTTGCTCTAGATACTGTTCAACACGAATCTAACTACTCTAAACCATTGGATCTAACAGCCCAATGGCCACGATTTCTACTATGGATCTAATTCAAAACTACCTACCTAAATCCACCCACTTGAATGACTTTATGTCGATTTATCGAAAATAGGTCAGATTTGAACATGTATAAGTAAATTTGAGGTTACTGTGAAAGTTCTATGAAAAAGCTTTTGGAGGTACCCATCGGGGGTCACAATTAATATATGAGAAACCATCCAACGAGAGTTTTGACGACAAGTTGGATCAAGACTCGCAAATCCAAACATTTTGCTAACTATTGGATCTTCTTTTCCATTCCGAGCATCTAAAAAGATTCTACAAATAGTCTTGATGAGAACGATGAACACTACTATGCGCAAACCTCAAAACATACACTTCATTGTTCAGTTTTAGAGTCCTTGTGCTAAATGCATGGACTTGGATGCAATTTTCATTTTTTATGAGGTCCTTGATATGTAACTTGTACTTCCACCAACCGTGTTCACTCTCAAGCGCATCGCACGTACTAGACCAACCATTAGATCGGCCATTCGTAGTACTTCTTATTATCTTATCTTTATCTTCTCATATCTCTTACAATAACGAACCATACCATGCACTACATATAGTGTACGGATTATCTTTGAATATTGACCATTGGATAAAAACTGGTAAATCCAAACATTGCTAACCGTTGGATCTTCTTTTCCATTCTTAGCATCTAGAAATATTGTACTAATAGTATTTAGCATGATGACCGCTAGTATACGTAAACCTCTAGCTCAAAAAACACACTTCATTGCTTAGTTAGAAAGATTCTACTAATAGTCTTTAGCACGATGAACACTAGTATGCACAAACCTCAAAACACATAGTACTTCATTACTCGGTTTAAGGGTCCTTGTGCTAAATGCATGGACTTGTTATATGCAATTTTCATTTTTTATGAGGTCCTTAATGTAACTTGTACTTCCACCGACCGTGTTAACTCTCAAGCACCTCGCTCTTACGAGACCTACCATTAGATCAGCCATTCGCAGTACTTCTTATCTTATCTTTATCTTGTCTCTTATCTCTTACAATACCATACCACTACATATAGTGCTGAGATTAACTTTGAACATTAATAGTAGGATCAAGACTGGAAAATCCAAACAACATTGCTAATCATTGGATATTCTTTTCCATTCTTAGCATCTAGAAAGATTCTACTGATAGTCTTTAGCACGATGAATGGTAGTATGCGCAAACCTCAAAACACAGTAGTTCATTGCTTAGTTTCAGGGTCCTTTGCCAAATCCATGCATGGACTTGGATGTAATTTTCATTCTTTATGAGGTCCTTGATGTAACTTGTACGTACTTCCACCGACCGGGTTAACTCTCAAGCACCTCGCTCCTACGATACCTACCAAGGTTAAACGAAAATGCAACCACCCCAATTATCACACAAACTGGACCACAGTTTCTTATACATAATACCCAAGTTTTTAGTACTAGGATTCCTAGCTAACTTCGCGCACTTTAGTGACTTCTTGCTAATTTAACGAAATTAAGTCAAACTTTAGCTACAAGTAAGTGTGATAGAATGCTCTTGAATTAATTGTCTTTTCGGAGGTAGATGTGTGCATCTTCTTGTACTAAACAATGTCGTTGATGTGAGTTTCCAATAATCAGGAAAGCAAATTCTCAGTTTTCTGAGTGATGACGAGATGATTCTTTTCCGTAACGAAAGTCCAAAGAATATGGATCTCAATGCCATAAACCAAGCTTCTAGACATATTAGTTGGGTGGACCAATGTGTTTTACTTATGATTCCCATGTTTTATGAGTTTTCAAGGTTCCTAGCTGATCCCGTCCACTTGTTGAATGACTTTATGTCGATGTATCGAAATAAAAGGTCAAATTTGAACTATAAGCAATAAATTGTAGCTTGGTTTGAAAGTTTTATGTAAAAAGCTTTTGGGGGTACCCATCGAGCGGTCAATTAATATATCAGTTGAGACTGTTCGACTTCTAGCTACTAAGATTTTGCCTCTTGAAAATTTTGAACCCCTTTTGAAAATGATCACATGAAATAAGGAGAGAGGGGAAACGAATTTTCTATTCTCTATGGTCAACACACAACCTTGAGGTGCACCTTAGTCTTAAAGATACTTTATAGTTTCCACTATGTATAAGGTGAACCTTAGCGGATGCCACATACTAGGCCTTATTAAGGTGTGCTTTTTCTCTAGATATCTACTACTATATCGGAGCAGTTTTGAATTGGATCCATATATAGCACCAATCTTGACCTTTGGGCTATTAGGTCCAATGGTTCAGAGCATCTAGATTCGTGTTGAATAGTACCTAGATCAAACTCCACCATGTTCTAGAACCATCATGTCACCAACCCCAAAATTTCAAAGCACAGTAGGTTGTGTTCTCAATATGTGTAGATAGTTATTATTAATAGACTTAATTTATGCATTTTGTGGGTGGTGACATGATGGTTCTAGAACATGGTGGAGTTTTCTCTAGGTGTGTACTATTCAACATGAATCCAGCTTTTCTGAACCATTGGATCCAACAGCCCAACGGTCAGGATTGGTGCTATGGATCCAATTCAAAACTGCTCCACTATAGTAGTAGAGATATAGATATCTTATCTTATCTAATTATCTTACGACTATATAGTGTACGAATAACTTTGAATTTTGACCATTGGATCAAGACTCATGAATCCCAACATTTCCAGCCGTTGGATCTTCTTTTCCATTCTAGCATCTAGAAGATTCTATTAATAGTCTTCAGCATAATGAATGCTATGCACAAACCTCAAAACACACATCTCCATCACACTAGAATCTTCTCCCTCGTAGCTAATAATCGTTGACTTATACATGATCTTATCCTATCTTATCTTACCATTATATAGTGTATGGATAACTTTGAGTGTTGACCATTGGATCAAGACGCGAATCCCAGCAATTCTAGCCATTGGATCTTCTTTTCCATTCTAGCATCTAGAAGATTCTATTGATAGTATTGAACACAATGAATGCACTATGCATAAACCTCTCAAAACACACTTCTCCATCATACTAGAATCTTCTCCCTCGTTTCTCTAGACCATATTACCAAAAATTTCTAGTGTTAGGTAGCTAATATTCTTTGAGTTCTACAGATGATGATACAAAGTACAAGGACCAAATATACACCCATACTTTATAGATAGTGATCAAGTTTATAATTTTTTGTGCTTTACCAATTATAATTTTATATAGTGATGATATGTCATACACTTACTATTTGAGCCTTATTAAGGTGTGCTTTTTTACACAATGCGGGAGTAGTATATTTGTTTGCTTAGACATATGGTCACCTCTGTCTACGCGTTGTACATGCTGAGAGAAGAAAACGTTGGTAGGGGAAGAGGGAAGCACCGAAGAGAAGATGAAGGCGGTTACATGTTAGAGCAAAGTTATGATGGGTTTCTTACACGAGGTACTCTTGCGGCCTTACAGTGTACACTCTACTAGTAGTAAATTTCAGGACCTATGCACGCAAAACAAATTGTGTGTTTTCTCTCTCCTTCCCTATGCTCCATATCTCCTCCGCTTTCCCCTCGCGCACCGGTCCGGCTGATCTCTCTCCCCTTGTCCATAGTATGGCGCTGCGCACATGTGCCTTGGTACATCAACTATGTGTCTCTGGCGTGTTCGGTAGCTGCGCGTTGGTGTGGAGTAGGGACGAGGAGGAGTACATAGGAAGGAAACCACTTTGGTCCTTGGCAGCACAAAAATTAAAAATTTTCCGGTTTTCGAATTTTTCACTTGCTTCTCAAACATCGGGAGGGAAGGTTATCTAACAGATCGGCCAAACATCGGGAGGGAAGACAATTTTGAACCAATTTTAAACATTGACCGTTGGATCAAGACTGGCAAATCCGAACTTTGAACATTGAACGTTGGATCAAGACTGGCAAATCCAAACTTTGTTAACCGTTGGATCTTCTTTTCCATTATTAGGATCTGGAAAGATTCTACCGATAGTATTTAGCACAATGAATGCTAGTATGAGGTCCTTGATGTAACTTGTACTTCCACTGACCGTCTTAACTCTCAAGCACCTCGCTCCTACGAGACCAACTATTAGATCGGCCACTCGCGGTACTTCTTATCTTATCTTTATCTTTTATTATCTCTTACAATACCATACGACCATTGTATAGTGTACGAATTAACTTCAAACATTGATCGCTGGATCAAGACTGGCAAATCTAAACATTGCTAACCGTTCGATCTTCTATTTTCCCTTAGCTTCGAGAAAGATTCTATTGATAGTCTTTAGCACGATGACCGCTAGTATGCGCAAACCAAAAAACACACAAACTTCATTATTCAGTTCTAGGGTCATTCTGTTAAATGGATGGACTTGGATGCAATTTTCATTTTTTATGAGGTCCCTGATGTAAGTTGTACTTCCATTGATCATGATAACTCTCAAGCACCTCTCTCCTACGAGACCTACCATAGTTAAAAGAAAATGTAACCACGTAATGCCCAAGTTTTTAGTACTAGGATTTTTCATGCTTCGTCCTAGCAAACTTTGCACACTTCAGTGACTTCTTGTCGATTAAACGAAATTAGATCAAACTTGAGCTACAAGTAAGCGCGATAGATTGCTCTTGAATTAAATGTATTTTCGTACGTACATGGGTGCATCTTCTTCTAGTAAAAAATTTCATCGGTGTGAGTTTCTAACTATGAGGAAAGAAAATCCTCAGTTTTCCGAGTGATGACGAGATGGTTCTTTTATGTAAAGATAGTCTAAAGAATATGGATCTCAATGCCATAAGCCAAGCTTTTAGACATATTAAGTGGACCAACGTGTTTTACTTACGATTCCCATGTTTTATGACTTTTCAAACTCCCTATGTAGCAAATTAACTTTTCCCCACTTGAATGACTTCATGCCTATATTTATCGATATTTGGTCAAACTTGAACTACAACAACTAAATTATTGTAGGTTGCTTCTAAAGAATTATAAAAAACTTTTCGAGATGTAGCCACTGGGGGCTCAATTAATATATCAGAAAACAACCGAGAGTTTTGACAATAGGTTTTTAACTGCTTTCTAATTAAGATTTTGCATCTTGACAATTTAACGAACAATTAGCTCAAACTTGAGCTACAAGTAAGCGCGATAGATTTTTCTTTAATTAAATGTCTCTTTGGAGGTAGATGGATGCATCTTCTTGTAGTAATCAGTACCTCTGGTGTGAGTTTCCAACTATCAGGAAAGAACATTCTCAATTTTCCGAGTGATGATGAGATTATTGTTCGTTTTCGTAAACAAAGTCCATAGGATATGGACCTGAACGCCACAAGCCAAGCTTTTAGACAAATATAGTGGACCTAAATGTTGTACTTATGATTCCTGTGTTTTATAAGTTTTCAAACTTATTCTATAGCTAACTTTGCCTACTTGAAATTGATTTTATGTCGATTTATTGAAATTAGTTCAATTTTAAACTACAAATAAATTGTAGGTTGCATTGAAAGTTTTACATTTTTTGGACGTAACCATTGGGGGCTGATTTAATATATCACAAACCACCACCGATAGTTTTTACAACAAGTTCAGCTTCTTGCTAAGATTTTGCATCTTGACAATTTAACGAAATTATATCAAACTTGAGCTACAAGTAAATGCAATAGATTGTTCTTGAGTTAATTGTCTTTTCGGAGATAGACGGGTGCATCTTCTTCTAATAAACAATGTTGTTCATGTGAGTTTCCAAATATGAGGAAATATCATTCTTACTTTTCCGAGTGACGATGAGATTGTTACTTTCTGTAAAGACAGTCTGAAGAGTATGTATCTGAATGCCACAAGCCATGTTTTTAGACATCTTATCTTACCACTATATAATGTATGAATAACTTTGAATATTGACCGTTGGATCGAGACTCGCGAATCCGAACATTTCCAGCCATTGGATCTTCTTTTCCATTCTAGCATCTAGAGGATTCTATTGATAGTCTTGAACACAATGAATGCACTGTGCATAAACCTCTCAAAACACACATCTCTATCATTCTAGAATCTTCTCCCTTGTTTCTCTAGACCATGTTACCAAAAATTTCAAGTGTTAGGTAGCTAATAATCTTTGACTTCTACACATAATGATACAAAGTAGAAGCACCAAATATACATCCATACTTTATAGATGTTGATCAAATTTATATTTTTTCCACTTTACCTATTATAATTTTATATAGTGATGATATGCTAGACGTCTATTATCTGAGCCACATGTGCAGGGCACATGCAACTTACTAGTATCTTATCTTATCTTATCTTACCACTATATAGTGTACGGGTAACTTTGAATGTTGACCGTTGGATCAAGGCTCACGAATCCCAGCATTTCTAGCCGTTGGATCTACTTTTCCATTCTAGCATCTAGAAAATTCTATTGACAGTCTTCGGCATAATGAATGCTATGCATAAAAATCAAAACACACTTCTCCGTCATACTAGAAGATTCTCCCTTGTTTCTCTAGACCATGTTATCAAAATAATAATGTGTTAGGTAGCTAATAATCTTTGACATCTACACGATGATACAAAGTACAAGGACCAAATGTACACCCATACTTTATAGATGTTGATCGAATTTATAATTTTTTGTGCTTTACCAATTATAATTGTATATAGTGATGATATGTCATACGTCTACTATCTGAGTCTCCCGTGCAACTTACTAGTAGCTAATAACCATTGACTTCTACATGATCTTTCCACTATATAGTGTACAAACAACTTTGAATATTAACCGTTGGATCAAGAGTTGCAAATCCCAAAATTTCCATTCGCTGGATCTTCTTTTCCATTCTAGCATCTTGAAGATTCTATTTATAGTCTTCATTACAAACCACTATATAGTGTACGTATAACTTTAAATGTTGACTTTTGGATCAAGAATCGCGAATCCCAGCATTTCTTGCCGTTGGATCTTCTTTTCCATTCTAGCATCTAGAAGATTCTATTGATAGTCTTGAACACAATGAATGCACTATGCATAAACCTCTCCAAACACACGTCTCGATCATACTAGAATCTTCTCCCTCGTTTCTCTAGACCATGTTACCAAAGATTTCAAGTGTTAGGTAGCTAATAATCTTTGACTTCTACACATCATGATACAAAGTACAAGGACCAAATATACACCCATACTTTATAGATGTTGATCAATTTTTTTTTTTGTGCTTTGCCAATTATAATTTTATATAGTGATGATATGCCATACGATTTAATATCTGAGCCTTATTAAGGTGTGCTTTTCTACACAATGCGGGAGTAGTATATTTCTTTGCTTAGACATATGGTCACCTCTGTCCATGCGCTGTACATGCTGAGAGAATAAAACATTGGTAGGGGAAGTGGGTAGCACCAAAGAGAAGTTGAAGGCGGTTCCATGTCAGAGCAAAGTTATGATGGGTATCTGTCACGAGGTACTCTTGTGGCCTTACAGTGTACACTCTACTAGTAGTATTTTTCAGGATCTATGCATGCAAAACAAATCATGTGTTTTCTCTCTCCTTCCCTATGCTCCACCTCTCCTCTCCTTTCCCCTGGCGCACCGGTCCGGCTGATCTCTTTCCCCTTGTCCATAGTATGGCGTTGCGCACGTGTGCCTTGGTACAGCGACTTTGTGTCTCTGGCGTGTTCGGCAGCCGCGCGTTGGTGTGGAGTAGGGACGAGGAGGAGTACATAGGAAGGAAACCACTTTGGTCCTTGGCGGCACAAAAATTCAATCTTTTCCGGTTTTCGAAATTTTCACTTGCTTATCAAACATCGGGAGGGAAGGTTATCCAACAGGTCGGCCAAACATCGGGAGGGAAGGAAATTTTGAACCAGTTTTGAACATTGACCGTTGGATCAAGACTGGCAAATCCGAACTTTGAACATTGACTGTTGGATCAAGACTGGCAAATCCAAACTTTGTTAACCGTTGGATCTTCTTTTCCATTATTAGGATCTAGAAAGATTCTACCGATAGTCTTTAGCACAATGGACGCTATTATGCGCATACCTCAAAACACCCACTTCATTGCTCAGTTTCAGGGTCCTTTTGATAAATGCATGCATGGACTTGGATGCAATTTTCATTTTTATGAGGTCCTTGATGTAACTTGTACTTCCACTGACCGTCTTAACTCTCAAGAACCTCGCTCCTACGAGACCAACCATTAGATCGGCCATTCACGGTACTACTTATCTTATCTTTATCTTGTCTTATCTCTTGCAATACCATACCACCATTGTACACTGTACGAATTAACTTTGAACATTGATCGTTGGATCAAGACTGCCAAATCCAAACATTGCTAACCGTTAGATCTTCTATTTTCCCTTAGCATCGAGGAAGATTCTATTGATAGTCTTTAGCACGATAAACACTAGTATGCACAAACCACAAAACATACACACTTCATTATTCAGTTTTAGGGTCATTGTGTTAAATGGATGGGCTTGGATGCAATTTTCATTTTTTATGAGGTCCTTGATGTAAGTTGTACTTCCATCGATCGTGATAACTCTCAAGCACCTCTCTCCTACGAGACCTACCATAGTTAAAAGAAAATGCAACCACGTAATGCCCAAGTTTTTAGTACTAGGATTTTTCATGCTTTGTCCTAGCAAACTTTGCACACTTCAGGGACTTCTTGTCAATTTAACAAAATTAGATCAAACTTGAGCTACAAGTAAGCGCGATAGATTTCTCTTGAATTAAATGTATTTTCATAGGTACATGGGTGCATCTTCTTCTAGTAAACAATGTCGTCGGCGTGAGTTTCTAACTATGAGGAAAGAAAATCCTCAGTTTTCCGAGTGATGACGAGATGGTTCTTTTATGTAAAGAAAGTCTAAAGAATATGGATCTCAATGCCATAAGCAAAGCTTTTAGACATATTAAGTGGACCAACGTGTTTTACTTACGATTCCCATGTTTTATGAGTTTTAAAACTCCCTATGTAGCAAATTAACTTTTCCCCACTTGAATGACTTCATGCCTATATTTATCGAAATTTGGTCCAACTTGAACTACAACAACTAAATTAGTGTAGGTTGCTTCTAAAGAATTATAAAAAACTTTTGGAGGTCTAGCCATTGGGGCTCGGTTAATATATCAGAAAACAACCAAGAGTTTTGACAATAGGTTTTTAACTCCTTTCTAATTAAGATTTTGCATCTTGACAATTTAACGAAAAATTAGCTCAAACTTGAGCTACAAGTAAGCGCGATAGATTTTTCTTTAATTAAATGTCTCTTTGGAGGTAGATGGATGCATCTTCTTGTAGTAATCAGTACCTCTGGTGTGAGTTTCCAACTATCAGGAAAGAACATTCTCAATTTTCCGAGTGATGATGAGATTATTGCTCCTTTTCGTAAAAAAAGTCCGAAGGATATGGACTTGAACGCCACAAGCCAAGCTTTCAGACGTACATAGTGGACCCTCATGTTGTACTTATGATTCCCTTGTTTTATAAGTTTTCAAACTTATTCTATAGCTAACTTTACCCACTTGAAATTGATTTTATGTCTATTTATTGGAATTAGTTCAATTTTGAACTACAAGTAAATTGTAGGTTGCATTGAAAGTTTTACGTTTTTTGGACGTAACCATTGGGGGCTGACTTAATATATCACAAACCACCACCGATAGTTTTTACAACAAGTTCAACTTCTTGCTAAGATTTTGCATTTTGACAATTTAACGAAATTATATCAAACTTGAGATACAAGTAAATGCGATAGATTGTTCGTGAGTTAATTGTCTTTTCCGAGGTAGACGGGTGCATCATCTTGTAGTAAACAATGTTGTTGATGTGAGTTTCCAAATATGAGGAAATATCATTCTTACATTTCCTAGTGACGACAAGATTGTTCCTTTCTGTAAAGACATTCTAAAGAGTATGGATCTGAATGCCACAAGCCATATTTTTAGACATCTTATCTTACCACTATATAGTGCGCGAATAACTTTGAATATTGACCGTTGGATTGAGACTCGCGAATCCAAACATTTCCAGCCATTGGATCTTCTTTTCCATTCTAGCGTCTAGAAGATTCTTTTGATAGTCTTGAACACAATGAATGCACTATGAATAAACCTCTCAAAACACACATCTCTATCATACTAGAATCTTCTCCCTCGTTTCTCTAGACCATGTTACTAAAAATTTCAAGTGTTAGGTAGCTAATAATATTTGACTTCGACACATAATGATACAAAGTAGAAGCACAAATATACACCCATACTTTATAGATGTTGATCAAATTTATATTTTCCACTTTTCCTATTATGATTTTATATAGTGATGATATGCCAGACGTCTATTATCTGAGACACATGTGCAGGGCACATGCAACTTACTAGTATCTTATCTTACCTTATCTTTCCACTATATAGTGTATGGATAAATTTGAATGTTGACCATCGGATCAAGACTCGCGAATCCCAGCATTTCTAGCCGTTGGATCTTCTTTTCCATTCTAGCATCTAGAAGATTCTATTGATAGTTTTCGGCATAATGAATGCCATGCACAAACCTCAAAACACACTTCTCCGTCATACTAGAAGCTTCTCCCGTGTTTCTCTAGACCATTTTATCAAAAAAATCAAGTGTTAAGTAGCTAATAATCATTGACTTCTACACGATGATACAAAGTACAAGGACCAAATGTACACCCATACTTTATAGATGTTGATCAAATTTATAATTTTTTGTGCTTTACCAATTATAATTCTATATAGTGATGATATGTCATACGTCTACTATCTGAGTCTCATGTGCAACTTACTAGTAGCTAATAATCGTTGACTTCTACATGATATTGCCACTATACAGTGTACAAAAAACTTTGAATACTAACCGTTGGATCAAGACTCACGAATCCCAAAATTTCCGCTCACTGGATCTTCTTTTCCATTCAAGCATCTTAAAGATTCTATTTATAGTTTTCATTACAAACAACTATATAGTGTACGTATAACTTTGAATGTTGACCGTTGGATCAAGAATCGCAAATCCCAGCATTACTAGCCGTTAGATCTTCTTTTCCATTCTAGCATCTAGAAGATTCTATTGATAGTCTTGAACACAATGAATGCACTATGCATAAACCTCTCCAAACACACGTCTCGATCATACTAGAATCTTGTCCCTCGTTTCTCTAGACCATGTTACCAAATATTTCAAGTGTTAGGTAGCTAATAATCTTTGACCTCTACACATGATGATACAAAGTCCAAGGACCAAATATACACCCATATTTTATAGATGTTGATCAAATTTATAATTTTTTGTGCTTTACCAATTATAATTTTATATAGTGATGATATGTCATACGATTTAGTATCTAAGCCTTATTCAGGTGTGTTTTTTACACAATGCGGGAGTAGTATATTTCTTTGCTTAGACATATGGTCACCTCTGTCCACGCGTTGTACATGCTGAGAAAATAAAACGTTGGTAGGGGAAGTGGGCAGCAGCAAAGAGAAGTTGAAGGTGGTTCCATGTCAGAGCAAAGTTATGATGGGTTTCTGACACGAGGTACTCCTGTGGCCTTATAGTGTGCACTCTACTGGTAGTAAATTTCAGGACCTATGCACGCAAAACAAATCATGTGTTTTCTTTCTCCTTCTCTATGCTCCATATCTCCTCCCCTTTCCCCTCGCGCACCGGTTCGGCTGATCTCTCTCCCCTCGTCCACAGCTTGGCGCTACGCACGTGTGCCTTGGTATGGCAGCTCTGTGTCTCTGGCGTGTTCGGTAGCCGCGCATTGGTGTGGAGTAGGGTTGAGGAGGCGTACATAGGAAGGAAACCACTTTGGTCCTTGGCGGCACAAAAAATCAAACTTTTCCGGTTTTTGAAAATTTCACTTGCTTCCCAAACATCAGGAGGGAAGGTTATCCAAAAGATCGGCCAAACATCGGGAGGGAAGGCAATTTTGAACCCATTTTGAATATTGATCACATTTGAATAAATGAAAAACAAAAAACAAAAGATTTACTCATGTTGTCCTATCATGTCTTGTGCACCACGTGCCATGAAAACTGTAATCATGGGATTATATAAGTTTTGGAAAAATAGCTTCACAATATTGTGCTACTATGTGTATGGACACTATCGGGTTTATTTCAACCCGAACGACCAAGGTCATCAAGGACATATTGAGATCATAGTTTACAATTTGATAGAGTTCCCACGATAGTTTGGTAGATGGGTGCATCTTGGCGTAGTAAGCATTGTAGCATGTGAGAGTTTCCAACAATTAGGAAAAAAATAATTTCAATTTTCCTAGTGAGGATGATTATGTTTTTTGTGAAGAAAGTCCAAATAATATGGTTCAGAATGCCACAATCCAATGGTTTCACCCATACTGTAGTTGATCATGGTTCCTATCTAACTTTGGCTAAAAGTTTACATATTACGATGGGTCGTGACACATGGTACTAGTACACATACTACTACGTAATAAATTTTCTCTCTCCATCGCCCCCTCTCACCATCCATCCACTATCCTCTCCATTTCTCCTTCCTTCCCGTGTAAGCTTTCACGCAATGATTATACTTCTAGTGTGAGATGTAGCGGTGCAGAAAAAGATGAGGCCCACACCATATCACCATCAATCAAGTTCGGTGACGCAACTTTGTGAAGAGTATACGTATACTAGTAGTACTGTAGCTAGACAAGTATGTACTACAATAGACACTTAATTTTTAATGGAGGAAGTAAGAGACACCGAGTAATCCAGCACGATCGGCATGATTCTCTTCATTTTTGGATAAAGCGGGGCGCCTCCTGAATTCTCTGGGCCGAGAAAAATCAAGAACCGACAAGTCTGGTATAATCCTTTTTTGTTGACGGGAAGAGTCTGGTACAATCTATTTATGATATTTTGGGATAGTTTTCAGGGTATTAACACAAGCACGACTATAAATAGACATTATAAATTGCAACAGTACGCACCCCTACTATCACCCAAGACACCCAACCCACCGTTGCATAGAACTCGATCTCTCTCTATTTCCTTCCAAAATGTCGTCTGACAACTCTCTCCAGAACACATCGATTGACCTGACAAATGGGAAAGGCCCCGAAACTCCACCTGGAAGCCCAAACTCAGTCGACGGAGCATGGTTGCTGCCGCTGTCTGACTCCTCTGATGTATACTATTTCTCGTTCTACGAAGCATCTTGACTTTGGTAAATAATGTTGTCAATGAGAGTTCTGAACTTTTAGGAAAATTCTTTTCAATTTCCAATTGATAGGATTTGTTTTTAGTAATTAAGTACGTCCGGATAATTAGGCTTAGAGTGCACTCACTATATTCTAGGAAAATATAGATAATTTCTACCGTATGTTAGTACTATATGAAAATACTTATTTCAATGTGTGTCATGATACATAGTTTTTTTGCGGGAGGGGGGTGTTAATGATACATAGTTGAATCTTAAATGGTGTTCTCTTATATTTGTGCTTGTTTGGACGAAAACTACAAACATGGATTTTGACAACTTTCGAAAAACTTGCTACACAATAGTAGAATAACCATGTATGAACATTGTTCACATTTTAAGCCAAGTTACCAATGCCAAGGTCATATCTGCACCACTCGTCCCATTTATTGGGATAAATTAAATAAAAGTTAAGAAAACAATAAAAAATTGTTAAGCACTTATGTATGGTGTCCTCTTCCATAATTGATAAACATGAATTTTGACAAGGTTTAAAAACACTTCGTCACAATATGACCAACGATGTGTTAAAATATACTTGGGTTTCAAGTTAAATAATGACAAAGGTTGTGTCCATTTCGGGTAGACAGGGTGCATCTTGGCATGGCATACTAATGTTGTTAATTGGACTTTTCAACTTTTATTTATGGAATTTTGTTAAATTATTTTAGAAGTGCCACATATAATTATTTTTTTAAACAAAAGGAAGAGAGTATGGCTCCAAATGCCACAACACACTAAATTTCACATAAAATAGGGTATGTTTCATGGTTAACAAGTTTCATGAATTTTCAGGCCTTCTAGCTAATTTCACATAATTAAATGACATTTTGTCAATAAAACCAAAGTAGGTAAATTTTGAACTACAAGTGCGTGATAGATTGCTTGTAAATTTATAAGAAATTCATATAGTACTAATTATTGTACCCACACAGTCGTACTGAAAACTGACTATTGTTTTGAAACGTACAACTTCTTTGTATGAATTTTCATGCTGACACATCTGACCATGTTTCAAAAAAGTGAAACAAAATAAGGAAACATGCACACAACCTTTTAGTCCTACTCCTATTAAAAATTCATACTTGTAAAACAGTAAAGACGGTGCTATTAAAGTTTCAATACAAAGGACCTAGGCACCTTCACTGGCCCTCCACAATTAAACTTTCTTCCTCTTAGACTTTGCATCTATGGCTCCAAAGACCGAAGCTCCCTGTGGGAAGAAAAAGAAGTCATGTCGCCGGCTTCCGAATCCTGCTCTGGCCACTCCAAGTCACAGTCTCACACCAGGTAGCCATAGGAAGAAGCAGGTGTTGAGGCCCGTCAAGGCCGGGATGCATTTCCCCGTTGGCCTGATCGGGCGCTACCTCAAGGAGGGTCAGTACTCCCAGCGCATAGGCTTCGGGGATCCCGTCTACCTCGTGGCCGTTCTCGAGTACCTTACCACCGAGGTGCTGGAGCTCGCCGGGCAAGCCGCGAAGGACAGTAAGAAGATCCGCATCATCCCAAGGCACATGATGCTCGGCTTCATGTGCGACGATGAGCTCCGCAAGCTGTTGGCCGGTGTTACCATCGCGCACAGCGGCGTGCTGCCCAGCATCCACAAGTCCCTGCTTGGCGATGGTACGGCAGAGGATGCTGCCAAGTTGCCCACGGAGGATGCTGCCAAGTCGCCTGAAAAGACCACAGAGTCCCCCTAGAAGTTGTTAAGTTGTACTACTACTCCTCCGTATGTGTTTGGGTTTGCTCTATTTGCAGTTTGGTTAATCATCAGTGTCAATGTAATATTCAGATCTATGATGCTATGAAAAAGCTTGTGAGGGTTCTAAAAAAATGTTGTTTTCCTAATCTTATCCTATACTCCATTTATTTAATACTCCCTCTGTTCAGAAATATAAGACGTTTTAGCTTTGTGAATGGAATGTATCTAGACACCCATACACTAAAAGGCTTCTAGAAACATTCATTTCACAAAGCTAAAATGTCTTATATTTCTAAACGGCGGGAATATTACTCAGCATATTAGGTTTAGTCAAAGTCAACCGTTAGAAAGTTTGACCAAACTATATACAGTATTAAATAGTATACTCATTGAAAAAATCAATATACAGTAAACAATATCGTCGGTGTGAGTTTCGAACTATCAGGAAAGAACATTCACTTCTCAATTTACCGAGAGATGAAAAGCGAGGTTGTTATTTTTCATCAAGAAAGTCTGAAGAATATGGATCTGAATGCCACAATCCAGGTTTTCAGATATATATATATATATATAGTGGACTGACATATTGTACTGATGATACCCATGTTTTATGTGCTTTTAAACTTCCTATCTAACTCTGCCAACTTGAATGACTTTATCCGATTTATCGAAATTATATTAGGTCGAATTTGAACTACAAGTAAATTGTAGGTTGCTTTGAAAGTTTCATGAAAAAGCTTTTGGAGGTACCCTTCGGGGGAGCGGTGAATTAATATATCAGAAATCACTATGAGCATTGATGATAGGTTCAACTTCTTTCTAGAATTGAGCTACATGTAAGCGCGATAGATTTCTATTGAATTAAATGTCTTTTCGAAGGTAGATGGGTGCATCTTCTTGTAGTAAACAATGTCGTCGGTGTGAGTTTCCAATTATCAGGAAAGACCATTCTCAATTTTCTGAGTGATCTCAAGATTATTCTCTCTTGTAAAGGAAGTTCGAAGAATATCGATCTAAATGCTAGAAGCCAAGTTTTCACACATATATATATAGTGGACCAACATATTGTACTTATGATTTCCTGTGTTTTATGATTTCTCAAACTCGCTACCTAACTTCGCCCACTTGAATGACCTTATGTCGATCCGTCAAAATTAGGTCAAATTTGAACTACTACAAGCAAATTGTAGGTTACTGTGAAAGTTTTAGGAAAAATCTTTTTAAGGTACCCATCGGGGGGTCACAATTAATATATGAGAAACCATCCAACGAGATTTTTGATGACAAATTAAACTTCTTGCTAAGATTTTGCATCTTGCCAGTTTAACAAAACTAGGCCAAACTTTAGCTACAAGTAAGTGCAATAGATTCCTCTTGATTTAAAAGTCTTTTCAGAGGTATATATAGTTGCACCTTGTTGTAGTAGACAAAGCCACCAGTGTGAGTTTCCAACTATCTTAGGAAAGAACATTCTTAATTTTTCGAGTGATGACTAGATTGTTCTTTGCCCTAAAGAAAGTCCAAAGACTATTGATCTGAATGCCACAAGCCAAGTTTTCACACATATATAGTGGACCAACACGATGCACTTACAATTTCCCATGTTTTATCAGTTCTCAAATTTCCTAGCTAACTTCACCCACTTGAATGATTTTATGTCGATTTATCAAAATTAGGTAAAATTTGAACTACTACAGGTAAATTGTAGGTTGCTTTGAAATTTTTACGAAAAAGCTCTTGGAGGTACCCATCGGGGGGAAGGGTCAATTAATATATATCAGAAACCATCGAGAGTTTTGATGACAGGTTCATCTTCTTGCTAATACTTTGCATCCTAACTATTTAATGAAATTAGGTCAAACTTTGCTCACTGTTTCATGAAATTAGGTCAAACTTTGCTAACCGATTAACTTTGAACATTGACCATTGGATCAAGACTAGAAAATCCAAACATTGCTAACTGATGGATATTCTTTTCCATTCTTAGCATCTAGAAAGATTCTACTGATAATCTTTAGCACGATGAACACTAGTATGCGCAAACCTCAAAACACATAGTACTTCATTATTACTCAGTTTCAGGGTCCTTGTGCCAAATGGACGGACTTGGATGGAATTTTCATTTTTTATGAGGTCATTGATGTAACTTGTACTTCCACCGACCACTCGAGCACCTCGCTCTTACGAGACCTACCATTAGATCAGCCATTCGTAGTACTTCTTATCTTTATCTTGTTTCTTATCTCTTACAATACCATATATACCACCACTACATAGTGTAGGGATTAACTTATTTTGAACATTGACCGTTGGATCTCAAGAGTGGCAAATCCAAACATTGCTAACCGTTGGATCTTCTTTTCCATTCTTAGCATCTATAAAGATTCAATTGATAGTCTTTAGCATGATGAACGCTAGTATGCACAAACCTCAAAACACATAGTACTTCGGTACCCGGTTTCAGGGTACTTGTTATAAATGCATGGACTTGGATGCAATTTTCATTTTTTATGAGATCCTTGATGTAAATTGTAATTATACCCACCGTTTTAACTCTCAAGCACCTCTCTCTTACGAGACCTACGATTAGATTGGCCATTCGCAGTACTTCTTATCTTATCTTTTATCTTGTCTCATATCTCTTACAATACCATACCACTACATAGTGTAGGGATTAACTTTGAACATATTAACCATTGGATCAAGACTAACAAACCCAAACATTGCTAACTGTTGGATCTTTTTCCATTCTTAGCATCAAGAAAGATTCGATCTATTGATAGTCTTTAGCACGATGAACGCTAGTATGCGCAAACCTAAAAACACACAGTACTTCATTGCTTAGTGTTAGGGTCCTTGTGGTAAAATGCATGGACTTGGATGCAATTTTCATTTGTTCCGAGGTTCTTTATGTAACTTGTAATTCCACCAACCGTGTTAACTCTCAATCACCTCGCTCCTACGAGACCTACCATTAGATCGGACATTTGCAGTACTTCTTGTCTTACCTTTATCTTGTCTCTTATCTCTTACAATACCATGCATACCACCACTAAATAGTGCAGGGATTAACTTATTTGAACATTGACCGTTGGATCAACACTGGCAAATCCAAACATTGCTAACCATTGAATCTTCTTTTCCATTCTTAGCATCTAGAAAGATTCTACTGATAGTTGTCAACACCCGGATTTTTAATCCCAGATGCCTGTTATGCCATACCTTGCAATCCCAGGATTACCATTTTTGCGAGACATAACAGAATTGGTACCACAGGACATCATCCATTACAAACCATAATAAGGTCTTACAAATAAAGGATCTCATGATCCAGTCTTAATACAAATCAAGCAGTGGAAAATAAACATAGTAGGGGCTCTATCTTCAGAGTCACAAACAATGCTGACGATGGGAGATGATCCTAGTTGTCATAGACCTCCTGTTGTCCATCATCCTGGTAGTCCTCCTCATAGTCTGGCCACGGGAATAGCCAGGGAAAAATCCATGAGTACTCTTTAAGTACTCGCAAACTATCACTAACAACTAAGGTAGTTCTAGTAGGAATCTTAAGCTCTAGGTTTATTTGCCAAAATCTAGATTTATCTCATACTAAGTTTAGAAGTAAAGAAAACTAAGTTAATGTTCTAAGTCACTTAAGTTGGGAACCTAGTTTTCATATTCACAACCCTGTTGTGGTCAAGTCAAAACCATAGTTCACTTCACACGTCATTTTGAAAACATCTGACGACGGAATAGTATGGCCACTCCAACTATCCATGACCGCGGACACGGCTATTCGAATAGTTTGACACTCTATAGGGGTGGTACACTTTCACCACAAAATTCGATACGTTCGTCAGGGATAACCCTGAATCATCATACTTAGTATGCGGATAATCAATCATAACCTTTCAATTACCTACTCTAGTATAAGCACCTCTCCTATGAGATTGGCCTCCCATCCATGGCCATCTATCATTCTGGGCACTGCATAGGTGGACATCATCAAGAGGTAGCCTCAGCTCAAACATCTTCTGTGAGGGAACCCATACTAATGCATATAAACTTCCGGCTAAGCCTTACCCAATTCAGGTATTGTGGTTGTATGGTAAAATTGGAATGGTATCGCATCCGGACCCAACCATCAGTTTTTATAAAGTGCTAAGGCTCATGCCTCAACATTTTCATCATCATATCCATTTGTGTTTCTCAACACATGTCAAAACATTTCGATAGAATGACTCATCATTCCAAGGTTTTCGTAATCATTTTCACCAAGTATTCCCATCTAAAGTGATCAAGTTTTATGCTTAGCACTAGCCACTAAGGTTAAGAGTGTTCACTAATGAGGAATGCTAATCTCAATCTCATGCCATAGAATGACATCTAAGTGTAACTAGGTAGGCCTAGTTTTATACTCTTTATGCTATCTATATTAAAAGTAAAGAACTTTAGTAAAGTAAAAGAAAGTAAAGCTTGCAAGTAAAACTTGGGATGGGTATAAATCAAAATGTATAACCAAGCATGCCTAATGCATCTTGCTTTGGTTAACTTGCATCTAGTGATGGCTTGCAAGTATTAGCTTGCCAGTAATAGCTTGCCTTGATTGGTGAAGTGATTGAAGTTTTCTTAGTCTTCTTCAGGGTAGAACTCCTCCTCCTCGTAGACTTGGTCGGTACTATCGTCTATAAATGAATACAGGGTACACAATCACTAAACAATACTTATCTATTGCTATATAGCACACCAAGGAGCACACTTGATGATCCAGCATCATCACAATCACCACATGCATTGAAGAACTAGTTTCAATTATTTTATTTGAGAAAAGTAATTTCTACTCATTGAAACTAATTAAGATTTAATATTCTCCAAATAAAATATGGGATCATGTTGACACATGTCATCACCACATATTATAATACATGGGAATGTGATTTAAAGGGTTGGCCACATTTTATAAAGTTTAAGATTACTATTTAATAGATTTAAAGTGACTGGAAATGCCCTAGTAGCATTCTTTTGGTACTAGTCCAATGTCACTACATGAAAACTTAAATAATATTACATATTCAGATGGATATTATCAAATGTGATTTTTGAGAGTTGGAATCAACTCAAAAGCTATTGTGGTTGATTTTGGAGAAAAAATTGAAGTTACAAAAGTCTCAGCCTTGTTATTTTTACTAAAGATTATCTCTAAACCCAAATGATTTAAATCCAACGGGCTTGGATAGATATTTTAATTACCTTTCTAGCAAAATTTGAATCATGCAATTTGGTTAAGTGAAACTCTCTAAATTGATTTTTGAATATGTGGATAGAATAGGATTTAAACTAAAATGGAAAATCAATTGTTTGAATTTCCAGGCCTATGCGGGAAAGCTAACTGGTCGGCCCAACTGCACAGTGCAGCGCGCGGCTGACAGAGGGGGTCCACTGGTCAGTGACTCCTTCTACACGAAATGATATCATTGATTTTAGGCCCTACGATTAGAAGCAAGATCGACGGTTGAGGGTCGTCATCAACGACGAATAGCTCCGGTGACGACCTAAACCTAACGCGGTGGTGGGGGTCTGGAAGGGCTCACCTAGGCTCCAGCTAGGCTCGGCAACAGGGGCAAACGACGTGGTAGACGACGGCGAAGCGAGGCGTGGTCATAGCAGAGCTCGGGGTGGTCGCAATTGACAGCGCCTTTCTCCTCCGGCAGCGACGGAATCCGGTGCAATTCCGGCACGGTGGTGCTTCCCTTGCTCCGGGAAGAGGTGTGGGAGGCTCAGTGGTGAGTGGGGAGTCGAATGGTGTGAGGAATGGAGGCTGGGGTGACCTCCTTTTATAGCTCGACGAGGGGACATAATGGTGCGGGTTGGCGTCTCCTGCAAGGGCGGTACATACGGCTAGCGGCATGGCTGGGGTAGGTGGACGGTGCGGTGTCTCCTGGCGGTCGTGGTTGGCTTAAAGGAGAGGCATGGGGCGGCTAGGTTTGGTCGGGCGCGTGCGGCCCTCTAAGCGGAGGCAGAGGTGCTTGCGGCAGTGTGCGGCTGCTACAGGTCGCGTAGCAGCCAACCGGGGTGTCTGCCGGGGTGTTGCGATCATGGTAGGTCTATGCACGCGAGGGGAGGTCAAGGCGCGGCGTGTGCGAGCTGGTCGGGCACGGTGCACTGGTGTGCTCTGGACACGGTGCAGAGAGGCGGTGCGCGGCGGTGCTAGTGTGGTCCACGGCTCAGCTAGGGCTGTGCCTTGGACAGCGGTGGAGGTAGGGCGCGGCGATGCTAGTGGACATGCTGGTTGGGCGCGGGATGGTCTGATATGAGCTGGCCATGGTTGGCTGACAATGACCACTTTCGGGCAGTGCTCCACTTTGCCAGCGGCGAAGGGGGGAGCTGGTCTGGGGCTGGGTTAGGCTTAGAGGGAACAGGGGAGTAATAAGGGGACAAATGGGTCGATGATCCCTATACCAAACAGTGAAGCTAGGCTAGGGATTATTCTGTGCATGCCAAGTGTTTGATGAAATGGCCGCATGAAATTTATTTTTGAATTTTTGATTCAAACTTTTTGAGTGAACTTGACTTAAGCTTGTGAGACTAGGTTTGCTTGGGATTGTCAAGGTGAACTAATTTGGTGGGTTTTTGAAAAAGTGGGATCTTCACATATGAATTGGATTCAATTTTCAAATGTCCTTTAAATTGATTTGCCAGATGTTTTTGTAAGTTTGTAAAGTGGGACTTGATACATGTTTACTTGGTCTAGCAAGGGGTGAAAAGAGATAGAAATGTTTCTGTTAGAAATCTTCTTCTAGGAACACCTAAGGTGTCCTAGTGGTTTAAAATGGTCAAAATGACCATTTGCTTTATTTAATCTTATTTGATTTCTTTCTCTTTGGATTTTGTTTGTAAATGGCCTAGATAATGTGGCATTCACCTTTAAACCATTTCACAACATTTAGAACAATCAAGCATGGCATATACAGTCAATTCTACACTAATGCAAACACACATGCATTCATATCCATTTTTCTTAATAAAAGTTTTTGTTAACCCTAAATTGGGTGATTAGAACTTGATAACCTTGATTAAAGTTTTGGGGTGTTACAAACCAGCATCTCAATTGTGTGCAACATAGTGAAGCTGGGTTTATTTATCTGTTTGTACTTTCCGGCCCTCCTCAGATTGTAGGAATCACATAGGATTTTTGTAGGACACCAATCTTTCCTTTTTGGATTTTTCCTTGGGATTCAGAGGAATTGTGTAGGATTTTTGTAGGTTTGGATCCTTAGGATTTTTTCTATAAAATGTTGTTTGATTCGAAAGCGTATAATCCTTAGGAATTCCTTCAAAGCATTCCTTTACACTCTATTTTGGAGGAAAATTTCCATCCACTCCAACCTATTTGTACAATTCCTTTGGTTTTCCTGTGCAATCAAACACCACTTCATCCAAAACACTTCAGGCATCTAATCCTATAGGATTCAAGTGGACATGCCTCTATATCAAAAAAGTGGCGCTTCCTCTTTTGAAACTTACAACAACTAGGAAACTAAGATAAGCAAGAAATCCAAATGTTCGGAATAGCAGAGTAAGAAATGCAATTCCTAATGTTGTTAATTTATTGAGTAATATTATTGTCAGGATTTGCCTATTCACACTGTTAGCATGAACAATGAAGAATGTTGGTGTTAGAATATGTATGCCAGTAATGCACTTTTTGTCTCGAATTCGGATGTTGCAGGAAACAAGGAGCTTCTGTTTGTAATCCCAACACCTATTCTAAATGATCGGCCAGGCATGTGGTTCCTCGCTCGATTGGCTGATGGTGAACGCTTGATGATCATAATTACAACGTAGCATGAGGCTTGCCCATGGCGAAGAGGTGAAATCATTCATCATGCTCAAAATAGGACTAACCTATGCCTATATCCTACCTCCCGTGTCTACATTTTTGAAGAGGATCCTAGCTCTGCTGGACCTCCAAGGGTCATCGTTTAGAGGAAGGTTAACAGCCTAGGGGACAACTCTCTGTTTCTCGGTCTCAATTATCCAATCATTGACAAGATGATTAAGAAAAACGGATGCAAGGCTGGTGATGGCACATTTTTCCCATTCATGAGGAAAAACTATGTGTACACAACATACAGGAGATTTCGTGGAATACAATTCCCTCAGATTAAATGCTGCAACCTGCAGCCAACTGAAGGAGAGCCTGTGGGAGTTATCAGCCTTCCCAAAGATGTTTGGAACTATGTGCGACAGGCGGCAATTTAGTTTAGGCCTAGTTTAGGTTCGGTATGCTCGTTGTGCCATCCCTAGACTGAGCTATGGATCTTTCTGATGTATCGTTGTGTCATCTTTTTTTGCATCGTGGTTCAACAGTTGGCTGTTAGTACACTGGTTTTAGTGGCCATCTTGAATCAGTTTATATGAGCCCTGCCGTGCTTTTGTCTTTAGTATTACCTTCCACGGTATAATCCATGTAGCCGTGCTTATTTCGTAGCGTAATGTATGTACTATAGTTTTCAGTACTATTATTGGCTTGTATATATGCGAATCGTGCATTTTTTTTAACAATCGCACCTCGTGCAGCTTTGTTTTTTGAGAGGAATGTTCCTTCTTTCCTCTTAGCGAACAGGGAAAGGTAGGTCATTGCTTCTTATAGGGCCACGGAATAGGCCTTAACTGGGTCGTAATTGATCTTGGCTCGGTACGCCGAAGCAGGCCGAGACGCCCTAGGATGATAGCCACAAATGTTTATGCTGATATTCTAAAAAAAGTGTTAATGCACACCCTTCCAAAAAAAAATTTGTTTACGCAGACCCCATATTGTCTCTGATACATGGAATACTTTTGGCACTACCATGAAATTACTTGTTCAATACAGTATGTATCCTTGCTCATTCTTCTGTATGTGAAATGAACAACTCAAGCTCTGATGTGACATGAACAAGTCAAGCTCTGATGTGCTGACATTGTACTGTCTGTGCTAGTGTACAAACTAGTTGTATTATTGTGTTCGAAACTGTGAACTAAATGTGCGAATTCTGAGCATTTTTGCATGATGACAATGCCACATGTTGGCGCTAATTGTGGTATGTACTAATTTCATTGTACGGAATCATACAACTTCGAGTGATCAGTTTAAGATGATGCTTACTTGAGGTGTTTGCAGCTGGGCAAGTCAAGGCCATCATGTGTCTATCGCCAACAGTTTATATGGCATGATTACAAGGTTTTGAGTACATCAAATCGATTGGGCACTTAGGCCGATTCAAAGCCACCAAAACCATCTCGAAATATATCCTTTGCTGAAAAGATGATTGCGCATTGTAAGACTTGATATGACACGATTTTATGTCAATCAGTCAAACTCCCTCCAGTACTTTCCATTTTCGAATTCTGTGCTGCCCAAGTTCCTCGCTATGTTCGCTATGTATAATCATGTGCAATATAGGTCACTTATCTCCATTTCCAACTTCATTCTTTCGGATTCGGCGTAGGTACAGCCAGGGCAGATGGTCCATCGACCTTCATTACAATATATTTTTACTACTCAGCCTATGAAAACGAATATTTCAACCCCACTTCGGACAAAAAACTTCCCATACTCTTGTTTCAAAAGAAAAACCCTTAATTAGCCTTTCATGGTGAGCAGAGTATATATTTTTTAGGGTACCAACTGCATTTTTTTTGGAGGATGGGGTACGAAATACATTGAATTTTCACTAAGGACCTAGCGAAAAGATTGCACATTCGACCCAACACTAGCCCAAAACCTTGCAAATTTAGCCTGCCGGGTCAGGTGGACTGCCGACCCGTGACATATTGAGTACATTGAATTTTTCAGTGAGGAGGTTATTAGAAAATAGTACTACATTCTACCCAACTGTGGCCCAAAACCTCGCTAATTTATCCTTCCAGGTTCAGGTTGGCTGTGGGCCTTCAACCCTCAACACATTATTACTTGGTTTTTTAAGATTGAACCACACTGAAGAAGTTTCGATAAGGAGCCCACGATAAGGAGCCCATTGGTTCACAAGATTGGAGCCAAGTTATTTTTTTATCGCCCAAAATCATCTTAATTTAGTATTTCCGTGTCATTCTGATAAATTATATGACAAGCTTCTCCTACCCATGTTGTTTTTGTACAGAGCATTTAGCATTTTTTATGGCAAGTTGTCAGGGTCACTGCCTTTTCATTTTAAGTGATTTCAATATTTCTAAATGTTATCTTTTCCAGTAGTGGCATAGATGGTTCTGGCGTAGTGGAAGCACACGCGGTTCCCATTTGTTGAAGTCTTGAGTTTGATTCCTACTTTTTTCAATATAAATATATAATATATAGTATAATCTTTGTCATTCTTTTACATTTTTTCTAGCATACACATGTTTCTTACACAGAGAAGGCTGACATCTGGGACCCAGCAACGTTGCCAAGGTCAAAACAACAGAGTGCATCATACACACTTTGCATTTGTAGAGACGATGACATGTTGGACCCAGCAGAGACCTTATACAGATGTTGCATCGAGCAATCAATATTTCATTTATAGAGAGGCTGATATGTGGGACCCAGCAGCGCGACCTTATACAGATGCTGCATCGAGCAACATTGCCAGTTCAAAACAGGGAGGCGCGAGCAAGAAAAAAGTGTTGCATGCACGCGTTTCTTGTAATGAGAGGTAGAAATGGGGGACCCAGGAGTGTGAGCAAACGGCAGATTCGTCGAGAAACGCTATCTAGTTTGGAACAGGGTAGCGCTAGAGAAGAAAAAAATTCCATCATACCAATGATTCTTCTAATGTGAGGTTGACATAAGGGACCCACTAGCCTGAATAAACGACTGATGCAGCGAGCAACGCTATCAAGTTCGGTACACAAAGGCGCGACAGAGGATAAAAAATCCATCATACACACGTTTCTTCTAATGAGAGGATGACATGTGGGGCCTAGCATCATGATTAAACGGTAGATGCATCGAACAACGCTATCAAGTTTGGAACAGGGTAGCATGAGCCAAGGAAAAAAATCCATCATACACATGTTTCTCTAATGAGAGGATGACATGTGGGGCTCAGGAGGTTGGTTAAACGGTAGATGCGTCGAGCAACACTATCAACTCGGAACAGGGTAGCGCCAGCAAAGGAAAAAAATCATCATACACATGTTTCTTCTAATAAGAGCATGACATGTGGGTCCCAGGAGGTTGATTAGACGGTATATGCATCGAGAAGCACTATCAACTTCGGAACAGGGTAGCGCGAGCGAAGGAAAAAAATTCCATCATGCACACGATCCTTCTAATGAGAGGCTGTCATGTGGGACCAAACAGCCTAACTAAACGACAGACGCCTCGAGCAACGTTATCGAGTTCAAATTAGTGAGGCGTGACCGAAAATTATGTGCCGCTAGAGACACTGATGTCCGGGGCCCACACGCCTCAAAGACGTCGGCGAGTCAACATCGCGCGACGAAACAAAAATCTTGCTTCTGCCACGTGTTGGCCGAGCTTTCTCCATGTTTTTAGCATATCCGTCATAGTAGAGGGTTGCGAAACCGGAAAAAAAAGTTTTCCATCGGCCACAGCCGAGCCGAGAATTTCGTCGCAGAAGAAGCGCCTTCTATGACGACCATCGAGCCAATTCATTACGGAAGGAAACTTTTCTTGTAGTGGTCTAGAGCCTTACCTTTAAGAGACCAACGAAATAACTTTAGACGAGAAAAATCCCTTGGCAAACCTTTTGGTCCAAGTGATGTTACCACATTGTCGAACTCCCTAAGGTGTCTTCCTGGGTCTTCATCTTCCCTTCCACTGAAAGGTTTTTCTTGCAAAATTTTAATAATTCTGCCATCAAAAAATCGAAACTCTCTTACTCTAGGGTTAGGGAATTCTATTGGTTGCTTAAGAAATTCAAAACATGGAGCACTGTATTCTCTGAGAGTTTTCTCAGGTTTCTTGGGAGTTGTCATGTAAATAGACATGATTTCCATTATATCACTCAAGTTTTCAACTTCAACTTTGTTCGATCTTAAAAGGTTTTCAATAATTTCTCGCGTCTCTAAGTAGGCACGCGATCAATATAATTTGGTAGATAGGTCCTACTAGAGCGTGTTGAACTTTTGTCTCCTAGGTAGAACATTTTTGTAGTAGCAACACCTAAAATATCAAGAGACAAACACTTAGCGCTTAGCTCCCCGGCAACGGCGCCAGAAAATAGCTTGATGTCTGCAAGTGCACAGATCGTTTGTAGCTAGTTTCGAAGTATAAATATCGATCCCACAGGGAGCACAAAGGTAAGTATTTATGGTGAAGTCTCTATCACACCAAAAGTTGTCATAGGTCTTCGATTGAATTGACTGCAAGTGTAAAAATGAGAATGATATTTAGATTAAACTAGATGTACTTATATAAAACTAAAATGTAAACTTCAGGAAAAAAAAGCATAATAGTAAAGAATGATTCAGTTGTTTGTTGTTTTCTGTAGATGACGAAAGAGGCACAGAGAGATATAGTTCAAGGTGATAGTGACTGTGCTAGATGGACGAGTGATAAATGTAACAATTGTAATCTTATAAATATATGTGTAGGCAAGCAACCCATAATTAGTCAGAATTCCTCTTGATAGATTTCATCCCAAGTTCAATAATCCTACTAGTCTGTTACCAAAACCATGGTCAGACACTAGACGATTAAGACCCTTCAGGTCGCTTAGCGATTAAGCTCCTTGGATCGGACTAATGCAATAAGCATGGTGGTTCCTTGGTATCCTCGAGTCTACTAGTTTTCCATTGATATCCCCGTGGCACTCGGGCGTCACCGGTCTGCCAGCGAACAAGATCATATCCATGTATAACAAAGTATCATGTTGTCTGGGCCCTTAATTGGACAACAAGCATTAGACATCCCACGGATAGTCAAGAACACATAATATAGTAATTAAAATCAATCACAAACTAATGGCAAATATATGAAGGTACATCACATCTCACCAATCACTTATATCTCCCACTCCCAAGGAACTTACTCACACATGAGAGAAGAAAGCATCATCAATATAATTAAATACAGGGAGTTCTTCTCGATATTACCGTGTAGATCCACAATAAGAATAGAAAAGTAACCCAACACAATTCAAGATGGGAAGAAACAATCTCAAACCCTAGTCTTGCAAGTTGAAGATCTCTCTCTCTCTCTCTCTCTCTCTCTCAAGTACACGTAATGGCTAAGGGGGTGTAGTGGATAGGAGGTCGAAGATCGTGGAGCAAGATGAAGAACGTCTCCTCCTTCTTCTCCGGATCTATTATTTCTCCCTTCTGGATGGTGTGGCGGCTATTGTGTTGTGTTTTCGTCCTCGGACCCTTCATGGAAGTTGTTCCTTTTGACAAGAAAGAGGTGGCGGCAAATATACGGCGGGAACTATACAGACGGAAAAATATTCTCGTCGTATAGTTGCTCGTTAAAGCCTCAGTACGATTCACTCGATTTCTTCCAAAGAGCGACTTTCTTGTTTTCACCTGAATAATGTGTTTCTCTAGTTCAAACCCTCTGTTGATGTTCAGAACCTAAAACACCCATTAAAAACCAAGTTTTCTTTGATACCGAAGTATTAGCGTTAGGTAAAGCTAGAAAACGATCAAATCCATGAGAAAACCAGCAATAAAAACCATCAAAAATGTGTCGAATCTCACAGCTATCAGTTCCATGCCAAGGAGTCGACCCTGGCTGGAGAGGTGGGATCCCGGCGTACACCGCGGAGCAGAGTAATTTGCGACGGTGGTCGGTGAAGGATATTCCCAAGGCGCAGAAGGTGGTCATCACCGAAATGTGTGCTTGGATGACCGATCTCAAAGACAAGGGGTTGAAGATGATCAACCTTTTCAACTACTGGCTTGGGCGATGACTAGTGCCACTCGCAAACCGACCCAGCTAGATAAATGAGTACACTGGGCGATCCGACCCTTCCAAGGCGAGTCTAGAGCAATGGGTCATGGATGATTATGTCGCGGACTTGAAGAAGATCACAGAGGTGCCCTTCACTGATCTCCATGAAGGGCTCGGTCCGTGTAGGCCGAGCGGTACGCCGGCACCCAGAGTAAGTAATTTCACTCAGTCGAAGTCATTTATTTTCTCAATTGTTCTTCTGAATTTCCTATGTGAATTGCTTGTCACTTGTTTTTTAGATGTTCTAGATCTTGGAACACTGGCTACCTCCATTGGACACGGAGGTGCCAGAGGAGCTCCTCGACGAATAGGAGGGAGATGCCTCCAACAAAGAAGAGGAGGCGGAAGAGGCCGAGGAGGAGAAAGAGCCTCCCTCGGCTAGTCAGAAGACGCGTGCTAGAAGCACCATGATACTGAGGCCAGTCGTAGCCTCGATCAGGGGAACATCAACCTGGAAATTGTCTGGGAGGAAAGCTCCAAGCGAGCCCCGATGTCGTCCAAGCACGCTACCAAGCCGAAAGAAGTCCTGAAGCCGTGGCGACAAACAAGCCTATTGTAGGTGGGCTTGCGTGGCAAATCGGGCCGGAACTAGATAAGCCACATGTCATCCTCTCATTAGAAGAAACATGTGTATGATGGTATTTTTTCCCTTGGATATTGCCTCCCTGATTTCAACTCGATAATGTTGCTCGATCTATCTGTCATTTAATCAAGTTGTTGGGTCCTCCATGTCAACCTCACATTATAAGAATCGTGTGTATGATGGAATTTTTTTCTTTGCTCACACTACCTTGTTCCGAACTTGATAGCATTGCTTGATGCATCTACCATTTAATCAAACTCTTGGAACCCACATGTCATCCTCTCATTAGAAGAAACGTGTGTATGATAGAATTTTTTCCTCGGTCGCGCCTCCGTGTTCTGAACTTGATAGCGTTGCTCGCTGCATCTACCGTTTCATCACGATGTAGGGCCCCACATGTCATCCACTCATTAGAAGAAATGTGTGTATGATGGAATTTTTGCTCTTGGTCACGCCTAAGTGTTTTGAACTTGATAGCATTGCATCAGCCATTTTTCCAGGTTGTTGGGTCCCCCATGTGAGCCTCTTGTTGGGGATATGCTATATGGGTATCATCATAGCATGTCACCAATCCGCCTAACCCGGATGGCCCATAGTTGGTAGCAATGCCCATGGCCTGCTGGGCAGCCCAGTTAGACGAATCCTGGAGGGAGGCCCATGCCAGATAAAGGAAGGCTATGTAGGAGTCACCGACATACTCGGAGCCTTGGAGTACAAGACACAGAAGACTAGTTCGTGTAGGTGTAGGACTCTTTACCTTGTCTGGCAAGGACCTTTCCCTGTAAACCCTAGGTCTTGGCGCCTTTATAAGCCGGCCTGTGGGAGCCTTTAGGGCAGAACACAATAGATTGCAGCGAACAACGTGCAACACCCTCGCATAGCGAACCTATCTCTGTAACTCGGCATATTTCCATTATAGTGATTTATAGCAGGAGTAGAGTTCTGCCTCCGTTTTGGGACTTGAACCTGGGTAAGTTGTGTTACCTCGTATCCGCCAACTCTCCGCCTTACCCCACATCTCTAAACACGCACTGTGAGGACCCCTCCATGGCATACTCGTCAGCAATACCACGACAGTTGGTGCCCACCGTGGGGCAAGAGGCGCTTCGAGCTCTACACCGGGAAGGTCCAATCTCTTCACAGGAATCGGCGACACCATAGCCATCGGTCGCGTTCTCTTCTCCGGCAAAGTCCCGATCATCCCTCTAGATGAGTTCTGGGTCCCGGCAAAGACAGACCCCACGCGCTTCTCCATCATCCCCTTCGGAGACATCCACATCTTCATCGGCGAAACTTACTCGGGTACTAGCTCCTAGGAAGTCGGAAATTCTTCAAGCCCCACGGACCGCCTATGAGCAGGATACGTTCGCGGAAGGGTTTGGGCCATACCTCTCCTTTGAGTATGGTGGCTCGGATCAGGAAAATTCAAGGCCCACCCAAACCGCCCCTATGCAGGATATAAAGGTGGAAGGACCCCACAAATCCGCTTGGCTTCCACGAGCGTTAGAGATGCGTAGGTCACACTTTGTCGGCGTCGTCACCATCTTCGATCTGGCCAGATGCGTTCAAAGGGATGGAGAGTCCCCCCACGAATACCTTGCCAGATGGATGAGGGTGAGGGAAACCCTAGAGGGCGACTGCATCGACGAGCTCGTGTACCACTTCGTGGAAGGGCTCACACCTGGAACCCTCCTCCAACACACCCTCCGAAGGCAGCAGGCCGCGGGCCCTCTCACCCTTGGTGAGATGGTTGCCATAGTCAACGAATACGCGGTCGCCAATGAAGAAGCCAAGGTGGCGATTACCATCGAAGTCGTAGGAGGTAACAACAACAACGTCTCGCCTCCATCACCCTCAACATCCGCCATCGTCAACACCAAAGACAACTCCGACTCCATCCTCGATGCGCTATACTCCAACATCAATATGGATGTCGGTGGCTCAGACATTAACTCGGAGGAATACGACGCTGTTATGAGGGAGATCGAGCAGGAGAACGAGAAGGAGGAGCACCCCGAAACGACCAACACTTCCCACTAGGTGCTAGTCGCCATTGGGAGCGTGACGGAAGAAGACATGCAGGAACGGGAACATGAGAGAGCTCCTCCCACGCTAGCAGTCACCAGAGCAGCAGCAGCTAAAAAGGCCACCGAGCCCCCAGCTCCGGCTAAGGCCGCCCCTCCTCCAGTTACCCGCCAGCCACCAGCGCATGAACTTACCATGGCCCCCAATACGGCCCGACAATCGAATCAACCGCATGTGCCATCGTCAACGTCAACAATTGGCAACCCACTAGCCACCCCCGCCAATAAAGCAATCTATGGCACACTCCTCGTTGGGCCAATCACCATCGCCCATATCCGGAGCGTTACGGAGCTTGATGAGAAGCGTGCGGAAATCTTGGCAGAGGCCAAGTGCATCACGGAGCAAGGTGCTAAGCTGGACGAAGACATGGCTAAGGCGCAGCAATCCATCAAGACGGCAAGAGCTATGGAGGCCGAATATAAGCAATTGATGTTGAAGCATAAGGCAAAGAAGGTACCATCTCACGTCGTCCAAGATCCCAGCATTCGGTGAGGCTTGGGATTTGACGGGTCTAAGCCGACACAGGCCACCCCTTACATAGATTCAGAGGGGAGGCAAGTCATGCCAACTTCCACTCTCAACATCGCCGTCACCAAGACCCTCCTAGAGCAGGACAGGTTGCCAGAAGCAGTTGCGCAGGTGTACGACCTCCTCTCTAAGGCATGCAAGAAATAGGAAAAGTCCACCTCGAAGAGGCTTGAGTCCAACCCGGAGTTGTGCCAGTCAACCTTGAATAGCCGCAGAAGGCCAAAATCTCCCTGTGACGAAGGATGCGCATAGGCTCTACAGAGCGAAGACGGAGGGAGGCACGCAACAGGACTGACGCTATCCCCATATCCACCGACCACGGAGAAAAGGCTCGTCCCCACCGCTTTCCACCCCCATCACCATCTCGACGTCACGAGGAACCAGCGCCGCACAACCGCACGAGCATGCCACCTCCAAGGAGGTCGCAGCTCGGTATCGTTATACATGATCAGGGCGAACAACCTCGGTATGCCAGAGAGCGCAGCGGCCATCATGGACATAGGAGAAGGTCCCACAAGGAACCGCCACATCCGACAAGCAACTGCGACAGGCGTGAGGAGTCGCAGGAGGGGCATAGCAAGAGAGCTAACCCATCGCCTCCACCGCTGCCATCGCCACCTAGCAGCCATCATGGTGGAGTTCCTGGCGGATCTCACAAATCACGCCACAACTCTCCTCCCCATGACGGAAAAGGTAAGCAGCCAAAGCCATACGACGCACGATCACGGCTAGACAAGATCCAAGAAGCTCAGGAGCTCCCATACCTTGGGCCACGGTGTTTTGGACCAGTCATACGGGCCACAACCTACCCCAAGGGCTTCCAGATAGACAAGACTATCAAGCCATACAACGGCACCGCCAGGCCAGTAACGTGGTTGCAGGACTACAACGAAGTGATTCACATCGCAGGGGGAAACCCCAACTTCGATGTCAAGTACCTCCCACTCATGCTGACAGGCACTGCCCGGCAATGGATTGACGACTTACCGGAGAAATCAATATGCAATTGGTTGGACATGCATGAAGCGTTTACCAAGAACTTCGAGGGTACGTACAAACGTCCCTGCACTGTCAGAGACCTACAGCCGCGTGTGCAAGAAAAGGATGAAACCTCCCGTGCCTACCTCTCTCGCTGGCTGGATATGAAAAATTCCTGCGCAGGGGTGCACGAACAGACCGCTATGGCCGCCTTCATTAACGGACTAGAGAAGTGTACTTTGCTCCGGCATACGTTGAAGCGCAGGCAAGACAACAATTACCTCAACCTCAACACAATGATCGACATGGCTAGCGAGTTCGCCGCTACTGATGACGATGCACGTGGATCATTGTCGGTGATACATTGCAAATGTATCTATAATTTTTTATGTTCCATGCTTGGTTTTATCTACTTTCTTATGTTTTGTTCCAACTTTGGAGTACTTTTCATCTGATTTCTTGGACAAACCTATTAACAAGAGACACAGTGCCAGCTACCTGTTTTTTGCTGTTTTTGGTTCCAAGAAGTCAGAGAATGAATATTCTCGGAATTGGATGGGACAAAAGCCAAAGTTATTATTTTACCTGGGGACACTTGGAGCCAGAATACGAGATGGAGAAGGGCTAGAGGGTGGCCACACCACATGGTGGCGCAGGCCAGGCCAGGCTGCGCCAGGGGATGGTGTGGGCCCCTCTTGCACCCCCTCGGTCTCCCCTCTCGCCTATAAGAGACTCCCGATGCATAAACCCTAAATCATCAAGCCTCCAGCCACGAAAAGTTCCGCAGCGTTGCTGCCACCGAAGGGGAGATTTGGGGGATAGAAAGGCTATGTTCCGGTACCCTGCCGGGACAGGGAAGTGCCCCCGGAGCCATCTCCATCGATCTCCACCACCATCTCCATCACCATTGCTGATTCCCATGTTGAGGAGGGAGTAGTTCTCTCTCGAGGCTAAGGGTTTTACCGGTAGCTATGTGTTCATCTCTCTCTCTATGCATGATCATATTGTGATCATCAGCTTTGTAATCAAGTAGATCTACCTTGCTACTCAAGTGCTTTAATAGATCTCTGCTCTCCCCATGTGTGTGAAAGTTACAGCGTGCACACCATGGTGGCACTTAGGCTAGAGATTATAAATACTTGTTATGAGTTATATTTGGAGTTGGATGTCTCTATGAAATTGTGGTGTTTGTTGGACCCATCTAGTGCTCAAGGGGACAGTGTGGGGTTATCTAGATGGGAAAGATGAACTTTGAGGTGTGCTGTTATAGCCCTACCATCGATTAGAGTATCCAACCGGAGAGTAGTATAGCTTAGTATCATAAAGAAGAATATATTTATATGAGAGTGTTCACTAGTGAAAGTATGATCCCTAGGCCTTGTTCCGAAGCATTGATACACCGTTTGTAATTAGATTTGTTACATGTTTTCTTGCTTCCTTCTTTATTTCAGTTTGCCTTTAGTCTTTTCCCACGTCAACCACACGCTAGCAAGCTATTTTCTGTCTTTGTTATCTTATATCCATACCGCTTGTATTTCACTATCTCTTCGCCGAACTAGTGCACCTATACACCTGACAAGTGTATTGGGTGTGTTGGGGACACAAGAGACTTCTTGTATCTTGATTACAGGGTTGCTTTGAGAGGGGATACCTTTGACCACTTACTCCCTGAGTTCGATAAACCTTGGGTGATCCACTTAAGGGAAAACTTGTTGTTGTTCTACAAACCTCTGCACTTGGAGGCCCAACAACTGTCTACAAGAATAGAAGTGCATAGACATCAGCCGGCAATAGCAATCCCTACCCAAGCCAAGAAAAACAACAATAACAAGCGGAAGAATCCGCCCAAAGAGAAGCAAGTAGCCGACATGGTCGCCGCAATGTTCACTGGCAGAGGCAATGGTGGACAGCGTGGACGTGGCTGAGGAACCAGCAGTGGCCAGCAGAGGAGTGACACTACACCCTCAGCGCCCCACATTCCCCAAACATACGAAGAGTACCACAATATGCCGTGTTTCGTCCATCTTGATGCCAATGGCAAATCCACCCACACCAATCGCCAGTGCAAGTTTGTCAATGATCTCAAGGAGGACCCTGAGTCCGGCTACAAGCAAAGTCGGAAGAATAGACCCCGCAGAAAGGGCAAGGGGAAGAAGAAGGAGGAAGAACCCAAGGAATCAAGTGATATGCACGAGGACGTGGACCGAAAATCTTCCGACAAGGGAGAGGATAAAGGGAAAATCCCTTCAAAAAGAAGGATCCATGTTACCACACCTTCCTTGGTACCCCAACCGTACAGGCCCAGAAAACCTCTCTGAGGATACTGATTGTTACCCTCCCTCCAATTCCCTAGTACGTCTGGTGGTCGGAAGTTCCAATTACTTGGGATAGGAAGGATCATCTAGAACTTATACCAACAGAGAAACAATATGCCATGGTCATCAACCCTTTGATTGATGGCACAGAATCAAGTGCCTTGTGGACAGTGGAAGCAACATCAACATCATGTACCTGGATACACTACATAAGATGAACTTGACGGAGACCTAGATAAGGAAGAGCAACACCGTGTTCCATGGGGTTGTGCCTAGCTGACAAGCAAATTCCTTGGGCTGCATCACCCTTCCGGTCGCTTTTGGCGATGTAAACAATTACCGCCAAGAACGCATGACCTTTGAAGTGGTGCCTTTCAAGAGTGTGTACCACGTCATCTTCGGACGCGACATCTTCCACTCCTTCCTCGCAAGGCCATGCTTTGTCTACAACAAACTCAAGATTCCCGGACCAAATGGCGTCATCACCATTGACGGAAGCTTCATCAAGGCACGGGAGTGCGAGCTCAGCGAAGTCGCCTTCGCTGAAGCAGTCCTCTACGGTGAGGAGTTCAAGGAGATCCAGAACCAGATCGATGCCTCGGAGATGTCGACTTCGAAGAAGTAGATCACTACTGCCGAACCCGCCTTCAAGGCCCCCATCAAGACCAATCAGGTGGTCCTTGTCGAAGGTGATTCCTCCAAGAACACCGCCATTGGCATGGACCTGGATCCCAAATAGGAAAGCACGCTCATTGATTTCCTCCGTGAGAATAGGGACATCTTTGCCTGGCAACCTGCCGACATGAAAGGTGTACCTAGGGAACTTGCCGAGCACAGCTTGAATATTGATCCTAATGCCAAACCGGTGAAACAACCTCTACGACGCTTTGGTGATGAAAGACGAAGGGCTATAGGTAAAGAAATAGCTAGGTTACTCAAGGCTGGCTTTATCCGAGAAGTTATTCACACCCGATGGGTGGCAAATCCTGTACTTGTCACCAAAAAGGGAACCAATGAATTAAGAATGTGCATTAATTACAATGGCTTGAACAAAACAGGTCCGAAGAATCCGTTTCTTTGCCTCGCATTGACCAAGTCATTGACTCGATGGCTAGCTTGGAACTTCTGTGTTTTCTTGATGCCTATTCAGGATACCACCAGATCCAGATGCGAAAGTCGGACCAATTGGCCACTTCGTTTACCACACCCTACGGCACATATTGCTACATCACGATGCCCTTTGGGTTGAAAAATGCTGGTGCTACGTACCAGCGGATGATGCAACATTGCCTACACAGCCAAATAGGTCGCAACATACATGCCTACATGGATGACATCGCGGTAATGTCAAAGAAATCAAATGATCTTATGGCTGACCTGCAGGAAACCTTTGACAATCTCCGGAAATACAACATGATGCTGAACCCAAGGAAGTGTGTCTTCGGGGTACCATCCGACAAACTGTTGGGCTTCATCGATTCGCTTCGTGGAATCGAGGTGAACCCGGGGAAAATCAAGGCCACCCTCGACATCAAACGCCCAACATGCCTGAAGGACATACAAAGGCTCACAGGCTGTGTTGCAACAGTAAGCTGGTTCATCAGCCGACTTGGTGAGAAGGCTATGCTGCTCTACAAGTTGCTCAAGAAGGCGGACAAATTCACATGGACGGACGAGGCTGACGTAGCACTTCAGGAGTTGAAGAGAATACTCTCCTCCCCACCTATACTTGCAGCACCGGTGCCAAGGGAGCCTATGTTGATATACATGGCGGTGACCAACCGAGTAATCAGCATCGTCATCATAGTGGAGCGCAAGGAACCAATGCACAAATATGGAGTTTAGCGACCCGTTTATTATGTGAGCGAGGTCTTGACGGAATCCAAGCAGCGTTACCCGCACTACCAGAACATAGCTCATGGAGTTTTCCTTGCTTCATGTAAGCTAAGGCATTATTTCTAGGAGCACCCCATCAAAGTAGTGAGCAAAGCTCCACTGTCCGACATCATCAAAAATAGTGACGCTACATGGAGAGTAGAAAAATGGGGCATTGAACTTGCCGCCTTTGACATCACCTACAAGCGACGCGACACTATCAAATCACAAGCATTGGCAGACTTTCTTGCAGATTGAACAGAGCTGCCGGAAGACACTCCTGTGCCAGAACCAGAGTATTGGGTCATGCACTTTGATGGATCCAAGTTACTCAATGGCTCGGGGGCTGGTGTATTATTACAATCACCAAAAAGAGAGAAGTTGCGATACGTCATACAGATCCACTTCAACGCTACAAATAACTAGGCGGAGTACGAGGCCCTCATTCATGGACTTCGTAGCCAAGGATATTGGCATCAAGCGCATAGTTTGTTGTGGAGATGCCGACTTGGTTGCCCAGCAAGTAGCTGGCACCTGGAACGCACGGAACCCTATGATGGCGACATATCGAGACAAAGTAGACGAAATAGCTAAGTGCTTCGACGGCTACGAAGTCAAGTACGTTAAAAGGGAGGATAATGAGGCGACAGATCTGCTATCAAAGCTTGGATCGGCCCATCGACCAACTCTGGCATGCATTTTCCTGGAGCATTTACAGACTCCATCCATGAAAGGAGTGTACCCCAACAACTCGGATAGAGTGGACTCATTTGTTAATGTAGTAATAGTGACCTCTCCGGCTTGGACGAAGCCATTCATGGATTATCTACAAGACGGAACTTTTCCCGCTGATGAAGTCGAAATCTGGCAACTAGTATGCAGAGCAAAAGGTTACATCATCATTGATGGCCAGCTATACAAAAGAAGTACCATAGGAGTCTTCCTACAGTGTGCCTCCCAGCAGTAAGATATTGAAATCCTTTGGGTAATACATCTCAGAGATTGCGGGCATCATGCCGCTCCCTGATCATTGATGGCCAAGGCCTTCCAACAAAGATTCTACTGGATAACTGCCAAGGCGGACGCCGACAAGTTTGTACAAACATGCCTTGGGTGTCAGTTTTATGCAAGACAACCAAGTGTTCCAGCTGAAGAATTGCGAACAATACCAATAACTTGGCCATTTGTAGTCTGGGGGCTGGACATGGTAGGGCCTTTGCAGACAGCACCCTGTGGATTCACACACTTGCTAGTAGCAGTGGATAAATTCGCAAAATGGATTGAAGCTAAACCCATTAGAAAGCTTGATGGGGCGACAACCCTAAAGTTTGTCCAGGATCTAGTGGTGAGATTTGGTCTCCCACATAGCATCATCACCAACAATGGAAGAAATTTATCTCTCAGAGAAGTTGAGGAGTACTGTCATGAGAAAGGCATCTGCCTTGACCTAGCATCTGTGGCACATCCACAGTCAAATGGACAAGTTGAAAGGGTCAATGGACTAATTTTGCACGGAATCAAGCCACGCTTGGAGGCACCGCTACATAGAGAAGCAGGAGCCTAGGAGGAGGAACTACCATCTGTTTTGTGGAGTTTACGAACAACACCTAACAGATCTACCAACTAGACTCCTTTCTTCATGGTTTATGGAGCAGAAGCAGTTCTTCCATCTGACATCCTCCACGATGCACCAAGAGTTTCTGCCTACAAGGAAGATGACGCTGAATAATCCAGACGGCTATCTGTGGACCTACTTGAAGAAGAGCACGTGCTGGCATACCAGAGATCTGCCGTCTACTAGCAGAAGTTGTGCGGCTACCATAGTCACCGCGCAAAGCATCACTCTTTTAAAGAAGGGGATCTGGTGCTTAGACTCAAGAAGGAAAAATCACACAAATTATCCCCGCCTTGGGAAGGACCGTTTGTCATAAGCAAAGCATTGCTCAATGGTTACTATTACCTCGTCAATAATCGCGAGTTGAAAGATAGGCCAAAAAATCGCAAGCACAAGCAACGTGACTCCGATGATGATTACCTGGAGACAGACCGGCCATGGAACATAGCACAACTATGTCCCTTTTACACTTAGCACATTTATATTATGTAATAAGTTTCTTATATGATCAATGAAACAAAGCATTTGGTTCACTCATATTCTCTGAGTCTTTTACCTCCTTTAGTTGTTCATTTTGGGATCATATAAACCCTTTATGCGCAAGGTTGCTTTTGCCCTTGTGAAAATTCCACCTATGGGCGTTAGCTTAAGTTTTCTGTTCTACACGTTTTCTGAAGTTTTTATGTGGATTCCGGAGTAGTGACTTTTCGGCACTCAAAGCCGATGATTTTGTTCTTAGGTTCTGGATGGTGCTATTAAGCATCATCACCTAAGAGCATAGTTCTGTGCTGAGAGTCTTCCGTCTCACGAAAGGTCAAGCATACGAACCAGAATAATGGATAAGCCAGCACTTGCTTAAAAAATATATACACATGCTGGAAATAAATAAGTTGCAGGAGGATTGAGTACAAGTTTTCCTCCTTAGACAAACATAAGTTTTTTCCGCATACATTCTACAGAGACACATTTAATACAAATATTGTTTTTCATGGCTCTGCTGCAGCGGGCTTCGTGGTGGCATCATCAGGAGAGCCAGGCCAGGAGATCTCGTCAAACTCAGAAGGAGAGGGTCTAGACTCAGACGAAGTCACGTCATCATCCAGAATCTCGGCAGGCACAAAGACATCTGCCTTAACCATCTTGGCAACCCTGGTGTCGAAGCCGGCGAGAGAATTCCAAATAGCATCGCTATCAATATCTCGACCTTCCTCGTCTATGTTGGGAAAGCCAGAGGTCACCAGGTCGATGTCAGTATTATCATAGTGCGCCTTGACTAAGGACAAGGTTATCCTTGCACCAGCCCAGACGCAATAGGCTTTCCAGCCCTTGACCTTCTCGGGGGCTCGGCGTAGGATTTCTACAAACTTAGCTGTTGAGTCTGCCACCTTGATATTAATACCCAGAGGTTGAGCTATCTCCTTGGCTTCGGCGATGGCGATGCTGACGAAGTTGCCGGCAAGAATCATGCATTTCTTGGAACTTGGAGCACCCTCACCCAAGTTGGCTAAGCCAATGGGAGCTGTGGTTTGCAAAAAACACAAGGACCATGAGTACAAATAAGTAAAATGGTTATCCAACTTATAGAAAAGACCAAGATAGATAAAGGTTACCAAATATGCTCGTTTCCGCTTGCATGCATGTCTCCGCCAAGACATCGCGCTCCTTCTGGACTGACTTGAACATCTCAAGACTCCTAGCATTTTGCTCTTTGGCAGCTTGGTTCTGGTCTTTGAGTTGTCCAATCTCATCCTTCAGGCATTGCATCTCGACGTTCGCAAACTCTTGCATAGCCTTTATCGCTGCCTCATGGCCCTTGACGGCATCGGCTAGGTCCTTCTTCAAGATCTTATTTTCATCATCGAGCTCCTGGATATGCTTGGATTGCTCGACGATGCTCTTGGCCTTAGCAATGGCTTCTGTAAGACGAAAATCATAAAGTGCTATCAGAAGACGGAAAAAATGACGCAATGGGAAAAGCAAGGAGCTGTCGTAGGAAACAGTCTCTGGCTATTTTTGATATGTTCCTTCAGGAATTTGGTTTTACCCTATTCAAGGTCCATCTCCTTCCGAAGGGCAGCAAATCTCTCATTGGTGGCTATCCTTTGTTTATTCTCATTCTGCACATGATATAATCATGCTTAGTTTCTCTAGAGCTTCTAGTCGAAATTATTTAGTTTCAAATAAACGCTCGGGGGCTACAATACTTGATTTTAAAGTAAGCTAGTTTCTCTAAGAGCTTCTAGTCGGAACTTTGCAGTTTCAACTAAACGCTCGAGGGCAACACGGACAAGTTCTATTCTTAGTTCTCTGGAGCACTCAGGCCAATAACTATTGACGTATCCGCCTAAGAGCTCGGGGGCTACAGTGGGATATACTACACAAAGTAAAGCAAGTGAAGTTCAAAAAACTTACGATGGCAATGATCCTGAGATTGTTGGCTAGATGAGTGTAGGAATCATGAAAGGTCCAAGCATTCTTATAGATTGCGTTGGCCTGCTTGATGAGATCATCTAGGCTCAACGTTGGAGGAGTCGCAGCCAATGGAGAGGTCGAAGTCGGAGGCATGGATGAAGCCCTAGCTGCCTCCTGCACCTACACAGCAGTAGATGGCGCGGAGGCTCCCGCCTCAATCACAGCTTCCACGTCCACCTCTTCCAATTCCTTCCCCTTCTCGGTGGCATCCTTAGTCCGAGCTTCAGCCACTTTAGAAGAGGTGCTCTCCTACGTCGCCTAGCTGCTGGGAGGAATGTATGCCTCAACAAAGCCTGAGACATCAAGGTTTGGATTGATATCTATCTCCATGGCGGAGGTCTCAGGGATGATGGGAGATGACGGCCTAGCGGGGCCAGCAGAGGGAATGGCGACAAGAGTAGGGGGAGCTGTGGCGGGAGAGGGCTTGGCGGACGGACCCTTGGTCAACATGTCACGAATGTTTTTTGACCCTCCAACATCTTTGGAGGATCGCTTCAAACTAACACCAGATTTCCTCCTGAAACGTACAAGGTATAAGTACAAGAGTTGAAAAAAGGTATAGGCTGAAAAAGCGCAAGCCGGAGAATGAAGATACTTACTCCACGGCAGGAGCCTTGGTGAGGGGAATGCCGATGGAATTCTTCTTCTTCTTCTCCGCCTCTAAGGTGGAAGTGGATTGTTTGGAGACTCCACTCTCCGTTTTCTTCTTCTTCTTAGCCTCAACAGCAGCGTTAGAGGTGGAACTCTTCCACTTTCGCGCTGCCAGAGCTGGTTTATCCTTGGAGGCGTCGTTGTCAGACACCACCTGGATATTCTTCAGCTTAGGATCATACACCTGGGAGGCCATTTGATCTGCCACCAAGGTGGCCAGCTGGGATACACGGCAATGTTAGATGCACAACTTCAAGTCGGAAAAACCTTAGAGTATATAGCGAGCAACAAAGGAAATAGAAGCTACCTCTAGGCATGTGTCGCAGTCGAACATGTCGAAGGTGATCTTAACCTTGATGATGTCCTTTTGCCGGAGCTTGATGGAGCCAGTAGAGAAGTTATCCGACGAAATCCGCATGGGATCCCTCCTGTCTTGGCTATATTTGCACATCAGCTGGGCGCGGTGCTGCAGAGGCTGGATCTGCCTAAAGTACCAGCACGTGGCAAGATCCAGGCCCGTTAGACCTCCTTCTACGAGCCATTCGATCCACCTTACGGTGCGATTGGCTTCGTCGTCGGAGGGAAGAGAGGATGTGGTCCGCCATGTAGGCACTTCAGTGGCGGCTCCGTCGACAAAGTCGGGGTAAGTCTCAAGACAGTCTGGCAGAGGGATATCTGGCCCGTAGAAATACGTGCGCTACCAGTTCTTGCAAGACGCATGCCCCACGATGTCGGGGAAGCGCCGGCTAGGTCGGATCTTGATGCTAATAGTTTCGCAGATCCGCAGTTCGTCCTTGGACTCTACGGACTCTCTCTTGACGGTGAAAAAATATACAAATAGATCTAATCTAGGTTTGATTCCTAGATATCCTTTGCACAAAGTTGCTAAGGACTAGGATGTTGTTGGGAGAGAGGTTGTGGGGAAGTACCCGGAAGTGTCGAAGGACATCTAGGAAGAAGTCGCTGACTGGCAGGCTTACGCCACGTACCAGCTGATATTTGAGGTACACTTTCTCTCCGGCTTGGGGAGAAGGGACCACCTCACTAGCCTGCGCCGCCTGCCAGACGAACTTTCCACCGCAGGGAGATAGCCCTCATCAATTAGCTCTTGGAGATCTTTGGCAGAGAGATCAAAACCTCTCCACACGCCCTTATGGGAGTCGCTTTCTTCTTCAGCGGCTTCGGGCGCTGCTCGTTCTTGGTCATTGCCGGCGGACTCCGTCACGGCAGAGACGGGGACGACCACCCCCTCCGGCAGAACAATAACTCCCTGGGATGTCTCCGTCGTAGCCTCGGGAACCACCGTCGTGGAAGGAGTAGAGCTGCTGGAGGCCATTACGATGAGGAGCGTGTGGAGGAAGAAAGGTTTCTGGCTAAGGTTTTTGCAGAGGAGCTCGAACGGTCGTGCGGCTGGAGGAAGACGAAGACTGGGAGCAAATGCAGGTAAAAAGAAATAAATTGACCGTGGTGGAAATATATAAGCCTTGCATCAAGATTCGTGCAAAAAGATCTAATGGATGGAACGTTACTGACGTGGAAGTGAACGTGCACGGTAATTTCGCCACGTCCTCCGTCTTTTACCGTTCTACCGTTTAGGATTTCATGCGTGTAAAAATAGCTAATGATTCATTCTTTGCTTCTGTGAGTTTCGAGATAGTGTAGGATGTACCCTACATCATCCTCGGTGACAGTTGCAGAGAAGGGTCACGTCCAAAGATTCAATCAAAGATGGAGCTCGTCCGACTCTGGAAACGAAGACTCAAGGAATCTCCGGCTACATTATGAAGTCGGAGAGGATTGCACAGTTCTTTGGGAGAACTTTGAGATATTGCTTGACGAATTGCCATCATCACTTAGACGAGATATTCAGAGATCAACGAGCAAGACGGCGCAAGATTTCAAAGTCCTCCTGGGGCTACTATTGGGGATATGCTATATGGTTATCCTCATAGCATGTCACCAATCCTCCTAACCTGGGTGGACCATAGTTGGTAGCAAGGCCCATGGCCTGCTGGGCGGCCCAGTTAGACGGATCCTAAAGGAAGGCCCATGTCGGATAAAGGAAGGCTACGCAGGAGTCACCGACATACTCGGAGCCTTGGAGTACAATACACGGAAGACTAGTTCGTGTAGGTGTAGGACTCTTTACCTTGTCCGGCAAGGACCTTTCCCTATAAACCCTAGGTCTTGGCACCTATAAAATCCGGCCTGCCGGAGCCTTTAGGGCAAAACACAATAGATTGCAGCAGACAACGCACAACACCCTCCCACAACGAACCTATCTCTATAACTTGGCGTATTGGCATTATAGTGATTTATAGCAAGAGTAGAGTTCTGCCACTGTTGTGGGACTTGACCTGGGTAAGCTGTGTTACCTTGTACCCGCCAACTCTCCGCCTTACCCCATGTCTCTAAACACGCACTTTGAGGACCCCTCCATGGCATACTCGTCGGCAATACCACGACCCCTCTCATTAGAAGAAACGTGTGCATGCTAGACTTTTTTCTCGCTCGTGCCTCCCTATTTCGAACTTGGAAATATTGCTCGAGGAAGCACCTGTATAAGGTCGCGCTACTGGGTCTCACATGTCGGTCTCTCTATAAATGAGACATGTGTATGATGGACTTTTTTTTAGTTGTGTCCGCTGTTTTGACCTTGGCAATGTTGCTCGATGCGGCAACTATGTATGGTCTTGCTACTAAGGCCCCCATGTTAGCCTCTCTAGTATGTTCTGGCTTGTGAGTCCCAGATGCAGCATGTATATTCTAGCGGGTGGGTCCTAGATGCCAGCCTCTTTGTGCAAGTATTTAACTTTTTTTTTCACACCTGACCATTAAACTCAAGGGATGCTGCAGGCTGGTGGGTCCCATGATGTTAGCTTATCTGTAATGCGATATTAAAATGTAAACCCTTTCTCAAAAAAATTAAACCCAAGATATATATATATATATATATATGTACACATAGGGGATTCGAACTAAAGACCTTTCAAATCAAATCAAATAGATGTAAACTGAGTGTTTTGCCACTACACCAAAGATATTTATAAAAATTAAATCATTAAACATGTATTAGTACTACAACTTATGTATTAGTCTTCTAAAAATAATTGTGTCCATTTTATCTCTCTTAAAATAAAAGGGCAGTGCTACTGGAACTTCGATTTATGAAAAGCCATATAATGGATTAGTTTCTTAAAAACATGGGTAGGCAGAGTTTTTTAAGAGGTGGGGGGCAACGCTAAAAAGGCCAAATTAAAAAGCTTTTGGGCTATGGTTAATGGGCTCCTATCTCAATTTTCACTGGGTTGTGGCTCGCCAGATTCAAACACATACCTCATCGAGGGAGGAAAAAAGCGATAATTCCTTTGATAGATATTCATGTAAAAATATCTAATGAAAACACACCACATGTGCCAAACAGGGCTGGTATCCAATGACTTCACTTGGTGAAATCATGCTGTATATCTTTACCCTCTCATCTCTGTCCAAAACGCATCTAATGGTTCCGATGACACAAAGGCAAAAGCTCTAGAGCAAGCAGCCAGCAGTAATGATAGAACTTTTGACAAATTCAATACCGTTTAAAAGATTAAGGAGTACAGAATAATAAGACATAAAAATCGATAGATTCCTAGTTCTTATTCAGCAGCACTTGACCAATTCAGAAGCATTTCAAGATGACTGATTCATCAATATAGACACTAAAATTCAATAGCAGTACAGAGAGAGACAGTTCTTGTTTCAGCTCTAAAAACCATGCCACGCGATTAGTTTGCCCTTTTCTCCAAACACACTCGATCAATGGAACACACTCATTTTCATAATATTTGATCATATAGGGAACCGTCATATAGATACAGATATACCATAACCGTACGTACTAGTCATAGTTCCAAACCATCAAAAGGTTATCACAGTTTTACCACCCATATATGATCAGTGGAGATAACACAGTCACATAATTAATGACAATAGCATGCGGCCAAAGAGCTAGACAGCTAGGAAGTTCATGGACAACATGCGGCATTCAGGACAGCCAGATACATCGACCTTGGCCATTCTTCCAATGATAAGTTTGGCTGCTTTCCGGAACTTGATCCACCTAGAAGTAGCTGACAAGTGCCCATCAGTTGAGTTAATGGCCTAGCGCCCCTTGATTTGTACTCCTTCTCTCTGCATCATGAAGACTTTTGTGCTCTTTCGTCTAGCCTGAGTTGCTATGTGGCACTCTTACGCAATTTCTGAGTCAAAGCAAGAGATAGACGCATAATTACTAAGAGCAATGCACTAAATCATGTGAAACTTGAGAATACATTCAGAGTAGTTTATCTGCCGCCATATACTCACAAACATAATCCGGTGCGACCTTGTGACGACACATGTGTAGGATATGGTCTGACAAGGTACTGCCCGGGGTGATGAAGGAGCTTATGCCGGTGTTTGTGTTGGGGCTGGTGCGGTAGCTGGTGCTGGTGTAGGAGATGGTGCCACTAATTGTAGAGGGTCTAGTGCAAGACCTAGAAGGCCCAGAACTAGTGTTGGTGCCAGCAGCTTGATGCTAGATTCCTTATGAGGGGTATCTAAGCTGACTACAGGGATGGTAGAGGCAGATGAGAAGTGTACAAGCAAAATGGTCTCTTATACAATAGTTACTCACAATATAGTGATTAGAGGATATGATGAGTATACAAGAAAATTAAGTTACTACCTCCATTGTTTCTCCTTAGGTCAACAGGCGTCGGAGCAGGAACTAGGGCTAGTGCCGTTGCAGGAGCCAGCAGCTTGATGTTGGTTACCTTCTTGGGGTAGGTGATGACCCACAAGTATAGGGGGTGTATCGCAGTATTTTCGAGGGAAGTGAAACCCAATTTATTGATTCGACACAAGGGGAGCCAAAGAATATTTATAAGCCTTAACAACTGAGTTGTCAATTCAGCTGGACCTAGAAACAATCTTGCTCACAGCAGTTTATCAGTAGCAACAGTTTTGTAGTAGGAATAGCAAAGTAACAGCAGTAGTAAAGCAAAGACAGTAGTAACAAAAGCAGTAAACATTGGGATTCGAGTGCGGTAGGCATAGGGATGGATGGACGGGCGTTGCATGGATAAGACAATTCACATAGCAATCAGAACATAGGGAAATTGCAGATAAATAAGATAAAGCATCCAAGTACTAGACAATCCTAGGCATGTGTTCCATATATAGTCATACGTGCTCGCAATGAGAACTTGCACAACATCTTTTGTCCTGCCATCCCGTTTGCAACAGGGCCTCTAGGGAACTACTGGCAATTAAGGTGCTCCTTTTAATAGAGCACCGGAGCAAAGCATTAACACTCCATGAACACATGTGATCCTCACATCACAGCCATTCCATTCCGGTTATCCCGATTTCTGTCACTTCGGGGCCATAGGTTCCGGACAACAACATGTGTATACAACTTGCAGATAAGACCAAGAACAATACTAGCATAATGAATCAATAACATGTTCAGATCTGAAATCATGGCACTCGGGCCCTAGTGACAAGCATTAAGCACAACAAGTCGGAACAAAGTCATAAAGCACTAATAAAAGATACTAGGCACCATGCCCTAACAATCTGATGCCATTACATGAACGATCTCATCCAATCCCTACCATCCCCATAGCCTACAGTGGGGGATTACTCACTCATAGATGGGGGAAACATGGATGGTCGATGGAGAAGCGATGGTGATGATGATGGCGATGATCTCCTCCAATTCCCCGTCCCAACAGGGTGCCAGAACGGAGTTTCTGGTGCTGTTTCGTGGAATCTGGTGGTGGCAACGGAGCAGAACTCCTTCTGGAAAAACGTTGAACCCCCTGAAGTTTTTAGGTCAGAAGGCTCCTTATAGGCGAAGAGAGAGGCCGAGGGGGTGTCTGGGGGGCCCACACTAGCCCTTGGCGCGGCCTGGCCTGGCCCGCGCCACCGGGTGGTGTGGCCACCCCCTGGCTCTTCTCCGTCTCGTATTCTGGCTCCTGGAGTCTTTGGGTGAAATAGGATTTTTGGCATATTTTCCGAGATTTTTCCTGATAGTTGATTTTCTACACAAAAAGCAGACACCAAAGCAATTCTGCTGAAAACAGCGTCAGTCTGCATTAGTTGCATCCAAATCACACAAGTTTAGAGGAGAAACAATAGCAAAAGTGTTCGGGAAAGTAGATACGTTTTGGACGTATCAACTCCCCCCAAGCTTAGCTTATTGCTTGTCCTCAAACAATTCAGTTGAAACTGAGTGCGATAAAAGAACTATCACGAACACAATTGCTTCATATGATGTAAATATTCTCAGCAATGTGATCAACTACTTAGACAGTTCATAATAAAGAGTATGCAACTGAGTCTACTTAATAGTCATTGCAAGCTATGAAGAGATTCCAACTCAAGAATAATAAGTAGCATGAAGCACAAACATAAGCAACATTACAATGCTCATAAAAAGGTATGATAGAGTAGTATCTCGCTTGCCTTTGATTATGAATGCCAAGGCACCTCTCAAGTTCAAGTGATGACTAGAAGTAATTATATCAAGGATACACGCATCAAAGTCATAACACAAATAATCAAGTAATGGAACAAACACAAAGAATGACAACTATGCTCTCAAGAAGGTGCTCAAAGAATATGTGGAGACTCAACAAGTAGAAGAAAAAGGTTTTGAATAATTTTGAAAAGCTTCCAAATGCTGAAAGTATGGTACTCGTTAGCTTTGAGCTCTCATTGCCCCTATCATAAGCATCTTTAATGTGGTTAAGGTGAAAGTGAGGTCCAATCTGAGTTATATGCTTGACAGACTATAAACTGAAAATCCCAAGTCCCTTGAGTACAAGGGCCGCTCCTCATGCTACTCAACTTTAGTTACCGGTAAGTTCTTGTCATCGTAAGTATGCGTGTATCATTGAGAACCGCCAACGGGGTACCCCTTGCCCGATGATACGGAAGAATCCCCATATCAAAATGACAAGGCAAGCAGACAATGAGTATCTCAGCAATCTTCTTATTTACCATGGGAAAATGGTGCTTTTTTCTCTCTTTCCTCTTTTCCTAAAACTCCTTTTTTTCTTTTTCTCAATAGCTATATCTCTCTTTTTTTATAAGAAGAATGCTTCATAGATATCATTATGGTTACGCTGCAGGTTTCCACCATGTCAGCATGGATTATACCGGTGACCCAGGCGTTTCTCTAACACACATACATAACTCCATGGACTTACAAGCTCCCCTTTTATTTCACACCGACGACATCCGCAAACAAAAGAGCAAGGTATCAACTGGGTATATATTTACAAGTGTTGAAAGCGTTCCTCGTGACAGCATTGTTCTGCTAATCCCCAGCCTATAATTTGCAAGCATATAACTTTCATGGAGAGTTCACAATGGTTCAGGTTTATTAACTGCAGGAAATAAAGTGTGCCGTCAAGTTTGTGACAGCTTTACTAACTAATTTTCCCATAACAAGCAAACATTTTATTCGGAAGAAAACAAGGCATATTGAATATGCACGGGAGCAGCAAATTATGCTAATAGTTAGGTATGGTGGACACTTTGGAAATATTTGGTTTAGGGAGTTGGAAACATGAGTAAAACACTCAATGGAAGTGGAGGCTAGCAATAGTAAGGGAGCGATAAACGAGAGAGCAATAGCCGTCATTATCATGCTTGCAACAAAACAGGACTACTCATGGCATGAAAGTGATTCAAGATCCTCAAGGAAAAATAATTCATCGAGGCTTAACTGTCTATTACAGTCATGTGCATGCGTGAGCATGTGCCAAGTCAATCAAATGAAAACATTCAAAGGAGGATACAACGGTGTCATACCAATTTATGAATAGAGTAATGCAAGCAAACATTCTTGAGACATGCTACAAACTATTAGCGAGCTGGAGCTAATCATAAGAAAGCAAGAACTATTAAGCATCCAAATAAAACATACACTCTACATGGAAGGACTAAGAATGCCCATAGTGATGAGTATATGTACAAAAATGAAAACAAATAGAGTTCGTTACCAGCCTCTTACCACGCCTCAAGTTGTCATTGATCCTCATTATTGCTCTTCACTTGTGTAACTTGAATAATAATATGAAACCAATATCCACTAAGGACTGCCGAACCCTGAAGCAAACTCGCAAAAACCAAAGAAGAACGACAAATATTTTTGGTGTTTTCGATTTTTAAACAAGAACCAAAAGGGAAAAACAAACAAAGCAAAATCTTTTTGGGTTTTTCGAATAGTTCAAACAAAGCAAAAAGGGAAAATCAAACCAAGGCAAAAAGAAGAAGCAAACCAAAGTGAAACAACAAAAATATTTTTGGTCTTTTTGTGTTTTTAGAAAGCAAAAGAAAAGAAGAACGAAAACTAAAAAGAGAACGAAAGCATGAATATACAAAGTACCGACGCAACATGATATGAAGATGAGTGCGGTGTCAGCGTACCTTCCCCCAAGCTTAGGCTTTTGGCCTAAGTGGGTATCAATACCAAGATGGCCAGGATGAAGTGTCACCCTGGTATGACGAAGAGGTCCCCTCATCCTGGTGTGAACTCGAGTACGTCCCTCTGTAATGTGCGGAGTAATCATAGGAGGGCACATCCTCCTGGTGCTGCTCGTGGAAACCCAGCAAGCGAAGCTTCTTGTCCACCTCCTCCTTGGAGCGTGACCACGGTCTCCTGTGAACACTGAACAAAGAAGGTTGTGGCAAAAGGATCTCCCTTTCATCCCCGTCAGTGAAAAGCATCCTATATACTAGATTGTTCAAATCAGAGGTAGCAGTGACAAAGTGATGAGTTTTCATGGCAACAAGGTCAAGCCTCCGTGGTGCCAGCATAGCATCATCGGGGTCCACTGAAATACCTAATGCATTGACTATGCGCGATGCAATGATGCCCCCATAGATAGGCCCCCTAGCAGCTAGGCGGCGAGCAATAAGCGAGCCAAGATTGTACCGAGTATCATTGTTAAGTGCAGCATCAAGGAATGCTAAATGATAGTTGGAGATATTACTAGTGTTCTCCCTACCCAATACACTAGTGGCAAGGTAATATGCAAAGTATCTAAGAGCAGGGAGTTGGATATTTCTTATCTTTCCGCGCTGCGCTACGCGGTAATCATCATTGGTCACCTCTCGGTAAAGCTCCAACCAATCAGCGGGTCGCCCTTGAATTTTCTTCACGGTCCCTGTCATACGCACACCTACAATACTGCAAAATCTCTCCAAAGGCATGGTGAAGGGCAGATCATAGATTTTAAAAAAGATAGTAGACTGATAGGGTTTGTTAGTAAACTTGAAGCTCTCAACAAAAGTTTTGGTGAGCATAGCGTATTGTGCGCTCTCATATTGCATATACGAGGTCAAAACAACCCTCTCTATCAGTAACAAGAAATCATCAAGAATACCTGCAGCTTGCAAGAAAGTAAAACAAGGAAAAGAGGATGGGTGAGCATCCCCATCATCCCTTTCACTGCCAATACGGGTTGCAATGAGGTCTTCATTGTATGATGGCCTAGCTTGAGAGGCTGTTCTAGAGGGCCTCGACCTCCTAGGTGCATCACTCTCAAATATCTCTCCAAAAGTATGGTTGTTCATGCTTGGTATTCTGAAATTTAAACAACTATTAAACAAGTGATTGCAAAGTAAATATAATGAAGGATTCTACTCATAGGGACTTGCAAGAGGCCTAAACATGCATCAAAACTATATCTCTAAGCATCAAACAAGCTTAAAAGCTCTCATAACTAGTCACCTATAGCAGCAAAATACTCAACATATAATCCACTAAACACAAATCTACTTGGACAAGGGGAGGAGTCATATACCAGGGAACAAATGCTCCAAATTTCAGCAAGAAAGATGAGCTCAACAAGGAGATAAAAAAATCGAGAGCAAGCATAGCAAGAATGCGATTTTGAGCTATGAACTAGAGCTTACTCGGGAGAGAGAAGAAAGTGGCAGGTGAGAGAGTTAGTGGGGGGCCAGGGGTGGCCCACACCAGGGCATGGCGCCACCCAAGGCTGGCCGCGCCACCATGTGGTGTGCCTGCCTGGTGGGCCCCCCTGGTACCTACTAGGTTCTCCTCTGCCCCTTTTTTCACGTAAAAATTTAATATGAATTTTCTGGAATTTTTCGAGACACTTTATTTTTGGGCATTTTTCAGAGATAGAAGAATGATTTTTCTGACAGACAGAGATTTTTGTTCTTTTGTAAACGTGATGCAAGGACAAAACAAGGCTAGAACTACAGAAGTTCTAGCATGCAAGAAACTAACAACACAAAAAAACTAAACGAAAGCAAAAACTAAAATGCAAAGGATAGAAATAAACGGAGATAATCATAATGAAAACATTGTTTTGTTCAATGGAATCCTTTTGTTAACAAGGTTGATCAGGTATTGCTACCAAAACAATTGCATATGAGACAAAACTTTGTACTCCACTAATGATTATGTTACCTTAACCTTGATAGCAATGGTCCCAATCATAATAGTTTCAAATTTTTCTCTTGGTATGGGACAATATATTTCTCCAACTTGAATGCCTTCATCATGTTCAATTGAATTCAAGCCATAAGTCCTTTCAATCTTCTTGGGGAAATAGACAGTAGGTTCCTTGTCATTAACATTGAAAGTCACCTTTCCTTGATTACAATTAATAACAGCTCCTGTAGTATTAAGAAAAGGTCTCCCAAGAATAATAGACATATTATCATCTTCAGGCATTTCAAGCACAACAAAATTAGTTAATATCAAGCAATTGTGAGCCACCTGAACAGGTACATCCTCACATATACCCATAGGAATAGTGGTAGATTTATCAGCCATTTGCAAAGATATATCATTTGGTATCAATTTTTCAAGTTGAAGCCTCTTATAGAGAGAGAAAGGCATAACACTAACTTCAGCTCCCAAATCACACAAAGCAGTTCTAACATAGCTATTCTTAATAGAGCAAGGGATAGTTGGAATCCCTGGGTCTCCAAGTTTCTTAGGAACCTTACCATTGAAGGAATAATTAGCAAGCAAAGTAGAAATTTCTTCATTAGGGATTTTCCTTTTATTCGAGACAATGTCCTTCATATACTTTGAGTAAGGAGGCAATTTAATAGCATCAGTCAAAGGAATTTGCAATAATAAAGGCTTCATCCACTCACAAAACTTATTATAGTGTTCATCTTCCTTGGACTTGTGTTTCTTATCAGGGAAAGGCATAGGTTTTTGGACCCAAGGTTCTCTTTCACTACCATGTTTCTTAGCAATAAAATCTTCTTTGGTGTATTTAGTATTCTTAGTATGGTTTTCAGGTTCTCCTTCAACTTTTTCTTCATTAGGAACTTCATTTTCTTCATTACTACTTTCAGTTTCAGCATCAGAGATAGATATACTATTAGGATCTATAGCAGGTTCAGAGGGTTCTACAATAGTTTTATGTTTCTTTTTCCTTTTCTTACGAGTAGAACCACTATTTTCAGCTTGTTGAGAATCCCGCTCAATTCTTTTGGGATGCCCCTCATGATATAGAGGATCCTGGGTAGCAGCACCACTTCTAGTTCTAATTTCATAAGCATGTTTTTCTTTAGCAGCATTAACTAGCAAGTCGTTTTGCACTTTAACGATCATTTTAACACCATTAGAGGTTCTTTCCACAATATCTTTCAACTCAACAATAGCTCTAGTGTTTTCCATTGGATGATTTTGCACCCTTTTATTAAAGTTATCTTGCTTAACAATAAAGATATCAAATTCTTCTAAGCATTGATCAGGAGGTTTAGAGTAAGGGATATCACCTTCATCAAAGTGTTGGAGAGAGTGTACCTCAATAGTGGATGAGTAGGGAATAGGCTTACATAATTCTTCTATAGGAGGTAAATTCTTGACATCTGCAGCGTTAATTCCCTTCTCCTTAAGACATTTCTTAGCTTCCTTCGTCACTTCATCATTTAATTCAATAACTCCCCTATTCTTTGATGTTGGAATAGGCACCGGAATAGATGGTTCAGGTACAATTACTTCGGGTATAGCTTGTTTAAGAGGAGTCCAATCTTCATAGTTCTTACTTATTTTAGCCATTAATTCCTCAGCTTCCTTAGGAGTCCTATTCCTGAAAACACAATCAGCACAACTATCTAGGTATGTCCTAGATTCTTCGGTTAGTCCATTATAAAATATATCAAGAAGCTCATTCTTAGGTAATGGACTTCCAGCCTGTGCATGAATCAAAGCACAAAACCTTGCCCAAGATTCAGGCAATACCTCTTTTTCTCCCTGTTTAAAATCAAAAAGTTCCTCCAAAAAAGCATGTCTAGCACTGGGAGGAAAATACTTCTGTAGGAAAGTACTAATCAAGCACTCAGGGCTATCAATAGATCCAGGAGGTAAATTACTAAACCAAGTTTTAGCTTCTCCTTTCAGTGAAAAGAGAAAAATCTTAGCAAAAAAGTAAGTACGCATCTTAATATTATCAGAAAACAAGCCACTCATGGTAGAAAGTTCATTCATATGTGCTACCGCACTTTCATTATTAGTCCCACAAAAAGGTTCTTTCTTGACAATAGCTATGTAAGATAGATCGAGAGAGAAATCATAATCTTCATCTATAATGTTTATGGGAGAAGCAGCAAACTTAGCAGCAGGATATAATTTCGGTCTAATAGTACGCCTCTCAAGGAGACTCTTAGCAGCGCTCCTATCATGGGTGTTCTTACATTCTTAATAAACTCATCGGTCATCTCAACATAACCATCTTCAATATCATAACTCTCACTTGACTCAGGTGAGCTAACAGGTGTGGTAGTGTCTTCATTAGGAGTTTCGGTATTTCCAGCTATAGTTCTAGAAATCGTAGCATCTAGGAAAGGACCTAATGAACCAGTCTTGTCGAGCACAGTAGAAGCAGCATCATAAGCATCAGAAGTTTCAGATTCAGTAGTAGTAGCTGTGTGTGTAGAATGTGTATGTGGTGGTGTAAGGAACTTACTCAAAACATACGGTGAATCAAGAGCAGTAGAGGTGTTCAGAACCGTACCTCTTCTTGTAGTGGATGGTAAAATAGGAACCTTGCCATCACGAGACTTACCCATGATGGATGGATAGCAGTGAACAATAGAGAATCCAAGTGAACTTGATAAATAAAGCTATGCTCCCCGGCAATGGTGCCAGAAAATAGTCTTGATGACCCATAAGTATAGGGGGTGTATCACAGTATTTTTGAGGGAAGTGAAACCCAATTTATTGATTCGACACAAGGGGAGCCAAAGAATATTTATAAGCCTTAAAAACTGAGTTGTCAATTCAGCTGCACCTGGAAACAATCTTGCTCACAGCAGTTTATCAGTAGCAACAGTTTTGTAGTAGGAATAGCAAAGTAACAGCAGTAGTAAAGCAAAGACAGTAGTAACAAAAGCAATAAACAGTGGGATTCGAGTGCGGTAGGCATAGGGATGGATGGACGGGCGTTGCATGGACAAGACAATTCACATAGCAATCAGAACATAGGGCAATTCCAGATAAATAAGATAAAGCATCCAAGTACTAGACAATCCTAGGCATGTGTTCCATATATAGTCATACGTGCTCGCAATGAGAACTTGCACAACATCTTTTGTCCTGCCATCCCGTTTGCAACAGGGCCTCTAGGGAACTACTGGCAATTAAGGTGCTCCTTTTAATAGAGCACCGGAGCAAAGCATTAACACTCCATGAACACATGTGATCCTCACATCACAGCCATTCCATTCCGGTTATCCCGATTTCTGTCACTTCGGGGCCATAGGTTCCGGACAACAACATGTGTATACAACTTGCAGATAAGACCAAGAACAATACTAGCATAATGAATCAATAACATGTTCAGATCTGAAATCATGGCACTCGGGCCCTAGTGACAAGCATTAAGCACAACAAGTCGGAACAAAGTCATAAAGCACTAATAAAAGATACTAGGCACCATGCCCTAACAATCTGATGCCATTACATGAACGATCTCATCCAATCCCTACCATCCCCATAGCCTACAGTGGGGGATTACTCACTCATAGATGGGGGAAACATGGATGGTCGATGGAGAAGCGATGGTGATGATGATGGCGATGATCTCCTCCAATTCCCCGTCCCAGCAGGGTGCCAGAACGGAGTTTCTGGTGCTGTTTCGTGGAATCTGGTGGTGGCAACGGAGCAGAACTCCTTCTGGAAAAATGTTGAACCCCCTGAAGTTTTTAGGTCAGAAGGCTCCTTATAGGCGAAGAGAGAGGCCGAGGGGGTGTCTGGGGGGCCCACACTAGCCCTTGGCGCGGCCTGGCCTGGCCCGCGCCACCGGGTGGTGTGGCCACCCCCTGGCTCTTCTCCGTCTCGTATTCTGGCTCCTGGAGTCTTTGGGTGAAATAGGATTTTTGGCATATTTTCCGAGATTTTTCCTGATAGTTGATTTTCTACACAAAAAGCAGACACCAAGGCAATTCTGCTGAAAACAGCGTCAGTCTGCATTAGTTGCATCCAAATCACACAAGTTTAGAGGAGAAACAATAGCAAAAGTGTTCGGGAAAGTAGATACGTTTTGGACGTATCAGTAGGTAAGGGGACTGCAGGAGTGGTCAAAGAAGCATATGATATGTGTACAAGCAAAATGGTTTCTTATACAATATTAAGTCATAGACAGAGATGAGAGTATACAAGTGAATTAAGTTACTACCTCTATTCTTTCTCCTACCGAGGTCAACAGGTGTTGTTGCAGGAACTGGGGCCGCTGCGAGCAGCTTGATGATGGCACCCTTTTGGGTGTTACATAAGGGGAAGTGGACTGCGGAAGTGATCAGGGCCATATGATGAGTAAAGACAATCGTGCAGAACAGTTAGTTGCAAGAAATTAATTGGTGGTCCTTAGGTCCTCTGTTCTTGGACCTTAGGTCAAAAGGTGTATGATGGCGTGCAAGTATGTGCACATGCTTGCTAAAATCAAATGTTACCTTGTCCCCCTACTTCAGACCATTCTCACGGATATACTTGGACCAACTTCGGCCACCCAAAAAGGTGGTGGCCATCATCTAGGAGACATCAACATCATATAGTTACCGCATGCCTTTAGGGCCCTCGCTATATAGAGTTAGAAACTTGTCATTTCTGAACATCTTGTTTATAATGGGGGAGTGACACAAGGGACATCCTTCATGAGAAAATTGATATAGAAGTAAGGCGACAACAACAAAAAGTGAGATACAAGATCTTACATCAAGTCGGTCGAAACTACTTGGAATCCATACCTGATGCCATGGGTACCCTTTGCGAAGGGTGGCCATGCACCATTTTTCTTCCCTGTGCCTTTGGAAGGGCATAAGGGCCCCCTTTCAATCCACAAGCTTGAAAAGAGGAGGGTAGCAAAAAGGGTTGAGCAGTTGGTGCGTGGTACTAATTGAAATTAAGTGGAAAGGTTAAATTATGTAAAGAACAAGAGAATCTAATAATATAAGACAAAACCATTGCCTGTAAAGCAAACAGATTTGATTTTTGTTAACTTCTGATGAGCGTAAACATATAGTACTAGCTGATAACAATAACATGGAAAATCATAACATGTGAAATTCTGGATTTCCAAATTATAGCCACTTCTTAGAGAGGTCACTCCCCACCTGGGTATTATGTTGCGCTTCCTCGTTGTGTAGAGGATGTTCTCTTTTGGTGCGGGCATCAGAAATCTACTAGCCTCCACAGCAACCTCAGCCTCCACAGCAGCACCTTCAATCTGCATAAATAGCAATAGAGCTCAACAGTTCAATACTATGTAAAGTTTGACCAAGTTTTTAGAAAAAATATTAATATTTATAATATGAATTATATATCCTTGGATATCATGAAATATATATTCACGTTGTATGTATATAATATCATAGTTCTTGATAGTTTTTGACTTTTTTCGAAAAGTTTGGTCAAACTTTCCATAGCTTGACTTTTCAAAAAATATATATGCCTTAAGCCTTGGGACGGAGGGAGTACAGTAAATAGTAGTCATATACTGACTATATGAGACAGTCAGATAGATCCAGATCTAGATTCACATAAAAATAGTGCTAGAATTAATAAAATCACACATATGTTTTTGAACATCTGACAAGAATACATGACACCAAGCGGGTAATAATTAAATCTAACTGCACCATGGTAATAAGGGTATTAAGAACAAGTACCTTTCTCTTTAAGTTGGGCCCTCCCAGCTGGTGGGTGGCCTTGCGCTTGTTTGGTGAGTAGTGGTACTGGCCGGATCCTGTGGCATGTGGGGGTATCATCCTGTTTGCCGCACCTAGAGCACCGCACGTTCACAGGTATGTACCACCGTGCTACAGTAAATGAAGAAGAGATGGTGTCATAGAGGCTTCCACAAAAACAGGATGCAGACAGAGACAACTTTTAGCACAGGGATACATCCAGGTTATAGCCAACCACTTTCAGCATTGGAAGAATGGAAGAACGCAACGAATATACTGCTACATTACGTTTTTTTAGGCAAATTTTAAGAGAACTAGAAGGACATTCCCTTTCCGTAGTGGCCATGCGTGCCACTGACCCATAGTTCTCGATACAGAATCTGACGCAAAATCTATTGCACATTATGAATAACAACTAAAGGTTACAGAAGTGAAGAACACCGAAATCGAACCTGACCAAATGCCCCAATCAGAACAGCGGTGACCATGAACTGATCCCGAATCCATACAAAATCAGTACCACCTCGCCCACCCCAACCCCAACCCCAACCCCCACCACCACCACCACCCCCACCCCACCCAAATGACCCAATCGATCAGAGCATAGGAAAAATATCCTGATTAGGTGATTCCGAGGTGAGCAATAAGCAAGAACTCCACAATCAAAGCATATCGAATAATACTCCTCCTAGTACTAATAGTACCCCAGTGGCCCAATCGGAAACAAATTAAGAAAAGCCGGATTTCAAGGTGAGCAAATACACCCACCTATTTCAGCAAAGAACTCCCCAATCGGAGGTTGCACCAGTTCCAACAGTTGCTTGCTGGATGGGAGCTAGCTAGTGATGGTTTCTTGTCTTGTTGGTATAAAGGCATGGGCAGGGGAGTAGTAGTACTAGTAGTAGTAGGGATGGGCAGTACACTTTTTCTACATTAAGTATTTTTAAGTGGTAGTGGCGGGAACATTTTGCCGGGAGAGAATCCCGATTTTTTGATCCCACCTATCATGTGGTGGCCTACTGTTTTTTGAAGCGGGGCCCACGTCAGGGGTGAGTTAAAGCGGGTCCCACATCAAGTGGGTGAGATAATTGACCGAGCCAACCTCCTCCTTCCCTTGGTACTAGTACTAGTTCTACCGGGTTCCTCTCTAAGGATAGAGAAAAATCGCCCCCTTCGAATCAAATTGATCCCATCTTATTATCCTTTTGTTGATTTGTGTCATGGAGCATTAAGGGAGGGGAAGGGCAGTGGACAAAACGGCAATAGTTGCAGCATAGGGCACCAGCGTTAGGGCCTCAAAAATAGTTTAGGAAATGATAAATGATAATCTCAGATTCTAGAATAGAAACACACACAAACACACATATATATACTAATATACCGAATTGTTTCCAATTACAATTCTGCTAACGAAGTCCTATAAATCATAAGGTAACTCAATATTATAGAACTACAACGTTAGCGAACAAATCATAGGATAGCTCTACACCCCAAGAGTTTTGCAGTTGGCCTAGTGGTCATTAGACTACCCAGATGGCACGAAAAGTACACCAATGATGATCAGCAGCCCTACATCAAATCCATCCAGAAGCAGTGTACCCAATCCACAGCCTTAGGTGCATGCTCATCGATGAATAGGTCATCATCATTACCATCAAAGTCCTCTTCGGTTGTCTGCTTATGTGTTTAGTAGATTAACAGATATGTTTATAGAGAAACATCAAATACACACAAACCTGAACATTTGTCGTTCTACAGATATACCTTGTCATCTGGCATAGCAGTAGTACCAGAAATGAAACCCATTTCATGCAGCTTGCGATTTTTCTCTCGTCCCCCTTCTCCAAGTTGATCTAGATGCTCAGGAGCTGCCTCTGTCAGTTGATCTAGTTGATCAACATCTTCTTCCCCTACTTGATCTTGATCATAAAGATGTGCTTCCCCTGGTTCATATGGAGGATCATATGGTTCATCATGAAATACCCATCTAACATATGTGCTTAGCATCCCAAATGTAAAAATATGGTCTTCCACTATACTTTGAGGCAGCACCCTACCATTCACACACAACCGGCAGGGGCAATGTACTTTTGAGTTGTCACAGTGAGCTCCAACAAACCCCATAAATCGTAGAACAACAAAGATATGTTTAGCGCTACCTAATGGATCAATCTCTATCCAAAATCTGCCCATCTGTTTAATTATGACATACAAGGTTGGTTAAATTAAAAGAAAAGCAGGAAACATACAGATGGTGTACAAAAACTATATATGCCTATGCAGTTCATCAAACATATTGATAGCAATAACCGCCAAAGGTATTTAGGAACACAGATCGAGCACAGAATAAACTATGACCATGCCGATTGAGGACAAATTAAACTACGTATTTGAGGAGGCAGATCAGGTGAAAGGGCAATAAAATGCCAACCAGATCGAGCTAGAGATAAAAGGACTACCCTCGGATCGACGTGCCCACCGGTGCGTCTCAAGAAGATATATGGGTAGCGAAAGCTTCTTCGAGCGCGGTGGTGATGAGCAGCGGTTGTAAGCACATCTGCTTTGTAGGCAAGGGGTGAGGGCCTGGGCGACGGAGGGTGGAAGTTAATACACAGCATGAAAGGGTGCGGAGGGATAACTTTGGAAATTCTTACCTACCCTACTTTGGGCACCACCATATACGTGGCCCACTTGCCAGTCACCATAGATCAAAAATGATCTAAAACTTGTCAAAATACAAGTTTATGTTTTACCATGGAAACTAATCCACATAGCATTGCACTTTGCGAACGAATGGCTTTATTTCAACATATGTTTAATTTCGACCCTAATTTTTCGAAAAGGGGCCAAATTTGGAACCAGATATATTGGTTGATTTTCCAAGATGCACTGATATACCAAATGCGGACACATCATCATAAATTATGGCCATGACCTTGGTCACCTTTTTTTGGACGATGGTCATCTTTTTGAATCCTTGAATTGTTCGATAATTTCAGCAAATGTGTAAAAACTCATTTAAATGTTCGAAAGCAGCTCTCATTGGTATGTGGCCCTAGTGTGTAACAGAGAATCTGAGCGGCCCCATGTCGGAGCAGCGTATGTTTGAAGCTTTGACCTCAAAATTTTGGTACTATGCCCAAACATCGCATACATCCATTCAAATATCCCGCACATCCATTCAGACATACTTCATCTTTTTTAGAATGCATAATTCCTCTTTTATCCCTTCTACTCTTGTTTAAAAGCCTTGAATTAATGTTCATTAATTTCGACAAATGTCTATAATCTCATTAAATGTTGGAAAGCATACATGCATGTGGGTCTATCTAACGGGGAAAGCATCCAAAGTGGGAGTAACGTACCTTAGAAGCATCAACTTTAAAATTTCGGCAAAGCCACCTTAGAAGCTTCAACTTCAAAATTTTGGCAAAGCGCCGAAATATCCCGCCCACTCATTCAAACATCCAGCCCCAAAAAATATTTTATTACACAAATTTAGCCTGAAAGCTTGAAAGGGCATTATACATTGTGTGAAAAAAGGGGGCGATGGCATTTTGAGCCATCATCTTTTTAGTTGCTTCACAACAAAACACATTGTTGTTACTTGGAAATTGGAAAACAAACTTCAAATTTGGAACCAGACATATTGGTTGATTCGTAAAGATGCACCGATCTACCAAATACGGACACGTCATTATAAACTATTTCCATGACCTTGGTCACCTTGTTTTGGACGATGGTCATCTTCTTGAAAGCCTTAAACTGTTCGAAAATTTCAGCAAATGCCAGGAAACTCGTTCAAATACTGGGCGTGTGGGTCTAGACGGTGACAGTGTTTTTGAAAGGCCCACGCTAGAGTAGCGTATGATAGAAGCTTCGACCTCAACATTTTGGTACGGTGCCAAAACATTACACCCATCCATTAAAATATCCCGCGCATCCATTCAAACATGCTTCACCTCTTTCTAGAATGCAAAATTCATCTTCTATACCTACTCTAGAAACAAGAGTCCGAGGGAGCACTGCAATAACAAAAGGATATAGGTGGTAAATTTGCGTTCTCCCAAGTGCATCACCCCATCGATGTTTCCCAGCCCTTCTTCAATATTTACCTGCCCATCCATTCCGACTACACTAGCTTTTTGGACCCACTATGCAAGTGACTCACATGTTAGTGAGCCAGAATTACAGGAAGTAGAGATTACCATGGCTGGTTGTTCAAAATTCAAACTTTTTCTCTAAACCGAGATAAAATCGTTAAAATCATTGAACTTGGTTCGGAAGCTTGAAAATTCATGAAACTTGGGAATTATCCATCAAAAAAATTATACTTCGTGAGAAAACTGGTGTGGTGAGATTTTGAATCACATATAATCTTTGTAGTAGCTTCACAACGGAAGCCATTGTTGTCACTTGGACAATTTAAAATAACTTCGATTTGGATGCACCCTTTATTGTAAACATTGTTTGAAATGCCAATATGCAGTTATGCACCGATCTACCAAACATGGACACGCTATCATAAACTATGGCAAACATATTGCCATGACCTTGGTCATCTCGTTTGAAAGCCATGAATGTTCATACATGGTACACCATATTGTGAAACGGGTTTCTTCGAAATTTGTCAAATTTTAGCATACTTTTCATAGAAACTATGCAGTGCACATAACAAAATACTCTGCGAAAGAAAGACATTGCTTCAATTTATATATTTTTATTTGGAAGAAAATATAGGACTATACGGCAGTTCTCGTTAGTAGATTCGCAGAACAGAAGAAGAAGTTCACTCTGACTTGCGCACTACAAAAAGGCAGCCAACGACTTTGGACGTACTCCGTCTTCCGAGCGTCTGTTTAGCTTCAAAAGATAAGGCTCTAGTGTAACAAATGCTGCTTTGGTGCATCCCACCCCAACCACTTTGTTTTTGTAGGATGGTCCGGCCTATTGCTCTTTCCTTGCGCTTATTTCGCTTTAGGGGGTTGGTTTACAGGGACACTTTTGTAACTTCTTGGTATACCCATGGATTGGCTAGTTCCTATTTGGAAGGTTGTAATTTCTTAACCGCGGTAGTTTCTACCCCTGCCAACAGTTTAGCACACTCTTTGTTTGTACTATGGGGGCCGGAAGTTTCTTTGAAAAGGTCTCAAATTAGGCTGCATTATTAGCATTCATATCAAGAAGTTGAGGGGTTGTTTGGTTAAGCTTATCTACCACTTTTAGCTTTATTTTATAAGCCACTTTAGATTTTTTGCTTTTGGCTTATACCATCATTCCACTATGTCAAAGTAAAAGCTAAAAAACAAAGCCAAAAACACGTTCCTGGCTTTATAAGGAAAAAATCAAAAGCCAGAATTAGAGCCCAACCAAACAACGCCTAAATCTCACAGAACTCTTGGTGTTTCTCCCTTGTTTTAGTACTTGGGTACCTTCAATTTTATTTAACAAAAAATATGACCAAGAAGGTTATCATTGACTTGTAGATAAAATTTTGAGATACTTTCATGAAATTGTGGTAACACCATTCTATTCCACGAATATATATAATCATAAAGTATGAACATATTATTGAGAATTCACGGAATTCTAAACCGTAAAATCTAAACCCCTAAACCCTGACCAAGCAGGTATCGTGCACTTATAGATCAAAATTTGAGATACTTTCATTAAATTGAGTAACACCATTCTATTCCACGAATATAAGAATAAAGCTTGAACATTATTGAAAATTCCCGGAACCTTGATCCCTAGCTGAAGCCGTAAAACTCAAACATTAAACCCCTATACCCCAAAACCTGACCAAGCACGTAGAATGCACTTATGGATCAAAATTTTAGATACTGTCGTTAAATTGGGTAACGCCATTCTATTAGACGAATATAAGCATAAATCCTGAGCATTATCGAAAATTCCCTAAACCCTAAAACCCTCAGCCCAAAAACCCTAACCAAGCAGGTGTCATGCACTCATAGATCAAAATTTGAGATACTTTCATTAAATAAGGTAACGCCATTCTATTAGACGGATATAAGCATAAATCCTGAGCATTAACAAAAATTCGCTAAAACCTAAACCAGAAACAAGCCATAAAACTAAACCGTAAAACCCTAAACCCTCGAACCATAAACCCTAACCAAGAAGGTACCGTGCACTTATGTAACAAAATTTGAGATACTTTCATTAAATTGCGGTAACACCATTCTAATCTACGAATATAAGCATAAAGCTTGAATATTATTTAAAATTCCCAAAACCCTAAAACCTAAACACTAAACCCTAAACCCTTACCGAACACGTAACATGCACTTATAGATCAAAATTTGATATACTTTCATTAAATTGGTAATGCCATTGTATTTGACGAATATAAGCATAAATCTTGAGCATTATTGACAATTCCCTAAACCCAAAACAACCCCTAAAACCTAAAATTAAAACCCCAAACCCTCAAGCCATAAACCCTAACCAAGAAGGTATCATGCACTTATAGATCAAAATTTGATGACAGTATCTATCACTTTTAGCTTTATTTTATAAGCCACTTTAGATTTTTGCTTTTGGCTTATACCATCATTCCACTATGTCGCGTTAAAAGCTAAAAAAAAGCCAAAAACACGTTCCTGGATTTATAAGCCAAAAATAAAAAGCTAGAATTATAGCCCAACCAAACAACGCCTAAATCTCACAGAACTCTTGGTGTTTCTCCCTTGTTTTAGTACTTGGGTACCTTCAATTTTATTTAACAAAAAATATGACCAAGCAGGGTATCATCGACTTACAGATCGATTTTTGAGATACTTTCATTAAATTGCGGTAACACAATTCTATTCCACGAACATATATAACAATAAATTTGAACATATTATTGAGAATTCATGGAATCCTAAACCATAAAATCTAAACCTGTAAACCCTGACCAAGCAGGTATCGTGCACTTATAGATCGAAATTTGAGATACTTTCGTTAAATTGGGTAACAACATTCTATTCCACGAATATAAGCATAAAGCTTGAACATTATTGAAAATACCCGGAACCCTGATCCCTAGATGAACCCCTAAAACCGAAACCTTAAACCCATATACCCCAAAATCTGACCAAGCACATATCATGCACTTATAAATCAAAATTTGAGATACTTTTGTTAAATTGGGTAACGCCATTCTATTTGATGAATATAAGCATAAATCCTAAGCATTATAGAAAATTCCCTAAACCGTAAACCCTAAAACCCTTAGCCCAAAGACCCTAACCAAGCAGGTGTCATGCACTCATAGATCAAAATTTGAGATACTCTCATTAAATAAGGTAACGCCATTCTATTATACGAATATAAGCATAAATCCTGAGCATTACCAAAAATTCGCTAAACCCTAAACCAGAAACAACGCATAAAACTAAACCGTAAAACCCTAAACCGTTGACCCAATAACCCTAACCAAGCAGGTACCATGCACTTATATATCAAAATTTGAGATACTTTCATTAAATTGCGGTAACGCCATTTTATTCCATGAATATAAGCATAAATCTTGAATATCATTTAAAATTCCCAAAACCCTAAAACCTAAACACTAAACCCTAAACCCTAAACCCTTACCAAACACGTAGCATGCACTTATAGATCAAAATTTGATATACTTTCATTAAATTGGTAACGCCATTCTATTTGACAAATATAAGCATAAATATTGAGCATTATCGAAAATTCCCTAAACCCTAAACAACCCCTAAAACCTAAACCTAAAACCCCAAACCCTCAACCCATAAACTCTAACCAAGCAGGTATCATGCACTTATAGATCAAAATTTGAGATACTTTCAATCAATCAGGTAACGCCATTCTATTCGACGAATATAAGCATAAAGCTTGAGCATTACTGAAAATTCGCTAAACCCCCTAAACCCTATTCAATCCATAAAACCCTAAAACCCTAAACCCTCAACCCATAAACCCTAACCAAGCAGGTACCATGGACTTATAGATCAAAATTTGAGATTCTTTCATTAAATTGAGGTAACACCATTCTATTCCACGAATATAACCATAAAGTTTGAACATTATTGAAAATGCCCTAAACCCTAAAACCCTAAACCCTCAACCCCGCCTAAACAACCCTGGCAAATGAGGTATCATGCACTTGTAGATCAAAATTACAAATATACTTTCCTCAAATTGTGCTAATGCCATTCAATTCCACAAATATAAGCATATATAAAGCAGCTTGAACATTATCGAGAATTCCAAAAAAACCTAAACCCTAAACCCCTAAACCCCAAAAACCATAAACCCTCATCCCCTTACCAAGAAGGTATCATGCACTTATAGATCAAAATCCGAGATACTTCCTTTAAATTGCGATAACACCAGTCTATTCCACGAATATATATAAGCGTAAATATATAAATCTTGAACATTATTATTGAAAATTCATAAACCCTAAAACCTAGAAAACCCTAAACCCTAAGTACCAACCTTAAACTCCTAAACTCCTAAACCCTAAACCCTAAAATTCTAAATCATATACCATAAACCCTAAACCCCTAAACCCTCAACCCAAAAAACATGAACCCTAAACCCCAGGCTACATATATCTTATGTGGAAACTAGGGAAGTGGGATTTTGAGCCATACTTATCTGTAGTTTCTTCACGACAAAAGCCACTATCGTTGCTTGATAAATTGAAAATAACTTCAAATTCAAAAGCTTCCTTTGTAAATAATATTTTAAATGCCACTAATACTGACTAATGTACCAAATACAAACATGTTGTTATAAACTATAAGAAAGATATGTCCATGACCTTGGTCATCTGGTTTGAAAGCCATGCATATTCATACATGGTACGCCATATATCATATGACAAAATTAAAGCCATTATTATAGATTGTGGCTTTTAAAATAACTTCTAATATGGAAGCTCTTTTTGTAAACAATGTTGAAATGCCAATATGCACCAATCTACCAAACATGGTCACATTATTATAAAGTATGGTGACACATATGGCCTTGACATTGCTCATCTATTTTTTGAAAGCCATGAATGTTCAAACATGGTAAGCCATATTGTTAAACGAGTTTTTCAAGATTTATAAAATTTTATATATATTTTCATGGAAATTAGCTAATGCACACAGTAAGACACCAACGGAGAAACAAATGGTTGTATTTCATTTTATATTCTGTTTCTTTTTTTAAAATGGCCCAAATTTTGTTTCATTACCATTCAAATCAAAAAAATTAAAATCTTGCAAAACTCTTGGTGGTTCTCCAATATTTGACTAATTCGGTACTTTTAAACTATTTTTCAAAAGTCAAGAGCAAACTATATCACATACTTTGTAGTTGGTAATTGTGGCGACCCTAGATTCTCACCCGGGATTACCAAATTATGCCAACCACCACGATCCCATGATCAGTGCATTGTGGAGAATAACCGACATGATATCAAAGTACACACATCCATTATAGTACGATACAATAAGTCTTACAATAATAGTCTTACAACCTTGCCTCCATGGGCACAAATAGATAATAGCAGCGGTAATAATTAACGTGGAGGACCCGAGTCAAGCCATAGCCCAATAGGTGCCTGACTCGGAGAAACGCCCTAGTTCACGAAGTCGTCACCGTACCCTTCGTTGTCCTCTTCATCCTTCTCATAGTCTGGCCAAGTTGATAGCCAGTGAACATTGCTAGTGAGTACTTCGAATTTACTCACAAAACACCATACAAGAAGTACAAGAGTATGCAATATGGTTGTGGATAGGATGGCTCCAAAGTGGCTATTTGAGAAATCTCTTAGAAGTATAATCTTAACCCTACCACTTTTTGTTTGCCAAAAACCTTTCTAGGGTAAAAATAGTTAGTAAAACTTGAAAATACTCGGCTGGGGTCAACCCTGTTATTCGCTTCCACTGTGGTCATCCCATGACCAGTACTTCATCTAGGTCCGACCATCCCATGGCCCATCCTCCTTTGCCCTTCTACCATCCCATGGTAGAATCTCTTTTTGTAAAACCTTTTTATAAACCAAAACCGGCACTGCTCTACAGAAGTTTGTCCAACCCGTCCTTAACCGCGGACACGGCTATCCAAATAGATTTTTATCCTCTACAGAGGTTGCACACCTTACCCACAAGATCCGATTCATCTGCCACGAACTGTCGTGGATTGTCATACATCAGTATGCGGGTTTCGGATAACCGGACGAGACATTCGGGATAATCCCCTCTTAACACCAGCACCTACCCTATGGGTGTTATTCCCCTCAAAACCGGGATGTTGGACGAGGACCAACCGGAGCGCCTTTTTCCACTCCTCGAGAGTATGCACTTTCAATGACGGGCCCATAGTAACGCGTGGAGGCCTGCCAACCCTTCGTTCCTTCCCCAGGTCCCACCTTTATCGGAGAAGGCCCACCCTCTAGGGATCCATGATCCCCTCTAGTAGTTGCGAGGCACCGGTATTAGAGAGAACCACTTTTAGGTCAAGCCCCTTCCCATATAGGAGTAGTGTGGTTGCACGGGTTTAAGTTGTTATAGCTAGACTGCAAAGAACCATGTGCGTTTTCGTAAACAATTTTTCCTCCGTCTTAAACTTTGGTGCCTCCACCAGTGGCATGAATACCAAAACATTTAAAAAAAATCCTCGACAAGTCCCACTTGCCTAGGTTTTCTGTGCAAAAACTTTTTATAAAACAATCCCTACCTTCGGGTTCCCAACCTAGAGTTTTTGTTAGGCTAAATCGGGGTTTCCAAGGGGTTGTGGTATGTTAGACCACCTGAGCTACTAGGATAAGAGTAGGAGGTCCAAGGGGGAGTACCTAGACAGTGCCATAGGCATAAGTTTGGTGGAGCCAAACTAATACCATAATAATAATTTAGCGAGTAAAACAAATGAAGTAGTAATATAAGTAAAACAAGGTGCATGGAAATAAAGATGGGACAAGTCTCATGAACTTGTAGGTGGCTTCCCTTGGTTGGCATCTTGTTCCTGGTCCTCTTCTTCGAAATCTTCCCAATTACCTTCCTCAAATTTGTCCCCGTTCGTATCTATCGCCGAAAAGGTAAATTATAAGCAAGCCACTATACCAAGCATCACCCAAAGCACAAACAATGAAATCAGTGCAGAACAATTGCACAACTGAACCAATCCAACCACATGGTAGTATCTACTGACTCTAGCAATCCTAGGCCATTTAAAAAAATCAAAAAGGTTTCATCAAACTTAAATGGTGGTTTTTGTGGTTAGGACTAGATTAGCACTCAAGCAGATATTTCGACCAATATAAGTTGGTGAAAGTTGACCACAAAATACATAACTAAGTAGCTACAGAGGAAACCAAGCTAACCCCACTGGTTTCACAATTTTATCAAAAACCGTTTATTTTTAATAAATAAAATACTAGAAACAGAGCAGAAACTTGTACTAAAATCACCAGGGCAAATCTACAGGGCCATAAATTATGCCCTTCCAGGAAATACTAGTATGTGCAGAGGCCTAACTCAGGGAGTTGGTTTCAGCCCAGAATTAGCTTCACAAGAACCTCTGGATAATAAATAAGAACTCTATGTCCATAGCTTACAAAAATAAGAATAGAGGCCTCATACATCCAAAAAGGATGACTCTAGTTTTGCACAGAAGACAATTGCAAGGGAAATGCCTGGGACTTGGTTTCACATTTTTCAGAGCTCTAAAAGTGAAACCATGCATTTATTACTCTAAACAGACACTTTTTACCATAGAAATTCTCAGTAAAGATACAGACAAGCTTTGGACTAGCTACCAAGGACTTGCACTAGGGAATTACCAGGGCTACTCTACAAAATTGGAATCATGCCAGAACACTACACAGATTTTAATTGGTGGAATTAAAGTTACAGAACAAGTTTCTGGAAATTAAAATTTCCTAAAAAGATAAGAAATGGGGGCAGTTCAGAGGCTGGGTCACGGCCCACCACGGAGCTAGGTCGGCCCGCGTACACGGTGGCCTATGCGGGGTGCTGGGGATTTAAATCCCGTAGCGGGGCCCGCATGCCATAGGCATAGCGAGGCGAAAGGGTATCTGGCGATGTTGTATGTTGGATTAAAATCCAGATCGACGGCCCGCAGCGCGTCTTCTTCTCGGATCGAGAACTCCGGCGAGCTAACCCTAGCTGGCATGGGCGGGGCTCGGGGTGGCTCACCTAGGGGCGGAGAGGGGTCAGCGACGGTGTGGTTCAAAGCGGTCAAAGGATGGGCGTCGAAACAGGTACAACACGGCGGCTCCGGTTGTCTGGATGCGTCGCGACAGCAACGGCACGGCTCGGGACTATCGGCCTCCACGCAGCTTCGGCGTGCCCGCCGACAAGAAAATCCAGAGGGTAGGGGGATTAGGGCCGGTTTAGGGAGAGGAGTGAAGTGGGAGGGGTGCATGGGGGAGAGGAGTGAAGTGGGAGGGGTGAAGTGGGAGGGGTGCACGGGAGATTTACAATTCCGCTAACTTCTTTCCATTAAAGTTTGTCTTCACAGGGATGAAATGGGCGACCTTGGATAGGTAGTCGACTATAACCCAGATTGAGTCGTGACCTCTGTTGGAGGTAGGTAAGCCTGTGATAAAGTCCATCCCAATCTTTTCCCATTTCCACTCTGGAATCTTCATGGGTTGCAGCAATCCAGCGGGTCGCTGGTGCTCAGCTTTGACTCTCTGGCATATATCGCACTTAGCTACGAACAAAGCGATTTCGCGCTTCATTCCATTCCACCAGAATTGTTCCTTCAGGTCCTGATACATCTTGGTGCTACCGGGGTGGATGGAGTAGAGGGTCTCATGGGCTTCCTTCATAATCATCTGCGTCAAGTCATGCTTGTTGGGTACGCAGATGCGCCCTTTGTACCATAGTACACACGTGTCGTCAACTTTAAATCCAGGTACAGTTTCTCTCTCCATTCTTCTCTTAATGCCTTCAATACTTTTGTGACCTTTCTGAGCTTCTTTGATTTGGGCTAATAAGGTCGGTTTTAGTTCCAGATGGGCTAGGAATCCAGGGCTGACTATCTCAAGTCCTAGCCTTTCTAGTTCTCGACTTAGTTCTGGTTGTTCTTTTACGACCATAGCATTCAGGGAACATGGTTCCCGACTCAGGGCATCAGCTACAACATTAGCCTTGCCCGGGTGATAGTGAATGCCAAGATCGTAGTCCTTTATCAGCTCAATCCATCATCACTATCTCATGTTCAACTCTTTTTGGGTAAAGATGTATTTCAAACTCTTGTGATCTGTGTAGATCTTGCAGCAATTCCCCATCAGATAGTGGCGCCATGTCTTAAGTGCATGAACCACGGCTGCGAGCTCCAGGTCATGGGTGGGGTAGTTCATCAAATGTGGCTTTAGCTGTCTGGATAGATAGGCGATGACCTTGCCTTCGTGCATAAGAACACTCCCGAGTCCTAACTTGGAGGTGTCGTAGTAAACTTCAAAGTTCTTGGTGATATCCAGCATGGTCAGGACAGGGGCAGACACTAGTCTCTTCTTTAGTTCCTGAAAACTCTCTTCACACTTCTGGGTCCACTCGAACTTCTTATCCTTCTTCAGTAGTTGCGTCATTGGCCTCGCGATACTTGAGAAACCTTCCACAAATTTACGGTAGTATCCGGCTAAACCCAGAAAGCTTCGGATTCCCAAGGGGTTTGTGGGGGCTTTCCATTCTATAACCGACTTAATTTTGGTGGGGTCGACTGAAATTCGTCTTGCACACAGGATGTGGCCAAGGAATCCAACTTCCTTTAACCAAAATTCGCACTTGTTTAACTTAGCATACAGTTGATGCTCCCTGAGGGTTCCCAGTACGACTCTCAGGTGCTGCTCATGCTCGGCTTCATTCTTGGAGTATATGAGGATGTCGTCGATGAACACTACGACGAACTTGTCCAGGTAGGGCATGAATACCTTATTCATGAGGTTCATGAAATAGGCAGGGGCGTTGGTTAAACTGAAAGACATACCTGTGTATTCATAGAGACCGTACCGGGTGGTAAAGGCGTTCTTGGGAATATCTGACTCTCAAATCTTGAGTTGGTGGTATCCGGTGCGGAGGTCTATTTTGGAGAAGATTTGGGCTCCATTTAACTGGTCAAATAGATCTTCGATCTTAGGTAAGGTATACTTGTTTTTGATTGTGACTTCGTTGAGCTTCCATTAATCAGTCACTAGCCAGGTGGTTCCATCTCTTTTATCCACAAAGAGAACGGGTGATCCCCTAGGGGAGGCACTCGGCTGTATGTGACCCTTGCGTTCGAGGTCGTCCAACTGTTTCTTCAACTCGACCAGTTCTTCGGGGTTCATACGGTAAGGCCTCTGAGCTATGGGAGATGTTCCAAGTAGTAGTTCTATGATGAAGTCGATATCCCTATCAGGGGGCATACCGGGTAACTCTTCCGGGAACACATCCGGATATTCACAGACTACGGGGACTTGATCTAGAGAAGGTCCAGCTATACTTTTCTGGCAATAGATTCAAGATGAGGGCATAGTTGCCTTATACTCGACTTGTATTCCATCACTACTTGTCAGGGATATGGACTTTCTGACACAATCTATGATTCCATGGTACTTGGTCATCCAATCCATTCCTAGGATCACGTCTAGACCTTGGGTTCCCAAAACTATTAGGTCAGCCGTGAAGGTTTTACCATGGATAACTATGGGGATATCTCGGCAGACGGATTGGGTTTTGGCCGTCGAACCGGGTATTTGTACTAGCATGAGTCTGTTCAGCTGACTAGGTTCTATCCCACTTCTTTCCACAAACGGCTTCGTAACAAAAGAATGTGAGGCCCCAGAGTCAAACAGTACTATAGTCGGGATGGAGTTGATAAGGAACATACCCAAAACAATGTCGGGGGACTCCTGGGCTTCCTCAGCAGTGATGTGGTTCAGATGTCCTCTGGCAGCATTAGCAGGCTTCTTGGGGGCGGCGCCCTTAGCTGGGGCTCCCGTGGTGTGACCTTGATTCTGGCGGGCTGCATTGGGGTGAGGTGTGTTATCCTTCTTCCTTTCAGGACATTCACGGGAGAAGTGCCCCACTTGACCATAGTTGAAGCATCCAGCAGTATTGGGGCGGGCATTGGTGTTGACAGGACCTCTTGGGGCGGGTCTTGGGTTCCCGCCTCTAGGGCGAGGGTTGTTGTAGTTACGATTGGGGTTGTTGGGGTGCAGAGCATAGGACGGAGTCCTCTGGGGGTGGGCGTGCAGGCCTTCAGGGTGGCATGCTTCACGACCTCTGTCCACTGGATCCTCCCTTTTGCATCATCTGGCGCTTGCGATTCTCAATCACTCCCTTGCGCTTGTTCTCTACCAGTATGGTGGCATCGATAAGTGCATCTAGTTCCTTGAATCCTTGGGCTACCAGGTGGCACTGTAGTTCATCTTGGAGTCCATTCATGAAGGTATCCACCTTCTTCTCTTCAGTGTTGGTGTCATCCGGCGTGTACGGGGCCAGATTAGTGTACTTCTCTAGGTATTGAAGCATGGACATTCCTCCCTACTTCAGATCACGGAATTGATCCCTCATCCTCCTTATTATACCAGGTGGGATATGACGTTTGCGGAACCTTTTCTTGAAGTCTTCCCAGGTGATGGCTTGTCTTGCGGGCAGAATCCCCTTGACACGTATCCACCAAGTCCTAGCTTCTCCCGCGAGAAAATGAGTGGCCAAGGTGACTTTCTCATTCTTTCCTACACGGGCAACCTCCAGGTTATTCTCAATGGTGCAGAGCCAGTCATCTGCGTCAAGGGGATTTGTGCATTTGGTGAACACAGGTGGGTTGGTGTTCTGAAAGTCTCTAAGTCTGGATCTCTGCTCTTTGCCCTCGGGGTCGGGGGTGTTTCCAGCTGCGGCTTGCACCAGCTGCTGGAGAGCGGCGATGTTGTCTTGGCGTTCCTCATTGGCGGCTTGGCGGTCTTGCATGAACATCTGCAGGAGCTGTGACATGGTTGGTGGTGGAGGGGGTCCGCTTGGGCGCACCATCCTGAAGGTGCATGATTTGGAGGGGTTACCAATGGGGCGGTTTGCAACACAAACAACAAGGTACGGGGAGGAATTAACTAATCGAACAAGCACTCATAAGAAGAACGGGTGCTTAGGAGCTACGAACTCATAGAGATAACAACCAAAATAACCAAGTTCATGCGTCACATCCCGACGCTAGACGATACTACTAGTTCAACCATACAAGCAAGCAGAAAGCAGACAAATCGCCACTCAAAAGGGGGAGACGGCGATATTCTCACTTGCTCTCATAGACTAATCGTGAAACCTATTCTGAGTCGTGATGTGCAGTGGTGTCTTCCTCAATGATGACCTCAGCATCTTCCTCAGACTCAAAAATGCGCTCTTCGGGATCCTCTTCTTCCTCACCTATCTGATCATCATCCTCAGGTTCACTCTGTGGCTCCATGTCAAAATCCTCCTTGTAGGCGGCATCATTTTCGGTCTCATTCAGCAGGTCATCGTTGTCCTTGTCGAGCTGGGTGCATTCCTCCTCCAATGCTTCTATCCGGGCCTCCATGGTCACTAGGAGTTCCTTCTGCTCCTTAGTGGTCTTCATGAGACGCTTGTTCCTTGCCACAACCGCCTGCTTGTTCAGCTTGGTCTGACCGTGCTCCAGTTTCTCGATCCTCAAGTCCTCTAGTCCGACTTGACGATACATGTTGAACACTACTGCCATCTACAAAATTTTAGTTAAGTTTAAGTTAGTGAGCAGTGTGCAAAATTTTATATATGCAGAAATGTAATTTAATGCAAGTTGTTTTTGAAATAGAGAGGATGACGGATAGGCAATATTTTTGCAAATATCAAACTCCTTCCTTTATAAAGAAAATAGTTTTTGGGGTCCGGGTATAACGTCCAAGCTAACTAGGGTCTCCTAAGGTCAGGATGGCTGTGATACCAAGTCTGTGGCGACCCCGGATTTTTACCCGGGATTACCAAATTATGGCAACCACCACGATCCCATGATTAGTGCATCATGGAGCATAACCGACATGATATCAAAGTACACACATCCATTATAGTACGATACAATAAGTCTTACAATAATAGTCTTACAACCTTGCCTCCATGGGCACAAATAGATAATAGCAGTGGTACTAATTAACGCGGAGGACCCGACTCAAGCTATAGCCCAATAGGTGCCTGACTCGGAGAAATGCCCTAGTTCGTGAAGTCATCACCGTACCCTCCATTGTCCTCTTCATCCTGCCCATAGTATGGCCAAGTTGATAGCCAGGGAACATTGCCAGTGAGTACTTCGAATGTACTCGCAAACCACCATACAAGAAGTACAAGAGTATGCAATATGGTTGTGGATAGGATGGCTCCAAAGTGGCTATTTGAGAAATCTCTTAGAAGTATAATCTTAACCCTACCACTTTTTGTTTGCCAAAAACCTTTCTAGGGTAAAAATAGTTGGTAAAACTTGAAAATACTAGGCTGGGGTCAACCCTGTTATTCACTTCCACTGTGGTCATCCCATGACCAGTACTTCATCTAGGTCCGACCATCCCATGGCCCATCCTCCTTTGCCCTTAGACCATCCCATGGTCGAATCTCTTTTTGTAAAACCTTTTTATAAACCAAAACCAGCACCGCTCTACAGAAGTTTGTCCAACCCGTCCTTAACCGCGGACACGGCTATTCGAATAGATTTTTATCCTCTAGAGAGGTTGTACACTTTACCCACAAGATCTGATTTATCCGTCATGAACTGTCGTGGATCGTCATACATCAGTATGCGGGTTTCGGATAACCGGACGAGACCTTCGGGATAATCCCCTCTTAACACCAGCACCTACCCTACGGGTGCCATTCCCCTCAAAACCGGGACGTTGGGCGAGGACCAACCGGAGCGCCTTTTTCCACTCCTCGAGAGTGTGCACTTTCAATGAGGGGCCCATAGTAATGCGTGGAGGCATGCCGACCCTTCGTTCCTTCTCCAGGTCCCACCTTTATCGGAGAAGGCCCGCCCTCCAGGGATCCCCGATCCCCTGTAGTAGTTGCGAGGCACCGGTATTAGAGAGAACCACTTTCGGGTCAAGCCCCTTCCCATATAGGAGTAGTGTGCTTGCACAGGTTTAAGTTGTTATAGCTAGACTGCAAAGAACCAGGTGCGTTTTTGAAAACAGTTTTTCCTCCTTCTTCAACTTTGGTGCCTCCAGCAGTGGCATGAATACCAAAATATTTAAAAAATTCCTCGACAAGTCCCACTTGCCTAGGTTTTCTATGCAAAAACTTTTTATAAAACAATCCCTACCTTCGGGTTCCCAACCTAGAGTTTTTGTTAGGCTAAATCGGGGTTTCCAAGGGGTTGTGGTATGTTAGACCACCTGAGTTACTAGGATAAGAGTAGGAGATCCAAGGGGGAGTACCTAGACAGTACCATAGGCACAAGTTTGGTGGAGCCAAACTAATACCATAATAATAATTTAGCGAGTAAAACAAATGCAGTAGTAATATAAGTAAAAGAAGGTGCATGGAAATAAAGATGGGACAAGTCTCATGAACTTGTAGGTGGCTTGCCTTGGTTGGCAGCTTGTTCCTGGTCCTCTTCTTCGAAATCTTCCCAATTACCTTCCTCAAATTCGTCCTCGTTCGTATCTATCGCCGAAAAGGGAAATTATAAGCAAGCCACTATACCAAGCATCACCCAAAGCACAAACAATGAAATCAGTGCAGAACAATTGCACAGCTGAAGTAATCCAACCACATGGTAGTAGCTACTGACTCTAGAAATCCTAGGCCAGTGAAAACAATCAAAAAGGTTTCATCAAGCTTAAATGGTGGTTTTTGTGGTTAGGACTAGATTAGCACTCAACCAGATATTTCGACCAATATAAGTTGGTGAAAGTTGACCACAAAATACATAACTAAGTAGCTACAGAGGAAACCAAGCAAACCCCCCTAGTTTCACAATTTATCAAAAAGGGTTGATTTTTAATAAATAAAATACTGGAAACAGAGCAGAAACTTGTACTAAAATCACCAGGCCAAATCTACTGGGCCATAATTTATGCCCTTCTAGGAAATACTAGTATGTGCAGAGGCCTAACTCAGGGAGTTGGTTTCAGCCCAGAATTAGCTTCTCAAGAACCTCTGGAAAATAAATCAGAACTCTTTGTCCATAGCTTGCAAAAATAAGAACAGAGGCCTCATACATCCAAAAAGGATGACTCCAGTTTTGCACAGAAGGCAATTGCAAGGGCAATGCCTGGGACTTGGTTTCACATTTTTCAGAGCTCTAAAAGTGAAACCATGCATTTATTACTCTAAATAGACACTTTTTACCACCGAATATCTCAGTAAAGATACAGACAAGCTTTGGACTAGCTACAAGGACCTGCACTAGGGAATTACCAGGGCTACTCTACAAAATTGGAATCATGCCAGAACACTACACATATTTTAATTGGTGGAATTAAAGTTACAGAACAAGTTTCTGGAATTTAAAATGTCCTAAAAAGAAAAGAAAAGGGGACAGTGCAGAGGCTGGGTCACGGCCCGCTACGGAGCTGGGCCGGCCCGCGTACACGGTGGCCTGTGCGGGGTGCTGGGTATTTAAATCCCGTAGCGAGGCCCGCATGCCATAGGCACAGCGAGGCGAAGGGGTATCTGGCGATGTTGTCCGCTGGATTAAAATCCAGATCGACGGCCCGCAGTGCGTCTTCTTCCCGGATCGAGAACTCCGGCGAGCTAACCCTAGATGGCATGGGCGGGGCTCGGGGTGGCTCACCTAGGGGCGGAGAGGGGTCGACGACGGTGTGTTTCGAAGCGGTCGAAGGAGGGGCGTCGAAAGAGGTACGGCACGGCGGCTCCGGTCGTCTGGATGCGTCGCGACAGCAGCGGCACGGCTCGGGACCATCGGGCTCCACGGAGCTCAAGCGTGCCTGCCGACAAGAAAAGCTAGAGCGAAGGGGGATTAGGGCCGGTTTAGGGAGAGGAGTGAAGTGGGAGGGTGTGGCATCCCACTAAAAGGACTACTAGAAAATCGCTGTGTTTTTGTGCATTGCATCATCATGACCGCATGCTCATGTCATTGTGCCACCTTGCATTTGAACATCATCATCAGCATGCATGGTTTTTGTCTAAACTATTTTCGAAATGCCTAGTTTTGTTTTCCAAATATTCCCGTCTTTATTCAAATTAAAACACCGGTCTTCCGGATTATTTTGTTTCGTCTAAAATGGTTTACAAAAGCCCCGTTTTAAATAAATAAAATATTTTAAAATTGTTTTTAGGAGGCAGCCCGCCAGGCCCGAAAGCCCGGTCGGCCACCTCCAGATCAAAATCTAGTCCTGACCCTAGATATGCAATCCTACCTACCCCTGATCCTACCCACTCCCCATCACCGCCGCCACCCTGGCACCCCTCCACCTCACCCTATCCAATCCGTGCTCGCCACCTCACCCCGCATGGCCCCTCCTCCCTCTTTTTCCCTCCCCCAGCCGCCAACTCCGGCCCACACAGCAACACACGCACACAGCCACAGCAAATCCCGCTTGACCCCGCTTTGCCTGGTCCCACCCACGCGAGAGCAGCCTGCCTTGGATCCTTCGCCGCACGCAGCCGCACCCCCACTAGCTCGTGCTGCACGCGCCCCTCCCCCTGGTCCCCGGGCCCCACCCGCAAGAGAAACACACGCCACCGGCAGCTAGGCCCCACCCCGGTCCTTTTTTTTCTGCGCACTCCCGCAACCGTGCGACCCAGAGCCGCATATCCCGCCGCCTTCACGTGATCCCGGCCCCACATCGTTCCCCACCCACGCGAGTAACGCGTTGAGACCACGTCCTTCAGCCCCTTGACCGTCTCCTCTCTCCCTGCCTCGTTCAATCGCTTCGCCCGGGTTCGATCCCGTCGCTAGGGCCCCTCGGGCAGCAGGAGCCCGCAGCCATGCTCTTCCCCGGCCATGGCCGTGCCCCCAGGCCGCCACCTCGCTGCCTCTCGAGCTCCTCTCGTCTTCTCCGCCCGGTCCCCACCTTGCCGTGTCGCCGGCCGCCCCGACCGCACCGCCAAGGCACTCCACGGCAGCTTCCCCCGAGTTCGCCGCCCGCAAGTCTACCTGCCTCTGGCCCGCTCATCCTCATCGCGCTCTTCCCTGCCGCCTCGCTCCGGTCGCCCTCCCCTCCGGCCATCCCTGGCACCTCTGGTCAACGCCGCCGCCGTCTATGCGGGCTCAACCTCGCCGACCCTTGAGCGCCTCCACCCCATCGGGCTCCGCTGCCGCTCCCACATCCTCCTGCCCGAGGCAACACCCGCCACCTCCCTCTCGCCTCGTCGGCGCGTCTCCCTCCCCACGGTTGCCATCTCCGCCAGGCCTCGTCCTCGTGCCGCCGCCTGGCTTGGCCAGAGCACCTTCCTCGCTTCCTCTCTGGCCCTCCAGCACGTCATGCGCCCGGCCAGGTTAGCGCCAGTGCACCACGACCCGTGCTCTCGTCTGATCGGGCGCGTCTTCACGGCAGGGCCAGTTCTGATGCTTGTTTTGGCTGCGTGTAGTGATGCTGCTAAGTGAGTTGTTGATGACCTAGCGGTTTTGCTCTTCCCATCCTATGACCTACCACTACCCAACACCAAGGATGTGCACGGTGACATGCTACCGGGAGAAAGCCGATAGGGTTCGCCAAAGTTTCCTCGGTGACAAGGCCAGCCTGTTGCCAAGATCGCCACCGACAAAGGAACCACCATACCCCAAGCTCTTCCACGCTGACAAGACCGGCCTGATGCCGATGGTTCCGAGGGGTGCACATGGTGTCACACAAGACCAAACCTCGAGCACCAAGACCTCCTTCCTGGTATCCAAAGACGCCGAGCCCTCGGAATGCCAAGTTCTTCATCCCGAACGCCAAGACCGACTTGATGGCGCGAACCCAACAAGATCTTCGCGATGACAAGATCGACACCGACCAGGGCGGATCCAATGATCCTTCGACGCCAAATCAAGTGCTTCTTCCCGGAATGCCAAGCTCTCCTTCCGTTGTCCGAGACCGATCTCGCCGTCCCCGTCGAACCCTGAGACCGGACCCGAACCCCCGGAACCCAAGATCTTCCAAACCCAGATGTGTGACCCTAAGCCCCTATTTGTATAATATGACATTATCAACTATCGCATATTAAATTGTTCATGCATGCATATCTGTCGGTGGTTTGGGGGCATTATGCCGATTCACCGCATGATTAAATATGGAGTCTATAGGCGTGATATTGTTGTCTTATTCCGAACTCCATTTAAATTGCGTAGCGAACCGATACCATGTTTTGCCTTGTTAAGACAACATTTAAATTGCGGGGTATCTGAATAACTGGAACCTATTAATTAATTGTCGGAACCCGGTTCCGCTTAATGTTGCCTAATCGCTTTGCACCATTGCCATGTCATACATCATACATGCATCATGCCCGATCTTCTTTGTAGTATTAAATAGTGCATCCGGTGTTTCTTTTAGTGATTTGCTTCTTCGCGGATTAGGCCATTGAGTGGATGCAAGTGTCGACAAGTTCTTCAGATAATGATCCGTCGGTAGTGTTTCCCAGGCGAGCATCTCTCCCCCTTCTACCTATTTTGCATTTATAGTCTTTATTTCCTCATGTTGATCTATTTCTATCCGTGTCGCAATGCTTTAATTTCCGTGCACCAGTTAAATCTCGTGCAGCCTCTATATTGCCATGGACACCTCCTAATACCTGTTGTTTGGTAGATAGCTGGCCCTGCGAGTCGTAGTTGCTTGCTCAGGTGCAGTCTCGTGTTGTCGAGTACCACAGTTGTTGGAATGCTGGCAGATGTTTATGGTGGAGATGATCATGTCTTTAAATACAACTATTAAATTGCTGGGACAACTAATGAAAGAGGCACCGGTGGGCAATATATGCTATTTGGTTTTTCATGTCCACTTGTGTCCCGTAGGCCCCGAGTACTTGGTACCCATTCCTTGACTATTCGCACTATCCACATACGGGAGACTCTATGAATCCCCCTTAGCCAGATCTTGATTCATTTCTTATTTCTTGGAGCCACTAGTAGTTTGGCGCTTTATTACTATCCTGTACTTATGCCATGCTTACTGCTTTATTTACGATTGTGCGTGGAGCACCTGTACTGTTTTGGAAAGTGGAATGTTTTCGCGGTATCAACAAGCCCAGTCACACTTTCGGGTTCCTAGTCGTTTACAGCCATTGTCACAAACCCTGGGTCTGTCTCGGAGCAGGCCAACTTTGTTGCAGGGAGCTTAGTGGGGTGCCCCCCTGAAATAATTTATGAATCGTGTGATTGCTTTGTCGTGAAAGCCTCGTTGGGTTTTGAGTTGGTTTTTCCGAGGTTGATCGTGTGTGTGTGTTGCTATCTGTGCACCCCTGCAGGGTAAATCTTTCTGAAAGCCGTGTCCGTGGTTATGGACGACTTGGAGCACAGTATCTCGATCATAGACAAGCATAACTAAAGTAGTGCTATAAACTTGACTTAATATATGACTAGTAATCAGATTCAACTATCACGGAATGGATATTAAAATGCCAACAACTGGTGGATCTGGGGTTGTTTTGTGACATGCGGTAACTTCCTAGTAAGTTTTGCAACTCTAATGGAATGTGATAAAAGTGCCAACAATTGCTGGGTTTTGGGATTCCTCAGGACAATTATATCTGACTAGTAAATGTTCCAACTACAATGGAATGGTGATTAAAACTGCCCACTACTTATGCTATCAGGATGACTCATGCTATCAATATCTGATTAGTAAGTGCTTCAACTATAACGGAATGAATCAAACTGCCAACCGTGTGAGTTCCTCGGTTCTGACTTTCTCGTTTGGTCTCGAGGGGGAATGCCAGGATGGGTATGTTTGTTGTTAGTATCAGGTTGGATCCGAATAGGTCTCTCTTATCTCTCTCTGATAGTCACCGGTATTACAGAGTCTCTATAGGTTGTTTCGTGCCGTTGCGCTGCCGCTTCAGTCCACCATACCAGTGTAGGCGAGGACCGCCGAATTCTAGCCTCGCCATGTACTGGCCTCAGTACTAACGCTTCTCTTTTTCATTTGCCCTTTGTCACACCCTTTTTGTTTTAGCAGGTTTGAGATTGACGTCGTTAGCAGGGTTACCCTTTCGGCTTGGCCTAGGCATAGTTATGGACGCCATTGGTTATTCTTCCGGGCTCTTAGTCCCATTTGCATCTTGTCCGTACTCAGACGCTGTATCGTTTTCAAGGTGATTTGGACCTTTGTAGTGTATATCTGTATTCTTGACTCTTGGAGTCGTGCTGTATATATATATCTGTTCTGTGGGTCCCATCGAGGACTGTTGTGTAATGGTATTACTTCGTTTTCCACCCGCACGAAAGTGCCTGGTGGGCGTCCTTGAATCGTTTCTATGAGGGTTTGGCGGAAAGGGCTAAAACTTGCATAGGGCCGATTCAAGGGTGTTACAGAGTGGTATCAAAGCTCAGCAGTTGCGATACCCCACAAGTCCAGCCTATAGGATAACCTAGCTAACGGACGATCTAGAGTGCCAAAACTATTTTGCAAAATCGGTTGGATAGATCTGATTAGGTCTGCTTTTACTCCTTACCCTCTGCTATTCTCCTCTTACCTCTGTGTGTTTCGAATTCGGTCTCTTATCTTCTCTTCGAGTCCAGGAATTCTCGTGGTTGGGTTTCCGTCGTACCTTCAGGGTTTCGCTTCCTCCTTTGGTAACGGTGCTTCTACATTTGGTCTTCATGCTATCTGAGGGATCCTTCATCTATTGAACTTCTCGTTATGTCTCCTTTTTGCCTTCTTGTGTTTCCAACGTGACGACATCATCTACGCTAGATCCGATGCAGAGTCTACATCACTCTTCTGTTTCCGAACATCGTTTGTCGAGCTCTTCAGTCTGATTCCGAGAGTTGGTTGCATAATTCTCCTATTCGTGTGCCGAGTAATGGTTTGGGTGCGTGATGGACTGATCACCATCCGGCTACTCTTATCATTCGCTTTTCTATATTGAATCGGTGGATCCAGCAATTTTACTCCGTCCACGGAAGCTAGAGGTGGCTTTATTTGTTGATACCTCTACCTTCGCCCTTTGTTCCCGGAGTGTTCTCTTGACGATCACGGACAACGACCTCTTGTTAGTGGTGCCGCGAGGATCAACACGTAGCGAGAGGATTCAGATCATCAGCCTTCTTCCCGGTACCATGAGCCGGATCTCGAGGGGGAGATCCCTTGTTAGTGGTGTGGAATTGTGGCATCCCGCTAAAACCACTACTAGAAAATCGCTGTGTTTTTGTGCATTGCATCATCATGACCGCATGCTCATGTCATCATGCCACCTTGCATTTGAGCATCGTCATCAGCATGCATGGTTTTTGTCTAAACTATTTTCGAAACGCCTAGTTTTGTTTTCCAAATATTCTTGTCTTTATTCAAATTAAAACACCGGTCTTCCGGATTATTTTGTTTCGTCTAAAAATGGTTTACAAAAGCCCCGTTTTAAATAAATAAAATATTTTAAAATTGTTTTTAGGAGGCAGCCCGCAGGCCTGAAAGCCCGGTCGGCCACCTCTAGATAAAATTCTAGTCCTAACCATAGCTACCCAATCCTACCTACCCCTGATCCTACCCACTCCCCATCACCGCCGCCACCCTGGCACCCCTCCACCTCACCCTATCCAATCCGTGCTCGCCACCTCACCCCGCATGGCCCCTCCCTCTTTTTCCCTCCCCCAGCCGCCCACTCCCGCCCACACAGCAACACACGCACACAGCCGCAGCAAATCCCGCATGCCCCCGCTTTGCCCGGTACCACCCGCGCGAGAGGAGCCTGCCTTGGATCCTTCGCCGCACGCAGCCGCACCCCGCTAGCCCGTGCTGCACGCGCCCCTCCCCCTGGTCCCCGGGCCCCACCCGCGGGAGAACCGCACGCCACCGGCAGCTAGGCCCCACTCCGGTCCTTTTTGTTCCGCGCACTCCCGCAACCGCGCGACCCAGAGCCGCATCTCTTGCCGCCTTCACGTGATCCTGGCCCCACACGCCTTGTCCCCGGCCCCACATTGTTCCCCACCCACGCGAGTAACGCGTTGAGACCGCGTCCTTCACCCCCCTGACCGTCTACTCTCTCCCTGCCACGTTCCATCGCTCCGCCCGGGTTCGATCCTGCCGCTAGGGCCCCTCCGGCCGCAGGAGCCCGAAGCCATGCTCTTCCTCGGCCACGGCCATGCCCTCAGGCTGCCACCTCGCCATCTCTCGAGCTCGTCTCGTCTTCTCCGCCCGGTCCCCGCCTTGCAGTATCGCCGGCCGCCCCGACCCGACCGCCGAGGCACTCCGCGGCAGCTTCCCCTGAGTTCGCCGCCCGCGAGTCCGCCCGCCTCTGGCCCGCTCATCCTCGCCGCGATCTTCCCTGTCACCTTGCTCCGGTCGCCCTCCCCTCCGGCCATCCCTGGCACCTCCGGTCAACGCCGCCGCCGTCTATGCGGGCTCAACCTCGCTGGCCCTTGAGCGCCACCACCCCATCGGGCTCCACTGCCGTGCCCGCGTCCTCCTTCCCGAGGCAGCGCCCACCATCTCCCTATCGCCTCATCTGCGCGTCTCCCTCCCCGCGGTTGTCGTCTCCGCCAGGCCACGTCCTCGTGTCGCCACCTGGCTTGGCCAGAGCACCTTCCTCGCTTCCTCTCTGGCCCTCTAGCACGTCCTGAGCCCGGCCAGGTTAGCGCCGGTGCACCACGACCCTTGCTCTCGTCTGATCGGGCGCGTCTTCACGGCAGGGCCAGTTCTGATGCTTGTTTTGGCTGCGTGTAGTGATGCTGCTAAGTGAGTTGTTGACGGCCTAGCGGTTTTGCTCTCCCAATCCTATTACCTACCGCTACCCAACACCAAGAATGTGCACGGTGACATGCTACCGGGAGAAAGCCGATAGGGTTCGCCAAAGTATCCTCGGTGACAAGGCCAGCCCGTTGCAAGATCGCCACCGACAAAGGAACCACCATACCCCAAGATCGTCCACGCTGACAAGACCGGCTCGATGCCGATGGTTCTGAGGGGTGCGCATGGTGTCACTCAAGACCGAACCTCGAGCGCCAAGACCTCCTTCCCGGTATCCGAAGATGTCGAGCCCTCGGAACGCCAAGTTCTTCATCCCGAACGCCAAGACCGACTCGATGGCGCGAACCCGACAAGATCTTCGCGATGACAAGATCGACACCGACCAGGGCGGATCCAATGATCCTTCGACGCCAAATCAAGTGCTTCTTCCCGGAATGCCAAGCTCTCCTTCCGTTGTCCGAGACCGATCTCGCCGTCCCCGTCGAACCCTGAGACCGGACCCGAACCCCCGGAACCCAAGATCTTCCGAACCCAGATGTGTGACCCTAAGCCCCTATTTGTATAATATGACATTATCAACTATCGCATATTAAATTGTTCATGCATGCATATCTGTCAGTGGTTTGGGGGCATTATGCCGATTCACCGCATGATTAAATATGGAGTCTATAGGCGTGATATTGTTGTCTTATTCCGAACTCCATTTAAATTGCGTAGCGAACCGATACCATGTTTTGCCTTGTTAAGACAACATTTAAATTGCGGGGTATCAGAATAACTGGAACCTATTAATTAATTGTCGGAACCCGGTTCTGCTTAATGTTGCCTAATCGCTTTGCACCATTGCCATGTCATACATCATACATGCATCATGCCCGATCTTCTGCGTAGTATTAAATAGTGCATTCGGTGTTTCTTTTAGTGATTTGCTTCTTCGCAGATTAGGCTATTGAGTGGATGTGAGTATCGACAAGTTCTTCAGATAATGATCCGTCGGCAGTGTTTCCCAGGCGAGCATCTCTCCCCCTTCTACCTATTTAACATTTATAGTCTTTATTTCCTCTTGTTGATCTATTGCTATCCGTGTCACGATGCTTTAGTTTCCGTGCACCAGTTATATCCCGTGCATCCTCTATATTGCCATGGACACCTCCTAATACATGTTGTTTGGTAGATAGCTGGCCCTACGAGTTGTAGTTGCTTGCTCAGGTGCGGTCTCGTGTTGTCGAGTATCACAGTTGTCGGAATGCTGGCAGATGTTTATGGTGGAGATGATCATGTCTTTAAATACAACTATTAAATTGCTGGGACAACTAATGAAAGAGGCACCGATGGGCAATATATGCTATTTGGTTTTTCATGTCCACTTGTGTCCCGTAGGCCCCGAGTACTTGATAACTGTTCCTTGACTATTCGCACTATCCACATATGGGAGACTCTATGAATCCCCCTTAGCCAGATCTTGATTCATTTCTTATTTCTTGGGGCCACAAGTATTTTGGGGCTTTATTACTATCACGTACTTATGCCATGCTTACTGCTTTATTTACGATTGTGCGTGGAGCACCTGTATTGTTTTGGAACGTGGAATGTTTTCGCGGTATCAACAAGCCCAGTCACACTTTCGGGTTCCTAGTCGTTTACAGCCATTGTCACAAACCCTGGGTCTGTCTCGGAGCCGGCCAACTTCGTTGCGGGTAGCTTAGTGGGGTGGCCCCCTGAAATAATTTATGAATCCTGTGATTACTTTGTCGTGAAAGCCTCGTTGGGTTTTGAGTTGGTTTTTCCGTGGTTGATCGTGTGTGTGTTGCTATTTGTGCACCCCTGCAGGGTAAATCTTTCGAAAAGCCGTGTCCGCGGTTATGGACGACTTGGAGCACAGTATCTTGATCATAGACAAGCATAACTAAAGTAGTGATATAAACTTGACTTAATATATGACTAGTAATCAGATTCAACTATCACGGAATGGATATTAAAATGCCAACAACTGGTGGATCTGGGGTTGTTTTGTGACGTGTTGTACCTGCCTAGTAAGTATTACAACTCTAACGGAATGTGATAAAAGTGCCAACAATTGCTGGGTTTTGGGATTCCTCAGGACAATTATATCTGACTAGTAAATGTTCCAACTACAACGGAATGGTGATTAAAACTGCCCACTACTTATGCTATCAGGATGACTCATGCTATCTATATCTGATTAGTAAGAGCTTCAACTATAATGGAATGAATAAAACTGCCAACCGTGTGAGTTCCTCGGTTCTGACTTCCTCGTTTGGTCTCGAGGGGGAATGCCAGGATGGGTATGTTTGTCGTTAGTATCAGGTTGGATCCGAATAGGTCTCTCTTATCTCTCTCTGATAGTCGCCAGTATTACAGAGTCTCTATAGGTTGTTTCGTGCCGCTGCGCTGCCGCTTCAGTCCACCATGCCTGTTTAGGCGAGGACCGCCGAATTCTAGCCTCGCCATGTACTGGCCTCAGTACTGACGCTCCTCTTTTTCCTTTGCCCTTTGTCGGCACCCCTTTCGTTTTAACAGGTTTGAGATTGACGTCGTTAGCAGGGTTACCCTTCTGGCTTGGCCTGGGCAGGGTTATGGACGCCATTGGTTATTCTTCCGGGCTCTTAGTCCCATTTGCATCTTGTCCGTACTCGGACGCTGTATCGTTTTCAGGGTGATTTGGATCTTTGTAGTGTATATCTGTATTCTTGACTCTCGGAGTCGTGCTGTATATATTTCTGTTCTGTGGGTCCCATCGAGGACTGTTGTGTAATGGTATTACTTTGTTTTCCACCTGCACGAAAGTTCCTGGTGGGCGTCCTTGAATTTTTTCTATGTAGGTTTGGCGGAAAGGGCTAAAACTTGCATAGGGCCGATACGAGGGTGTTACAGAGGGGTGCATGGGGGAGAGGTAGAGCGGGGAGGGGAGAACCTTCCCGTTCGTCGTCGGCACCAAGGCGGGGTGGAATAGCAGAGCAGGAGGGAGAGAGCTAGAGGCTCTGCCTTTGCTCTAGGGTGGCGCTGGGGAGCTCTGGGTGGAAATGAGGAGCGGGAGGAGCCCATGGGGGGTGGGATAGCCTTTAAAAGGGGCATTGCCAAAGGTGGTGCACCGGGTGCACGGCGAGGTGGTGGGGGTCGCGCTCGGAGCTGGGGATTGGCCAGGAGGGACGATGGCGACGCCATGGGGGTGGCCTGGGGACGGTCTTACCCAAGGGGGCTGGCTGGGCCTACTGGACTGCGAGAGGGGGCGTACGGTGCGCGGTGCGGGGAAGCTGTTCGACGGGGCAGCACGGAGCGGTAGCATGCTGTCCGCGCGGTAGGGCCTGGGCGGAGTAGGAGGGGTAGGGAGCAGTAGGGGGAGGGGTCCTCCTCGGTCCACTTCACGGTTTTGCACTGAGAGAGAGAGAAGAGGGAACGGGACCGGGGGTAGTCGCCTGAGTTGGACGCCGTGGGTTGGGGTGGCTGCGCGCGCGGGAGAGAGAGGGGTAAGGGTGGAGGGAGCGCCTAGGGAGAGGAGCTGTCCCTGGTGGGGCCAAATGGGACAGGAGAGAGGGAGGGGATTGCTAGTTCTCGAGGTGGGAAAGATCTTGCCTGATCTCTTGTGTCCTTCCTCTTTGTAGTATGTTTGAGCGTGCGTGCGGGCTGGGGGGTGGTGCACGGTGGTAGTTGGGGTGGTGCAGCAGCATGCCAAGGCCAGGGAGAGAGAGTGGCACGAGCAGGGAAGAGGGAGGGGGTTTTGGGGTGATCTTGATGAGTGTTAGTGAGGTGGCCACTTTGGGGGCTTACCATTTCGGGTTAGGGCCACCAATGGAAGAGGGAAGGGTTCAGGGTGGTAAAGGGTGACTTGGTGATCAAGCTTAGGCCATGGTTGATCCTTGGATCACAGCCAGATGCTCACAAGGTCCAACCAAACTTGGAATAAAAATAAGGGTGTCATTCCTTAAGTGATCACTAGAGAGGAAAGCACCTACATGCAAGAGGCTAGGGCTAGGGGTTTGACCAAGACTAAGTGGTGGTTCACAGGTACTAGTAGCCTAGTACCACTTGGTACTCTTGCATGGTAGGGAAGGAGAAGGATTTACTCAAACCATGGCTCCAAAGTTGGAGGAGAATTAGCTTTCCCAAACTTAGCCAATTTATGGGTGGGTGAACCCTTGGTGGTCACACAAGCATGTAGACTAGCAAACAGGATTACTAAAACAACACAAGTGATCAAAAAATTCTAAATAAGCTAGGCATATAAGCACACAAGTAGAAAAATTTTACTTCCCCCTACTTTCTACCTTCCCAACCCTCAACAAACATGGATGTAGAAAAAAATGGGATGTTACAGACCTTCCCCTTAAAAGAATATCATCCCGAGATTCGCTAGTTTTGCTGATAGGACATGGGGAAATTCCTTCTGGAGGAAATCCTCACGTTCCTAGGTGGCTTCGTCTTCCGAATGGTTGCTCCACTGTACTTTGTAGAAGTTTATGTTCCGACGCCGGGTGAGCCTGTTAGCCTTCTTTAGCATCTTGATGGGCACCTCACGATAGGTTAAATCACGGTTGAGGTCAATGGCTTGAAAGTCAATCTCTTTGAACGCTTCGGGCTTGTTGGGTGTTTGAAGGCACTTTCGGAGTTGGGACACATGGAAGACGTCGTGGAACTCCGCCAATTCCTTGGGTAGTTCTAGTTGGTAGGACACTTGTCCTCGTTGGGCGAGGATCTTGAAAGGCCCAATATACCTGGGGGCGAGCTTCCCTTTTTCATGAAACCTCTGCATTCCCTTGAGGGGGAGACACGAAGATACGCGAAGTCTCCCTTGCTGAAACTCACTTCCTGGCGTTTGTTGTCGGCATAGCTTTTCTGACGAGACTGGGCAGCTTTCAAGCGATCTCGAGCTAGCTGTACTTGCTCTTCTGCTGCCTTGATCACATCCGGGCTGAAGATTTGGCTCTCTCCAGTCTCGGTCTAGTTAAAAGGGGTTCTACACTTCCTTCCGTAGAGGAACTGAAAGGGTGCCATCTTCAGACTGGCTTGGTAACTGTTATTGTAGGAGAATTCTGCGAATGGCAGACAGTCCTCCCACTTAGCTCCGTAGGCTAGAACGCAGGAACGAAGCATACCTTCCAGGACCTCATTGACTCTCTCTGTCTATCCTTCGGTCTGGGGTGATAGGCGGTGCTAAACGAGAGAGTGGTGCCTAAGGCCACTTGTAACTTGCCCTAGAAACGGGAGGTGAATTGCGGTCCTCTATCCAACACAATTTCCTTAGGGACACCATGGAGACTGACGGTATGGGAGATGTACAATTCCGCTAACTTCTTTCCATTAAAGGTTGTCTTCACAGGGATGAAATGGGCGACCTTGGATAGGTAGTCGACTATAACCCAGATTGAGTCGTGACCTCTGTTGGAGGTAGGTAAGCCTGTGATAAAGTCCGTCCCAATCTTTTCCCATTTCCACTCCGGAATCTTCATGGGTTTGTAGCAATCCAGCGGGTCGCTGGTGCTCAGCTTTGACTCTCTGGCATATATCGCACTTAGCTACGAACAAAGCAATTTCGCGCTTCATTCCATTCCACCAGAATTGTTCCTTCAGGTCCTGATACATCTTGGTGCTACCGGGGTGGATGGAGTAGAGGGTCTCGTGGGCTTCCTTCATAATCATCTTCTTCAAGTCATGCTTGCTGGGTACGCAGATGCGCCCTTTGTACCATAGTACACCCATGTCGTCAACTTTAAATCCAGGGACAGTTTCTCTCTCCATTCTTCTCTTAATGCCTTCAATACTTTTGTGACCTTTCTGAGCTTCTTTGATTTGGTATAATAGGGTTGGTTTTAGTTCCAGATGGGCTAGGCATCCAGGGCTGACTATCTCAAGTCCTAGCCTTTCTAGTTCTCGACTTAGTTCTGGTTGTTCTTTTACGACCATAGCATTCAGGGAACATGGTTCCCGACTCAGGGCGTCAGCTACAACATTAGCCTTGCCCGGGTGATAGTGAATGCCAAGATCGTAGTCCTTTATCAGCTCAATCCATCGTCGCTGTCTCATGTTCAACTCCTTTTGGGAAAAGATGTATTTCAAACTCTTGTGATCTGTGTAGATCTCGCAGCGATTCCCCATCAGATAGTGGCACCAGGTCTTAAGTGCATGAACCACAGCTGCGAGCTCCAGTTCATGGGTGGGGTAGTTCATCTCATGTGGCTTTAGCTGTCTGGATATATAGGCGATGACCTTGCCTTCCTGCATAAGCACACTCCCGAGACCTAACTTGGAGGCGTTGCAGTAAACTTCAAAGTTCTTGGTGATATCCAGCATGGTCGGGACAGGGGCAGACACTAGTATCTTCTTTAGTTCCTGAAAAATCTCTTCGGACTTCTAGCTCCACTCGAACTTCTTATCCTTCTTCAGTAGTTGCGGCATTGGCCTCGCGATACTTGAGAAACCTTCCACAAATTTATGGTAGTATCCAGCTAAACCCAGAAAGCTTCGGATTTCCGAGGGGTTTGTGGGGGCTTTCCATTCTATAACCGACTTAATTTTGGTGGAGCCAACTGAAATTCCTCTTGGAGACAGGATGTGGCCAAGGAATCCAACTTCCTTTAACCAAAATTCGCACTTGCTGAACTTAGCATACACTTGATGCTCCCTGAGGGTTCCCAGTACGACTCTCAGGTGCTGCTCATGCTCGGCTTCATTCTTGGAGTATATGAGGATGTCATCGATGAACACTACGACGAACTTGTCCAGGTAGGGCATGAATACCTTATTCATGAGGTTCATGAAATAGGCAGGGGAGTTGGTTAAACCGAAAGACATAACTGTGTATTCATAGAGACCGTACCGGGTGGTAAAGGCTTCTTGGGAATATCTGACTCTCGGATCTTGAGTTGGTGGTATCCGGTGCGGAGGTCTATTTTGGAGAAGATTTGGGCTCCATTTAACTGGTCAAATAGATCTTCGATCTTAGGTAAGCTATAATTTTTTTTGATTGTGACTTTGTTGAGCTTCTGGTAGTCAGTCACTAGCCGGGTGGTTCCATCTCTTTTATCCACAAAGAGAACGGGTGATCCCCAAGGGGAGGCACTCGGCTATATGTGACCCTTGCGTTCCAGGTCGTCCAACTGTTTCTTCAACTCGACCAGTTCTTAGGGGTTCATACGGTAAGGCCTCTGAGCTATGGGGGATGTTCCAGGGACTAGTTCTATGATGAACTCGATATCCCTATCATGGGGCATACCGGGCAACTTGATCTAGAGAATGTCCACCTATACTTTTCTGGCAATAGAGTCAAGATGAGGGCATTGTTGCCTTATACTCGACTTGTATTCTGTCACTACTTGTCAGGGATATGGACTTTCTGACACAATCTATGATTCCACGGTACTTGGTCATCCAATCCATTCCTAGGATCACGTCTAGACCTTGGGTTCCCAAAACTATTAGGTCAGCCGTGAAGGTTTTACCATGAATAACTATGGGGATATCTCGGCAGACAGATTGGGTTTTTGCCGTCGAACCAGGAATTTTTACTAGCATGAGTCTGTTCAGCTGACTAGGTTCCATCCCACTTCTTTCCACAAACGGCTCCGTAACAAAAGAATGTGAGGCCCCGGAGTCAAATAGTACTGTAGTAGGGATGGACTTGACAAGGAACGTACCCAGAACAATGTCGGGGGACTCCTTGGCTTCCTCAGTAGTGATGTGGTTCAGATGTCCTCTGGCAGCATTAGCAGGCTTCTTGGGGGTGGCGCCCTTTGCTGGGGCTCCCTTGGCGTGACCTTGATTCAGGCGGGCTGCATTAGGGCGAGGTGCGTTATCCTTCTTCCTTTCGGGACATTCATGGGAGAAGTGCCCCACTTGACAAAAGTTGAAGTTTCCAGCAGTATTGGGGCGGGCATTGGTGTTGATAGGACCTCTTGGGGCGGGTCTTGGGTTCCCGCCTCCAGGGCAAGGGTTGTTGTAGTTACGATTGGGGTTGTTGGGGTGCGAAGCATAGGACGGAGTCCTCTGCGGTGGGGGTGCAGGCCTTGAGGGTGGCATGCTTCGCGACCTCTGTCCACTGGGTCCTCCCTGTTGCATCATCCGGCGCTTGCGATTCTCAATCACTCCCTTGCGTTTGTTCTCTACCAGTATGGCGGCATCGACAAGTGCATCTAGTTCCTTGAATCCCTGGGCTACCAGGTGGCACTGCAGTTCATCTAGGAGTCCATTCATGAAGGTATCCACCTTCTTCTCTTCAGTGTTGGTGTCATCCGGCGCGTACCGGGCCAGATCAGTGTACTTCTCTAGGTATTGAAGCACGGACATTCCTCCCTGCTTCAGATCACGGAATTGATCCCTCATCATCTTGATTAGACCAGGTGGGATATGACGTTTGCGGAAACTTTCCTTGAAGTCTTCCCAGGTGATGGCTTGTCCTGCGGGCAGAATCTCCTTGACACTTATCCACCAAGTCCTAGCTTGTCCCGCGAGAAAATGAGTGGCCAAGGTGACTTTCTCATTCTCTCCTACACGGGCAACCTCCAGGTTATTTTCAATGGTGCAGAGCCAGTCATCTGCGTCAAGGGTATTTGTGCATCTGGTGAAGACAGGTGGGTTGGTGTTCTGAAAGTCTCTAAGTCTGGATCTCTGCTCTTCGCCCTCGGGGTCGGGGGTGTTTCCAGCTGCGGCTTGCACCAGTTGCTGGAGAGCAGCGATGTTGGCTTGGCGTTCCTCATTGGCGGCTTGGCGGTCTTGCATGAACATGTGTAGGAGCTGCGACATGGTTGGTGGTGGAGGGGGTCCGCTTGGGCGCACCATCCTGAAGGTGCATGATTTGGAGGGGTTACCAATGGGGTGGTTTGCAACACAAACAACAAGGTACGGGGAGGAATTAACTAATCGAACAAGCACTCATAAGAATAACGGGTGCTTAGGAGCTACGCACTCATAGAGATAACCACCAAAATAACCAAGTTCATGCGTCACATCCCGACGCTAGACGATACTACTAGTTCAACCATACAAGCAAGCAGAAAGCAGACAAATCGCCACTCAAAAGGGGGACATGGTGATATTCTCACTTGCTCTCATAGACTAATCGTGAAACCTATTCTGAGTCGTGATGTGCAGTGGTGTCTTCCTCAATGATGACCTCAGCATCTTCCTCAGACTCGAAAATGCGCTCTTCGGGATCCTCTTCTTCCTCACCTATCTGATCATCATCCTCAGGTTCACTCTGTGGCTCCATGTCAAAATCCTCCTTGTAGGCGGCATCATTTTCGGTCTCATTCAGCAGGTCATCGTTGTCCTTGTCGAGCTGGGTGCATTCCTCCTCCAATGCTTCTATTCGGGCCTCCATGGTCACTAGGAGTTCCTTCTGCTCCTTAGTGGTCTTCATGAGACGTTTGTTCCTTGCCACAACCGCCTGCTTGTTCAGCTTGGTCTGAGCGTGCTCCAATTTCTCGATCCTCAAGTCCTCAACGAGGGTGAGGTACTCCACCGTCTTGTTGTCCAGGCGAGTGCGAACATCATCCAAAGATTCCTGGGTCTTCTGCAGGAGGTACTCCATGTTTTGGATATGCTCACCAAAGTCATAGTGCTGCGGGGTCACGGTGGCGTAACCTCGAGGGTGGCGTCTCCCAAAATGGTAGAACTTGGTTCCCTCAAGCTGCTCACGGTGATGATAGGCAAGGCGTGCTAGGGCCTCTTGAGCCACACGAAGCACACCATCGCCCCAATCCTTCTCTAGCACCTCTACCTTCAGCTCCTCTGAGAAGGGAGGTATTACACCACCTCTCATGGTGCAGACAACTAACCAGTTATTCTCTCCTTCAACCATCCTAGGAATGAAAGCGCCTTGGATCTCCGGTGTGGGACGGCCCACATGCTTGGCCAAGTCCCTCAGTTCAGCCTCAAACAACTAGAGGGGCAAGTCCAGTCCGACTTGACGATACATGTTGAACACCACTGCCATCTACAAAATTTTAGTTAAGTTTAAGTTAGTGAGCAGTGTGCAAAATTTTAGATATGCAGAAATGTAATTTAATGCAAGTTGTTTTTGAAATAGAGAGGAGGAGGCATAAGCAATATTTTTGCAAATATCAAACTCCTTCCTTTATAAAGAAAATAGTTTTTGGGGTCCGGGTATAACGTCCAAGCTAACTAGGGTCTCCTAAGGTCAGGATGGCTGTGATACCAAGTCTGTGGCGACCCCGGATTTTTACCCGGGATTACCAAATTATGGCAACCACCACGATCCCATGATTAGTGCATCATGGAGCATAACCGACATGATATCAAAGTACACACATCCATTATAGTACGATACAATAAGTCTTACAATAATAGTCTTACAACCTTGCCTCCATGGGCACAAATAGATAATAGTAGCGGTACTAATTAACACGGAGGACCCGAGTCAAGCCATATCCCAACAGGTGCCTCACTCGAAGAAACGCCCTAGTTCGCGAAGTCGTCACCGTACCCTCCATTGTCCTCTTCATCCTGCTCATAGTCTAGCCAAGTTGATAGCCATGGAACATTGCCAGTGAGTACTTCGAATGTACTCGCAAACCACCATACAAGAAGTACAAGAGTATGCAATATGGTTGTGGATAGGATGGCTCCAAAGTGGCTATTTGAGAAATCTCTTAGAAGTATAATCTTAACCCTACCACTTTTTGTTTGCCAAAAACCTTTCTAGGGTAAAAATAGTTGGTAAAACTTGAAAATACTAGGCTGGGGTCAACCCTGTTATTCACTTCCACTGTGGTCATCCCATGACCAGTACTTCATCTAGGTTCGACCATCCCATGGCCCATCCTCCTTTTCCCTTCGAGCATCCCATGGTCGAATCTCTTTTTGTAAAACCTTTATAAACCAAAACAAGCACCGCTCTACAGAAGTTTGTCCAACCCGTCCTTAACCGCGGACAAGGCTATTCGAATAGATTTTTATCCTCTATAGAGGTTGTACACTTTACCCACAAGATCCGATTCATCCGCCATGAACTGTCGTGGATGGTCATACATCAGTATGCGGGTTTCGGATAACCGGACGAGACCTTCGGGATAATCCCCTCTTAATAGCAGCACCTACCCTATGGGTGTTATTCCCCTCAAAATCGGGACATTGGGCGAGGACCAACCTGAGCGCCTTTTTCCACTCCTCGAGAGTGTGCACTTTCAATGAGGGGCCCATAGTAACGCGTGGAGGCCTACCAACCCTTCATTCCTTCTCCAGGTCCCACCTTTATCAGAGAAGGCCCATCCTCCAAGGATCCCTGATCCCCTATAGTAGTTGCGAGGCACCGGTATTAGAGAGAACCACTTTCGGGTCAAGCTGTAGCATCCCAATTGTCTAACAATGGTAATGCTACTTGGTCTAGTGATATAATGGCTACTTCCTATATATAATTGTGGCATCATAATTATATCATGCTCATGTCATCATGCCACCTTGCATTCGAGCATCATATAAAACCCCTTTTCCATTTGGTTCTTCTCTCATACACATTATTAATTGTATTTGGTTCTTGATACATTGTATTTGAATCTTGATTAATGATTGATGCCCAAAATGAGTTGGGGGCATATCTTTTATTCCACTCCATCACCTTTCTTTGTCACCACCTTTTAATCCCACCATTCCAATTACCCATGAGCTTGTATTTCTTTTTCTTTTGATATTTATTCTAGCTCATGTGGTTTGGGGTGGATCTAAGTCTATAATTTCTTTTGCTTGGCCTTTATTCCACTTTTTGGGAATGCATAAGAATAATGCCATGTTAATATTATAGTTTTCACAAGAATACAACATGGCATTAATTATTTTGCATGGGCCATGCAAGAGTACCACCACCTTTAGCTCATTTGTTTTTCTCTTGCTTTTAGTGGTTCTTTCTTTGTGGGATCATCTCCATCTCTCTCCACCATTCCCATGTACTCATCAACACCATTCTCCCCTTCATGCATGATTCAAATAAGGCCTTTTTCCCATAAACCTTTGTCTTCCTCTTTTACTTGGATTCTCCTTCACCTCATCTTATGCTAATTCAAGCCCTCACTTTTTCTCTTGGTTTGATCTTATAAACAAGTTTTAAAACCTAAAACACCTAATCAAAGCCTCACCTAGCTTTCTCTCTCTATTTCCCTCTAACCCTAGTTCTACTTTAAACCCTAACCCCTACCACACCTCTCTCACCTCTCCCTCTTTCTACCATGCTGGACCCACCTAGCCACCCTCTCTCCCTGGCCCCACACCTCAGCTAACCACCTACCCCAACCCTAACAAAACCCTAACCCGAGACCACACCTAGCTAACCCGAGTCTCCCCCTCTCTCTCTCTCTCTCTCTCTCGGCCTCTCTTTCTTCTCTTGCTGCCACAAGGCCCCACCTTCCCCTCCTCTCTTCCTCGGCCCCACCTGCAGCCCCTCTCCCTGCCCTGGCCTCCCACGTCAAGCACATGAGGGAGGAGAAACAAAAGGTGGCTGAAGCAACCTTTCCATTCCCAAGCCCCCACGGCAACCCTCTCCCTCTCTCCCTCTTTATCCAACCCCTCACGCCTCCTCTACATCGCCAGATCCATCCCCAGGTCCCTGCCTCTCCTTTTCTTCTTCTTCTCCGACGCCATCGTCTCTCGCCGGCCGCCGCCAGTACCGCCGTCTACCCCTCGTTCCTGCCGGCGTGCGCGACGTAGAAGTGATCGAGGAGACCGAGGAGTTCCCCCTGCTGCTCCCTGTACGTGCCAACAAGGAGGAGGAGCACCAGGATCGCCAGGACCAGCGCCTCCCCGACGAAACCCTAGATCTCCGGTCCGCCAGCACCGCCGACGCCCTGCTGCGCCTCGTGCCGATCCGCCACCACCGACAACCTCGCGGTGAGCCACCGAACTCCCCTGACACCCTCTCGTCCAGCGTCGCTTCCTGGTGGTGCTGATCACTTCAACGAGCACCCTCTGTGCACCGGCGTCGCGCGCGCGTCTGCCCGTCGCCGCGTCGCAGAGACACACCTAGCCGCGCCTGCGGTTCCTAACACCAACCCCTCCCTAGCCCAGCGGTAGCCGCCGCCGCTCGCGCGCACGAGGTCGCCAGTTCGAGCCCCCGCCTCGCCGTGCCGTGCACCGCGCGCGTCAGACCGATCCGTCAGTGAAAGAGAGGAGAAGATCCACAGTGTTCCTCCCCTTTTTGCAGATAGCCCCCTCTGTTAATTCTCGCTCAACCTGTGGTACTCGCGAGCCCCACCAGCCAGCCTCCCTGTCCACTTTACAAAAATGCCCCCGCAATTTTGAACACCCAACCCGTGCTCCAGAACGGCCCCACCTGGCAGTCTCTGCGCGTTCGTTCGCTGTCACGTGGGCCCGTAGCCACCACACCCACCTGTCACCCTCAGTGGCTAGGTAGCGCCGCGGTGGGAAAAATTTTCCTGTGCGCGTGTGCTAAGTCCGTTTGGTCCCACTCGTCAGCGACTGGGGCTAGCTCGGGCTGGGTAACAAAAGTAATTCTGTTTGTCTGTTTTAATAAAAAAATTCAAAATGTTTAAATTCAAATTCAAATCAGATTTTAATAACTTTTAAAATATAAATCCAAATAATACAAATGATATATGTTTTGGAATCAGAAAAATGTGAGGAATTCAAATATGCCATTCAAAATATTGTTTGAGCACTTTAAAATTTCGAGATGATTAAAATTACAATAAAATGCCCTTTTCCTTAATAAATTAATAACTTTAAATCTATAACTCCAAATTTGTCAAATAATATGTCTAAATCGATCAGCGCGACGAGCCCGTTCTATCTAAGCTGTCCTTGTTCTGAATTGAAGCATGCATCATGTCATTATTGAAAATCTGAACTGTTTATGGCAATAAAACTTGACTAAACAAATAATAAAATGCTTTATTCTTGTATTCCACACTTCACCATGCCATGCTACTTTAATGCCATGTAATTGGTGCATAGTTCATCATGGCATGCTTGTTTGCTTGTCGCATCTTATTTATATGCTTGTGCATTTTATTTATGTTGGTCCTTGTTTGTTTGGTTCTTCTTTCGTATAGACGCCGAGCAGGGGAAATATCAGGAACCCCAAGAGTACTAACCAGATCCACCTCTCGCTTCAACTGAGCTACCAGGCAAGCACTACCACATGCTTGCATACATATAGTACCTATTTCCTCTATCTTATTCTTGCATCACTGAGTCGCGATTGCATTAAATTGAATCCCAAGTACTGCATAGCATTTACTTTTAAACCCCACCGAAGCTTGTTCCTCCATCCCATGAGCCATTACTACAGGAGTTGTTTGAGCCATGCGAGTCGTAGAAAAGCATGTGTAGGGTATGTGAGTGTCTGATGGATAACGAGGTACCCAAACAACCTAACCTGAGTAGTAATGGGATAACTAATGAAAGAGGCACCGATGAGCAATATCTGCTATTTGGTTTTTCATGCTCACTTGTGTCCCGTAGGACCCCGAGTACTTGATTCCTGTTCCTTGACTATTCGCACTATCCACATCCGGGAGGCCTTATGGACCCCCCTGAGCCAGAGCTTGATTCATTCTTATTTCTTGGGGCCACAATTAGTTTGGGGCTTTATTACTATCCTGTACTTATGCCATGTTACTATTTTATTAAGATTGTGCGTGGAGCACCTGTACTTTTTTTGATCGTGACACGTTTTCGCTGTATCGACAAGCCCAGTCATATTTTCGGGTTCCCAGTTGTTCACCGCCATCCACACAAACCTTGAGTCCGTCTCGGAGTCAGCTAGCTTCGTCACGGGTACCTTAATGGGGTGGCCCCCTGAAATATTTCTGAATCCTGTGATTGCTTTGTCGTGAATGCCTCGTTGGGTTTTGAGTTGGTTTTTCCGAGGTTGATCGAGTGTATGTTGCTATTCGTGCACCCCTGCAGGGTAAATCTTTCTGAAAGCCGTGTCCGCGGTTATGGACGACTTGGAGCACAGTTTCTCGATCATAGACAAGTATAACTAAAGTACCGTTTTTAATTTGACTAAGAACTTGACTAGTAAATAGTGCAATACTCATGGAATGGTTAATAAAACTGCCAACGGATGATGGGGGTTATTCGTCCGCTTCCTCGTTGGTAAGCGAGGAGGAGGATGGATCTGTTAATTATACTGTTATAACTGTTGTTCTTAATTAACGGACATCCGTCTATCATTGGTTAGGCGGATGGTTAGCGAGTATCTATAGGATTGTTAGATATTATCTTTTGCTGCAATTGCGTCACCCCAGGTTGTGTCCCCTTTAGTGGCATAAATACTTGCTGAGTACCCCTAGGGTCTCACACGATAAATTGTTTGATTCAGATGTACAGGTGTATTCGCAAGATGGATACTGGGTGGAGGAGACAAATGATGTTGGCAACGATCACTCGGTGTAGAGATTTCGGGAACGGGGATCCGTGAGATCTGTGGGCGGGATGTGTTTATTTATGTGGCATCTTATGCCGATTTGCTTCTTATCCGTACTCGGATCTTGTTTCCGCTTCCGCCTGATACTCTGATGTTTGTTGTATGAGGAGCTATCCTAAATTATTATCTCTATCTAGGATATTTGAATCTTGCCGTATGGCGTTGCAATATTTCTATTTCTTTTAGATGGAATGGCTCTAAGGACTGTTGTATGTGGCTTGCATACATACTCATTGGTGTATGTAGTTGATCCCTTCGCCTGCCGATTACGCCGCTCGTTCTTGACCCGATGTTCTGAAAGTGGTTAGGACGGCCGAAAGGTCTACCGTGAGTGGCCCTGGGCCCCATCGTACTATTTTAACCACTTTCATTCATCCAGGCATGTAACTAAGAGCGTAATTCACCGAGGTAGTTACACAAGCCCCTTCCCATATAGGAGTAGTGTGGTTGCACGGGTTTAAGTTGTTATAGCTAGACTTCAAAGAACCAGGTGCGTTTTCGAAAACAGTTTTTCCTCCTTCTTCAACTTTGGTGCGTCCACCAGTGGCATGAATACCAAAACATTTAAAAAAAATCCTCGACAAGTCCCACTTGCCTAGGTTTTCTGTCCAAAAACTTTTTATAAAACCATCCCTGCCTTCAGGTTCCCAACCTAGAGTTTTTGTTAGGCTAAATCGGGGTTTCCAAGGGGTTGTGGTATGTTAAACCACCTGAGCTACCAAGATAAGAGTAGGAGGTCCAAGGGGGAGTACCTAGACAGTATCATAGGCATAAGTTTGGTGGAGCCAAACTAATACCATAATAATAATTTAGCGAGTAAAACAAATGCAGTAGTAATATAAGTAAAACAAGGTGCATGGAAATAAAGATGGGACAAATCTCATGAACTTGTAGGTGGGTTGCCTTGGTTGGCAGCTTGTTCCTGGTCCTCTTCTTCGAAATCTTCCCAATTACCTTCCTCAAATTCATCCTCGTTTGTATCTATCACCGAAAAGGGTACTAGGTGAAAGAGACAGATGATGTTGGCAACAATCATTCGGTGTAGAGATTCCGGGAACGGGGATCCGTGAGATCTGTGGGCGGGATGTGTTTATTTATGGGGCATCTTATGCCAATTTGCTTCTTATCCATACTCGGATCTTGTTTTCCGCTTCCGCCTGATACTCTGATGTGTGATGTATGAGGAGCTATCCTAAATTATTATATCTATCTAGGACATTTGGATCTTGCCGTATGGCGTTGCTATATTTCTATTTCTTTTAGATGGAATGGCTCTGAGGACTGTTGTATGTGGCTTGCATACATACTCATTTGTGTATGTAGTTGATCCCTTCGCCTGCCGATTATGCCGCTCGTTCTTGTCCCGTTGTCTGAAAGTGGTTAGGATGGCCGAAAGGTCTACCGTGAGTGGCCCTGGGCCCCACCGTACTATTTTAACCACTTTCATTCATCCAGGCATTAACTAAGAGCGTAATTCACCGAGGTAGTTACACTCGGGCTGGCTGACCTAGGGGCAGAGAGGGGTTGGCGACGTTGTGGTTCGTAGAGGTTGAAGGAGGGGCGTCGAAAGAGGTATGGCACTGCGGATCCAGTCGTCTGGATGTGTTGCAACAGCAGCGGCACGGCTCAGGACCATCGGCCTCCATGCAGCTCCGGCGTGCCTGCTGACAAGAAAAGCTAGAGGGGAGGGGAATTAGGGCCGGTTTAGGGAGAGGAATGTAGTGTGAGGGGTGCATGGGGGAGAGGTAGAGCAGGGAGGGGAAAACCTTCCCATTCGTCATAGGCACCGAGGCGGGGTGGAATGGCAGAGCGGGAGGGAGAGAGCTAGAGGCTCTGCCTCCACTCTGGGGTGGCGCTGGGGAGCTCTAGGTGCAAAATGAGGAGAGGGAGTAGCGCGTGAGGGGTGGGAGAGCTTTTAAAAGGGGCAGGGCCAGAGGTGGTGCACCGGGTGCACGGCGAGGTGGTGGGAGTCGCGCTGGGAGCTGGGGATTGGCCAGGAGGGACGGTGGCGATGCCATGGGGTGGCCTGGGGACGGGCTTACCCAAGGGGGCTGGTTGGGCCTACTGGACAGCGAGAGGGGGCGGCCGGTGCGCGGTGCGGGGAAGCTGTTCGACGAGACAGCACGGAGCGGCAGCGTGCTGTTCGCGTGGCTAGGGCCTGGGGGAGTAGGAGGGGTAGGGAGCAGTAGGGGGAGGGGTTCTCCTCAGTCCACTTCACGGTTTTGCACCGAGAGAGAGACAAGAGGGAACGGGACCGGGGGTAGTCGTCTGAGGTGGACGTCGTGGGTTGGGGGTGGCTGTGCATGCAGGAGAGAGAGGGGTAAGGGTGGAGGGAGCGCCTGGGGAGAGGAGATGTCCGTGGTGGGGCCAGATGGGATAGGAGAGAGGGAGGGGGTTGCTAGTTCTCGAGGTGGGCAAGATCTTGCCTGATCTCTCGTGTCCCTCCTCTTTGTAGTGTGTTCAAGCGTGCGTGCGGGCTAGGGGGTGGTGCACGGTGGTAGTTGGGGTGGTGCAGCAGCGTGCTAAGGCCAGAGAGAGAGTGGCACGAGCAGGGAAGAGGGAGGGGGTTTTGGGGTGATCTGGATGAGTGTTAGTGAGGTGGCCACTTTGGGGGCTTACCATTTCGGGTTAGGGCTACCAATGGCAGAGGGAAGGGTTCAGGGTTGTAACATCCCAAAACTTCAATCCAAGCTTATCAAGATCAAATCAATCAAATTTGGGGTTAACAAAAACTTTTCCAAAGTTAAAATGAAAGCATTCATATATGTGTGCATTTAAATTAGGAGTTGTTTGAATTTCCATGATTGAGTGATCCAATGCTTGTAAAAGGTTTCTTAGGTGATTTAAACATCATCTACATCATTCCCAAACTTTTCCTAAAGAAAATCAAATAAAAAAGAATTAAAAAGGAGGAATGGTCATTTTGGCAAATTTAACTCTCATGCCTACTTTGGCTATTCCTAGTACTCAAATTTTAACAGAAACAATTCTCGATCTTTGTACCCCTTGCTAGTACACATGATGAGGTACCAAAGCCCACCTTTTGATCTGCTAAAAACAATCTGTAAACTAATTTAAATGACAGTTTAAAATTGAATCTAATGCATATGCATAGATCACCCGGATTTCAAAACCCATCTTTTTGAGCTCCACTTTCAAAACCCTTGCAACCAGAGACTACCTATCATTAGTGAAGAACACCCAAAAATTTTGAACTCAAAATTCAAAAAGAATTTTCATGCGGTCATTTCATCAAACACATGGCAGGCAGAATAAAACACAAATAGCTAGCTCACTGTTTCTATAGGGTTTTGCCACCCAATTGACCACAAAACACTCCCTCTGTCTCCACTTGATCAAACCATGCCATTACCACCCCATCCCCTACACCCTAGTGGCAAGACCAAGCCATGCCGAGCACCAACTCACCGGCCAACCTTGCTCTCACCCCAGCAGACCACCTCCCCCTCTCTCTCCATGTCTAGGAGGTAGCCAGGAGCTCACCGCCACCCCCTGTCCCTTGCCCGAACCCAGAAGTGTAGTGGATCACCGAGCACAAACCGCGCCTAGTGCCACCGCACCATCCCGAGTGCACGCCAGAGCGCTGCACCCGGCACGCGTGCACAAGCCGCTGCTCGACCGCAGCCCGCGCCTACCGCTCCGCCACGACACAGGGAACACGACGGACACGCCCGTTCGCCGCCCAACGCACCACAGCCACCGCTCGCCATGGACACCGCCGCCTCTGCCGCGCAGAGCGCCACCTCGCCCCGACCGCGTGCCACCGCCCCTACGGCCGCATTTAAGCTCTAGAGCACCGCCAGGGAACCACCCATCAATCGCCACCCCCAGCCATACCTCTACCTCGCCGTACCCATGTCGCCACCATCGACCGCCCATCCCGCTCGGTCTCACCGTCGAGCCTATAAAAGGAGCCCTCCCCAGCCTCTCTTCTCCACACCATTCCACTCCCCTCACCTCTCTGAACCTCACCCACCTCTAGCCGGAGAAAGGCGAGCTCTGCCTCGCCGGAATTGGAGCCGGAGCAGCCGCGGCAGGAGGAGAAGGGCGCCATTGATTGCGACCGCCCCAAGCTCCGCCGCGACCACGCCTCGTCTCGCCATCGTCTTCCACGTCGTTTGCTCGCCTCACCGACCCCGCTGGAGCCCTGGTACGCCCCTAGCAGACCCCCACCGAGCCGCTAGGGTTCGAGCTCGCTGGCAACCTGTTCGTCGTCGACGACGACCCTCAGCTGTAGATTCCTATTCTAATCGCACGGCCCACAGCGCGCATACCATTTCGTGTTTTAAGTGCCACTGACACGCGGGACCCCCTGTCAGCTGAGCCCCGCGCCGCGGAGCGCCACTGGGCCGGCCCATTCATTTTCCTGTGCTAGCCCACCGATTCAAATCAGGATTTTTCTTTTTTAGTTAAATCTAGTTTCTGTCCAGTATTTCAAAAATCAATTCTGTGAGTTTTACAAATCCAAATTGCATGAAACTAATTTTGCCTGAAAGGTATGGAAGTAATCTACCCAAGCCCGTTGGATTTAATTCAATTAGAGTTATAGATCTCTCCTAATAAAAATAAGGAGACAAAAGCATTTGTAACTTGCAACATTTTTATAAAATCAACCAAGTTAGAGTTGATTCCAACTCTCAAAAATCACATTTTTCCATAGCTATCCAAGTATGTAATAATATTAAGGTTTACATGCAGTGACTTTGGACTAGTACCAAAATAATGCTATATAGGCATTTCTAGTCACGTTAAATCATTAAATAAGGAACTTAAACCAAAGTAATATTGATCCAACCCTTAAATCTCATTCCCACATGTTAGAATATGTGGTGAGGACATGTGTCCACATGATCCCATATTTTGGTGGTGAATATTAAATTTTAGTTAATTTTTCAATGAGTAGAAATTACTTTTCTAAAATAAAAAGAAGGAAACTTTGATTTAAACTTGTGATGCTTGTGATGATAATAGATCATCAAATGTGTGTCCTAGAATGCTACTTAGCCTAGTTAAGTATTGTTTGGTGATTGTGTATTCCCTATGCATTTATAGACGATAGTACCGACCAAGCTTTCGAGGAGGTGGAGTTCTACCAAGAAGAAGAAGAAGAAAACGTCAACCACTGCACCAACCAAGGCAAGCCACCATTAACAATGCCAGCTACTATTAGCAAGCTAGCACTATCCAAGATTAACCCTTGCAAGTTTGCAAGTGTAGTACTTAGCAAACTAGAATCAAACTAGATGGTTTAGCCAAGATGCTTTAAGCATGCTTGGATCACACTCCCCTTATTTAACTAATAGTACTCCAAGTCTTAGTTACAAGTTTGACCCCTCTTAGGTTCTACAAAGTTCTTTACCTGTTTTGAAGGTAGCATAAAAAGTATAAAACTTGACCTATCTAGAACCCTTTAGATGTCACTCTATGGCATGAGATTGAACCCATCTTTACCACCTTAGTGAACACTCTTAACTTAGTAGTTTAGAGTAGATCAAAAACCTGAGTCACTTTAGATGGGAACACTTGGTGAAAATGAATTATGAAAACCTTGGAATGATGAGTCATTCTATTGAGATGTTTTGACATGTGTTGAGAAACACAAAGGATTGATGTTGATGAAAATGTTCAGGCATAAGCCTGAACTCTTTTATAAAACTGATGGTTGGATTCGGATGCGATACCATTCCAAATTTACCGTACAACCACATTACCTGAATTGGGTAAGGCTTAGCTGGAAATTTATATGCATTAGTATTAGTTCCCTCACGGGAGAGGTTTGAGCTGAGGCTACCTCTCAATGTTGTCCACCTATGCAGTGCCCAAGATGACTGAGGGTCATGGTTGGGAGGCCATGCTCATAGGAGAGGTGCTTATACTAGGGTGTGTAAAGGGAAGGTTATGTTTGATTATCTGCATACTAAGTATGATGATTCAGGGTTATCCCTGACAGATGTATCGAATCTTGTGGTGAAAGTGTACCACCTCTACAGAGTGTCAAACTATTCGAATAGCCGCGTCCGCGGTTATGGATAGTTGGAATGGCCATACTGTTTCGTTGTCAGATGTTTTCTAAAAACTTTGAAAAGAATGATGAACCTTGACTTGACCACAACAGGGTTGTGTTTATGACAATAGCTTCCCAACTTAAGTGATTTTTGGACTTTACTTTATTTTTCTTCGCTTCAGGACTCAGCTTAGGTTTCAAACTTAACTTGATAGTTAAATATAGAGTTAGCATTTTTTAACTTAGAATTATAATACTTGTTAGTGGTAGTTTGCGAGTACTTAAAGAGTACTCATGGCTTTTGTCCCTGGCTATTATCATAGCCAGACTATGAAGGAGATTATCAAGATGATGGTCAGTAGGACGGCTATGATCACTGGACTATCTGCCTTCGTCAGCATTGCATGTGCCCCTGAAGATGGACCCCACTATACGCTATCTTTTATTTCCGCTGCTTGTTGTATTAAGACTGGATCATAAGATCCTTATTTGTGTAAGACCTTATGTATGGTTTGTAATGGATGATGTACTGTGATATCCAATCTGTTATGTCTCGCAAAAATGGTAATCCTGGGATTGCAAGGTATGGCATAACGGGCATCTGGGATTAAAAATCCAGGTGTTGAAAAGGGTGGGGGTGACTTGGTGATCAAGCTTAGGCCATGGTTGATCCTTGGATCACAGCCAGATGCTCACAAGGGCCAACCAAACTTGGAATAAAAATAAGGGTGTCATTCCTTAAGTGATAACTAGAGAGGAAAGCACCTACATGCAAGAGGCTAGGGCTAGGGGTTTTACCAAGACGAAGGGGTGGTTCACAGGTACTAGTAACCTAGTACCACTTGGTACTCTTGCATGGTAGGGAAGGTGAAGGATTTACTCAAACCATGGCTCCAAAGTTGGAGGAGAATTAGCTTTCCCAGACTTAGCCAATTTATGGGTGGGTGAACCCTTGGTGGTCACACAAGCATGTAGACTAGCAAACAGGATTACTAAAACAACACAAGTGATCAAACAATTCTAAATAAGCTAGGCATATAAGCACACAAGTAGAAAAGTTTTACTTCCCCCTACTTTCTAGCTTCCCAACCCTCAACAAACATGGATGTAGAAAAAAATGGGATGTTACAGTAATTAGACATACTTACTTTACATTGTCAAAAAGTCATTTTTTTGGAAACTCATGAAAGTAGGGCATTATCCATCAAATCTAGAATCTCCTTTATAAATAATTGCTTGAAATGCCAAGATGCATTGATCTACATAATATGGACACGTTTGTAAGCTTGGTTGGTGAAGATGCTTCAATGTACGGAGTAGTACAAAACATGAAAAAGGTACAGAAACTATGGTTGTGACCTTGGTCATCTTGTTTGAAAGCATTGAATTAATGTTCGTTAATTTTGGCAGATGTCTATAAACTCATTAAATGCTAGAAATCATACAGGCATGCAGGTCTATATGATGGGGACAGCATCCCAAGTGGGAGTAGCGTACCTTCAAAGCTTCAACTTCAAAATTTTGGCAAAGCGCCGAAATATCCCGCCCTCCCATTCAAACATCCCACCCATCCATTCAAACATCCAGCCCCAAAAATTATTTTATTGCACAAATTTAGCCTAGAATCTTGAAAGGGCGTTATACATTGTGTGAAAAAAGGGGGCGGTGGCATTTTGAGCCATCATCTTTGTAGTTTCTTCACAACAAAACACATTGTTGTTACTTGGAAATTCGAAAACAAACATCAAATTTGGAACCAGACATATTGGTTGATTTGCAAAGATGCACCATGATCTACCAAATACGGACACGTCATCATAAACTAATTCAATGACCTTGGTCACCTTTTTTTGGATGATGGACATCTTCTTGAAAGCCTTAAATTGTTCGAAAATTTCAGCAAATGCCTAGAAACTCGTTTAAATGTTGGGAAGTAACTCTCGCTAGTGTATGCTAGAAGCTTCGACCTCAAAATTTTGGTACGACGCCCAAACATCACACCAATCCATTAAAATATCCTGCACATCCATTCAAACATGCTTCACCTCTTTCTAGAATGCAAAATTCCTCTTCTATCCCTGCTCCAGAAACAAGAATCCGATGGAGCACTGCAATAACAGAGGGATATAGGTGGTAAATTTGCGTTCTCCCAAGTTCATCACCCCATCGACTTTTCCCAGCCCTTCTTCAATATTTACCTGCCTGCCCACCCTGACCTACACTGGGTTTTTGGACCCACAATGCAAGTGACGCATATGTCAGTGAGCCAGAATTACGGGAAGTAGAGATTTCCATCGCTTGTTGTTCAAAATTCGAACATTTTTTACTAAACCAAGATAAAATCGTTAAAATCATACAAACTGGCTCAAAAGCTTGAAAACTCATGAAACTTGGGCATTATCCGTCAAAAAAATTATACTCTGAGAGAAAATTGGTCCGGTCAGATTTTGAACCACATATAATCTTTCTAGTTGCTTCACAATGGAAGCCATTGTTGTCACTTGGACAATTTAAATTAACTTAGATTTGGATGCACCCTTTTTTGTAAACATTGTTTGAAATGCCAATATGCAATTATGCACCGATCTACCAAATATGGACACGTGTAAAGACCCGAACCCAGTAAGGTACATATCCATGTGTTTATAGTGCTAGTCCCTAGATCGAATAGCTAGCACCCACAGTTTAAGATGTAATATCAAGAAACAAAGGTCATATTACATAGCATATCCAGGAATAAAATAGTTCATTACAATTTACATAGCTCATATGGCTATCTTATTACAAGCAGCAGATCTAACTATAAAGCATGGAGTCCTTCATCTTCATGTGCCACATGCAAACATGTTGGGTGCAGACTCGTAATCCCTTACTCATCAAACTTCACTATCATCAAATAATCCTGCAACATGATAATTTACAGCCACAAGGGTCAATACATTTTGAATTGTATTGGCAACTGTCACTAGTATGTGGATATAAATTGGAACCTATTACTACATGCATATCTGGCCAGGTAGAGCTTTGGCTAGTTTGTAGCAAGAAAGTTTTTCCATATCCTTTTATAAATAGTTTGCAACACATATTATCAACTAAGTTATACTGGATACCCTCTAGGTAATATTTCCAATCACAACATAGTGGTACCACTTCTAGAAATTACTGAACCTAGGTTCCATGGATAGAAATCAATGAACCAACAACCCTTGTTCGCCCATCAAGTTTCAACTTAGAGAAATTAGAATGATGAGATTCTTGATTCTGCTTCATTGTCTTGATGCTCAGAAATTGTACATAATCGGGGACATGGCTAAGTACTTAGTTTTACCCTCTCGAGAGGTGGTGCACTTTCCCCACAAGACTTGACATGCATCGAGACGAGACTTTTCAGAAGCAATCCCTCAGACCACCACGGACGCGTTCCATCCTATTATCACTACCACCCTCTGTCCATCTGGCTGAGTTCTCACAACTTAGTCGGTCAAGGAAGAGCCCATATGCCATGTGGTTGCACTGGAAGCTTCACGACAAGAACGTCTACAATCTCTTTGTTCCTGGGTGGCCATCCACAAGTGCTATACACCAGCCGACCATAGATATGGCCCCTAAGTAACCACTCAACATCCAAGCAAGTCCCATTTCCACCCAGGTGTTTCATTAAGTACTTGTTTTATTATAGAAAACATATATTTTCCAATAGTCCATAATCATAATACGATATTCCACCTCGAAAACTATAGCAGGGCTAAGCATTTCTAATATTACGATGTTTCACCTACCAAGTAGAAACTACCATTCCCTATTATACATAGGAGATATAGCATAGCAAAATAATATAGTCTATCATCTATACTATGAAAATCCACTAAGCATAATGAAAAAATAGGACTTGATGATAGTGCCACTTGCCTTGGTAGTAGAATATTTAGGTACTCTCCTTGATCTTACAAAGATTACACTCCTCAAAGTCTACAACAATACAATCAAGCAAAAAGCACTCTCAAAACTAGCATCACAAAACAACACATGAATACAACGAAATACATGCAAGCATACAACAAGATATTTTATTAAACAAGTTGTTACGGCAAGGTTCTAAACACTACAAACACCTACTGGTCCTTTTATATAATTTAAATTCCAATTGGAACCAATTTAGTGCAATTTGGTTATTTAAAGTATTTTTCTTTTACTATAATAAGGCATATTTATTGTGATATTTGCTACTGCCATCCAATTATAATTTTAATTTTTGGTGTTGAAGATTCTGGTCACATGGTTCAATATACAACCAACTGCAAGAGGATTCACTCAAAAATAATTTACACAACAATTTTTATACTCAAATTACTCCACAAATGGTTCTGTATAAAAAGTAATGTTAACCGTCAAAAAAGTACCAAATTATTGCTCCACTGTGTTCTACTCATTTTTCTGAATCCATAGACACCAAGTTTGTATTTTTCTAATTTGTGGATCAAAAGTTATTGAATTTCTAAGTTTAATCACTAAATTCCATTTAAATCTTTTAAATCCAACCGGGGGAGACACGTGGCCTAATTCTACTGGCCGGTACCGCTTCCGTCAGATCGATGACATGGACCGTTGGATTTAAGTGACAACGAGTGGATCAGATCGGCCGATACTGCTTCGGTAAGTGATCTAATCCTGGCCGCTGGATCTGAATCGGACGATGCTCAGCGCGTTGATACGTCCAAAACGTATCTACTTTCCCGAACACTTTTGCTATTATTTCTCCTCTAAACTTGTGTGACTTGGATGCAACTAACACGGACTGACGTTGTTTTTAGCAGAATTGCCTTGGTGTCTACTTTTTGTGCAGAAAATCAACTATTAGGAAAAATCCCGGAAAATATGCCAAAAATCCTATTTCACCAGAAGACTCCCGGAGCGAGAATACAAGACGGAGGGGGGCTAGGCCCAGGCCACACCACCTGGCCACACGGGCAAGCCTAGGCCACGCTAGGGGGTGGTCTGGCCGCCCCAGACACCCCCTCTCTCTTCACCTATAAGTTGCCTTCTGACCTAAAAACACAGGGGGGGTCGACGTTTTTCTAGAAGGAGTTCCGCTCCGCCGCCACCACCAGATTCCATGAAACAGCACCAGAAACTTCGTTCTGGCACCCTGCTGGGATGGGGAATTGGAGGAGATCATCGCCATCATTATCACCATTGCTTCTCCATCGACCATCCATGTATCCCCCATCTATGAGTGAGTAATCCCCCTATGTAGGCTATGGGGATGGTAGGGATTGGATGAGATCGTTCATGTAATGGCATCGGATTGTTAGGGCATGGTGCCTAGTATCTTTTATTAGTGCTTTATGACTTTGTTGCAATTTGTTATGCTTAATGCTTGTCACTAGGGCCTGAGTGCCATGATTTCAGATCTGAACATGTTATTGATTCATTATGATAGTATTGTTTATGGTCTTACCTGTAAGTTGTATACACATGTTGCTGTCCGGAACCAATGGCCCCGAAGTGACAGAAATCGGGATAACCGGAGGGAATGACTTTGATGTGAGGATCACATGTGTTCACGGAGTGTTAATGCTTTTCTCCGGTGCTCTATTAAAAGGAGCACCTTAATTGCCAGTAGTTCCCTTGAGGCTCCACTGCAAACGGGCTGGCAGGACAAAAGATGTTGTGCAAGTTCTCATTGCGCGCACGTATGACTATATATGGAACACATGCCTAGGATTATCGAGTACTTGGATGCTTTATCTTATTTATCTGCAAATTGCCCTATGTTCGGATTGCTATGTGAATTGTCTTGTCCATGCAACGCCCATCCATCCATCACTATGCTTACCGCACTCGAATCCTACTGTTTACTACTATTGATACTACTGTCTTTACTTTTACTATTGCTTTACTACTGCTGTTACTTTACTATTCCTACTACAAAACTGTTGCTACTGATAAACTGCTGTGAGCAAGATTGTTTCCAAGTGCAGCTGAATTGACAACTCAGTTGTTAAGGCTTATAAATATTCTTTGGCTCCCCTTGTGTCGAATCAATAAATTGGGTTTCACTTCCCTCAAAAATACTGCGATACACCCCCTATACTTGTGGGTCATCAAGACTATTTTCTGGCGTCGTTGCCGGGGAGCATAGCTTTATTTATCAAGTTCACTTGGATTCTCTATTGTTCGCTGCTATCCATCCATCATGGGTAAGTCTCGTGATAGCAAGGTTCCTATTTTACCATCCACTACAGGAAGTGGTACGGTTCTGAATACCTCTATTGCTCTTGATTCACCATCTGTTATGAGTAAGCTCGTTACACCACCACATACACATGCTACACACACTGCTACTACTGCTGAATCTGAAACTTATGATGCTTATGATGCTGCTTCTACTGTGCTTGATAAGAGTGGTTCATTAGGTCCTTTTCTAGATGCTACGATTGCTAGAACTATAGCTAGAAATACTGAAACTCCTAATGAAGACACTACCACACCTGTTAGTTCACCTGAGTCTAGTGAAAGTTATGATATTAAAGATGGATATGTTGAGATGATCGATGAATTTATTAAAGAATGTAAAAACACCCATGATAGGAGCGCAGCTAAGAGTCTCCTTGAGAGGCGTACTATTAGACCCAAATTGTCTCCTATTGCTAAGTTTGCTGCTTCCCCCATAAACATTATAGATAAAGATTATGATTTCTCTCTCGATCTATCTTACATAGCTATTGTTGAGAAAGAACCTTTTTGTGGGACTAAGAATGAAAGTGCGGTAGCACATATGAATGAACTTTCTACCACGAGTGGCTTGTTTTCTGATGATATTAAGATGCGTACTTACTTTGTTGCTAAGATTTTCCCCTTTTCACTGAAAGGAGAAGCTAAAACTTGGTTTAGTAATTTACCTCTTGGATCTATTCATAGCCCTGATTGCTTGATTAGTACTTTCCTGCAAAAATATTTTCCTCCTAGTGCTAGACATGCTATTTTGCAGGAACTTTTTGATTTTAAACAGGGAGAAAAAGAGGTATTGCCTGAATCTTGGGTAAGGTTTTGTGCTTTGAATCATGCACAGGTTGGAAGTCCATTACCTAAGAATGAGCTTCTTGATATATTTTATTATGGACTAACCGAGGAATCTAGGACATACCTAAATAGTTGTGCTGATTGTGTTTTCAGGAATAGGACTCCTAAGGAAGCTGAGGAATTAATGGCTAAAATAAGTAAGAACTATGAATATTGGACTCCTCCTGAACCAGCTATACCTGAAGTGATTATACCTGAATCCACTATATCGGTGCCTATTCCAACATCAAAGAAGAGGGGAGTTATTGAATTAAATAATAAAGTGATGAAGGAAGCTAAGAAATGTCTTGAGGAGAAGGGAATTAAAACTGTAGATGTCAAGAATTTACCTCCCATTGAAGAATTTTGTAAGCATATTCCCTACTCATCCACTATTGAGGTACACTCTCTCCAACACTTTGATGAAGGTGATATCCCTTACTCTAAACCTCCTGATCAATGCTTAGAAGAATTCGATATCTTTATTGTGAAGCTAGATAATTTTAATAAAAGGGTGCAAAATCATCTAATGGAAAACACTAGAGCTATTGTTGAGTTGAAAGATATTGTGGAAAGAACCTCTAATGATGTTAAAATGATTGTTAAACACTTTCAAATGGTTCAAACTCAAATAGATCAACTCGTTAAAGTGCAAAAAGACTTGCTAGTTAATGTTGCTAAAGAAAAACATGCTTATAAAATTAGAACTAGAAGTGGTGCTGCTACCCAAGATCCTCTATATCCTGAGCGGCATCCCAAAATAATTGAGCAGGATTCTCAACAAGCTGAAAATAGTGGTTCTACTCGTAAGAAAAGGAAAAAGAAACATAAAACTGTTGTAGAACCCTCTGAACCTGCTATAGATCCTAATAGTATATCTATCTCTGATGCTGATACTAAAACTGGTAATGAAGAAAATGAAGTTCGTAATGAAGAAAAAGTTGAAGAAGAACCTGAAAAGCACACTAAGAATACTAAATACACTAAAGAAGATTTTATTGCTAAGAAACATGGTAGTGAAAGAGAGCCTTGGGTCCAAAAATCTATGCCTTTCCCTGATAAGAAATACAAGTCAAAGGAAGATGAACACTATTATAAGTTTTGTGAGTGGATGAAACCTTTATTCTTGCAAATTCCTTTGACTGATGCTATTAAATTGCCTCCTTACTCAAAGTATATGAAGGATATTGTCTCGAATAAAAGGAAGCTCCCTAATGAAGAAATTTCTACTTTGCTTGCTAATTATTCCTTTAATGGTAAAGTTCCTAAGAAACTTGGAGACCCTGGGATTTCAACTATCCCTTGCTCTATTAAGAATAGTTATGTTAGAACTGCTTTGTGTGATTTGGGAGCTGGAGTTAGTGTTATGCCTTTCTCTCTCTATAAGAGGCTTCAACTAGAAAAATTAATACCAACTGATATATCTTTGCAAATGGCTGATAAATCACCACTATTCCTGTTGGTATATGTGAGGATGTACCTGTTCAAGTGGCTCATAATTGCTTGATATTAACTGATTTTGTTGTGCCTGAAATCCCTGAAGATGATAATATGTCTATTATTCTTGGGAGACATTTTCTTAATACTGCGAGAGCTGTTATTAATTGTAATCAAGGAAAGGTGACTTTCAATGTTAATCACAAGGAACATACTGTCTATTTCCCCAAGAAGATTGAAAGGACTTATGGTTTGAATTCAATTGAACATGTTGAGGGCATTCAAGTTGGAGATATATATTGTCCCATACCCAGAGAAAAATTTGAAACTATTATGATTGGGACCATTGCTATCAAGGTTGAGGTAACATAATCATTAGTGGAATACAATCTTTTGTCTCATATGAAATTGTTTTGGTGACAAGACCTGATCAACCTTGTTAACAAAAGGATTTCGTTGAACAAAACAATGTTTTCACTATGATTATCTCCGTTTACTTCTATTGCTATCCATTTTAGTTTTTGCTTTCGTTTAGTTTTCTTTGTTGTTAGTTGCTTGCATGTTAGAGTGTCTTAGAACTTCTGTAGTTATAGCCTTGTTTTGTCATTGCATCATTTCCAAAAAAAATCTGGCTGTCAGAAAATCATTCTTCTATACCTGAAAAATGCCCAAAAATAAAGTGTCTCGAAAAATTCCAGAAAATTTATATTAAATTTTTACGTGAAAAGAGGGGAAGAGGAGTGCTTGGGAGGCACCAGGGGGACCCACTAGGCAGGCTCACCACCTGGTGCCGTGGCCTGCCCTGGGTGGCGCCATGCCATGGTGTGGGCCACCCCTGGACCTCCACTAACTCTCTCACCTACCACTTTATTCTCTCTCCCGAGTAAGCTTCAGTTCATTGCTCAAAATTGCGTTCTTGCTGTGCTTGCTCTCGATTTTTTCGATCTCTTTGATCAGCCTATCTTTGTTGCTGAAATTTGGAGCATTTGTTCCCTGGTATGTGACTCCTCCCTGTGTCCAAGTAGATTTGTGTTTAGTGGATTATATCTTGAGTATTTTGCTGTCGTAGGTGACATGTTATGAGAGCTTGTAAGCTTGTTTGATGCTTAGAGATATAGTTTTGATGCATCTTTAGGCCTCTTACAAGTCCCTATGAGTAGAATCCTTCATTTTACTCACTTTGCAATCACTTGTTTAATAGATGTTTCAATTTCAGAATACCAAGCACGAACAACCATACCTTTGGAGAGATATTTGAGAGGGATGCACCTAGGAGGTCGAGGCCCTCAAGATCAGCCTCTTAGTTTAGGCCATCATACAACGAAGATCTCATTGCAACTCGTATTGGTAATGAAAGGGATGATGGGGATGCTCACCCATCTACTTTTCCTTGTTTTACTTTCTTGCAAGCTGCAGGGATTCTTGATGATTTCTTGCTATTGATTGAGAGGGTTGGTTTGACCTCATATATGAAAGATGAGAGTGAGAAATACGCTATGCTCACCAAAACCTTTGTTGAGAGCTTCACGTTTACTAACACGTCCTATCAGTCAACTGTCTCTTTCAAAATTTATAATCTGCCCTTTACCATGCCATTGGAAAGATTTTGTAGTATTGTAGGTGTAAGCATGACAGGGACCGTGAAGAAAATTCAAGGGCGACCTGCTGATTTGCTGGAGCTTTACCGAGGGGTGACTAATGATGATGACCGTGTGCCACAACGCGGGAAGATAAGAAACATCCAACTTCCTGCTCTCGGATACTTTGCATATTATCTTGCTACTAGTATACTTGGTAGGGAGAACACAAGTAATATCTCCAACTATCATTTAGCCTTCCTTGCTGCTGCGCTTAACAATGATACTCGGTAGAACCTTGGCTCGCTTATTGCTCGCTGCCTAGCTGCTAGGGGGGCTATCTATGGGGGCATCATTGCCTCGCGTATGGTTAATGCATTAGGTCTTTTAGTGGACCCCAATGATACTGTATTGGCACCACAAAGGCTTGACCTTGTTTCTATGAAAACTCATCACTTTGTCACTGCTGCTTCTGATTTGGACAGTCTAGTATATAGGATGTTGTTTACTGACGGGGATGAGAGGGACATCCCTTTTCCCCAGGCTTCTATGTTTAGTGTTCATAGGAGACTGTGGTCGCGCTCTAAGGAGGAGGTGGATGAGCAGCTTCGCTTGTTGGGTTTCCATGAGAAGCACCAGTAGGATGTACCCTCCTATGATTACTCCGGACACTACGGAGGGACGTACTCGAGCTTGCACTAGGACGAGGGTACCTCCTCATCATACTACGGTGACACATCATCCTGGCCGGCTTGGGATAGATACCCACTTAGGCCAAAAGCCTAAGCTTGGGGGAAGGTACGCCGACACCGCACTCATCTCCTTATCATGTTGCGTTGGTACTTTATATATTCATGTTTCGTTCTCTTTTTAGTTTTCATACTTTCTTTGCTTTTGCTTTCTAAAGCACAAAAAGACCAAAAATATTTCTGTTGTTTCTCCTTGGCTTGCTTCTTTTTATTTTTGCCTTGGTTTGTTTTTCCCTTTTTGCTTTGTTTGAATTATTCGAAAAGCCCAAAATATTTTGCTTTGCTTATTTTTCCTTTTTGGTCCTTGTTTTAAAAATCAAAAACAACAAAAATATTTGTCGTTCTTCTTTGGCTTTGTGAGTTTGTTGTAGGGTTTAGCAGTCCTCAGTGGAATATTGGTTTCATATTATTATTCAAGCCACACAAGTGAAGAGCAATAATGAGGATTAATGACAACTTGAGGCATGGTAAGAGGCTGGTAACGAACTCTATTTCATTTTTGTACATATACTCATCACTGTGGGCATGCTTAGTCTGTTCGTGTAGGGTGTATGTTATCTTTCGATGCTTAGTAGTTCTTGCTTTCGTATGATTAATTCCAGCTTGCTAATAGTTTGTAGCATGTCTTATGAATGTTTGCTTGCATTACTCTATTCATAACTTGGTATGACACCATGGTATCCTCCTCTGAATGTTTCACTTGAATTGACTTGGCACATGCTCACGCATGCACATGACTGTAATAATCAGTTAAGCCTCGATGAATTATTTTTCCTTGAGGATCTTGAATCATTGTCATGCCATGATTAGTCCTATTTTGTTGCAAGCATGATTATGACATCTATTGCTCTCGTTTGTCGCTCCCTTACTATTGCTAGCCTTCACTTTCACTAAGTATGTTTTACTCATGTTTCCAACTCCCTAAAACCAAATATTGCCAAAGTGTCCACCTTACCTACCTATTAGCATTATTTGCTACTTCCGTGCATATTCAATATGCCATGTTTTCTTCCGAATAAAATGTTTGCTTGTTATGAGAAAGTTAGTTAGTAAAGCTCTCACGAACTTGATGACACACTTTACTTTCTTGCATTTAATAAACCTGAACCATTGTCTCCTTCTTTGTTTCGTATATGCTTGCACTTTATAAGTTGAAGTTAGCAGAACCATGTATCATGGGGAACGCTTTCAACATTGCACTGGTACTTAGTACCTCGTTGATATCATGATCTTTTGCTTATGGATCCCGATAGTGTGAAATAAAAGTGGAACTTGTAAGATCATGGAGTTTGTATGTATGTTAGAGAAACGCCTGGGCCGCTAGCCTAAGACATGCCTAATCATGGTGGAAACTTGCAGCATAACCATAATGAGCATTATATGAAGCATCCTCAATAAAAATCTATGCACATAGTAAATAAAAAGATCGCTGAGATGCTCATTGTCTGCTTGCCTTGTCATTTTAATTATGGGATAGCTCTTGTGTCATGTGCACGGGGTAACCCGTTGGCGGTTCTCTATGATACGTATATACTTACAGTGACAAGAGCTTACTTGTGACTAAAGTTGAGTAGCATGAGGATCGGTCTTCGTAACTAAGGGGCATGAGGCTTCGATTTATAACTTGTCAAGCATATCCTCTTAGTTGTGTCACTTTAACCTTAACCATTTAAAGATGCTTATGATAGGGGCAATGAGAGCTCAAAGCTAACAAGTACCATACTTTCAGCATTTGGAAGCCTTTCAAATTATTCAAAACCTTTTCATTTCCTTGTTGAGTCTCCACACATTCTTTGAGCACCTTCTTGAGAGCATAGTTGTCATTCTTAGTATAATGTGCTTGTCCCAAAACTTGAACTAATTGTGTTATGACTTTGATGCTTGTATCTTTGATATCTTTACTTCTAGTCTTCATCTGAACTTCAGAGGTGCCTTCACATTCACAATCAAAGGCAAGTGAGATACCACTCTATCATACCTTTTTATGAGGATTGTATTGTTGCTTATGTTTATACTTCATGCTACTTATTATTTTTCAGTTGGAATCTCTTCATAGCTTGCAATGCCTATTAAGTAAACTTAGTTGCATACTCCTTATTATGAATTGTCTAAGTAGTTGATCACATGCTGAGAATATATATGTCATATCAAGAAAATGTGTTCGTGAAAGTTCTTTTATCGCACTCAGTTTTCAACTGAATTGCTTGAGGACAAGCAATAAGCTAAGCTTGGGGGACTTGATACGTCCAAAATGTATCTACTTTCCCGAACACTTTTGTTACTGTTTCTCCTCTAAACTTGTGTGATTTAGATGCAACTAATGTGGAATGATGCTGTTTTCAGCAGAATTGCCTTGGTGTCTACTTTTTGTGCAAAAAATCAACTATCAGGAAAAATCCCGGAAAATATGCCTAAAATCCTATTTCACCAGAAGACTCCCGGAGCCTAAATACGAGACGGAGGGGGATGGGCCCAGGCCACACAACCTGGCCACGCGGGCAAGCCCAGGCCATGGCAGGGGGTGTTCTGGCCACCCCAGACTCTCCCTCGGTCTCTCTATTTGCCTATAAGTTGCCTTCTGACCTAAAAACTCGGGGGGTTCGACGTTTTCCAGAAGGAGTTCCACTCCGTCGCCACCACCATATTCCACGAAACAACACCAGAAACTCCATTCTGGCACCCTGCCGGGATGGGGAATTGGAGGAGATCATCGCCATCATCATCACCATCGCTTCTCCATCGATCATCCATGTATCCCCCATCTATGAGTGAGTAATCTCCCGCTGTAGGCTATGGGGATGGTAGGGATTGGATGAGATCGTTCATGTAATGGCATCGGATTGTTAGGGCATGGTGCCTAGTATCTTTTATTAGTGCTTTATGACTTTGTTGCAACTTGTTATGCTTAATGCTTGTCACTAGGGCCCGAGTGCCATGATTTCAGATCTGAACATGTTATTGATTCATTATGATAGTATTGTTTATGGTCTTACCTACAAGTTGTATACACACGTTGCTGTTCGGAACCAATGGCCCCGAAGTGACAGAAATCGGGATAACCGGAGGGAATGGCATTGATGTGAGGATCACATGTGTTCACGGAGTGTTAATGCTTTGCTCTGGTGCTCTATTAAAAGGAGCACCTTAATTGCCAGTAGTTCTCTTGAGGCCCCACTGCAAACGGGCTGGCAGGACAAAAGATGTTGTGCAAGTTCTCATTGCGAGCACGTATGACTATATATGGAACACATGCCTAGGATTATCGAGTACTTGGATGCTTTATCTTATTTATCTGCAATTACCCTATGTTCGGATTGCTATGTGAATTGTCCATGCAACGCCCGTCCATCCATCCCTATGCCTACCGCACTCGAATCCTACTGTTTACTGCTATTGTTACTACTGTCTTTCCTTTTACTATTGCTTTACTACTGATGTTACTTTACTATTCCTACTACAAAACTGTTGCTACTGATAAACTGTTGTGATCAAGATTGTTTCCAGGTGCAGCTGAATTGACAACTCAGTTGTTAAGGCTTATAAATATTCTTTGGCTCCCCTTGTGTCGAATCAATAAATTGGGTTTCATTTCCCTCGAAAATACTGCGATATACCCGCTATACTTGTGGTTCATCACGCGTGGCCAAGAACTGGCAGTGCTGGCTCTCTATGCGTGGTGGCGGCGCGTCGGGTGGGTGGCATTCCGGCGATCCTAGAGGGGTAGGGAGACCGTGGACTATTACCGGAGGTTGCGGCGGTCGAGGTAGTCTTGGTGGTGCTCGCGGTTGGGGGATGCACGCTTGGCTTCGTCCTGGATTCCTCGCCGGAGTTCTTGTCGAATCCGTCGGTGCTCGTGCGTGGTGGTGGCGTCGTCCTGGAGCTCGAGTAGGAAAAACAAGGTATCAGTGAGGTGCGCAAGGTCTCGTAGAAGCTGGCGGTGGCCAAAGTAGGGCGGTGGGAACTCACGACTCACCGGAATCGTCAGCGAACGGTGGCGGCAGAATGAAACTCTGGTGGTGACCGTAGCGATGACCTGGGGCATGATAAATCGAATGAAGGGGTTAACAGATGATCCTGAAGATGGCGAAGCTAATAGGACAGACAGGAGGGCGCGGGGCGGTCGGTTCTCGCCATAATCGTCGTCAGAGTCGTCGGTGGCTGTGGCGGTCCGAGCTCAAAATCGGAGAGCCTGGGGGCTCTTTGGGGGTGGCGTCTGAGGAGAAAACAAAGAGGAGGGAGAGGGGATTAAGAGGCTGGGGCTATGGTGGGGAATTAATCGCGCAAACACCCGAATTTGTTTCGATCAGAAACGGCAGAGGAGGGGGAACGGTCTGTTCGTCCCGCGGTGGAAGAAGGTGAGGTGGAGGGTGACGTGGAGGTGGGCGAAGGCATCAGTGAGAGGGGTATGCAGGGAGTTGGTGAGGAAAAGAAAGAGAGGGGGAAGGGGTGTGTCGGGTGGGCTTAGTGGGCTGGGTGTTGGGCCGAGCAGGCTGTTGCTGATGTGTTGATGTTTTTTTCTTCCTTTTGTTTTTTTCTTTTATCTTTTCTTGTACCAAATTTTGATTTAGCAAATGAGTTCCAATTTGATTTAAATTTGTTCCAAATCTTTTCAGAATATTTTATAAAAATATAAGTTGGTAGTTAGTGCAATTAGAGTATTTTGAATTTGTTTCTTTTTGAAGTAATATTCATTTAAAAAAAGCATGGCACATATGCCTAAGTTTTATTATTTTATAAACCCTTTTCTTATAAAACTATATCTCTAGGTCTCCAAAAAGGTTCAAAAATATTTCCTTTAGTTTTATTCAATACATCTTTATCATTATATAAAATTACTTTTATTCCCTTTAAGTATTTATTTTCTCTGGAGCTTTATTGACCTTGAGATAATTTCTTTGGTCTTGTAAAAATCATAACTTTTTATCCATGGCTCCAAATAGTTTGAAACCAATTCTTGTGGCTTTATAATTTTGTTTACAAGTATAGATCACTTAGATATGCTTATGTCCAAATTCTATATGGAACATAGCCATAGAATTTAATTGAACTTGATGTGGTGATTTTCTTATTAGGGTTTAGGTTTTTGGTTTATCCTTTTTCCAAAGGTTTAAAATGTAACTATTCAAGATCAAGATACATTTGATGCATGATGCATTTGATTTGTTTGTCACTTCCTTATTTTAAAATTCATTTTGTTTAAATAAGGTTTTGGTATTTCCATTTAGAAACAAAAAGTTTCTTTTCCCCCTAAATTTCATCCTTTATTTCTTCTGTTTGTTTGATTTTTCACATTTCAAAATTTGGAAAATTTTGGGATGTGACAGGCTACCACCCTTAAAAGGAATCTCGCCCCGAGATTCATGAAGGCTAGAAACAATAGGTTGGTTTTAGAACAACTAGGATACTACCACCCTTAAAAGGATTTGACTAGATTGTATCTTGGAACTTACTTGGTGTTTCGATACAGTTTCTCTGGGCAGTTGTTTGCATAGTGTCCCTTATTACCACATTTGAAACATGTGACAAGGTTGAGGCATTTCCCTACCAAACATTCTTCACATCGGTAGTCGAGAATTTTCTCCGCCAAACACTCATGGGCATAGTGGCCAAGATGGTGATAGTTGAAACAGGGAACTAGACCTCTATCCTTATAATATCCATTGAATTAGCTTTGGTAGTGATCATCATGTTCCTATCATGATTCTCAGCATCATTCTTGTTCTTAGGGAAGTCCCTTGCATAGTGTACTAGCTTCTTGTTATCATCCTTCTTTAGGCTCTCTTTTCCTTCTTCGGGTTCCTCTGTTTTGTTCTTCTCCTTTTCTGGACAATTTGATGCATGATGTCCTAGTTCCTTGCAATCATGACACTGTCGTTCACTAATTGCCTTCTTCTTTTTGGGTTTCTCCAAGGCTAAGAGGTCGGTTAGTTCATGTTCTTCATATTCCACCACAAATTTAGGAAACCTTTCTCGATTCTTAGAACGGTTCCGAGGAAAACGTCCATGTTTCCTCTTATGCTCACCAAAGTTGGTTACTTTGTATGGAGGTGTGTTTTGAGATTTTACTTTTACTTCATCATTCTTGGTGGAAGTTGTACCTTCATGGGTGTTCCCAAAGACTTGATATATTCCATCCTCAGCTTGATGTTTCATCCCTTGAAGTACAGGGTAGATGTGGCATTGGAGAGGGACATGATCAGTTCCTTTATAGAGGAAACATGTAACTTGAGATGTGGGGCATTCTCCAACTGGATGGCTTCCATCACAATTAGGGCACTGATCAGTATGCTCTTTATAAGTATGTCCTATGTCTCCACATATTTTGCAAGCTCTTGGTCTTGTCACAATATCATCCTTCAAGTCGTTGTTGTCATGGTCTCTCTGTGGAGGATTGTTGCTCATGTGGATCATCTGATTGGTCATCCTTTGCAACAATTGGGATTGAGCTCCTAAGAACCTTAGCTTTCCTGGGTTTAACTCACTGTTGTTGTGGTTGTTGGCTAAAAACTGGCTTGTCACTTGATTCTACTTTGTTTGTGCTACTAGAACTCGCATTGCATTGGGCATCTCATGGTTGTTGTCACCATCATTGATGTTGGAGTCGTGGTCTCTTAGATAAGTCATCTATTTGGATTAGGTAGGGATTAGAATAGAAAAATATTCCTAGGGAAGAATTCTAGTCATACACAACAGATCACACAAAGCAATATGCAAGCAATTTCAATCATACATACACAACAATTTTCAAACATTACTTAGGCAAACAAAATATTATTGCCATACCACATAGATTGGTATGACCCATAAACAAACACAAAGTCGATTTAAATGAAACACTAGTATGGTGGTCCAACTATAGGGTTCTACTTAATATTAATCTCTTGAGATTATTCCATCCTTCTCCATAGCTAGTGCATTAGGAATGAGATCAAGGTGTCCTTATGTCATCTTGTCACAAGGTCCTCCTAAGTTGAGTTTCCTTAGTCTCTAGGTCTTGAGTATTCTTCTTATCTTACTTGAAGTCCTTCCAAGTGTTATGCAGTCTATGCCTAAGTATTTCTCCAAGTTCTTCAATATCCCTCCATGCAGCACTTCTTGTAGAGTGAGGTTCCAAGTTGGTGAACATCCAAAGTCCGATTGTCTTGCTTTTGTGTTCCTCAATAGACTTGTTGACACTAGTAAAATGAATCAAGATAGTTCCACGAGTAACAAAAGCTAATATAACCTAGTAAAACATAATAGATAAGTTTCAAATCCTAAGATCTTTCCTGATTTCTCTCTCATCTTATTTTCTACAAAACTTGAACTTCTCCATTTATCTTGACTCCTCTTCTTGATCCTAGAATGCCTTGTCCTTCTCCTCGAGTTGGGCGTGTAACTCATCATTTCCTAAGTAGTTGGTTGTTCCTATTACCAACAGGATCCTATATAAAATTTCTAAGTCCTATAATTACTGAAGAATAAATCTTCCTTCTAAAACTTCTTCTCCTGGCTTCTTTTGGTGATGAAGATATGTTGATCTAGTATGTTGACGATGTTGAGAAGTCCAATTCCAAAGTAGGTGGTCTTGAATTCCTCATTGATCCTGAAACGAAAGTCCTTTGAGGTGTTGAGACTTAAGTCCTTAGCCATGCTGAAGATGAAGTCCTTGATGATGTTAAAGCCGAAGTCCTTATCTATGATGAAGTTGAAGTCCTTTGTGATGTTGAAGTCCTTGGTGATGTTGAAGCTAAAATCCTTAGTGATGATGAAGTTGAGGCCCTTTGCAATGATGAAGTTGAAGGTCCTTTGAGATGAAGTTGAAGTCCTTTGCGGTGATGGTGTTGAAGTCCTTTGTCATCAAGTTGAAAAGGGAGAGATATAGAAACTAAGGAAAGGATTTACAAGATTATTTGTAAATAACTTAGAACAAATAAAACTCCTATTATTCTAAGGGGTTGTCCAAATCCTAGGGTTATGAACCTACAGGCAACACAATTCTCTGATACCATATGTAAAGACCCGAACCCGGTAAGGTACAGATCGTTGTGTTTATAGTGCTAGTCCCTGGATCGAATAGCTAGCACCCACGGTTTAACATGTAATACCAAGAAACAAAGGTCATATTACATAGCATATCCAGGAATAAAATAGTTCATTACAATTTACATAGCCCATATGGCTATCTTATTACAAGCAGCAGATCTAACTATAAAGCATGGAGTCATTCATCTTCATGTGCCACAGACAAACATTTTGGGTGCAGACTCGTAATCCCTTACTCATCGAACTTCACTATCATCAAATAATCCTGCAACATGATAAGTTACAGCCACAAGGGTCAATACATTTTGAATTATATTGGCAAGTGTCACTAGTATGTGGATATAAAGTGGAACCTATTACTACATGCATATCTGGCCAGGTAGAGCTTTGGCTAGTTTGTAGCAAGAAAGTTTTTCCCTATCCTTTTATAAATAGTTTGCAACACTTATTATAAACTAAGTTACACTGGATACCCTCCAGGTAATATTTCCAATCACAACATAGTGGTACCACTGATATAAATCGGTGAACCTAGGTTCCATTAATAGAAATCAACGAACCAACAACCCTTGTTCACCCATCAAGTTTTAACTTAGAGAAATTAGAATGATGAGATTCTTGATTCTGCATCATTGTCTTGATGCTCAGAAATTGTTGTAACTACCTCGGACCCTACGCTCTAAGTTCAAGCCTGGATGAACCCAAAGTGGTTAAAATAGTACAGCGGGGGGCCAGGGGCCACCCACGTGTAGACCCGTCGATCGTCCTAACCACTTCCAAGAACATCGGGACAAGAGCGAGCGGCGTAGACAACAGGCGAAGAGATCAAATACATACACAAGTGAGTATGTATGCAAGCTACCTTACAACAGTTCTCAGAGCCATACCATCTAAAAGAAATGGAAATATTGCAATGCCATACGGCAAGATCCAAATATCCTAGATAGAGATAATAGTGTAGGATAGCTCCTCATACATCAAACATCAGAGTATCAAGCGGAAGCGGGAAACAAGATCCGAGTACGGATAAGAAGCAAATCGGCATAAGATGCCACATAAGTAAACACATCCCGCCCACAGATCTCGCGGATCCCCATCCCTGGAATCTCTACACCGAATGATCGTTGCCAACATCATCTGTCTCCTCCACCCAGTATCCATCTTGCGAATACACCTGTTCATCTAAATCAAACAATTTATCGTGTGAGACCCTAGGGGTACTCAGCAAGTCTTTATGCCTCTAAAGGGGACATATACCTGGGGTGACGCAATTGCAGCAAAAGATAATAACTAACAAGCCTATAGATACTCGATAACCATCCGCTTAACTAATGATAGACGGATGTCCGTTAATTAGGAACAACAGTTATAACAGTATAAATAGAAGATCCATCCTCCTTCTCGCTTACCAACGAGAAAGCAGACGAACAACCCAACCGTTGGCAGTTTTATTAACCATTCCATGAGTATTGCACTATTTACTAGTCAGGTATTTAGTCAATTAAAAGCGCTACTTTAGTTATACTTGTCTATGATCGAGAAACTGTGCTCCAAGTCGTCCATAACCGCGGACACGGCTTTCAGAAATGTTTACCCTGCAGGGGTGCACAAATAGCAACACACACTCGATCAACCTCGGAAAAACCAACTCAAAACCCAACGAGGCATTCACGACAAAGCTATCGCAGGATTCATAAAATATTTCAGGGGGCCACCCCACTAAGCTACCCGCAACGAAGTTGGCCGGCTCCGGAAGGCACCTAGGGTTTGTGTGGACGGCGGTAAACGACTGGGAACCCGAAAGTGTGGCTGGGCTTGTCGATACAGTGAAAACGTGTCACGATCCAAAACAGTACAGGTGCTCCACGAACAATCTTAAATAAAACAGTAATGCATGACATAGGTACAGGATAGTAATAAAGCCCCAAACTACTTGTGGCCCCAAGACATAGAAATGAATCAAGCTCTAACTCAGGGGGTTCATAAGGCCTCCCGGATGTGGATAGTGCGAATAGTCAAGGAACAGGAATCAAGTACTCGGAGTCCTACGGGACACAAGTGAGCATGAAAAACCAAATAGCAGATATTGCTCACTGGTGCCGCTTTCATTAGTTATCCCATTACTACTCAGGTTGAGTTGTTTAGGTACCTCGTTATCCATCAGACACTCACATACCCTACACATGTTGTTCTACGACTCGCATGGCTCAAACAACTCCTGTAGTAATGGCTCATAGGATGGAGGAACAAGCTTCGGTGGGGTTTAAAAGTAAAGGCTATGCAATACTTGGGATTCAGTTTAATGCAATCGCGACTCCATGATGCAAGAATAAGATAGAAGCAATAGGTACTATATGTATGCAAGCATGTGGTAGTGCTTGCCTGGTAGCTCAGTTGAAGCGAGAGGTGGATCTGGGTAGTACTCCTGGGATTCCTGATATTTCCCCTGCTCGGCGTCTATTCGAAAGAAGAATCAAACAAACAAGGACCAACATAATTAAAATGCACAACCATATAAATAAGATGCGACAAGCAAACACGCATGCCATGATGAATGATGCACCAATTACATGGCAATAATGTAGCATGGCAAGGGTGAGGTGTGGGGACAAGAATAAATCATTTTATTAATTATTTGGTCAAGTTTTATTGCCATAAACAGTTCTGATTTTTAATAATGAATTGATGCATGCTTCAATTCATATCATGGAATGCATAGTTAGAACGGGACCGTCGCGTTGATCGATTTAGACATATTATTTGTCAAATTTGGAGTTATAGATTTAAAGTTATTAATTAATTAAGAAAAGGCATTTTTAATGCAATTAAACAATTTCGAAAAGTTTAATTAGTCAAACATTATTTTGAATGGCAGATTTGAAATCCTCACATTTTTCTGATTCAAAAACATATATCATTTGTATTATTTGGATTTGTCAAATAAAATATATTATTTTCTGGATTTAAAACATATTTAACAATTTCTGAAATCATTTTTATTAAACAGAAAAGATCAGAGACTTTTTGCACACAGAGGAAGCTAGCCACCGTCACTAACAATTGGGGCCTACGCTGTCTCGGCGCTCGCTGACGTAGCGGTTTGGGTGGAACTTTTGTCACCGCGGGGTGAGCTAGTCGGTGCGGATGACAGATGGGACCGGCGTCCGGCGGGTCCACCGCGCGCACCACCTAGCCAGGGCTTGCCACGCGGCAGATCCAGGGAGTGCGGGTGGGAAACAGCGAAAGCCGAGGTACCGTTTCGTAAAAACAGCACGGCGGCTGACCGGTGGGGCTCAGAGGACCGCGGGTGGAGGCAGGAAAAACCACAGGGGCTTTTACACAAAACCTCCCGCGAGGCTGACGAATCTGAAAAATTGTGTCTGGGAAAAACAGCAGCTCGAGCCAATTTTGGAGGACGATAGCGACGAATCCAGCGATAATTTGGAGATGACATAAAAACAAAAAGTGTAGATCTCACTTCGCCCTACAATGTTCGTGTACAAGGTTTCTCAAACGGCGGTCTACAACGGCCGGGATCTTGCAGGGAACAGAGGCAGAAAAACACGTTCGTCGCGCGGATCGTTTTCGTCAGTCAACGCCTGAGATGCAGCGATCTTGCGAGGACGATTACTCCCGCGTCACTTCACGGATATGACCGTGGCCTAGCTCGTTCGAAAGAGGGGAGGTAGATCTACGGGTTTGGATCAGAAAGCAACGCCGGTGGGGCACTGTGGCGGTCAGGATTCGACGACGAACAGGAGGCTGCGGGGGGAAGCGTTGCTGCTGCTGCAGGCTGCAGACGCGACAGACACTGCAGCAGCGGCACATGGAGGCCGCTCGGCGGAACATCCGGTGAGGCTAGGCCGTTAGGAGGAGGGCTGGCTTGTCTAGGAGGTTGAGAGGCTCACAAGGGGGTCGCCCGTGACGTCGCTGGAGCGAGAGGTGGAGCGGGTCGGAGTGGAAGCAGGGGTACTGCGAGCTACGGTTCCCGGCGGTTGCGGCGTGTCCGGCGAGCTACGGTGAGTTTCGACGAGTCGTGGCCAGTACAGGGTGGCACGGAGGAGGCAGAGGGAGGCCCTGGTAGACCTGGGCGTGCTGCAACTCACCAGGTCGATGAGGGAAGGTGGTAGACAGGGCTAGGCTTAGGGTTTTGGGCGTGGCCTTGCCATGGAGGGTTGATCGATGGAGGAGGAAGGAGAGGGAGTCTGGGCGAGTTGGATCTCGATCTCGGGTAGGTGGGAGGATGAGGATGGGAAGGGGAGGCCCTACCTCTACTTTTTGCAGAGAGGAAGAGAGGAGCACGGCTTCGGCGTGGGGGGCGCTCGAGCACGTGAGAGGCTGGGGGATAAAAACAGTGCACCGGTTAGTGGGGCCTCGTCACGGTGGAACCTAGGTTGCAGGGGCAGGGATGCGGTCTTGGACGTGCTCGGGAGGCCGCGAGGGTAGAGAGAAAGAGAGAGGGGCAAGAGGCTCGGCTAGGGTTTAGGGAAAAGGAAGGTGAGGGTAGCTAGGGCTTTTGCTAGGTGTAGAGAGAGAGAGAGGGATCGGCCAAGCTGGTTGGAAGAGCGGGTTTCAGTGAGAGATTAAAGTGTTGCCCATGTTTTGATGGGGTAGGATGGCTAGGCATTATGGCATGTGGATATAGAAGCCCACATACGCGCATATGAGATAAGTGTAGGGTTTTACAAGGAGGGTTTGGTTTAAATTCAAACCAAACCAAAGAGATCAAGTAAGAGAGGAAAGACATGAGAAGGAACATGTGTGCATGGCCCATGCATTGTAATAAATGCTCCCTCTAGTAGTGAAAACCACTAGAATTGCTCAAGGCATTTATCTAAGCAAGATTCCCAAATTTTGGAATAAGGACCAACAAAAGAAAGAGAGCTTGTTTACCACATGGACTAAATAAGGATCATGCATGAATATAAGGTGCCAAGCTTGTGTGTATGAGCCATAGGCATAATATGGCCAAAGTTATATTCTTACATGAGCATTTATTCAAATTCAAACCATATGCAAGCTTGACAAGGGTTCCACTCACATAGCATGCAAAAGATGGCTATATGGCTCCCCACATATCAATAATGTGAGCACAACATGATGCATATATGGGAGCATGTGGAATTGTAAGTGGACCCATCCCAACCCACATGAGCTAGAGATAAACCCAAATAAAATGCAAAACTCACATATGGTTGGATGGTGGAATTATGGGGCGGTGACAAAGAAAGGTGGTGGAGTTAATAAAAGATATGCCCCCAACTCAACTTGGGCATCAAGCATTTATCAAGAACCAAATACAATATATCAAGAGGCAACTACAATTAATAATGCATATGAGATAAGAACCAAAAGGAAAGGTTTTATATGATGCTCAAATGCAATGTGGCATGATAACATGAGCATGATATAATTATGATGCAACAATTATATGTAGTAAGTAGCATTTTATTATTAGACCATGTAGCATTACAGATGTTAGACAGATGGGATGCTACAACTCTCCCCCACTAAACAGGAATCTTGCCCCGAGATTCTAGGAAGAAGAAGAAGACACGAAGAGGGTAGGATACTTGGCACGGAGCTCATCCTCGCGTTCCCAAGTGGCTTCATCAACGGAATGGTGCGACCACTGCACCTTGCAGAACTTGATGGACTTGTTGCGAGTCCTTCTTTCTGCGACTTCTATGATTTTTTTGGGGTGTTCTTGATAAGAGAGGTCTTCTTGGAGATTGATGAGCTCATGGTCCACGGTCCTGCCGGGATCCTTGAAGCACTTCTTGAGTTGAGAGATATGGAAAACATCATGGACTTTGAGTTTTTCAGGGAGCTCAAGAGCATAAGCAACTTCTCCTCTTCTTCCACGAACTTTGAAAGGACCGATGTATCTAGGAGCCAGCTTTCCTTTGATACCAAACCGGTGCGTGCCTCTCACGGGAGTGACACTAAGGTAAACGAGATCACCAGGGACATACTCCATGTTCGTGTGCTTTCTGTCATAGTTGGTCTTCTGGCGACTTTGAGCAACCTTCAGGTTTTCAAGAATGATGTGAACCTTCTCCTCCGCTTGAGTTACAATGTCGGGGCCAAACAATGTTCTTTCACCTGCGCCCGACCAACCAATCGTAGTTCTGCATTTGCAGCCATAGAGAACCTCAAATGGTGCCATCTTTAGACTCTTCTGGAAGCTATTGTTGTAAGAGAATTCAGCATAAGCAAGGCATTCTTCCCACTTCATGCCGAAAGAGATGATGCAAGCACGGAGCATGTCTTCTAGAATCTGATTGATCCTTCCAACTTGTTCTTGCGACTGAGGATGGTAAGTTGTGCTGAAGTTCAACTTTGTTCCCAAAGCATTGTGGAAACTTCCCCAGAACTTGGAAGTGAAGATGCTTCCACGGTCTGAGCTGATCTCAAGAGGAACCCCATACAGAGAGACAATTCTGTTGATATAGAGCTCAGCCAACTGAATTGCAGAAATTGTTTCCTTGACGGGAAAGAAGTGAGCCACTTTAGAAAGCATGTCGATGACAACAAAGATTGCATTGTTGCCCTTCTGCGACCTTGGAAAACTAGTTATGAAGTCCATCTCAACTTTCTCCCATTTCCATTCCGGAGGCCTCAATGGTTGTAGAAGACCGGAAGGTTTCTGATGGATCGCTTTAACTCTGCGGCAGACATCACACTCCGAGACATACTTGGCACAATATCGTTTCAATCCAGGCCACCAATATTGTGTTTTCAAGTCCATGTACATGTTAGTGCTGCCAGGGTGGATAGAAAGAACAGAATCATGCGCCTCCTTAAGAACTTGCTCTCTCAAACCTGGGTAGTTTAGAACAAACATCCGGTGTTCAAAGAATAGAGCGCCTTGGTCGTCGACGTGGATGGACTCATACTTCAGAAGCTGAATGTTGGAGATGATCTTTTTAGTGTAAGGATCACCAAGTTGAATGGAGCGAACTTTTTCTTCCAAGAGAGGGGTTGCTAGAAGATTTAGAAGATACCCTTGATCCACAATTTCAAGGTTGAGCTAGCGGAATTCTTCGCACAAGAGAGGCTGTTGTTCTTCCGCCATGAGGTTGTTGACATAAGCTTTTCGGCTGAGAGCATCGGCCATCACATTAGCTTTGCCGGGAGTGTAGTTGATGGTCAAATCGAAATCATTAATTGCTTCAATCCACCTCCTCTGACGAAGGTTGAGATCAGGTTGTGTGAAGATATACTTCGGACTCTTGTGATCAGAAAAGATCTCACAACGGTTGCCAAGCAAGTAGTGCCTCCATACTTTCAAAGCAAAGACAACTGCTGCGAGTTCGAGGTCATGTGTAGGATAGTTGATCTCATGCATCTTCAACTGTCGAGAGGCATAAGCAACAACTTGTTTTCTTGCATAACGACCGCACCCAATCCTTGCAAAGAGGCGTCACAGAATATCTAGAAAGGCTTTGATGTATCTAGAGGAATCAAGACTGGTGTGGAAGTGAGCTTCTCTTTGAGTGTTTCAAAGCTAGCTTGACATGCAGGAGACCAAAGGTATTTCTTGCCTTTCTTGAGGAGATCGGTAAGTGGCTTCGCAATCTTCGAGAAATTCTAAACGAAGCGATGGCAGTAACTAGCCAAACCAAGGAAACTCCGGACTTCTTTAACATTTTTGGGTGGAAGCCACTCAACAATTGTCCGAATAGTTTCTGGGTTAATGGCAATGCCCTTGGCAGAGATGACGTGACCAAGATAGGTGACTTCGGGAAGCCAAAATTCACACTTGGAGAACTTTGCATACAGGCGGTGCTCACGAAGCTTGTTTAGGACACACCGAAGGTGTTCTTCATGTTCTTCCTTTGACTTAGAATAGACTAGAATGTCATCCAGATAGACCACGACGAACTTATCAAGATACTCCATGAAAACCGAGTTCATAAGCCTCGAGAAAGTGGCAGGTGCATTGGTGAGACCGAAAGACATGACCGTGTACTCGTACAGGCCATAGCGGGTGGTGAAAGCTGTTTTAGGAACATCTTCCTTGCGGATCTTGATTTGATAATATCCACTTCTCAAGTCAAGCTTAGAGAATACCACATCTCCAGCTAGTTGATCGAAGAGATCATTAATCCGCGGAAGGTGATATTTATTCTAGATGGTTTTAGCATTGAGAGCCCGATAGTCAACACAAAGTCTATCAGTGCGGTCTCGCTTCTTCACAAAGATGGTTGGGATACCCCAAGAAGAAGTACTGTGCTGAATGAAACCCAACTTCTCTTGTTCATGAAGCTGACGTTTGAGTTCAGCCAACTCAGAAGGACCCATTTTATAAGGCCGCTTGGAGATAGGAGCGGTTCCAGGTTCAAGCTCAATCACAAACTCGACCTCTCGATCAGGAGGCATACCTGGCAACTCTTCAGGAAAAACATCTGGGAACTCACGGACCACCGGAACACTCTGAATAGCATCCATAGCATCATCATTCAGAGCCGCCAAAGAGAAAAGCTGAATTGCAGGAGTCAGACTTGGAGAATAGACTATATGGCCTTTAGGAATTTTCAGAGAAATCGAGCATTCAGCACAATCAATCACAGCTGCATTTGCTGTCAACCAATCCATGCCCAAGATAACATCAATGGCCGAATTGCCCAGAATGATTAAGGAAGCAGGGAACGAAGAGCCACCAATCTCAATTTGATTGCCATGGCTGATATGAGCAGCCCTCATGTTTGACCCAGGAGATTGTACCACAAGACGATGCAATAGAGGACCCATAGCCAGATCATGCTCACGTGCAAACTTGTGAGAAACAAAAGAATGGGAAGCACCAGAATCAAACAAAACTCGTGCAGGGACTGAGTTAACGGGAAGCGAACCCATCACAACTCTAGGTGCATGTTCAGCTTGAGCGACATTGACACAGTTGGCGCGAGCAACAGTAGACCTGGGCTTGGTGTTGATGTTGAGAGCCCGCGGTGGAGGTGCACGAACCATAGAAGAACTTGCTGCAGGTCTTGGAGGTGTTGGAGGAAGAGCTTTGTTGTTCATGGGACAACTCCAGTGTTGATGCCCAGTGTTCCCACAAGTGTAACAAGCACCAGGTGGACGTGGAGCAGTGTAGCCAGGGACTCCACCAGGCGCTCCAGGGTAGTTGTGGTTGTAGCCCCTAGGAGCCACGGTGAAGGAGTTTGGTGGCCTTGCTGCGTAGCTTGGAGTTCTTCGTGGAGCCGGGAGCGGCGGTGCGGTATTAGGAACCCACACGCGGCGCTTAGAAGGAGCTGTCATAGCTGAAGGGCTTGTTGCGTCACGGCTGTGTTTCTTGGACTCCTCGAACATTTGCCTACTTGCTTCTTCCTGTAGAGATGTATGTTGGAGTTCCAGAAAAGACCCCGGCCTTGCATGAGTGATTGCATATTTGATAGATGCATTGAGCCCTTGCCTGAACCTCTTTTGCTTATTCTTGTAATCAGAGATCTCATCGCCACCATACCGAGAAAGATTCATGAAGTTTCTGATATAGGTATAGACATTGTCATTGTCCTTCTTGAGGTTGAGAAACACTTCCTTCATCCTTTCCATGACAATTTCTGACAGATATTGCTCTTTGAAATCCCTAGTGAACTGCTCCCAAGTAGGCTGAAAACCAGAGTGGTTTGCCTTCAGGTAATTCTCCCACCACAGAGTTGCGTCTCCCTTCAGAAGGTGAGTGGCACATTTTACCCATTCTTGCTCAGGAACATCAGCAGTCATCAGCAACCTTGACATCTCACGCAGCCAATCATCAGCATCTAGTGGCTGATCAGACACCTCGAAGTGGTGCGGGTTGAACTTCAGAAAACTCTTGATGTCTCCTCACTTGGGAGGTGGAGGTAGCGGAACAAACTCATTCCTCCTGACACTTTCTTCAAAGCGTTGCTAGTTCTGTTGCATTGTTCCCAAGGCATTAGCAATACTTGCCAACGCAGCCCCAGTTCAAGTGGTATGTCCTCCTCAGTACGGCGTGGTGGTGCCATCCTGTGATTGATATAAAACTCAAGTCAGTACCATAATGGAGAATAATAATAATCCAAAATAGTACCAAAATGGAATTAACCAAGATTAAAGGATACAAATCACTAAGATGATATTAAAATATCAACAAAGTTCGAAGCACCTAGAAGATAATAAGCATATCACACAGGACTGAACAAGGAGTGTGGTACACAAAGTTATCAAAGAAAAAATTTCCGCAAATTTCAGCATTAAAATACCACTATATGCGCAAAACCACTTAACGACTCAAGATTAGTAAGTCTACCGATTCAATATACAAGAGCGAATGATAAAAGTAGTGGTATGGTCGCGACTCCATCCCGCACTCAAATCATTACTCCACACATGAATAAGTAAAACACATATCCCAACTTTCTTCCTTCTTAAGATGAACCTAAAGATTAACAACTACGGAAACAAACACCCCTAACAAGATAGCGTCGGATAACAAAGAGTAAGACAGATCGCGTCGGTATACAACGAATCAGATAGATCGCGTCGGTTTACAAAAGCCTGTCGGTATGGAATGTACCAACAGTTGATAACCCAAAGGTAGATAGCGACAACAAGTTGGATGCAACAGATAGACAAGGAGTTACACACACACACAACCTATGGTACTACGGAACCCCGAACACGTGAATCCTAGTTTGAATTTTAGAAGAGGATTGAAAACGTTACACTTCCTTACCAGAAATGGGTGGGTGGGTGGGTAAGAAGAAAAATTGAAGCAGTCCTACTCTCATGATTTGTTTTTCCGTAGTATACATAACTACCAAAATATTTGCTAGACTAACAACGACCATTTGGTTGAGACCCTTAAGGGCGGAATGGCTCTGATACCAATTGTAACTACCTCGGACCCTATGCTCTAAGTTCAAGCCTGGATGAACCGAAAGTGGTTCAAATAGTACAGCGGGGGCCCAGGGGCCACCCACGTGTAGACCTGTCGGCCGTCCTAACCACTTCCAAGAACATCGGGACAAGAGCGAGCGGCGTAGGCAACAGGCGAAGAGATCAAATACATACACAAGTGAGTATGTATGCAAGCTACGTTACAACAGTTCTCAGAGCCATACCATCTAAAAGAAATAGAAATATTGCAGCGCCATATGGCAAGATCCAAATATCCTAGATAGAGATAATAGTGTAGGATAGCTCCTCATACATCAAACATCAGAGTATCAAGCGGAAGCGGGAAACAAGATCCGAGTACGGATAAGAAGAAAATCGGCATAAGATGCCACATAAGTAAACACATCTTGCCCACAGATCTCACGGATCCCCATCCCCGGAATCTCTACACCGAATGATCGTTGCAACATCATATGTCTCCTCCACTCAGTATCCATCTTGCGAATACACATGTTCATCTGAATCAAACAATTTATCGTGTGAGACCCTAGGGGTACTCAGCAAGTCTTTATGCCTCTAAAGGGGACATATACCTGGGGTGACGCAATTGCAGCAAAAGATAATAACTAATAAGCCTATAGATACTCGCTAACCATCCTCCTAACCAATGATAGACGGATGTCCGTTAATTAGGAACAACAGTTATAACAGTATAAATAGCAGATCCATCCTCCTTCTCGCTTACCAACGAGAAAGCGGACGAACAACCCAACTGTTGGCGGTTTTATTAACCATTCCATGAGTATTGCACTATTTACTAGTCAGGTATTTAGTCAATTAAAAGCGGTACTTTAGTTATACTTGTCTATGATCGAGAAACTGTGCTCCAAGTCGTCCATAACCGCGGACACGGCTTTCAGAAAGGTTTACCCTGTAGGGGTGCACAAATAGCAACACACACTCGATCAACCTCATAAAAACCAACACAAAACCCAACGAGGCATTCACGACAAAGCTATCGCAGGATTCATAAAATATTTCAGGGGGCCACCCCACTAAGCTACCCGCAACAAAGTTGGCCGGCTCCGGAACGCACCCAGGGTTTGTGTGGACGGCGGTAAATGACTAGGAACCCGAAAGTGTGGCTGGGCTTGTCGATACAGCGGAAACGTGTCATGGTCCAAAATAGTACAGGTGCTCCACGAACAATCTTAAATAAAACAGTAATGCATGGCATAGGTACAGGATAGTAATAAAGCCCCAAACTACTTGTGGCCCCAAGACATAGAAATGAATCAAGCTCTGACTCAGGGGGGTTCATAAGGCCTCCCGGATGTGGATAGTGCGAATAGTCAAGGAACAGGAATCAAGTACTCGGGGTCCTAAGGGACACAAGTGAGCATGAAAAACCAAATAGCAGATATTGCTCACCGGTGCCGCTTTCATTAGTTATTCCATTACTACTCAGGTTGAGTAGTTTAGGTACCTCGTTATCCATCAGACACTCACATACCCTACACATGCTGTTCTACGGCTCGCATGGCTCAAACAACTCCTGTAGTAATGGCTCATAGGATAGAGGAACAAGCTTTGGCGGGGTTTAAAAGTAAAGGCTATGCAACACTTGGGATTCAGTTTAATGCAATCGCGACTCCATGATGCAAGAATAAGATAGAAGCAATAGGTACTATATATATGCAAGCATGTGGTAGTGCTTGCCCGGCAGCTCAGTTGAAGCGAGAGGTGGATCTGGTTAGTACTCTTGGGGTTCCTGATATTTCCCCTGCTCGGCGTCTATTCGAAAGAAGAACCAAACAAACAAGGACCAACATAAATAAAATGCACAAGCATATAAATAAGATGTGACAAGCAAACAAGCATGCCATGATGAATTATGCACCAATTACATGGGAATAATGTAGCGTGGCAAGGGTGAGGTGTGGGGACAAGAATAAATCATTTTATTAATTATTTGGTCAAGTTTTATTGCCATAAACAGTTCTGATTTTTAATAATGACATGATGCATGCTTCAATTCATATCATGGAATGCATAGTTAGAACGGGCTCGTCGCGCTGATCGATTTAGACATATTATTTGTCAAATTTGGAGTTATAGATTAAAGTTATTAATTAATTAAGAAAAGGCATTTTTAATGCAATTAAACAATTTTGAAAAGTTTAATTAGTCAAACATTATTTTGAATGGCAGATTTCAAATCCTCACATTTTTCGGATTCAAAAACATATATCATTTGTATTATTTGGATTTGTCAAATAAAAGATATTATTTTCTGGATTTAAAACATATTTAAAAATTTCTCAAATCATTTTTATTAAACAGAAAAGATCAGAGACTTTTTGCACACAGAGGAAGCTAGCCACCATCACTGACAAGTGGGGCCTGCGGTGACTCAGCGCTCGCTGACGCAGCGGTTTGGGTGGAACTTTTGTCACCGCGAGGTAAGCTAGCCGGTGCGGATGACAGATGGGACCGGCGTCCGGCGGGTCCACCGCACGCGCGACCCAGCCAGGGCTTGCCACGCAGCAGATCCGGGGAGCGCGGGTGGGAAACAGCGGAAGCCGAGGTACCATTTCGTAAAAACGGCATGGCGGCTGACCGGTGGGGCTCAGAGGACCGCGGGTGGAGGCGGGAAAAACCACAGGGGCTTTTACGCAAAACCTCCCGCGAGGCTGCCGAATCTAAAAAATTGTGTCTGGGAAAAACAGCAGCTGGAGCCAATTTTGGAGGACGGTGGCGACGAATCCAGCGATAATTTGGAGATGATATAAAAACGAAAAGTGTAGATCTCACTTCACCCGACAATGTTCGTGTACAAGGTTTCTCAAACGGAGGTCTACAACGGCCGGGATCTTGCGGGGAACAGAGGCAGAAAAACACGTTCGTCGCGCGGATCGTTTTCGTCAGTGAACGCCTGAGATGCAGCGATCTTGCGACGATGATTACTCCCGCGTTACTTCACTGACCTGACCGTGGCCCAGCTCGTTCGAAAGAGGGGAGGTAGATCTATGGGTATGGTTTAGAAAGCAACGCCGGCGGGGCACTGTGGCGGTCGGGATTCGACGACAAACAGGAGGCTGCGAGGGAAGCGTTGCTACTGCTGCAGGCTACAAACGCGACAGACAGTGCAGCGGCGGCACACGGAGGCCGCTCGACGGAACGTCCGGCGAGGTTAGGCCGCTAGGAGGAGGGTTGGATTGTCTAGGAGGTTGAGAGGCTCACCAGGGGGTCGCCTATGACATCGCTAGAGCGAGAGGTGGAGCGGGTCGGAGTGGAAGCAGGGGTACTGCAAGCTTTGGTTCCTGGCGGCTGCGGCGTGTCCGGTGAGCTACGGCGAGTTTCAGCGAGGCGTGGCCGGTACAGGGTGGCGCAGAGGAGGCAGAGGGAGGCCCTGGTAGACATGGGCGTGCTGCAACTCACCAGGTCAACGAGGGAAGGTGGTAGACGGGGCTAGCCTTAGGGTTTTGGGCGTGGCCTTGCCATGGAGGGTTGATCGATGGAGGAGGAAGGAGAGGGAGTCTGGGCGAGTTGGATTTCGATCTAGGGTAGGTGGGAGGATGAGGATGGGAAGGGGAGGCCCTACCTCTACTTTTTGTAGAGAGGAAGAGAGGAGCACAGCTTCAGGATGGGGGGCGCTCGAGCACGTGAGAGGCTGGGGGAGAAAAACAGTGCACCAGCTAGTGTGGCCTCGTCACGGTGGAACCCAGGTTGCAGGGGCAGGGATGCGGTCTTGGACGTGCTCGGGAGGCCACGAGGGTAGAGAGAAAGAGAGAGGGGCAAGAGGCTCGGCTAGGGTTTACGAAAAAGGAAGGTGAGGGTAGCTAGGGCTTTTGCTAGGTGTAGAGAGAGGGAGAGGGATCATCCAAGCTAGTTGGAATAGAGGGTTTAAGTGAGAGATTAAAGAGGTGCCCATGTTTTGATGGGGTAGGATGGCTAGGCATTATGGCATGTGGATATAGAAGCCCACATACATGCATATGATATAAGTGTAGGGTTTTACAAGGAGGGTTTGGTTTAAATTCAAACCAAACCAAAGAGATCAAGTAAGATAGGAAAGACATGAGAAGGAACATGTGTGCATGGCCCATGCATTGTAATAAATGCTCCCTCTAGTAGTGAAAACCACTAGAATTGCTCAAGGCATTTATCTAAGCAAGATTCCCAAATTTTGGAATAAGGACCAACAAAATAAAGAGAGCTTGTTTACCACATGGACTAAATAAGGATCATGCATGAATATAAGGTGGCCAAGCTTGTGTGTATGAGCCACTAGGCATAATATGGCCAAAGTTATATTCTTACATGAGCATTTATTCAAATTCAAACCATATGCAAGCTTGACAAGGGTTCCACTCACATAGCATGCAAAAGATGGCTATATGGCTCCCCACATATCAATAATGTGAGCACAACATGATGCATATATGGGAGCATGTGGAATTGTAAGTGGACCCATCCCAACCCACATGAGCTAGAGATAAACCCAAATAAAATGCAAAACTCACATATGGTTAGACGGTGGAATTATGGGGTGGTGATAAAGAAAGGTGGTGGAGTTAATAAAAGATATGCCCCCAACTCAACTTGGGCATCAAGCATTTATCAAGAACCAAATACAATATATCAAGAGGCAACTACAATTAATAATGCATATGAGATAAGAACCAAAAGGAAAGGTTTTATATGATGCTCAAATGCAATGTGACATGATGACATGAGCATGATATAATTATGATGCAACAATTATATGTAGGAAGTAGCATTCTATTATTAGACCATGTAGCATTACAGATGTTAGACATATGGGATGCTACAATTGTCCATAACCGGGGACACAGCTAAGTACTTAGTTTTACCCTCTCGAGAGGTGGTGCACTTTCCCCACAAGACTCGACATGCATCGAGACGAGACTTTTCAAAAGCAATCCCTCAGACCACCACGGACGCATTCCATCCTATCATCACTACCACCCTCTGTCCGTCTGGCTGAGTTCTCACAACTTAGTCGGTCAAGGCAGAGCCCATATGCCATGTGGCTGCACTGGAAGCTTCGCGACAAGAACGTCTCCAATCTCTTTGTTCCTGGATGGCCGTCCACAAGTGAGATACACCAGCCGACCATAGATATGGCCCCTGAGTAACCACTTAACATAATCCAAGCAAGTCCCATTTCCACCCAGGTGTTTCATTAAGTACTTGTTTTATTATAGAAAACATATATTTTCCAATAGTCCATAATCATAATATGATATTCCACCCCGAAAACTATAGCAGGGCTAAGCATTTCTAATATTACGATGTTTCACCTACCAAGTAGAAACTACCATTCCCTATTATACCTAGGAGATATAGCATAGCATAATAATATAGTTTATCATCTATACTACGAAAATCCACTAAGTATAATGAAAAAAAAAGGACTTGATGATAGTTCCACTTGCCTTGGTAGTGGAATATTTAGGTACTCTCCTTGATGTTGCAAAGATTACACTCCTCAAAGTCTACAACAATACAATCAAGCAAAAAGCACTCTCAAAACAAGCATCACAAAACAACACATGAATACAACGAAATACATGCAAGCATACAGCAAGATATTTTATTGAACAAGTTGTTACAGCAAGGTTCTGAACACTACAAACACCTACTAGTCTTTTTATATAATTGAAATTCCAATTGAAACCCTTTTAGTGCAATTTGGTTATTTAAAGGATTTTTCTTTTACTAAAATAAGGCATATTTATTGTGATATTTGCTACTGCCATCAAATTATAAGTTTAATTTTTGGTGTTGAATATTCTGGTCACATGGTTCAATATACAACCAATTGCAAGAGGATTCACTCAAAAATAATTTACACAACAATTTTTATACTCAAATTACTCCACAAATGGTTCTGTATAAAAGTGATTTTAACCGTCAAAAAAAGTACCAAATAATTTCTCCATTGTGTTCTACTCATTTTTCTGAATCCATAGACACCAAGTTTGTATTTTTCTGATTTGTGGATCAAAAGTTATTGAATTTCTAAGTTTAATCACTAAATTCCATTTAAATCTTTTAAATCCAGCCAGGGGAGACACGTGGCCTAATTCTACTGGCCGGTACCGCTTCGGTCGGATCGACGATGTGGACCGTTGGATTTAAGTGACAACGAGTGGATCAGATCGACCGATACTGCTTCGGTAAGTGATCTAATCCTAGCCGCTGGATCTGAATCGGACGGTGCTCAGTGCGTGGCCAAGAACTGGCGGCGTTGTCTCTCTGTGCGCGGCGGCGCGTCAGGTGGGTGGCATTCCGGCGATCCTAGAGGGGTAGGGAGACTGTGGACTATTACCGGAGGTTGCGGCGGTCGAGGTGGTCTCGGTGGTGGTCGCGGTTGGGGGAGGGGCGCTCGGCTTCGTCCTGGATTCCTCGCTGGAGTTCTTGCCAAAGCCGTTGATACTCATGCGTGGTGGTGGCGTCGTCCTGGGGATCGAGCAGGCAAAACAAGGCATCAGTGAGGTGCGCAAGGTCTCGTAGAAGCTGGCAGTGGCCAAAGTAGGGCGGCGGGAACTCACGACTCATCGGAGTCGTCGGTGAACGGTGGCGACAGAAGGAAACTCTGGTGGTGACCGTGGCGATGACCTGGGGCATGATAAATCGAATGAAGGGGTTTAATAGATGCTCCTGAAGATGGCGAAGCTAATAGGACAGAGAGGAGGGCGCGGGGCGGTCGGTTCTCGCCGGAATCGTCAGTGGCTGCGGCGGTCCGAGCTCAAAATCGGAGAGCCTAGGGGCTCTCTGGGGGTGGCGTCTGAGGAGAAAACAAAGAAGAGGGAGAGGGGATTAAGAGGCTAGGGCTGTAGTGGGGAATTAATTGCGCAAACACCTGAATTTTTTTCGATCAGAAACGGCAGAGGAGGGGGAACGGTCTGTTCATCTCGCGGTGGAAGAAGGTGAGGTGGAGGGTGACGTGGAGGTGGGCCAGGGCGTCAGCGAGAGGGGTATGGATGGAGTTGGTGAGGAAAAGAAAGAGAGGGGGAAGGGGTGTGACGGGTGGGCTTAGTGGGCTGGGTGTTGGGCCGAGCAGGCTGCTACTGCTGTGTTGGTTTTTTTCTTCCTTTTGTTTTTTTCTTTTAGCTTTTCTTTTACCATGTTTTGATTTAGTAAATGAGTTCCAATTTGATTTAAATTTGTTCCAAATCTTTTTAGAATATTTTATAAAAATATAAGTTGGTAGTTAGTGCAATTAGAGTATTTTGAATTTGTTTCTTTTTGAAGTAATATTCATTTAAAAAAAGCATGGCACATATGCCTAAGTTTTATTATTTTATATACCCTTTTATTATAAAAATATATCTCTAGATCTCCAAAAAGGTTCAAAAATATTTCCTTTAGTTTTATTCAATACATCTTTATCATTATATAAAATTACTTTTATTCCCTTTAAGTATTTATTTTCTCTGGAGCTTTATTGACCTTGAGATAATTTCTTTGGTCTTATAAAAATCATAACTTTTTATCCATGGCTCCAAATAGTTTGAAACCAATTCTTGTGGCTTTATAATTTTGTTTACAAGTATAGATCACTTAGATATGCTTATGTCCAAATTCTATATGGAACATAACCATAGAATTGAATTGAACTTGATGTGGTGATTTTCTTGTTAGGGTTTAGGTTTTTGGTTTCTCCTTTTTCCAAAGGTTTAAAATGTAACTGTTCAAGATCAAGATACATTTGATGCATGAATGCATTTGATTTGTTTGTCACTTCCTTATTTTAAAATTCATTTTGTTTAAATAAGGTTTTGGTATTTCCATTTAGAAACAAAAAGTTTCTTTTCCCCCTAAATTTCATCCTTTATTTCTTCTGTTTGTTTGATTTTTCACATTTCAAAATTTTGAAAATTTTGGGATGTGACAACATGTTATCATAAACTATGGAAAACATATTGCCATGACCTTGGTCATCTCGTTTGAAAGTCATGATTGTTCATACATGGTAAGCCATATTGTGAAACGGTTTTCTTCAAAAGTTGTCAAATTAGCATACTTTTCATGGAAACTAGGTGGAGCAGATAACAAAATACTCTACAAAAGAAAGACATTGCTTCAATTTATATATTTTTATTTGGATTTTTCTTTCAAAAGGTCTCAAATTAGGCTGCATTATTCGCATTCATATCTAGAAGTTGGGGGGTTGTTTGGTTAAACTTATCTGTCGCTTTCAGAGTTATTTTATAAGCCACTGTACATTTTTGCTTTTGGATTATACCATCATTCAACTATGTCAGAGTAAAAGCTAAAAAAGCAAAAAACACGTTCCTGGCTTTATAAGCTAAAAATCAAAAGCCAGAATTAGAGCCCAAATAAATAGCGCCTAAATCTCAAGGAACTCTTGGTGTTTCTCCCTTCTTTTAGTACTTGGGTACCTTCAATTGTATTTAACAAAAAATATGACCAAGAAGGATATCATCGACTTGTAGATCAAATTTTGAGATGCTTTCATTAAATTGTGGTAACACCATTCTATTCCACGCATATATATAACCATAAAGTTTGAACATATTATTGAGAATTCATGGAATCCTAAACCATAAACTCTAAACCCCTAAACCCTGACCAAGCAGGTATCATGCACTTATAGATCAAAATTTGAGATACTTTCGTTAAATAGGGTAACACCATTCTATTCCACGAATATAAGCATAAAGCTTGAACATTGTTGAAAATTCCTGAAACCCTAAACCCCTAAAACTCAAATCCTAAACCCTAAACACGAAACCCTGACCAAGAACGTAGCATGCACTTATAGATCAAAATTTATGATAATTTTATTAAATTGGGTAACGCCATTCTATTTGACGAATGTAAGCATAAATCCTGAGCAATATCAAAAATTCCCTAAACCCTAAACCCTAAACAACCCCTAAAACCTAAACCCTCAGTCATAAACCCTAACCAAGCAGGTGCCATGCACACATTGATCAAAATTTGAGATACTTTCATGAAATCAGCTAACACCATTCTATTCTACGAGTATAAACATAAATCGTGAGCATTATTGAAAATTCGCTAAACCCTAAACAACCCATAAAACTAAATCGTAAAAACCTAAACCCTTACTCTCGACCCGTAAACCCTAACGAAAGCAGGTATCGTGCACTTATAGATCAAAATTTGAGATACTTTCAATAAATTGATGTAATCCCATTCTAATCCACGAATATAAGCATAAAGCAGCTTGAACATTATTGAAATTTCTTAAAACCACAAACCCAAAACACCTAAAACCCTAAATCCTAAACCCTTACCAAGAACATAGCATGCACTTATAGATCAAAATTTGATATACTTTGATTCAATTTGGTAACGCCATTTTATTCGACGAATATAAGCATAAATCTTGAGCATTATCAAAAATTCCCTAAACCCTAAACAACCCCTATAACCTAAACCCTAAAACCCCAAACCCTCAACCCATAAACACTAACCAAGCAGGTATCATGCACTTTATAGATCAAAATTTGAGATACTTTCAATAAATTAGGTAATGCCATTCTATTCGATAAATATAAGCATAAAGCTTGAGCATTATTGAAAATTCACTAAACCCTAAACCCTATACAACCATAAAACCTAAACTGAAAAACCCTAAAACCCATAACCCAAGACCCATTAACCCCAATCAAGCAGGTATTATGCACTTATAGATCAAAATCTGAGATAAATCCATTAAAGCAGGTAACGCCATTCTATTCGACAAATATAAGCATAAATCTTTGAGGATTATTGAAAAATCGCTAATCCCTAAACCCTAAACAACCGATAAAACCTAAACCGTAAAATCTTAAATCCTCGACCCATAAACCCTAAACCAAGTAGGTACCATGCACTTATAGATCAAAATTTGAGATACTTTCATTAAATTGTGGTAATGCCATTCTATTCCATGAATATAAGCATAAAGCTTGAACACTATTGAAAATAAAAAACCCTTCACCATAAACCCTAATAACCTCCTAACCCTAGAACCCTAACCTCCTAACCCTAGAATCCTAAACCCTTACGAAGGAGGTATAATACACTTATAGATCAAAATTTGAGATACTTTTATTAAATTGCGATAACGCCATTCGATTACATGAATATAACCATATATAAAGCTTGAACATTATTATTGAAAATTCCCTAAACCCTAAAACCTAAACAATAATAAACCCTAAACAACCCTAAATCATAAACCCTAAACCCCTAAACCCTAAAAGCATAAACCCTAAAAGCCTAAACCATAAACTATGAACCCTTAAACCCTCAACCCAAAATAAACCCCAAACCCTAAACTTAACCCTAGGCCATATATACTTTGTATGAAAACTGGGGCAGTGGGGTTTTGAGCCATATTTTGTAGCTGCTTCATGAAAAAATCCATTGTTGTGCCTTACAAAATATAAATAACTTCGAATTTGGAAGCTTCCTTTGTAAATAATATTTTAAATGCCAATACACACCAACTAGCAAATATGGATAGGTTATTATAAACTATAGAAAAGATATGTCCATGACCTTGGTCATCTGGTTTGAAAGCCATGCATATTCTTACATGGTACTCCATATATTGTGATACAATTTTTTCTCAAAAGTTATCAAATTTTAAGATTATATTTTTCCATGGAAACTAGCTAGTGCATATAGTGAGACATGAAGAGAGAAAAGAATGGATGTATTTCATTTTATATTTTGTTTCTTTGTATTTTTTTAAATGGCCAAAATTAGGTGTCATTACCATTCATATCAAAAAGTTGATTTTTGTGAATCTCTCGGTGGTTCTCCAATATTTGACTACTTGATATCTCTGAATTATTTTAAAAAGTCAAGAGAAAGGTATGTCACACACTTTCTAGTTCGAAATAAGACATACTTACTTCAGATTGTCAAAAAGTCATTTTATTGCATATATTTAGCTAGGAAGTTTGGAAATTCATAAAAGTTGGGCATTGTCCATCAAATATAGAATATTATTTTGAAATGCCAAGATGCAGCGATCTACCAGATATGGACTGATACGTTGCAAATGTATCTATAATTTTTGATGTTCCATGCTTGGTTTTATCTACTTTCTTGTGTTTTGTCCACACTTTCGAGTACTTTTCATATGATTTCTTGGACTAACCTATTAACAAGAGCCACAGTACTAGCTGTCTGTTTTCTGCTGTTTTTGGTTCCAGGAAAGTCAGAAAATGAATATTCTTGGAATTGGACGGGACAAAAGCCAAAGTCATTATTTTACCGGGGGACACTTGGAGCCAGAATATGAGACGGAGAAGGGCAAGAGGGCGGCCACACCACCTGGCCGCGGGGCCAGGCCTGGCTCGCGCCGGGGGTGGTGTGGCTAGCCCAGGCACCCCCTTGGCCTCTCCTTCCGCCTATATATTGCCTCTGATACGGAAGCCCTAAGTACCCAATCAAAATTCCACGAAAGAGTATGTAGCCACCATCATCTCCATACCTAGATCGGGAGGGATCTGAAGCTCTTTCCGGCACCCTGCCGGAGAGGGGAATTCACCCTAGAGGCCTTCTTCATCATCATGCAAGCCTCCGGTGTGATGCGTGAGTAGTGCATCTCTGGACTACGGGTCCATGTAGTAGCTAGATGGCTAGTTCTCCTCCTTTGTGCTATCATGTTTAGATCTTGTGAGCTCCGTTCATGATCAAGATCATCTATTTGTAATTCTGCATGTTGTGTTTGCGGGGATCTGATAGATATTGAGATGCTATTTCAGATTGATTATTGATTCTATCATGTCTTTGTTATTTGTGATCTTGCATGATTTCCGTTGTTAGTAGCTATCTTGACCAAGTAGATGTTAGCAACTCCAAGAGTTAGTATTTATGCTCAATAGTGGGTTCATGCCTCTAGTAATCTGGGGAATTGATAGAAATCTCTAAGGTACTAGATGTGTTGTTGCTACAAGGGAGAAAACAACAATTCTTTGTTCATAGAACAATCGTATTGTTTACTTTACACGCAATTCGTAATGCAATTATTCGTTGCTTGCAACTTAATACTAGAGGGGGTTCGGATGATAACCTGAAGGTTGATTATTAGTCATAGATACAGTTGGATGGCGGTCTATGTATAATGTTGTAATGCCTAATCGAATCTCAAAGGAGTCGAGATGAGTAGTATATGCTTGTATGCTTTCTCGATGTTTGTCAATTGCCCCGCTGTAATTTGTTCACGCAACATGTCATTTATCTTAAGGAGAGCCACCTCTAGTGAACTATGGACGCCGGTCCTTTTTTACATTCAATCTACAATCAACTGTTTACTGCTTTGTGTTTACTTTCTGCAAAGTATTACTTCCTTCCATTCGATACATTTAATCCTTTGTTTTCAGCAAAACTAGTGAGATTGATAACCTCATCGCAAGTTGGGGACAAAGTTATGTGGTTGTGTTGTGCAGGTCTCCACGTTGCTACTCGCACCGGTAGTGCGCCCTGCCAAAGTTCAGCTAGCTTCACCTTTGGGGTGTTTCCTTGCTCCTACTGGATTGATAACCTTGGTTTCATAACTGAGGGAAACTTACTGCTATGCTCATCATATCTTCCTCTTGGGGTTCCCCAACGAGCTCGTTAATACACGAGTCAGCAAGTATTTTTCTCGCGCCGTTGCTGGGGAGTCAAGGACATATTCACAAGGGGAGTCCCTCATAACCAATCTCTTTACTTTGTTATTTTTGTTTTTCTTTGTTTATTTCTACTTTGTTTGCTTGTTTCTTTATCAAAAACACACACAAAATTAGTTCCTATGATAGTTGTTATTTTTGTTGGTCTATTATTGTCTTGCTTTATCATGCTTTCTATCAATGGTTGATTTCTTTGAAACTAGATCTTATTGGCAAGGTGGATTCACGGAAGAATAAAAATATTATTATGAGGAACACCGCTTGTCACAAAAAGGGAAACTCTTATGGGAACAAATTGATAAATTGAAAACCATTGCTAGAAACGTGTGCTCTACTTATAATGTTACTTATTGCGTTCATAAATATTCTTGCTGTAGGAGGTATAAACACCTCCCTTTTCAATGTGAGTCTAATGAAAATGTTACCATATCTTCTTATGTTAAAGGAAATTATGACTTTATGATGTGGAACAAATTGAATGTTCTTTTGAAAATGTTTATAACAAAGCTCTAGTGTTTGTAGATCATGAAAAGCATGCTTTATGTGATAGTTATATTGTTGAGTTTATTCATGAGGCTACTGAAAATTATTATGAGAGAGGAAAATATGGTTGTAGAAGTTCTCATGGTACTGAAACACCTCTATGTGTTGAAAGTTCTGAAGTTGCTCTTGTTTTATCTACCCATTCTTGTTACTATGTGCTTCTTTGATTTATTTTCTTACAAGATTCCTACGCATAGGAAGTGGGTTAGACTTAAATTTGTTTTGAATTTTCTTCCTGATGCTCTCTTTTACTTCAATTCATATTTCCTATGTGAGCATCTTCTCAAATTATCATGCCTAACTTAAAGGCGTTAAAGAAAAGTACTTATTGGGATATAACCCAAAAGTTTTAGATGAGTCTTGGAAGTTATTACTTCAGTAATAACTGCTCCTTATCCTTTTTATTTGCTTTTTGTGCCAAGAGTAACCTCTAATGAGAGAGAAGTAATGATTGGGAAAGTTGCTGTCCCGAAACAGATTTCTGTGCTTCACCGTAAAAATTTGTGTAAAATCTTTGTATGTCCTTTTGAGGCATGATTTTTTTTGCTTCTACCCCAGGTAGTTATTTAAAATTTTTTAGCTCAACACTTTCTGATTTGAGCAACAGAAGGTCTTCAAAAAAATTCGTCTTTACCTGCTGGTCTGTTTTGACAGATTTCTGCCATTATTTGCATTTGCTTCTTGTCGGTTCCTTTTTGAGTTCTTTTGGGGAATTGAGTTTTTTGAGGGAAGTGCTACAGTAGCTAGTGTTTTAATGGAAGTTTTATTGGTGTTAGAACTGAACCTAAAAACTTATTATCTTGAGTGCACTAATGTGGGTAATAAAGATTGTGTGAAGTTTTGTATGAAGGAAAAATTTCAGGTGTATGGAAGGAATGAGTAATGAGATGAAGGATAGACTAAAGCTCAAGCTTGGGGATGCCACGTGTGTCACCCCAATAAATATCCAAGAAGTACAAACGTCAAAGCTTGGGGATGCCCAAGGCAACCGTCTCTTCATCAACAAAAATCCTAGGTTTCTTCCAAATGCTTCATTTTTATTGTTTCATGCACAGTTGCGTTGTTCTTGGAGCGTCTTCTTTTTCGTTTTTGTTTTGGTTTTTAGTTTTCTTTAGTTTGCTTAGTTTGCTGAATAAATTGGTTGGACCCCCTCTTTCATACAATGGTTTTCAAATAGTTTGGTTTGGTTTGGTTTGGAAAAGAGTAGAAAAGTTCATGCTTAAGTGGTAAAGAGAGCTTGTTTTTGAATGTGGCCTATGCTTTGTCATGTCATGCTCGATATTTTTTTGGCTTTATGCTTAGTATTCTTTGCTGTAGCATGACTTGTTATAAACAATTGAGACTTCTTAATGCGCCTTGAAAGAATCATGCATTGTTTTAGCATATTAAAGCATAGTATTGTGGTATTCTCCTTTGATGCTTTATTTGGGTCGACTTGGCGCATGCTCACACCATGTTATGACTATCCCAAATCACCATAACCTTTATGATCCTTTATTTTTCAACTTGTAGTATCACTTTATGCTTTGATCAATGATGTTTTGTCGCTCTACATGATTATGGCCATTATTGCTCTCTTAGTTTGTCGCTCCCAGTCTTTTGCTAGCCTCCATACCAAGTATGAGTTCCACTCATGCATCCAACTCCTTAAACCAAGTTATTCCAAAGAGTCCACCATACCTACCTACTAGCATATGCTATTCCAAGTATATTCATGTTTTTATCTACCTTCCAAATTAAAATTGTTATGAGAAAACTAGCGATTAAAGCTCTCACGAACTTGATAGCACACTTTACTTTTCTTGCCCTTAATAAACTTGAACCATTGTGTCGTCTGTGTTGTATATGCTTGCACTTATTTGTTGGGGATTAGCAGAACCATGCTGTCATGGGGAACACTTTCAACATTGCACGGGTACTTTGTACCTAGTTGATATCATGCTCTTTTGTCTATGGATGTCGTCGGTGTGAAATGAAAGGGGAGCTTGTAAGTCCATGGAGTTATGTATATGTGTTAGAGAAACGCATGGGCCGCTAGTCTAAGCCATGATAACATGGTGGAAACCTGCAGCGTAACCATAATGAGTTGTCTATGAAGCATTCTTCTTATAAAAAAGAGTCAGATATTGAGAAAAAGGAGAAAAAGAAAAAAAGATATATGAAAAGAGGAAAGAGTGAAATAAGCACCATATTCCCATGGTAAATAAGAATATTATTGAGATGCTCGTTGTCTGCTTGCCTTGTCATTTTGATATGGGGATTCTTCCGTATCATCGGGCAAGGGGTACCCCGTTGGCGGTTCTCTATGATACACATGTACTTATGATGACAAGAACTTGCCGGTGACTAAACTTGAGTAGCATGAGGAGCGGCCCTCGTATTCAAGGGACATGAGATTTCCAACTTATCCTTCGTCAAGCATATACACCATAGTTTGTTCACTTTGACCTTAATCACTTCAAGATGCTTATGATAGGGGTAATGAGAGCTGAAAGCTATTAAGGACCAAAAATTTTGGAAGCTCTTTATGAGACTTGAATCCCTACTTCCTTCTATGAAGGCCTCTCTTTTACTTTTATGCTGAGTCTCCACCTTCTATCTTTATGCACCTACTTTGAGAGCATAGTGGCCATTCTTAGTTCTATGTGCATTGTCCCAAGACTTGTTGATTGATGCATATCTTGATATTGCTTGTTTTAAACTATTTGTATCTAGTCACTCTTATAAACTTTGAAGGTGTCCTATGCATTCATGTTTGCTACTCTATGAGGGACAAGCTGAATACTACTATGCTATGTTTTCTTTATGTGAAACAAACAAACGTCTTGCAAACCATTGTTATTCATGAATCTTTTGTTTGTGCCTTTTCATGTTGCAACATAATTTCTTTTTCTTATTGCTAGACCTTTGTCTTTCATGTTATGATTGAAGTATTATGATCCCAGCTTTGAATGTTTTACAAATACTTTGATCAAGTTTATGATGGTGCAGGTTACCTCAAAAATTATTCTTTCTTTTTATCACTTACCTACTCGAGGACGAGCAACAGGAGTTAAGCTTAGGAATGTTGATACATTGCAAATGTATCTATAATTTTTGATGTTCCATGCTTGGTTTTATCTACTTTCTTGTGTTTTGTCCACACTTTGGAGTACTTTTCATATGATTTCTTGGACTAACCTATTAACAAGAGCCACAGTGCCAGCTGCCTGTTTTCTGCTGTTTTTGGTTCCAGGAAAGTCGGAAAATGAATATTCTCGAAATTGGACGAGACAAAAGCCAAAGTCAGTTTTTCACCGAGGGACACCAGGAGCTAGAATACGAGACAGAGACGGGCTGGGGCCTGGCCACACAACCTAGCCGTGCGGCCAGGTCTGGCCCGCGCTAGGGGGTGGTCTGGCTGCCCCAGGCACCCTCTTAGCCTCTCATTTCGCCTATATATTGCCTCCAATACAAAAACCCTAAGTACCCAATCAAAATTCCACAAAAGAGTCTGTAGCCGCCGTCATCTCCATCCCTAGATCTGGAGGGATCTGAAGCTCTTCCCGGCACCCTGCCGGAGAGGGGAATTCACCCTGGAGGCCTTCTTCATCATCATGCAAGCCTCTAGTGTGATGCGTGAGTAGTTCATCTCTGGACTACGGGTCCATGTAGTAGATAGATGGCTGGTTCTCCTCCTTTGTGATATCATGTTTAGATCTTGTGAGCTCCGTTCATGATCAAGATCATCTATTTGTAATTCTGCATGTTGTGTTTGCAGGGATCCGATGGATATTGAGATGCTATTTCAGATTGATTATTGATTCTATCCTGTCTTTGTTATTTGTGATCTTGCATGCTTTCCGTTGTTAGTAGCTATCTTGACCAAGTAGATGTTAGCAACTCCAAGAGTTAGTATTTATGCTCGATAGTGGGTTCATGCCTCTAGTAATCTGGGGAATTGACAGAAATCTCTAAGGTACTAGATGTGTTGTTGCTACTAGGGAGAAAACAACAATCCTTTGTTCATAGAACAATCGTATTGTTTACTTTACACACAATTCGTAATGCAATTATTCGTTGCTTGCAACTTAATACTGGAGGGGGTTCGGATGATAACCTGAAGGTGGATTATTAGTCATAGATGCAGTTGGATGGCGGTCTATGTATAATGTTGTAATGCCTAATCGAATCTCAAAGGATTCAAGATGAGTAGTATATGCTTGTATGCTTTCTCGATGTTTGTCAATTGCCCCACTGTAATTTGTTCACCCAACATGTCATCTATCTTAAGGAGAGCCACCTCTAGTGAACTATGGACCCCGGTCCTTTATTTTACATTCAATCTACAATCAACTGTTTACTACTTTGTGTTTACTTTCCGCAAACTATTACTTCCTTCCATTCGATACGTTTAATCCTTTGTTTCTAGAAAAACTAGTGAGATATACAACCTCATCGCAATTTGGGGACAAAGTTCTGTGGTTGTGTTGTGTAGGTCTGCGCGTTGCTGCTGGCACCGGTAGTGTGCCCTGCCAAAGTTCAGCTAGCTTCACCTTTGGGGTGTTTCTTTCTCCTACTGGATTGATAACCTTGGTTTCATAACTGAGGGAAACTTAGTGATGTGCTCATCATACCTTCCTCTTGGGGTTCCCCAACGATCTCGTTAATACACGAGTCAGCATGGACACGCTATCATAAACTATAACAGAGATATGGTCGTGACCTTGGTCATCTTGTATGAATGCCTTCAAAATATATTGTTTATCAATTTCAGCAAATGTGTGGAAACTCATTTATATGTTGGTAAGCATACTGTCGTTGGCGAGTGGGTCTAGACAGGGACAACACGTGAGAGCGGACGGGTCGGAGTAGCGTATGTCGGAAGCTTCAACCTCAAAAATTTCGCAAGGCGCCGAAACATCACGCGCACATCTATTCAAATATCCCGCGCATCTGTTCAAATATCCTGCGCATCTATTCAAATATCTCGCCCCACTTTTTGCAAATGCAAAATTCCTCTTCTATCCGTGCTCCGGAAACAAGGACAGTGGGAGTACTACAATAATAGAGGGGTATAGGTGGTAAATGTGCATCATCCCACCTATATCCCCCTATCATCTCTTCCCTGCCCACACCCCCTCCAACCTCGACCTTCCTCCAGCTACTTCACCGTTGGTCCTCTCTTCCATACTGATACTTTGCTGATGTATCCATAATTTTTGATGTTCCATGCTTGGTTTTATCTACTTTCTTATGTTTTGTCCACACTTTGGAGTACTTTTTATATGATTTCTTGGACTAACCTATTAACAAGATGCCACAGTGCCAGTTGCCTGTTTTCTGCTGTTTTTGGTTTCAGGAAAGTCAGAAAATGAATATTCTCGGAATTGGACGGGACAAAAGCCAAAGTTGATATTCTACCAGAAGACTCACGGAGCCAGAAGACGAGACGGAGAGGGGCCATAGGGTGGCCACACCATATGGTGGCACGGGCTAGCCCTGGCCGCGCCACCAGGTGGTGTGGGCCCCCTGGCCGCCAACAGACCTTGCCTCTTCGCCTATAAGATGCCTCCCAATGCAAAAACCCTAAATAGTCAAGCCTCCAGCCACGAAAAGTTCCGCAGCACCGCTGCCACCGAAGGGGAGATTCGGGGGACAGAAAATCTCTGTTCTGGTACCCTGTCAGGATGGGAAAGTTTCCGCGGAGCCATCTCCATCGATCTCCACCACCATCTCGATCGCCATTGCTGATTCCCATGATGATAAGGGAGTAGTTCTCTCTCGAGGCTAAGGGTTCTACCGGTAGCTATGTTTTCATCTCTCTCTCTCTCTCTCTCTATGCATGATCATATTGTGATCATGAGCTTTCTAATCAGGTAGATCTACCTTGCTACTCAAGTGCTTGAATAGATCTCTGCTCTCCCCATGTGTGTGAAAGTGACAGCGTGCACACCATGGTGGCACTTAGACTAGAGATTACAAATACTTGTTATGATTTATATTTGGAGTTGGATGTCTCTATGAAATTGTGGTGTTTGTTGGAACCATCTAGTGCTCAAGGTGATAGTGTGGGGTTATCCAGATGGGAAAAGTGAACTTTGAGGTGTGCTGTTATAGCCCTACCATGGATTAGAGTGTCCAACCGGGGAGTAGTTAAGAGTAGTATCATAAAGAGAAGATATTTATATGAGAGTGTTCACTAGCGAAAGTATGATCCCCAGGCCTTGTTTCTAAGCATTGATACACCGTTTGCAATTAGATTTGTTACATGTTTGCTTGCTTCCCTCTTTATTTCGGTTTGCCTTTAGTCTTTTCCCACGTCAACCACATGCTAGCAAGCTATTTTCTGGCACCGTTACCACTTATAATTATACATACCACTTGTATTTCACTATCTCTTCGCCGAACTAGTGCACCTATACACCTGACAAGTGTATTGGGTGTGTTGGGGACACAAGAGACTTCTTGTATCTTGATTGCAGGGTTGCTTGAGAGGGGATACCTTTGACCACTTCCTCCCTAAGTTCGATAAACCTTGGGTAATCCACTTAAGGGAAAACTTGCTGTTGTTCTACAAACCTCAGCACTTGGAGGCCCAACAACTGTCTACAAGAATAGAAGTGCGTAGACATCAAGCTATTTTCTGGTGCCGTTGCCGAGGAGGTAAGGTAAAAGGTACTCACATCCTCCGGTGTGAGTGCTTGAAGTTATTTCCTTCAGACTCTGCAATTTTGTCTTTTTGTTTCTTGTTTTCACTAGTTAGGCTCAATGGAAAACAACAACAAAATTAGAGAGCTTTTTCGTATTTTTCCTAATGTAGTACATGAATTGTCTGAAAAGAAAATTAAAAAACCCATGGAACTTTCTTTGCATGCTAATAGCAATGTTATTAGTATGAATCTTTTGAACACCTTTGTTACTAATGCTATGGAAACGTCTAAGCTTAGCGAAGTTAGTTTATGAAAATGATCTTTTTAGTTCCTAGACTTTAAAAAATAAAATTTGCTCTGATGATACTTTATCTCCCATATGTGGTAATTTTGATGATACTTGTGATATTTTAAATCCACATACTGAAAGATCCCTTTTAAAATACCTATAAAAATTGTTGAACGTGTTATGAATAACTGCTATTTTGGAGATGGAACTGTCCATCCTGGTGATCATTTACTCTTTATACATGAATTATGCGAGTTGTTCAAGTGTGCAGGTATTTCAATGAACCAAGTTAAGAGGAAGCTATTCCCTATTTCACTTAAGGGCAAAGAAAGGGAGTGGTATGAGCTACTAGATGATCCTCATCATTTGGAGTGGAAGGAACTTGAATATCTCTTTTACTCTAAATTTTATCCTCCTCATGAAATTCATAAAGATAGGAATTACATTTATAATTTTCATCCACATGATGGAGAAAGTATTGCCCAAGCATGGGGGAGATTGAAGTCACTAATGCTCAAATGTCCCATTCATGAGCTCCCTAGTAATATTGTTATTAATAATTTATATGCAAGGCTTTTAGGACATTACAAGGACTATCTAGATACTTTTTTAGAGGGATGCTTCACAAGTAAGGAGGTCAAAGCTAAGTGGGATCTTCTTGAAACAATTAAAAGCAATACTGAAGATTGGGATAACAAAAAGGTAAAGAACCAGGTATAAACTATGAGTATGATTGCATTAAGTTTTTCGCTGAAACTGCTGATTTTCAAGAGCTTAGTGCTAAATATGGTCTTGACCCTCAAATTCTTATTGATTGTTTTAGAGCCTTTTCTTCTCATATTAATGCTCCTAAAGAAAAATGGGACATGTATCATGAGCCTTTTAAAGACACTTGCATGGAAAATGAAATTGTTATTAATGATAGCAATAAACATTCTCAAACCTCTGAAAGTAGTATTTCTTATAAGCATGTTAATTTTTGTGGAATACATAGACCTTGTGAGAATAATCAAATTGAAGAATAATATTGTATCACCCACGGGAATTAAAAAACTAGAAAGTGGAATAGGGCTTTAAATGATCTTGGTAAAAAAGTTTGTGCCCTTTATCCTTTTATTTGTGAACTTTGCTTTGAAGTGGGTCATTTCAATTTTCAATGCTCTGGCCATAATAATAGCCCTTCTAATCCAATGAGTACTGCAAGTTTGTATTGTGATGACATGATCACTCCTAATCAGCATGATGAACTTACATTATTTTTGGGATGTGAAGAGTTATCAAGAAAAACCTCTTTGGTAGATATGGGTGCTTTTGATATGAATAGTGTCCTGCATGGTTGTCATCTTTATTGTGTTGATAATTGCCACACAAATACTTACATACAAAATATTAAAAAAGATGAGGTTTTACCAAAATATGACAGGACTAATATGTGTTTTGTTCTTATTAATGAAATGGAGGAATCCTCCAAAGTTTCTTCTATTGTCTCTAACAATGAACCAGGGTATATGGAGAAGCTTCTTTTTAAGCCTCTCCCTCCTAAAGAGAGGAAGAAAGAGAAGAAGAGGAGGAGTAAAATAAGAGAGGAAACGGTATTTTCCCCTAAGCATGTTGCTCCTATTATAGGTTTTGATGAGTCTGAACTCGATGATGTTCCTATGCCTATTACCTATAGTAGTGATCATGATTGGGAAAATCCCACTACCTTTGATATTGAAAATCTCTTCGGTACCAATCCTGAAAATGATGATATTAATAATTGCTACACTATTAGTGATATTCATGATCCTTCCAATGATGATATGTTTACAAATGAACACACTTTGGAAGATAACTATTCTATTGATTATGATGATACTATACCTCCAATATATGATGATTACAATGATGAATATGATATTTTCAGTCCACCTACTATTGAGGAGGAAATTAATTATGATTACAATATGCCTCCTATATTTGATGATTATGGTGATGAAAATAATAATGATAGCTATTTTGTTGAATTTGCTCCCACTACAATCAATAAGAATGACTATGTTTATGTGGGGAGTATTAATTCTTTTATGCATGTGGCTCATGATAAGAATGTTGCTTGTGATAGTTATATTGTTACTTTTATTCATGATGCTACTGAAAGTTATTATGACAGAGGAAAACATGGTTTTATGTGTCTCAACAATATTAAGTTTCCCCTCTTTGTGTTGAAAATTTTGAAGTTGCACTTGTTTTGTTTTCCTATGCTTGTTACTTTGTGCTTCCATGACTTGTTTATTTACAAGATTCCTATGCATAGGAAGTGGGTTAGACTTAAATGTGCTTTGAATTTTCTTCTTGATGCGCTCTTTTACTTCAATTCAGTTTTTTTATGTGAGCATCTTCTCAAACTATCATGCCTAACTTAAAGGCATTAAAGAAAAGTACTTATTGGGAGATAACCCAAAAGTTTTAGATGAGTCTTGCAAGTTATTACTTCTGTAATAACCACTCCTTATCCTTTTTATTTGCTTTTTGTGTCAGGAGTAACCTCTAATGAGAGAGAAGTAATGATTGGGAAAGTTGATGTCCTGAAACAGATTTATGTGCTTCACCGTAAAAAATCGTGTAAAATCTTTGTACGTACTTTTGAGGCGTGAATTTTTGTGCTTCTGCCCAGGTTGTTATCTAACTTTCGTTAGTTCAACACTTTTTGATTTGAGCAACAGAAGGTCTTCGATAAAAATTGTCTTTACCTGCTGGTCTGTTTTGACAGATTTCTGCCATTATTTGCATTTGCTTCTTGTTGGTTCCTTTTTGAGTTCTTTTGGGGAATTGAACTTTTTGAGGGAAGTGCTACAGTCACTAGTGTTTTAATGGAAGTTTTATTTGTGTTGGAACTGAACCTAAAAGACCTATTATCTTGAGTGCACTAATGTTGCTAATAAAGATTGTGTGAAGTTTTGTATGAAGGAAAATTTTCAGGTGTATGGAAGGAATGAGTAATGAGATGAATGATGGTCTAAAGCTCAAGCTTGGGGATGCCACGCGTGTCACCCCAAGAAATATCCAATAAGTACAAGCGTCAAAGCTTGGGGATTCCCAAGGCATCCCCTTCTTCATCGATAAAAATCCCATGTTTCTTCCAAACGCTTCATTTTTACTGTTTCATGCATAGTTGTGTTGTTCTTGGAGCGTCTTTTTTTTCATTTTCGTTTTGGTTTTTCATTTGCTTAGTTTGCTTAGTTTTCTGAATAAATTTGTTGGACCCCCTCTTTCATGCATTGGTTTTCAAATAGTTTGGTTTGGATTGGAAAAGAGTAGGAAAGTTCATGCTTAAGTGGTAAAGAGAGCTTGTTTTTGATTGTGGCCTATTCTTTGTCATGCCATGCTTAATATTGTTTTGGCTTTATGCTTAGTATTCTTTGCTGTAGCATGACATGTTATAAACAATTGAGATTGCTTAATGTGCCTTGGAAGAATCGTGCGTTGTTTTAGCATATTAAAGCATAGTATTGTGGTATTCTCCTTTGATACTTTATTTGGGTTGACTTGGCACATGCTCACACCATGTTATGACTATCCCAAGTCACCATAGCCTTGATGATCCTTTAGTTTTCAACTTGTAATATCACTTTATGCTTTGATCAATGATGTTTTGTCGCTCTGCATGATTATGGCCATTATTGCTCTCTTAGTTTGTCGCTCCCAGTCTTTTGCTAGCCTCCATAACCAAGTATGAGTTCCACTCATGCATCCAACTCCTTAAACCAAGTTATTCCAAAGAGTCCACCATACCTACCTATTAGCAATTGCTATTCCAAGTATATTCATGTTTTTATCTACCTTCCAAATTAAACTTATTATGTGAAAATTAGTGATTAAAGCTCTCACAAACTTGATGGCACACTTTACTTTTCTTGCCCTTAATAAACTTGAACCATTGTGTCGTCTATGTTGTATATGCTTGCACTTATTTGTTGGGGATTAGCAGAACCATGTTGTCATGGGGAACGCTTTCAACATTGCATGTGTACTTTGTACCTAGTTGATATCATGCTCTTTTGTCTATAGATGTCATCAGTGTGAAATGAAAGGGGAGCTTGTAAGTCCATGGAGTTATGTATATGTGTTAGAGAAACGCCTAGGCCGCTGGTCTAATCCATGCTGTCATGGTGGAAACCTGCAGCGCAACCATAATGAGCTGTCTATGAAGCATTCTTCTTATAAAAAAAGAGTCAGATATTGAGAAAAAGGAGAAAAAGAAAAAATAGATATATGAAAAGAGGAAACAGAGAAAAAAGCACCATATTCCCATGGTAAATAAGAAGATTGATGAGATGCTCATTGTCTGCTTGCCTTGCATTTTGATATGGGGATTCTTCCATATCATCGGGCAAGGGGTGCCCCGTTGGCGGTTCTCTATGATACACATGTACTTACGATGACAAGAACTTACCGGTGACTAAACTTGAGTAGCATGAGGAGCAGCCCTCGTATTCAAGGGACATGAGATTTCCAACTTATACTTCGTCAAGCATATACACCATAATTTGTTCACTTTAACCTTAATCACTTCAAGATGCTTATGATAGGGGCAATGAGAGCTGAAAGCTATTAAGTACCATAATTTTTGGAAGCTCTTTATGAGACTTGAATCCCTACTTCCTTCTATGATGGCCTCTCTTTTACTTTTATGTTGAGTCTCCACCTTCTATCTTTATGCACCTACTTTGAGAGCATAGTGGCCATTCTTAGTTCTATGTGCATTGTCCCAAGACTTGTTAATTGATGCATAGCTTTGATATTGCTTGTTTTAAACTATTTGTATCTAGTCACTTATAAACTTTCAAGGTGTCCTATGCATTTATGTTTGCTACTCTATGAGGGACAAGTTGAATGCCACTATGCTATGTTTTCTTTATGTGAAACAAACAAACGTCTTGCAAAGCATTATTATTCATGAATCTTTTGTTTCTCCCTTTTCATGTTGCAACATAGTTGCTTTGTCTTATTGCTAGAACTTCATCTTCCGTGCTCATGTTTAGAGTACTTTGATCCCAGCTATCAATGTTTTACAAATATTTTGATCAAGTTTATGATGGTCCATGCCACCTCAAAATTATTCTTTCTTTTTATCAGTTACCTCCTCGAGGATGAGCAGGTGTTAAGCTTGGGGATGTTGATACGTTGCTAACGTATCCATAAGTTATGATGTTACATGCTTGGTTTTATCTACTTTCTTATGTTTTGTCCACACTTTGGAGTACTTTTCATATGATTTCTTGGACTAACCTATTAACAAGATGCCACAGTGCCAGTTGCATGTTTTCTGCTGTTTTTGGTTTCAGGAAAGTTAGAAATTGAATATTCTCGGAATTGGACGGGACAAAAGCCAAAGTTGATATTCTACCGGAAGACTCACGGAGCCAGAAGACGAGACGGAGAGGGGCCATAGGGTGGCCACACCATATGGTTGCGCGGGCTAGCTCTGGTCGCGCCACCAGGTGGTGTGGCCCCCTGGCCGCCCACCGACCTTGCCTCTTCGTCTATAAGATGCCTCCCAATGAAAAAACCCTAAATATTCAAGCCTCCAGCCACGAAAAGTTCCGCAGCGCCGCCGCCACCGAAGGGGAGATTCAGGGGACATAAAGTCTCCGTTCCGGCACCCTGTCGGGGCGGGGAAGTGCCCCCGGAGCCATCTCCATCACCATTGCTGATTCCCATGATGATGAGGGAGTAGTTCTCTCTCGGGGCTAAGGGTTCTACCGATAGCTATGTCTTCATCTCTCCCTCTCTATGCATGATCATATTGTGATCATGAGCTTTATAATCAAGTAGATCTACCTTGCTACTCAAGTGCTTTAATAGATCTCTGCTCTCCCCATGTGTGTGAAAGTGACAGCGTGCATACCATGGTGGCACTAAGGATAGAGATTACAAATACTTGTTATGATTTATATTTGAAGTTGGATGTCTCTATGAAATTGTGGTGTTTGTTGGAACCATCTAGTGCTCAAGGTGATAGTGTGGAGTTATCCAGATGGGAAAAGTGAACTTTGAGGTGTGCTTTTATAGCCCTACCATGGATTAGAGTGTCCAACCGGAGAGTAGTTAAGAGTAGTATCATAAAGAGAAGATATTTATATGAGAGTGTTCACTAGCGAAAGTATGATCCCTAGGCCTTGTTTCTAAGCATTGATACACCGTTTGCAATTAGATCTGTTACATGTTTGATTGCTTCCATCTTTCTTTCAGTTTGCCTTTAGTCTTTTCCCACGTCAACCACACGCCAGTAAGCTATTTTCTGGCACCGTTACCACTTATAATTATCCATACCACTTGTATTTCACTATCTCTTCGTCGAACTAGTGCACATATACACCTGACAAGTGTATTGGGTGTGTTGGGGACACAAGAGACTTCTTGTATCTTGATTGCAGGGTTGCTTGAGAGGGGATACCTTTGACCACTTCCTCCCTGAGTTCGATAAACCTTGGGTAATCCACTTAAGGGAAAACTTGCTACTGTTCTAAAAACCTCTGCACTTGGAGGCCCAACAACTGTCTACAAGAATAGAAGTGCGTAGACATCACGTACCGGAGCTCCTCCACTGCCAGCGCTCTTCACTAGAACTATTTCATCGACTCCCTCACTACACCGGATATGCTTCGCCAACACTGTCGTCTAACTACCAGGGCCGCTTCACTAAATCACTCATTGCTGACCCCGAAATTCCGAGTCGTTGTCCCCACCGCCCTCTTTCCCGTCCCACCCGTCCTCTCCACGCAGCGGTAATTTCTCTTGCCCATTTGCTATATTTTTGGTACTCATAAGCTACGAAATCATTAGGATGTTGCTCAATATCCTGGATGATGTCACCATTTTGTTGCACCCTTCATCTGGTAGGTCCTATCCACATCATTAGCTTCTCGCTTCTATTCCCTTTCTTACATTCGGTTTAATCCTCCAACACCAACTCATAGATGATATTCTTTTTGAGCGCTTGCACGGGTCATGCAAACAGCTCATAGAGTATCCAACACTAACAATCTGACGCCCAACAAAGCTGCAGTTACTTAGGCCAGTTTCTTGTCATGTTAATAAGTTGTATAACCTGCATGCCTGATAAGTTAATAAGTCATTCTACCTAAGACCTTGCCATGACATTTGCATTCATATTCTATTGTGTTTCTATCTGCGAATGCTTAATTTCTAAAATGCTCATCTAGTTTGAATCATATATCTGGTGAGTTTTAATGCTATATTTTGGTGTTTTCACCTGCTTTCATCCATCCAAACCAGCTATCTAGTTCGAATCATACATCTGGTAATTTTTTAATGCTATGATTTTGGTGTTTTTCAAGAGTTTTGATCCTTCCAAACTAGCTAACTTGGTTTTAAATGTCATGCAGAGAAATGACAATGGAGTACAAGGACCAGAGTTCCAACTGATCGGCTCAGATTCTTCTAGCAGATTGACCAGGAGTCACACCCGCTCGAGAAGGAGCTACTATTATCCTGAACATGCTACTATAAGTTCATACTTACTTTAAATGATCTCTACTTTATATAATACTACCTCTTTCCCTTGTTCTTTGTTTTAACCTCTTTCACCATATTTTAGCAAACTGTAGTTAAAACCCAGCTGGAGTCCTTGGAAGGCAAGACTGAAAGTTGTGATCCCTCTTCCCATTCATCCTCCCATTGCATTTCCAAAGCAAACAGCTTACTTAACAGTCTACCTAGAACAACTCCAGTAGGAATAAATATATAAAGGTTGTATTGCATGCAGAACAAAAGGGTGTAGCTGCTCTTAGATCTGTAGCTGAAATGTTGAAGAAGAGGATAGATGATACATTGAAGCGAATCGCCATGTACCGATCTCTTATTGATGATACTAACACATTGTAATCTTTTAGAATTTTGATCTTGTTGTATAACCTATTGTAACAAACTTTTATTGTTGTGTAATAAGTAGTTTTAATTTGTGTGTGTTTATTAATTGATGTCTTGATATTCACCTGTTCTACCAAAACTAGGAGCTAGTAAAAAAGGCCGAACAGTAACATGTCAGAGCAGTAACATGTTGAACATTGAAACAACATGCGCATGGATGGCCCAAAATGATCAGAACAGTAAAATGCCAGAACGGTAGAAGGCCAGGACGGTAAAAGGATAGAACAGTAAAAGGACAGAATAGTAAAAGGCTAGAACAGTAAAAGGACAGATCAGTAAAAGGGTAGAATGATAAAAGGCCAGAGCAGTAAAAGGCCAGAATAGTAAAAGGCCAGCATAGTAAAAGACCAGAACTATAAAAGGCCAGAACAGTAAAAGGACAGAACTATAAAAGGCCAGAATAGTAGAAGGCCAGAGCAGAGAAAGGCCAGAACAGTGAAAGGCCCCGTGAACGGTTTCAATAGTAAATGGCCGGAACAGTAAATGTCCAGAACAGTGAAAGGCTAGTATGGTGGCAGGCTAGTATAGTAAAAGGCCAGTACGGTGGCAGGCTAGTATAGTAATAGGCCAAACAGTGTCGGCCTGAATGGGAAAAAGCCCAAACAATAAAGGTCCTAAACAGTAATAGGGCGAAATTCCTAAAATACTATAATAGTAATAGGACTAAATAGTAAAAGGCTAGATTAGCAATAGGCTTGAACAGTGTCGGGCCGTCTTGGTGCAGGCCTCAAGTGATAGCACAGTGATGGGCTAACATGGGCCTTATATAGGCCGAAACTATGTCAGGCCCAAAAATGTACGGGCCGCTGCTGGCTGTAGTACTAGGCCGATTCAAGACAGTGCAGGACGAAACAGTAAAAGGTCGTGTTCCTATTGGGCTCTCCACATGGGCCGGCCCATTTAATTATTAGCAAGCCTTGGCTGGGCCTAGCTTCCACAACGGTTTGTGCGACCGTTAATGGCGGTAACTGGACGTTAACAGTGGCTGCCACGTGGCAAGTTGCGTGACATTAGCAGTCAGCGCGGCTGGCGAATAGATCTACGACGGAACAAGTTTCCATGGCTGAAGGGTGCGATCCGCCATGGTCGAAAAAAAACCATGGTTGATTCATTTGTGACGGGGCTTTTACCATGATAGCCATCCATCGTAGAAGACTTTTTAGCCACGAAAAACAGGCCTTCAACCACGAAAATTGTTCGTTGTAAAATCGAACTTTTCTTGTAGTGATGTCACTACGGGACTGTGATCTCTCCCAGTCTCGAAGTAGGTTCCTTTGGTTTTATCCTTGATCTATTTCATTTGCTTGTCCTGGAATTTCCAAGTCACTGATCATCATGCATTTTGAAGGAGTCTCCCAATAAAATCAAGTGCGCCACGGTGGCGAAGGTCCCGATGAGCTGCGTCGAGGTCGTGGACGACCCTTCCAAGAATAGAAAGGGGGAAACCACCGAGGCACCCAATGCAGGCACCAAGAAGAAGAAGTCTGATCCCGCCGAAGCGAGTGCAGCAACCGTGAAGAAGGGTGACGTTGCGGCCCCCTCAAAGGGAGGCTTGCTCAAGGAGGAGGATGAGCCTACAAAAGGCGATTCGCCGGTAGAGGCATCCTTGAAGGCAGCAAGTGCACAGGTAGTGACGACCGCAAATTTCCTGTGGTTTGTCACGAAGGCTTTGACCACGGATGTTGATACTCACAATTGTGCCTAAGGTCATCGATAGCCTCATCGGATCAATGTCGTAGTGGTCCAGTGGTGGGGCGTTTCTGCTACCCTCCATGGGCACGATCAAGCTCCACTTCTGGATGGGCGAAGAGTTGTGGGTATGTCTAGTCCCCAAGGATCTAGTCGCTAAATTTTAGCGACTAGACACTCTAAAACCTTAGTTTACCCAGTCCCCGAGGGTCGGGTCGCTAGGAAATAGTGAGTCGGGTTTTGAATATTGTTGCTCATATGGAATTTTTGTTTTGCTTTTGGATTGCAGCATGAGGCGGCCGATCGGAGAACCATAATGGAGATTGGAGAGGGAATTGAAGGTGTCCAAGCAGATGACTCGCCAGCTTCGGAATGCTACGGGTGAGTTTCTTTCTAGAGATGCCCTTGGCCGAGGATGTGGCGGGTGATAACTTGTTATGTCTTGTGCAGAGAACCATGCCTCCGCAACTTGCTAGAGCTCGCGAGGGATATGTGCCAGTCGTCGAGCTGGAAGCTACGAAGTATTTGGTGACCGCCATAGAAGAAAAGGCCAAGGCCTTGGCGGCGGAGCTAGAGTCGGTGAAAGCCTTGGTATCCACGGTGGAGGAGAAGTCCAAGGCCGCGGTCACGGCAGCAGAGGAGGATCGCAAGCCCTCCAATTCAGTCATTGTGGACTTGTATGGGAAGTTCTCTAGCTTGGAGAAGTTTGTCATGGACAACTTTTGCAAGCTCCTTATTGAGTTCTCTTCCACTTTATCTTATTGTTGAGGGAGGAATCCCCGAGCAGGTCGAGTCCCCGAGTGGGTTGTAACTTTCATTAATGTGGGCTAACATTTGGCAGATGTTATAGGCCAGAAGGATCCGATAGTGCAAGGGATCAACGCCCAGCAGTGTGTGATGGCGGTGTTAAACGCGGCCACTGCGTCGGTGATGTGCGTCTACGCCATCCTCCAGGGAATCAACCCCACTGAGGTGGTTCCGGGGGTTCACAGAGCTGTGGAGGTACCTTGAAGAGGCCCCCGTTGTTGAGGAGTGGATAATGTGCTCCACGTTCTGTCACGGGGTGACTACAGCGCTGAGCCTTGGGCTCACACACTTCCCGGAGGACTTCAAGCTCGACGATGTCACCAGCGGGTTCCCTTCAGCAACGGGCAAGGTTGAGATCACCAACATCCTTTCACTTAATGCGAAGTCTACTCCATACTTGGAACACGTGTTGGCGATGGTATATCTCAAAGTAAGTCCAATAAAGAGAGTTAAGAGATTCGGAGTGAAAGGAAAACTAAGTCCAAGATATATCGGACCATTCAAGATACTGAGTCAGAATAGAACAATAGCTTATGCTCTTGAGTTACCAAAAAGATTGTCTCAAGTTCATAATGTTTTCCATGTGTCACAACTTCGGAAATGTCTTAAAGTTCCCGATGATGCAATTACACATCAAGAAATTGAGTTACAATCATATTTGACTTACGTTGAGAAACCCTGTAAAATTCTGGAAGCGAACTGGTAAAGGTTAAGAAACAGGGTAATCAAATACTGCAAGGTACAATGGTTACATCACCTGGAGCGAGAGGCCACATGGGAGAAAGAGGACAACTTAAGAGAAGCATATCCAGAACTATTCAGGTACACATCAGCAAACTTCGGGACGAAGTTTAATTTAAGGGGGGAAGTCTGTAACACCCCAGCATTTAGGAACCAACGAAGGGTAGAAATAGGAATCTGCACATGTGCATACATTCATCTATAAAATTCGGGTAAATTTTTCACCAAACAAAAACCTAAAGAGATCAGAGTTTCTTTTACTATCTAGAGGTAGGAATAGCTCTTTATAGTGATTGTTATAAATTTTGACATGACCTTTAGGAATTAATGAGTTTTGGGGGAATATTTTGAATTCAAATTTGAAATTTAAATCAATTTGAAAATATTTGAAAATTAGAAGTTAACAATATTAAGTTGTTTTACAAATTGATTTATTAACATTGTTTGATTATATTAGAGATATATTAAACAATAATAAGAAGTTAAGACAAGGAAATTTAAATAAGAAATAAATTCTTATTTCTTTTGTTTATTCCATAATCATATTACAAAGTGAGAATGATACAACAAATAATGGAACATATAACAGTAAGTGAATTACAATAAAATGAAACTTTATTAAATTATAAGAATATTATTACAAGATTCTTTACAAAAAGAATAAAAAGAAGGTTACAACCAAAATCTATACTACCTATTTATTCCTATACTACATCTTGAGCATCCAAATCTTGTTCCTGCAAAATAAGATAAACAACTCAAAAAGAAATAAAAGGTTAGTTGGTTATTTTTACTCTCAGTGATGAATAGTGAAGTGCACTGTTCATATTACCTCATTGAGTAGTTAACAGGGGAAAGTTTCACTAGATCAGTAAATAGCAAAAGGATAAAAGTGAAAACCAATTCACTTGATCTGATCCACAACTAGCTCAAACAGTAAAGCAGCTTGGTTAACTAACTACATGTAATGTGCTGTTAAAACAGCAGCAGCACAAGCAGCCAAAAGGGAGTACACTGCCGTAGCATAGCTATCAGTGAGCTCATTCTATCCTCATCTTCTCAAGCACACGGCAAGAACATATTGAGCTTGCCGAATTCCCAACAAATCCACCAGCCAAGAAACACAACAAACCATTCAATCATCCACAAGATGGTGACATAAGGAGGGGTGGTGCAGGTGGATAACAAGGTTAAGTACAAGATCACAAGAGCTAGTAGGAGGAGGAGTAGTACCAGGAGGTGCAGAGCAAGATCAAGCCAGCAATAACAAGTTAACAAGATCAAGCTAGCAAGTCCAAGCCAGCAAGATCAACTAGCACCACAACATCATCACCAAAAATCAAGTTGTGTGGTGAGTACACATAAAACCATCACATGATCAAATCATCTTAGATTATGAGAGCATGTGTTGTTTCATATGAATCTTCTCACAAAACACCCAAGTGGGGTGTAACCATCACAGAAGTAATTTAAATGAAAGCCAATGATCAATCTTTGCAAAAAATACCAAGATCTCAGTCTGTGCATCACTAATCTTGGACAATAATCCCTACTTTCCCAATCAAACATACAAGCAGCCTTAAATGAATAATTTTTTGGCACATCCTTTAAAAAAATAGTACCTCGGAAATTATTTCATTATAAGCATGCATCTCAAACAGTAAGGATCCATTATATGGTCATACCAAGGGACTACCAAATTAATTCTCAAGCACTATAGTAATTCTACTTAGTGATGATCCATCATAGATTACTGAATAAGGGAGGCAACAGATAAAAATAATTGTTCTTACATGGCTATGCCTCAGACCGGCATCATAGGCCAAAGGAAATGCATAGGCACCATAGGCTAATATATCCAGCAGGAGTTTTAACTCATTTTAGCATCAAGTCACTCTGGAACATAGGTCGAATAAAGCCAGTACTGGAATAAACCCCTGTGTACCATTCCAAGGAAGGTGTCACAAGGATCTATTCTAACTAAACAAATCCTACACAGATATTTCATAATCAAACTCTTGCAGAAATCATCTTCCAAATTTAGTAATTAGGAATCATAGTGTTTTACATAAAAGAACTATCACGAGAGGCATCAATAGTAACTTCCTAGATAGCCAAGTACATGTTCTAGTACTAAAACTAGCTAATCATCATCACTAATCAGATATTAGGCTAGATCAGAGTCAAAGCATCACCATTTGTACAATGACAGTAACCAATATTAGATTAAAATTTATCTTACAGAGCTATTAGAAATTACAAGCCCATCAATAGGCCATAGATCAACACCGTATATTTTATGCATGTGGCTCATGATAAGAATGTTTTATGTGATAGTTATATTGTTAATTTTATTCATGATGCTACTGAAAGTTATTATGAGATATGGAAACATAGTTTTACGTATCTCAACAACATTAAGTTTCCCCTCTTTATGTTGAAAATTTTGAAGTTGCACTTGTTTTGCTTTCCTATGCTTGTTGCTTTGTGCTTTCATGAGTTGTTTCTTTACAAGATTATTTTTCATAGAAAGTGGGTTAGACTTAAATTTGATCCATATTTTCTTCTAGATGCTCTCTTTTACTTAAATTCATATTTCTTATGTGAGCATCATCGAAATTATCATGCCTATCTTAATGGCTATAAAGAAAGAGCTTTTGGGAGACAACCCATTATATTTTTACTTTTAGTTTATTTTTGTTTTGTTGAGTCTTGGAAGTTATTGCCTCAGTAATAACCTCTCCTTATCCTTTTTGTGTGGTTTTTGTGCCAAGAATAACCTCTAATGAGAGAGAAGTAAGACTTGGGAAAGTTGCTGTCCCGAAACAGATTTTTGTGCTTCACTATAAAAAATCGTGAAAAATCCCTGTATGTCAGATTGAGCTGTAATTTTCTGTGCTTCTGCCCCAGGTTATTATATAACTTTCGTTAGTTTATCACTTTTTTATTTGAGCAACAGAAGGTCTTCGAAAAAATCGGTTTTACATGCTGGTCTGTTTTGACAGATTTCTGCCATTATTTGCATTTGCTTCTTAATATTTTTCTCTTTGATTTCTGTTTGATCATTTGAACTTTTAAAAGGAATTGCTACAGTAGCTTGTGTTTTAATGAAAGTTTTACTTGTGTTGAAACTGAACCTAAAGACTTATTATCTTAAGTGCACTAATGTTGCTAATGAAGATTGTGTGAAGGTTTGTATGAAGGAGATTTTAAAGTGTAGGGAAGAATAATGTGATGAGATGAAGTATGTGAAATGGATCGTATGGGCACCTAGAGGGGGGTGAATAGGTGCTACACCAATTTTTAATTCTTTTTCAATTTTAGGCTTAGCACAAAGGTAAATTCTCTAGATAAACTAATGTGTGCAATTTCCCTATATGCAAACCTATCTACTAGCGAGTAAAGAGCGAGTGGAAGAGGAACGAGTGAACCGAAATGAAGCACGCGGAGACACAGGATTTGTTTGACCATAGTTCCTTCCTTGTTAAGGGAAGTACGTCTGTGTTGGAGGGGTGGGCGGTACTATGACCACCACGCCACAAAAGGCCTCACCCTGTTCTCCAATGGATCTCGCCACAACAGGCCTGATCCACCTTCCACTATAGGTACCCTTCGAGGCGGGCACCGGCGCCTTTACACAACTAGCGGGGCAACAACTCCACAATAACTTGGAGGCTCCCGAAATGACAACAAGTTGCCACAAGAACAAAGTTGTCAAATACAATAACAAGATCTAGGTATTAACAAGAATACTAGATCAGGGATTTCTCCAAGTGAATGGAGAGGAGTTGAAGCGCTTGATTCTTGATGTTGATGATGAACTTCTCCTCCTTCAATTCCACCAAAGATCAAGACCTTCGGGTGGTTGAAGTGGGAGATCGAGATTTAGAGCTCTTGCACAAGGTCTGGTCAAATTCGAGTGAATCAAGAGATCTGGATGTTGGGGAAGAAGGGGTACTTATACCCCCTTCCAAAAACCAGCTGTTGCACACTTTGGGGGCCGGATTATCCGGCCCAAGTGGGGGCCGGATTATCCAGTCTGGGGAAACTCTGCCCCAGACTCGAAATATCCGGCAGAAAATCCGCCCCCTCACAGTGAGACGCGCCGAGCTTGCCCTTGATCATCTTCTGGGGGCGGGATTATCTGGTCCTATGCGAAGGCCAGATTATCCGGCCTGGGGAAGAAAAACCGCCCCAGTTCGGATTTTCCGGGAGAAAATCCGACCGGATACCGAGCGATGCGCCTTGGCTCCTTTTGCTCGAAAACTGGGGGCCAGATTATCCGGCCCTTGCGAAACCCAGATTATCTGGCTTGGGGAGGAAAAACCGCCCTAGTTCGGATTTTCCGGGAGAAAATCCGACTGGACACAGAGCGACGCGCCTTGGCTTCCTTGAGAGATGAGGTAGGCCGGATTATCCGGCCCTTGGAGGGGCGGATTATCCGGCCCCCCTCAAAACTTCCTGCACACTTAGCACACATGAAAAGTCTCCATAGTATTGTTATCTAACACGCAAAACAAAGGAAAACATGAAATGTTCTTTCAATCTCCCCCTTTTTGGTGTTAGATGACAATACCAGGAATTGCAGGAGAAAGACACAAGACAAACAGAGATAACTACGAAAGGGACTCCCCCTCAATGTGTGCATAATAGAGTTTTGCATTGGAATACAAATGCACACAAATAGGTGAATCTATTCCATAGACATAAGGGCAAAAGCACATACCACCGAAGTAGAGAATAGGCATCCTTGACAAAAATCACAATTATTATTGGATAACCATTATGAGCGCGCGCCTTCCATGATAAACCTCCAGCAATAGGATATGAATAGATATAGCCATGAGCATAATCCATGATATGAAGTCCATAGGTATCATCCAGACAACCACATAAAGTCTCAACCACAAATCACAAACCACGAATTTAAAAGTTCAACGCTAAATGGGCATAAGCAAGAAATAACGAATAAAAAAGTGCAAGTGCTTATGCCCGACCCATCCAAATCCACGGACAACCTAATAGAACTACTTCTCCCCCTTTGGCATCGAGACACCAAAAAGGGAGAAGAGCGATGCTAGCGCCCCATGGGAGTGCTGCTCGATATGAGCCCTTCCCCCCGAGCCCTGCCCTTTAAGATCGAATCCGCCAGGGTCGGATTATCCGGCCAACACTTGGGCCGGATTATCCGGCCTAAATTCTGGGATTTTGTTATACACAGAACCAGGCCCGCGCGTCCCCAAACAACACCCCCACAAGGTGTACAAGGGACTTGTGTGCAAGAATAGATGGCTTAGGGGTAGGGAAGGCTTAGGATTGAGAAAGCCAAACTGAGATGGTACTAGACACTCAAAATTTGCAAAATCCAAATCAAATAAAAGCCAAGATTGAGTGTGATTCCCATAAGAACATGAGAGAGCAAATAACATCCAAAAAGATCCAATTCTCCACAAGGGAGAGGGCGGTGGCCGAAGCCACCTTGTTGGAGTGTATGGTGTGACACCGCAAAGATATATCTTGGGTTCACGACCAATACTCATCAATAAGCTCACATATCACAACATGATATTAAGAGAAATGATATAACTTGCTATTGGCATTATGGGGGGAGGGTTAGCCCAATAAGTTAGGACCACACTCCCCCTATATCCACGCCCACACCAAGACCAAACAAGGATTGAGACGTACGAGTGAGTGCATGGGTAATCAAGACACACTCCCGGAATCAATGATATTTAGTTCATTCCTCAAATAGCAGAATCTTGCTTCATCAAGTGGCTTTGTAAAGATATCCGCCAATTGGTTCTTTGTGCTCACAAAAGATAGATCAATATCGCCTCGAGCAACATGGTCACGAATAAAATGATTCCGAATCTCAATATGCTTCGTCCTTGTGTGTTGAACTGGATTGTACGCAATTTTGATAGCACTTTCATTATCACATAAAAGAGGCACTTTGTCACAATTGACATCGTATTCCTTTAAAGTTTGCCTCATCCACAATAATTGAGTACAAGTGCTGGCAGCAGCAACATATTCAGCTTCGGCGGTGGAGAGAGATATACAATTCTGCTTTTTGGAGGACCAACATACAAGAGATCTTCCCAAGTATTGACAAGCTCCAGAAGTGGATTTCCGATCATCCTTATCACCAGCCCAATCTGAGTCAGTATAACCACATAAAGAGAAATTGGAGCCCATGGGATACCAGAGACCAAAGTTGGGGGAATGAACCAAATATCAAAAGATCCTCTTGACCGCCACTAAGTGGCTTTCTTTAGGAGCTGCTTGATACCTTGCACACACTCCCACACTCAACACAATATTGGGTCTAGATGCGCAGAGGTAAAGAAGAGAGCCGATCATGGACTGGTATACCTTTTGGTCCACATCTTTACCGTGAGGGTTGAGTTCGAGATGACACTTTGTTTGCATCGGAGTAGCGACACCATTTAGATCCGTCATCTTGAATCTCTTGAGCATGTCTTGGATGTACTTTGCTTTATTAATAAAGTTTCCTTCTCTAAGTTGCTTGATCTCGAATCCAAGAAAGAACCGTAATTCCCCCATCATAGACATCTCAAACCTGTCAGTCATAAGCTTTGAAAATTCATCGTTAAAAGCTTTGTTAGTAGAACCAAAAATGATATCGTCTACATATAGTTGGCATACGAAGAGCTCCCCCTTAACCTTCTTAGTAAAAAGAGTGGGGTCGATTTGCCCAACTTCGAAGCCACGATCTAACAAAATCTCTTTAAGGTGCTCATACCACGCACGTGGGGCTTGTTTAAGGCCATAGAGTGCCTTATCGAGTTTGTAGACATGGTTCGGGAAGTTAGGATCCTCAAACCCCGAGGGTTGCTTTATGTATACCAACTCATGTAGAGGACCGTTAAGGAAGGCACTCTTGATGTCCATTTGCTACAACTTGAAATTGTTATGAGCAGCATAAGCAAGTAGGATACGGATGGACTCAAGGCGAGCCACAGGAGCATAGGTCTCACCGAAGTCGATGCCCTCAACTTGGGAGTAACCTTGTGCCACAAGTCTTGCCATGTTCCTCACAACAATTCCATTCTCATCTTGCTTGTTCTTGAAAATCCACTTGGTGCGGATAACATTACGGCACTCTTTGGGTTTCTCCACTAGTTTCCAGACTTTGTTGCGCTCGAAATTATTCAATTCTTCATGCATAGCAACAACCCAGTCTGGGTCTTCAAGAGCTTCAAAGACCTTCTTAGGTTCCACCATGGAGATATGAGCTTGATGCTCACCAAAACTGGCCAATTCTCTTCTTCTAGACACCCTTCGTCGAAGATCACCAACAACCTTGTCGAGAGTGTGACCCTGCAACTCAAGGTTACGATCAGCCCGAGCCTTGCGACAAAGTTCAATAAGTTTGTTGTCTCTTGGTGGAGGAGATTCATCACTTGAGTCTTCATTGGAAGCATTTTCTCCGCCTTTATCAGTAGCTAGAACATCAGTAGCAGGTGGTGGAGATGCATGCCCTTGAGGTGAATCCGAAGCCATAACAGGAGGCTGCAGAACTGGAGAGTCAGGGCTGGATAATCCGGCCAATGAAGAGGCCGGATAATCCGGCCTGGGAGAACTTACAGCAGCTTCATCAGGAAGCCTAGGACTTGCTTGAACTTGCGAGGAGCCGGATAATCCGGGGTCAGCCGGATAATCCGGCCTGGAGCTTGTATTGATATCTTCACCACCAGGAGTTGCATGGTCAGCTGGAGCGGGGTGGCCGGAAAATCCGGCCTGGAGCTTTCTGGAGCATCTTGACCTTCAACAGTTGATGGAGATGGTGTAGAAGTTGCCCCCGTGGTTGGAGCATGTTGCGTATGTGTAGATGAGGGCTCTATATGAGTAGAGCATTGTTCTTCCCGGTCCGCCACAAGGGGTTCCTCAATGGGGCGGAAGAATCCCACGCCCATTCTTCTTATGGCATCTTGGGGTATTTCAACATCTGCATCACAAACACCAACTTGCTCCGCACCGGAACCGTCATTTTCCTCGAACACCACACTACAAGATTCTACAACAGTTCCGGAGAGCTTATTGTAGACTCTATAAGTGTGGGATTCGGCACCATAACCAACAAAATTACCTTCTAGAGCCTTAGATTCAAACTTAGATAAACGAACTCCTTTAATAAGAAAGAAACACTTACACCCGAATACCCGAAAGTATGAGATGTTTGGCTTGTTACCGGTAAGTATTTCATACGGAGTCTTGTCCAAAATCTTGTGAAGGTATAAACGGTTGGATGAATGACAAGCAGTAGAGATTGCTTCAGCCCAGAAATTATATGGAGATTTGAATTCGGCCAACATTGATCTTGCCATGTCCATTAGAGTTCGATTCTTCCTCTCGGCTACACCATTTTGTTGAGCGGTGTACGCAACGGAATATTGATGTCTTATCCCCTCTTCACTTAGGAACTCATTTAAGGTGTAGTTCTTGAACTCCGAGCCGTTATCACTCCTTATAGCCAGAATGGGGATGTTGTATTGACGTTAAACCTTGTTGGCAAAGTCAATGACAGTTTGTTGAGTTTCACTCTTCAACTTGAAGAAATAAACCCAAGTGTATCTTGAGTAATCATCAACAATCACAAGACAATACTTCTTCCCACCAAGGCTTGCATGAGATGGAGGTCCGAAAAGATCCACATGAAGGAGCTCCAAAATCCTTTTTGAAGAGATAATAGTTTTCCTTCGATGAGGAGAATCATGCATTTTCCCTTCAACACACGCCCAAGGGCACGAGCTGAAAGTAAGTTATACCCGAGGGTCTCAACAAGCATGACGTCCATGAGAGAGATATCGTGAGCCACCACAACTTTGTCGAGACCCAATACCTCAGATTTTGACTTGTCACCATAGGAGACGGTAATGTGATCAAGGTTTGGCCGCATGTCCGTGATGATCTCCTTGCTTCCGGTCATATGGCTCGTACAACCGCTATCGAGTACCCATTTAGACCCATCGGAAGCATAGCCCTGCAAGAAAATTACTTCTTGGTTTTAGGTACCCATTTTTCAATGGGTCCTCTAATGTTAGTAACAAGGGTCTTGGAAACCCAAATAGACCAAGGAATGTAACAATCATAAGGCCCTACTTAACTAGCATAAACATCACCATAAGAATCACAATATAGTTCGAAGTTAGGATTGTTGATCCCTGTAAAACCATCATAATTAGTCTTGTCATTGGTAATGTTGCTAGTCTTCGATTGAGCAGTCTTGTTCTTCTTCTTGTTGTTGTTTTTCTTGCTCTTTATCTTGGGTATGTAACCAAGACCTTCTTTACTGTTGTTTGTCCTTTGTCTGCTCAGTATCTCATCAATAACCCCTTTACCTTTGTGTTGAGAACTCCTTGCAAGATCTTCTTTTCCAAAGGATGAAGAGGAGGTACTTGGCACATCATACCGTTTCAATTGAGTTTGGAGCTGGTCATGAGACTCATTTAGAGTAGAATGATCACTCTTCAATGCCTTATGAGCACTTTCAAGATCATCAAACTTCTCCAAAAGTCTAGCATGAACAGCCCCAAAATTAATCTTTTCTTTCTTTAGTTTCTTTACCTTGGCAAGAGCATGGTCACGTTCTTTAATGAGCTGAGCTACAGCTTCTTCTTGTGACTCCTCTAGGGATTCGAGTCTTTCTTCCAAAGAAACTCGAGTTTCCTCTTCCTCTTCCAAGGCATTCTTCAAAGAGGCTATCTCCAAGGCATCTTCTCTTTCAATTCTGCCCTTTTCTTCAAGGAGATCTTCGGCTTGAGCAAGTTGACTCATAAGAGCATCAAAATGGAGTTTGTGCTCACCTTGTAGGTTAGTGAAAAAAGTATCCAAGGCAATAACTTCTTCTTTCATTTCAAGACTGTCATGATCATCCATATCCAAAATTATGTTAGTCTTAGGAAATGAGGAGTTAGAAGTTGATACCTCGGATCTTCTTGCCATTAGAAAAGTGGCGTTGTTGTTGATGGCGTTCTCGTTCGGCGAGTCGAAGAGAGAGGAGGGAGTCGATGTGGTGGCTATAGCAGCCACTTTGCGGGAACTATCATCATCCTCTTCATCTTCACTTGCGGAGGAGTATTCCTCTTGAGCTACAAGGACCATCTTGGATTGCTTCTTGAAAGGGCCATTCTTCTTAGCAAACGACTTCTTCTTCGGAGCTTTGGATTTCTCTTTGAGAATGAGCCTGCCACCATTGTCTTCTCTATTTTGATAAGGACACTTGGCTACAAAGTGCAGTCTATCTCCACAGTTGAAGCAAGTTCTCAATCTTGGGCCACTTTCTCTTCTTCCATTTGACCCATTCTTGCGCTCAAGTTCAGACTTAGCTTTGGCAGGGTCCTTCCAAAAGTTCCTTGCATAGAATGCCATGTACTCACCATGAGCACGTTTGACCTCATCAGGGCAGTCCATGGATACCCTCTCAAAAACTCCTTCATCGTCCTCTTGCTCAACAACATTGGCTTTGAGAGCCACATTGACACCCTTTTGCATTCCAATGGCCCGAGCACGGGCATCTTCAGCATTCTTTGCCGCCACTTTGAATGACGCCATTTCTTGCATGACTTCATTGGATGTCATTTGATGATAGTTGTGTCTACCTTGCAAGCTCTTCAAATCCGTCGGTTCGAAAGGCATTAAGGCACTCACATACTTTGTTTTTATCCATGCATCATCAATGTGAGTGGCCCCATGCTTCTGAAATGTTGTTGCGATGCCCTTGAGTCTTCTATACATGTCCTCATGGTTTTCACCATCCAACATGTAGAATCCCTCAGCTTCGTTACTAAGGGCATCATACCGGTTTCTTCTCATGCTTTCATTTCCAACAAAAAGGTCCGTAAGAGCATCCCACGCCTCTTTAGCTGTGTTGAGATGTTCAATGTGTGGCATGTCCTTGGGACCCACACCCAGCTGTATCATGTGGAGAGCAGTGGCATTCAATTGGCTATCCACAACTTCCCTTCTTGTTAGATTGGTTTGATCTCCAATATGAATACCTTCTTCAATAATCCTCCACAATTCAATAGAGGAGCTGCAAACATGAGATTTCATTAGAAATTGCCATTGGTTAAAAGAAGATGCAGTGAGCTTGGTGGATCACCCCTATTGTTTATATGAGGATGAGGGATAGGTGGGTTGGGGGAATATATGTGGAGAACCTCACTATATTCCTCCTTACCACTTCCCTTTTTGGAGGTGGATCCATTTAGTTTTTCACCTTCCACATCATCATCCTTGGATCCGGTGTTACCCTTTTCCTTAGATGATGGTGTGGGAGCCTCAGAGGAGGATGGAGATGGGGCTATGGATGATGTAAGGCGAGCAATCATTTGATTCATCTCCTCCATCTTGGCCTCAAAGGATTTCAACAAGGTTGTTTCCAACGACTTGAGATCATCCATTGTGACATTATCCACAGCCTCATTTCCATCATCCCTGGTACCCATACTACTCTTAGGCGGTTAAGCCCGAATTAAGAGCCGGGGCTCTGATACCAATTGAAATGGATCGTATGGGCACCTAGAGGGGGGGGTGAATAGGTGCTACACCAATTTTTAATTTTTTTTCAATTTTAGGCTTAGCACAAAGGTAAATTCTCTAGATAAACTAATGTGTGGAATTTCCCTATATGCAAACCTATCTACTAGCGAGTAAAGAGCGAGTGGAAGAGGAACGAGTGAACCGAAGTGAAGCACATAGAGACACAGGATTTGTTTGACCGCAGTTCCTTCCTTGTTAAGGGAAGTACATATGTGTTGGAGGGGTGGGCGGTACTAAGACCACCATGCCACAAAAGGCCTCACCCTATTCTCCGATGGATCTCGCCACAACAGGCATGATCCACCTTCCACTATAGCTACCCTTCGAGGCGGGCACCGGCGCCTTTACACAACTAGCGGGGCAACAACTCCACAACAACTTGGAGGCTCCCGAAATGACAACAAGCTACCACAAGAACAAAGTTGTCAAATACAATAACAAGATCTAGGTATTAACAAGAATACTAGATTAGGGATTTCTCCACGTGAATGGAGAGGAGTTGAAGCGCTTGATTCTTGATGTTGATGATGAACTTCTCCTCCTTCAATTCCACCAAAGATCAAGACCTTCGGGTGGTTGAAGTGGGAGATCGAGATTTAGAGCTCTTGCACAAGGTCTGGTCAAATTCGAGTGAATCAAGAGATCTGGATGTTAGGGAAGAAGGGGTACTTATACCCCCTTCCAAAAACCAGCCGTTGCACACTTTGGGGGCCGGATTATCCGGCCCAAGTGGGGGCCAGATTATCCGGTCTGGGGAAACTCTGCCCCAGACTCAGAATATCCGGCAGAAAATCCGCCCCTCACAGTGAGACGCGCCGAGCTTGCCCTTGATCATCTTCTGGGGGCTGGATTATCCGGTCCTATGCGAAGGCCGGATTATCCGGCCTGGGGAAGAAAAACCGCCCCAGTTCGGATTTTCCGGGAGAAAATCCGACCGGATACCGAGCGACGCGCCTTGGCTGATTTTGCTCGAAAACTGGGGGGCGGATTATCCGGCCCTTGCGAAACCCGGATTATCCGGCCTGGGGAGGAAAAACCGCCCCAGTTCGGATTTTCCGGGAGAAAATCTGACTGGACACAGAGCGACGCGCCTTGGCTTCCTTGAGAGATGAGGTAGGCCGGATTATCCGGCCCTTGGAGGGGCAGATTATCCGGCCCCCATCAAAACTTCCTGCACACTTAGCACACATGAAAAGTCTCCATAGTATTGTTATCTAACATGCAAAACAAAGGAAAACATGAAATGTTCTTTCAGTATGGACAAAATCTCAAGCTTGGGGATGCCTCCCGTGTCACCCCAAGAAATATTCAATAAGTACAAGCTTCAAAGCTTGTGGATGCCCAAGGCATCCCCCTCTTCATCAATAAAAATCTCAGGTTTCTTCCAAACACTTCATTTTTATTGTTTCATGCACAATTGTGTTGTTCTTGGAGCGTCTTTGTTTTTTTTTTAGTTTTCTTTTTTTTGGTTTGCTTAAGTAAGTTGGTTGGATCCCAAAACACTTATTTTGGAGAGAGATACACCCCATTATTCATTGCCTAGAACACTCTAATTTTCACTCTTATTGTTCTACGAGTGTTCTCCTTTGCTAGCACTGTGTTTAGCTTTAGTTTTCGATTGGTGTTGGAAAAGATTAGGAAGTTTCATGCTTATAGTGGTACAAAAGAAAGATTGTTTTGACTGTGACTCAGACTTTATCATGTCATGCTAGATGTTGCTTTGACCATATGCTTAGTGATTATTGTTGTAGCATGACTTGTTTCAAACAATTGAGATTGCTTAATCTGCTTTGAAAGAATCATGCATTGTTTTAGCATATAAAAGCATAATATTGTGGTATTATCCTTTGATGCTTTATTTGGGTTGACTTGGCACATGCTCACACCATGTTAAGACTATACCAAGTCACCATAGCCTCTATGATCATTTAGTTTTTGACTTGTAATATCACTTTATGCTTTAATTAATAATGTTTTGTCGCTTTGCATGATTATGGCCATTATTGCTCTCTTAGTTGGTCGCTCCCAGTCTTTTGCTAGCCTCCACATGTACCAAGTATGAGTTCCACCATGCATCCAACTCCAAATAAAACCAAGTTATTCTAAAGAGCCCACCATACCTACCTATTAGCATTATTGCTATTCCAAGTATATTCATGTTTTTATCTACCTTCCGAATTAAACTTGTTATGTGAAAATTAGTGATTAAACTATGTTCATCAGCAAAAATATCGAAGTTTGCATTTTCTTGTGCCACAATGTGGTACGGGCATGCGGTACGATGGACTCCGGTCGTACTAGTGGTTGTTAAACGCCCTAGAAGCTTCAAAACTTGGGTAATTAAGTTAGTAGTTTCACACGCCTTTACACATCTTAGCAATAATAAAATAATAGCAAATAAACTTCATAAAAACAACAATACTTTATGGCCATGTGTTAGCAAATATAATAGATCGAGGGTTACCTTGTTTTCTTCTCCTCTCTTCAAAGGACCTTCTTGAACACTCTTTATTAAAAATAAAACAAAACAAACACAAGATTTAAAACTTTATGTCACATGGGTTACCTCCCATGAAGCGCTTCTAGTTAAGCTCAATTAGATTGACCCATATGGTGACCATTTAGTCTTTGCAAGTGGAACACCCACTCCAAAGTAATTAGCTTTCAGGGTGATTACACCATCATCATCATTAGGCTTGCCCTTCTTCTTCCTGGGGAAGTGGACTAGAAAACGATCTCTAGATGGTAGTCCTATTTCCACATTTCCTTCATGTAGATTAATCAAAGATTTAATTGTTCTAAGGAATGGCCTACCTAGAATTATAGGTGTTATGAGATCTTTAGGCATATCCACTATAACAAGATCAATAAGAGCAAGACATCCTTTAATTTCAACAACTATATTTTATTTTATCTGAACAGCTTGTTTATACGTTGAATCAGCAAGATGGGGTCTCATTTCATTAGTTGTGAATGGCTCTAAGTTTAACTTATCAAATAGACTCTTGGAAATTGTTGAGACGCTTGCTCCAAGATCACAAATGACACATATCTCATTAATCCCAATTCTAACTTTAATAGTGGGCTCAAAAATATCATCTAGCTTAGTTGGAAGCTTAGCAGCTAGTTTCTTATACTCCATTTCTAGTTCACGAACCTTAGATGTTACTTATTTTATGAATTATTGGTATGTAGCCTCGTTATCTTGTTTTATACATGGATTATTCACGGTGATCATCTTCAATAAATCTTCCATGCTATAATCTGTGATGGCGTATTCCTATAGTCTAGCTCTTCAGGATTCTCATATTTATTTTCCGCCCACATCATCTTGAGGTCTTCCACTGGGTTTGGTTTGGGCTTTCTAGCGAATTTTGCAAGTATGAGAGCTTGGCTCTTAGCTACTTTGCTCAATTATGCGTCCACGGTTTTGGTTCTTTTCTATATATCCTACACATCATTTCTAATTGTAACAACCTAGTTAGATAATTTTACAATACTAGTTTCATGGTTCTTTATAATTTTAATAAGCATATTATTTTGCTCAGTTTGAGCTTGCATGTAAGTTCTAACAGTATTTTCAAAAAAGAGATTGCCATGATTTGCTTCACTATGGTTATCATAATTATTATTATGTGGAGCACGTGCAGGATTAGAATATTGTTTTTGAAGGTTTGATCCAAAATTTTGACTCTTTCAAGCGGGATTATAAGGATTGCGAGCTATAAAATTAACTTCATTAGCATCAGTAGTGATAGCATTAAATTGGGTATCTTTCTTCCCCTTCATAGTATTGAGTAATTCATCTACCTTTGCAGTAAGCTCTTCATTGCGTTCCTCGGTGATTGAATTCACCCTTTTTGAGGATCTTTCTACATGCCATTGGGCATGGTTGTTTTGCATATCATCAAGTAATTTCTTTACACCACTCACTTGCTTTCCCATGATGGTTCCCCTATTCAAAATATGCCCTAGAGACAAATAATAATATAGATTATTGACATATTTCATTAAGTTCATAATAGGTTTTATATCATGCTATAACTGTATTGATAGGAACGTCAATACACGTGTGATATCTAAACCACCAGAGTCCCTAGTGATCCTCTAGACACTAGTTCATTGGTCAATCGATGATCACGTTTTCCGATCATGGACATTTATGTCAATTGATAATAGGGTCATTTCATTAGGTGAATGAAATGATGGACATACCCAACACAGGAATTGTAATACGATCAAGGCACGAAGTTCACTTTTACAATGATTGGGGAACATAGTAACCAATTCCTTAAACCGTGAGACCATATTTAATCACTGTCACCTAAGAGTGCCTTGTTTGCATCAAATGTCACTCGATTAAATGGTGATCATAGAGATGTATTCAGGTATTCAGAGGGGCATGTAGAGGCGTATGTGTCTAGAGCAGAATTTGTTTTTCTGCGTGACAGATAGATACTCTAGGCCCACTCGGAGACATGACATTCATAAAGCTACATCATGTGACTAGGTCACGGGGATGGCATAGCTCAGAACGAGTAAAGTTGTACTTGTCCGTAACAAGATTGAACACGACATGGCAATATCGTTGATTAGGTCTTGGACAAGTAAAGTATCAAAGCAACAAAGGGAATATGACTCTATGTTTAATGGTTCAACGACAAAGATTCGCGTGGAATGCACATGGGTCATTATGGGCATATAGGTCCCGCTGATGATCATTGGTCTGAGAGGGATCTCGACCATGTCTGGAGTATTCCCGAACCATAAGGGTAGCACACTTAAGGGCTTGACGACGCTCAGATATCGTTTTGGTATCATAGGAATCACCAAAGAAAAGAGAAGGGAAACTCAGAAGGGTTCCAGGAAAGTCCAGCGGGTGTCCGGAGTTGTCCGGAAGGAGTTTCGGTGCAACGGAAATTAAATAATATGTAAATATATGTTAATTATTAAATTGTATATTTATTTAATAATTTAAATATGATTTAATGGGCATCCCATGCCTAAGGGCCAATTCCTTAGGGAAAAAGGTCCAAGAGAGAGGGCACCCAAAGGAGAGAAGGGAGGGAGTGTCCGCATGGGCCCTTGGTGCCCCACGCGGGGTCCAAGAGGGCCTTGGCCGGTGACCAAGGTGGCCTCCCCACCTCCTTCTCTCCTTTAGTTCCACATGGCTTATACAAGGGACTTGGGGGCTCCCCTCCCCCTATATCAAGGGTAGCATAGGGAGGGATTTAGATACACCAATTAATCTCAAGCTTCAAAGCTTCCCCCTCCAAGTGCCATGCTTTCTCTCTCTCTCTCTTCTCTCTCTCTCTCTATCTCTCTCTCTCTCTCTCTCTCTCTCTCTCTCTCTCTCTCTCTCTCTCTCTTCTGAGCGTGGCCCTACTGTAAAGGCTGCACGAACGAGGGTGTTCTTCACCGCATAGCATTGTCGCGCAGCGGGGATTCCGGATCCAGGAGATCTACTTCCGCAACCTCTACTGGATCAGGGTCCGGGAGTCGTTGTTAAACACCGTATGTGTGTGATCCCATACGAGGCGCTGCACTTGTGGCGCTCGAGTCGTTCGAGCCATCGGAGTCACTAAAGCCGGTAAAGTTGGAGCTAGTGGAGCCGTCCTAGTTTAGAATGACCTTGAGGTCAGCGTCGGTACAACTACATCAACCACGTTCTCCTGAACGTTGGCAAAACTTTTCGGTCTTCAAGGGTAAGTTCACGAAAAGCCCATCCTGTTAGTGCATTAATAATAGATAGATCCTGGTATTAGATCCTGGCATTCCTCCCAAAATTTAATAGTACGTGCCTTTAGATAAAGCTAGCAGTCAGTCCTTAGCATTTCCTCATAGAGAGAAAGAAAATAAACGTAATTTAATCGCACTTGGGTCAACATCTATAATTCGCATCATGTCATAAAGTATTTAGGTGCAAACCCGAGTCCTCAGCAGACGAGCCTCCAAATTGGTTCTGTTGAACCAAATTCAAAAGATTAAGCTTAATTTCATATGCTTTCATATCAACAACGGGCTGAATAATAGGTGCACGAATAAAATCACGAGTGGGAGTAGCACACTCTCAAGTTTTTTTGAGCCATGACTCGTTCTGTTTTAGTGTTTTTGAATAATAGAAACAAATAACTATTTTTTGGAGTTTTTAAAAAGCTAATAAAAAGTAAACTAATAATAAGAAATAGACTACAAATAAGAATAAAGCTAAAACAAGGTCTCTAGTGACCTTACTAGGATAGCGAATTGTTTCTCCGGCATTAGAAAAATGGCTAATATCTTTGATCTGAATTAACGGATGCAGTATAGTACATTTTTCTCTAGTAGATCTAGGTTTAATCGAACCTTGAAAACAATGCTAAATAAGACACGTCTATAAGACTTTGTTCATTTTCGTTTACCAGACCTTTCTAGTTTACTTTAGATTATGGGTTATTTCAATGGATAAAAATAGGTCATGGTTGAAGATTCACCTGCAGCTGCACATTATATCTATACCTAATAATAAAGCACGGAACGTTTCTGTCAACCAGCTTTTTTTCGGACGATTTTACCCCTAGCATTTCGGAAATATTACCCACCAATGCCATCCTAAGTTTCATACAGTTAAAAGAACATACGCTGCCCCTGCACGTTCACCTAACCTCCTCTGTCCCACGCAAGATCTCGTCCTCAAGCCCGCGTCCCCGTTAGGACCTCACCGTCGCCCTGATCCCGATTTCCCCGCGTGCGCCCTGCCCCGCGCGCCCCTGTTGTGCTCCCCACCGCTGGTGCCTTGCCCTGCGCCAGACGTCGCTTTGTGCTCCTCCTCGAAGCCAAGCCCGACCTCGTCGGCCTTCATCAGGCGCTGCCCCGACGAACCAGACCTCCGAGCCGCCTCAACGCCAAGACCTGCGTGCGACCGCCGTACACGATGACCTCCTCCCCGTGCTCTCCTCTGGCCCTCGACCCCGACCCCGCGGCCTCATCCCCTGCATCACACCTCGATCCCACGCGCCGCCCCAGCGCCATGTCGCCTGTCATCGGCTCCGACACCAGCGGGACCTTGGCGGCTGGTGGCCGGAGAGGAGGGTGAGGGAAGCGCTCGGAGCCCGTGCTCGGAGATGCACATGCCGGTGCTGGATGCCACGGCCAGGGAAGCCTACCGGGAGAGGGAAAACTCCGGGAGGGAGGCGCCTGCGCGGCCGGCGGCGCGGTCCTTGCAGACGAGCGGGGCGGCGACACAGTCCCTGCAGACGAGCAGGGCGACGGCGCGGTGAAGACGAGGGGACCGCGTCGAGGTCAACGTGATCGGCCTAGGCGTCAGGGTCGCGTGTGATGTGTAGCGTGCGGTCGGCGGCGCGGTCCTTGCAGATGAGTGGGGCAGCGGCGCGATGAAGACGAGGGGATCAGCCTGGGCGTCGGGGTCGCGCGCGGTGGGTGGCGTGCGTCGTGGTGGGGCTGTGTGTGTTGCGTGTGGTGTTGTGTTGGGTCAGACGTGCGTGCGTGCAAGTTGTATCGATATACGTATACGAAAAGCTACAGTGTCATAAGCGCATGGATCTGTTTTGAACGATATACTATACGAAAGGGTACAATGTCATAAGCGCGCACCTCTCACACGTACTGGAGTACTCTCGGCTTGCGTCTGTCTAGATTCGGATGAATCTTATGCTAAAACAATTCTAAATACATGTGAATCTAGATAAACCAAGTCATTTATTTTGGACGAAGGGAGTAGTATATTTGAAACAGAATCCATAATGAATCCATGATATCCCTGGCCCACGATAGCTTCAATAAAAGCCCGACAATCGCACACCTAGACTCAAGCCTCACAGATGCCACGTCTCGCCTCACCGCCACCGCCAGCAACCTTCTCGATACTTCACCACCTATGCCGTATTAACCGTCTACTAGGAGAGCAATTTTCTGAGGTCGAGCTTTTCGTCGGCAATGGAAGTCCTGAATCGATGGATCGTGCTCTACAAAGCCGGTGACGCATAAACAACAGCATGAGCTGCAGGCAGCCATGCACACAAGCAGTAGGACCAACGACCGAGTAGAGAAGCTCGAGTTGCCGCTCGCCGGAGTTGCCGTCTCATCGGAGTGACCACCTGTCACAGTTTCCCGGTCACACCCGAGTCGTCGCCTCAGCGCCGCTTGCGGCTCAACCGCGCAAGCTAAACGGCCTTGGATGTGCCTCGCTTAGCCCGCTGATGGTACGGTCGCCGTCATCGTTGGAGCCCATCCAGATCCAGTCGGAGTTCGTGGTCTAGGTCTCGCCGGTTGGCTGGAAACATGAAGGACCAGTGCGCGACTGCTGCTTCTCTTGGATTCTAAGTGTCTATTGGGATGCTACCTTTTCCCCGGAGGAATGATCGATTACGGCCATGGAGGCATGCATGGCACACGAGCATGACCCAAATATCACGGCAGCAATTCTACGGTATTAAGTTGGCGGTGGTGGTTCTGCTAAAAAAAATATATGAAGCGCGATGCCGTATCGATGGTGCCATGCGGACTGTAGTTTGCACGAGTGAATCAAAATCTTATGCGTTTATGCGTACGACACATCCATACTATTCCCTCCCTAGAGAAATAACTGACTTGGGTTTATCTAGATTCGAATATATTTACATACTAAAATACGTCTAGATACATTTGAATCAAGACAAACCAAGTCAGTTATTTCTGGATGAAGTGAACAGAAGTAAGTTTCTACTATATCAAATAAAAATTCTAAATTTATGATTAAACTCTTGCGACCCCTTTTGTCGAAATAATGTGGTGCTGATTTAATATTTTGGATAATCTTATTCTATAAAATGGCTTATCAGTTTATTGTTTTGTGTTGTTACCGACTAATTTAGTGATTGATGGGTAGGAGAATTGGTTCGTAATCATTTGATGGCTTTTGGCTTCCTTTTTATGGTCTGCTTATATTCAGTTCTTTTTAAAGGCTCATGTATCGTAAATCCTGTACTTTTTGATAGCTTACGAAACTTATGAATCTTTTTTTGCAGGAATTTGAATTCTTTAAATGTCTAAAAGAGTGTGAGAACGAGCTTGAGTTCAATGGCATTTTCTTACGGCATTGCAACCTGACAAGAAAGTACCATATAAAAATCTCGGTTGCTAAACTAATGTTCAATCAATTTAACCCATAGCAACGCACGGGTTTATTTCCTAGTATGGATAAAGATAGTAATACATATATTCTTGTGTAATGTTTAATAAATATAAAATTTGTGAGCGGCACATCCTGATATATTAAAGCCCCTGCGAGTCAGAGGGATCGGAGAGGGATCGGAGAGGGTTATTTCAATTCTCACAAAATATCCGTAGTCCGTTTACCACGCTGGATTTGATTGGGATAATCATGGTATATATCACAAATTTTTCATGTTTTTGTCCATACAGAGAATTCTGCAATATTTTTGGAAAGAGTATTTTTGGCGATAGCCAGAGACCCGTCCCGCACGGAGAAAAGTAACCAAGGCCAGAAAGGGAGGCAGAGACCCGTCCCGTCCCGTTACGTGCGATAAACGGTTAAACAACATCTTCCACGGGACTCGACGGTCGACACCCCCTTCCTTCCCTGTCCTCTCTCCGGCCCGAGCCGACCCATCCTCCCCCCTCTCTCAGCCTTCTACCTGAACTCCCCGCCTTCCCCAAAATCCTGCTAGAATCTCGGCACGCCATGACCTCCTCCTACCGGCCACCCGCAACAACCAGCCCGGAGGCGCCGGCGCTGACACCCAAGGTGGAGCCCGAGGCGGCGGCCGCGGCCACGGCGGAGACCCGAAACCCTAGCTCCCCCGGCGCCCCGCCGTCGCCGGAGATGGAGGCCACGGCGGAGGCGCTCACGCGGGAGGAGGTTCTGCGCCGGAGGCGCCGCCGCACGGCTCGCCTCGTCGGCGTCTACCGCCGTCTCTACTGGGCGATGGCGGAGGAGGTGCGCGCGCGGCACCGCCAATACGTCTGGGAGCTTGGCCGCAGCCCGCTCGAGGCCGAGCAGCCGCCCTCGGCCGCGGGCACCGAGGCCAAGCCTGGGCCCGCCCAGGTGCCCAGGAGGAAGAAGTGCGGCTTCACGGGATGCAAGGTACGGGCCATGGCCATGGCCAAGTACTGCCACTCCCACATCCTCTTGGATCGCGCGCAGGCGCTCTACAAAGGCTGCGGTCACATCATCAAGAGGTCAGCCTCTTTAATCCGCTCATAGTTACAGCGGAAAGCTTAGATCTTGGTTTCGTTAGGGTTTCTTCTTTCTGCTCTGGATCTAGCCATCTAGGGATACCGATTCTGTTTTGATTGGCGCATGTCTCTTTGGCAGTAATACCTATTCTGGTGTGATTAGTTCACGAGTTTCATCTGCCATACTATGCAGCAATTAGTGTGCCGTGGTATCAATCTTTTCTCGGGGACAGAGATTTATCGACCATAGGTCATTGTAGCAGAATTTTGTGTAAAAAGTAAAATAGTTGGGCTCAGGCTTAGCCTGTTTCTGCATTGCTGCACCTTAGTTAAGAGTTTGACCGGAGGTTATTATTTAATAAATCTATTACACTTTTCTGTTTAGATTCGAACACACATATGTTATTGATGTTTAATCTTATAATTGGCACCAGCGAGCTGTAGGAGAGACCTGTTCTGTTACCAGTATGATGCTCCTGTACTGTACATAATGGTTTGTGTCCCAATGCAATCAGTCCAGGTCTCAATCTTATTCATACACAACTGTATCTGCTCTAAACTTGTGCGAAGAAACCCTTTTGTGTGAAGGAAAATGAACCACAAATAATATCCTCTCTCATGCAGCCTGCTTACTTTGGGTGATGATCTGCCTTTGTCCTATTCTGTGGTTCCTGACTGTGTGGCAGAGGATTTTGTTGTTGAAAATTGCCCTTTACCTTTATAAAATATAAGAGTATAAACTAAAGGTAGATGTGTCAGTTCAGTGTAAGCTTAGAGGTTGTTCTTTCCAATATTTGAAATTAGGGCTCATTTGTGTTCAATCTGAGTGGGGCCAATGTGCTATATCTTATCTATATGAAGTGAATTTAGTCAAGCTGGAACATAAGCCCAGCCATACAGAAAGCTCATGTTGTTAGATCTGAAAACAGAAATGTTTATGCTTCCAGTGGGATGAAGCAGTATGACGTGTTGCGTTATTATCTAGGTTTGTGATTGATATGATTTGCTTTGCCTTTGGGACCATCTCTAAATTCTCTGCTCCTATAGTGAAGTACAGTAATTCGAGTTGGGAGCATAAATAGGAGTATAAATAATGAACTTAGGGTTTCTATCAAGGAATGGTGTATTTTGATTCGTTTAAGTATGACTTCTCTCTGTCAAGAATTGTCTTACGTGTTTGTTTCTGACTTGGTGAATTCTTCTGGTTTATTAGTATTGACTACATATATAATTTCCTTTTTGTTCTTCAAGCCAATCTGGATTGGTTCTTTCTACAGTTAGGTTCGACCAACAGGTTGAAGTTGGAGCGTGTTTTTGAATAGGCTGTGAATTGTGATTTAGCTTGTGTATGTCAGTTATTCTTCTTCAGTTTTATAGTTGACTTGTATTTTTCTGCCTGTAAGTATTTTCTTGCCATCAATGGACCTAGTTATGTTTTAGGATTGTTCACGTTTCTCTTAGTTTTTTTCTATTTACTGAGCTTTATAGTGGCAATACTAACTAGATTCTTCATGATGTTTCAGTGGGGTGGAGATTGGGCAAATTGCTTGCAATAGGCCCATCCTAAAAGCATCAGTTCCCTCCCTCTGCAATATTCACTTGGTAAAATCTCAGAGGTACATATCACAGGCTTATAAGAAGGTTGGCTTTAATCCACCCCCTACTGGCCAGATCTCCCCAGATTTTAGTGTCTTGGTTGCCGAGTGTGTCCGTCAGATCCAAACCAGAAGGAGAGAATCCCGAAGTGCCGCAGAAGAGAAGAAATGTCCCAAAGATGGGAAAGTTGACTGAGCTCTGTCCTAAGATCTCCTTTGTTACAGAAACTGTTTGAAAATATTAGGCATCCTGAGGTTTACCCAGAGCGTTGATAACTTACTCTGCTGGTTACTTCACTCTTCCTTGAAAGATATGGAATGTGGAAACTGTATGTGGTATGCATGATTGGGAGGCAACATGACTTTAACGGTTGTCAGTTAATAGCAAATGAAAAATGGAAAGTTTGTTCAACGAGCTAGTGATGGAGTGAGTATCAACTTGCAAGGGTTTGCAAAATGTACACCTCAGGATATCATTAATGTGTAGCAAATGCTTCTGTATGAGTTTGATGGCTTGCTGAACATGCTGGAGGACGGCCATGGTTGGTTCTATTGATGTGTTGTGCCATGATCTTCTGATAGTAATTTACCCTATCTGAAAGTATGATTTAGGTATACTGGGTTGGTACATTTGCTGACTGCTGATTAAAGAACACAGTGAGTTGTGAAGCTGTATGTTCATGCTTTGACATTCTGAACTGGATTTTAATTTGAGTGCTTCTTCTGGAGTAAATAGCATTGCTTTTTTCAGCTTGGTCATGTATACCAGTGTGATGGCTGTCTTGTTATTCAGCTTGATGTTTCTTTAGATGTTCAACTTGGTATCAGAAATTGCTCAGCCTGTGAAATATTCACTGATCCTATTTCTCAAGATGGAAATGTGCACCTTGTTTACATGCTCAACAGTTACTTTCCGGAAAGGACTTGAGCATGGTAATAACTGCAATGGTTGCTTCCTGCCAAAGATGCTAGAAGCGATGTTGGTCTTGTGCCAATCCTGAAGGAGGTTGGATGTTTATGGCATGGATGGCCGCCTGATGCCATGATTTAGCTGGAATGGTTGCATTGCTCCAAAGATGTTCTGCATGGAGGATGGTTCTGCAAAACATACTCAGGAAGGAGCCCTGCAAGTACTATGAGGTTGCTGCACTTGATGAATTGCTGATATTAATGCCAGGTAGGACCCTACATACAAGGTATAGTTGCCTGGTAGTACATATCCTTGTTGCACAAGATACGTAACTTCTGAAATGGCGGATGCTATTTGTGATCCTGGCACGACAACGCGTGAATGTGCGATGTGCAAGCTTACATCAGATACTATGACATGAGGACAATCTCTGGTGTTGGACTTGGTTGACAGATTTTGGATGGCCTGGAATTTATCATCAGATTTGGTATGGCACGACTAAAGAAACTGACACGATTTTTCATTTTGCTGATATTAGAACGGTGTTAGTTTTATCAAGTGTGAATAACTCAGTGTGAGCTTGTTTATTGTTTTTAATGGCAGCCCCAAGCAAATATTTTGTTCATTTTGCTCTTTTGCCCACTTGTGGTTCTCTTGCACTTTTTGTTTGAACATTTTTTTTGGTCGGGGTTTTTATTTGAACTTGTGGTTCTCTTGCACTTTGTAGCATCACTGGCACTCTTCCCACTACATTTCTGACCTGTAAACCTGCATGCCTTATTTTCACCTTATACGAGCTTGTCAGCTGGTTGAGCGGCCAGGGCTCATTCTCTTGCTATTCCATGATGAGATCACTTGATACAATATCTAGGAGGAAAAGGTGGTTCTTGGCAGGCGGCCTTGAATACTAATCTCAGTACATCTTATATTTAGGCGATGACTGAATATGCGAATGAAGTTTCAGTCCTTTTGGTTTTGGTCTGGGTTCGGTCCTTTTTATGCTGGAGCATATGGAAATACACCGTTGGTTCTGAATTGTAAGATGTTTTGGACATTCAATGTGACTACATATGGAAATGAGTGAACAGACACCGTCTATATACATGCAATTCAGAAAATGCCATAATAACTAATTTCATTTCGTTTCTGTAACAACGGCCGGCTCCTGCTAGTAATATACTGTACTCCCTCCGACCCATATTAGTTGACTTGGATTTGTCTAAATATGGATGTATCTAATACTAAAATGTGTCTAGATACATCCGTATCTAGACAAATCTGAGTTAACTAATATGGGTCGGAGGGAGTACGATTTTCCAATTCGTAATTTGAAATGGCCTGCCCAATGCAGCGTCAACTTCCATCACCGCCCCCAAATCCGCAATTTGAGAGGACTTTTGAGTCAGGATGCAAGTGGACAGCCTGCCGGCGCGTCCGCCTCATTCGCTCCGGCCGCAAGCGCTAATGACAGAATTAGCGGCTTCCGCGTCCGCTAATTTTGGTGCCTGCTCTGTCCAGCGGACATACGCGGACGAGCCGCCACCGCTACGCAGCTAATTTTTTCAGAACAGCTGATATGAGCTAGCTTCGTAATCGTAAGAACCAGCACATGAGTATCCCTGGTAGCAGATGAATAACAACAGCAAAATAACTCAAATAGTAGTGAAAAATCTTGACATTCTACATCAATATGAATTGAGCTGCCGTGAAGAATCATTGTCAAATAAGAATAATTTTACACATGCTACATTTTTGTGATGTCAAGTGCAATGGCTGTTCCAGGTATCCATACACAATGCATCTTGGTTTCTTCCATCCTGAACCATGCAACATTATTCTTCAGTCATGTTTTTGCTGGTTCAGACATGCATCTTGGTTTCTTCCATGCCGAACCATTCAATCCTGCTTGAGAAATAATAATCATCAAAGTAAAAAGATGAATGAGAACCCAGTGAAAAATGGAACACATCCTAGTAGTTAGTTGCCTACCTGCTGGTTAAAATCAACCATTGAAAACAGACAAGTTAAAGTATCTCTTGTTAGAACAAAATGCAGAAGTAACCTGTTGGTTGCCTACCTATTTTTTGAAACAAACATGAAGCTAGATAAATATTACTTGGACTAGTTGGGGTATTGATAGATAGTGCTGCTGCTGCCATTAATTAGTACAAAATAGATTACACATAAGATAAGTCACCACATGCTTGAATCAATCTTGTTAGCTAGCATTTCTTAAATCTGACAATACACAATAACAGTACCGACAAGAACATGTATTAAACCTCACAACTGATGCTTTACTGCTGGGAGGTGGACTTTAGAAAAAAAGAATGGGTCACCAATGTTGTCACACCATAAACTGTTTCTCTCTTCCTTTTCTGAACCAGAAAGACACAGCTATTGTAGATTGATTACTCAAGACTAGCAATGGAATCGTTAAAACAACAAACAAGAGCATCTACTAGTGTTCTCACGAAGACTAAATAAAACAACAAATGTTTACCTGTTTGAGTTATGCAACAAGCTACTAATCTGTTGGCACGGTTTGGAGATCACTCATGCTTGTAGTACTGCAAATTGGCAACATAATTATATGAGATAGCATTCATCAATTACTGCTTATATATTTCTCATGTGTCTCACAACTAACTCATGTAAGATTAATAACCTTTGGTTGGGAGGGTCTGCAGTTTCTTCATGACACTCGTTTCCTTGGTAGAACACCTGCTAGCTAGCTTTGTGAGACAAAGACAAATATTAACATGATTTATTTACTCATACTCAGAATTAGGTTCCCAACTTACCAAATATTCTTCTTCTTCAACATCTTTAGAGGTGGGTTTGTGATCTGAAGGATTGAAAGATCAACAAGTAAGTTAAAAGTTCAAATTTCTATACTACTATTCAATATTAGAAAAACTTACCAGCAGCATTTAGCCAATCTTGGAGGCATATCAACGCCTTGACTGTGTCACTCTTTAGCCTGTTCCTGTGATCACTGATTACTCTTCCACCAGCACTAAAAGAGGACTCTGATGCCACGGTCGATGCTTGAATAGCAAGCACATTACGCGCGATGTGAGATAGAACTGGGTACTTAGGACTGTGCATTTCCCACCATTCCAAGATGTCAAATTTTTTTTCCTGCGGAAACAGTTCTTCACTCATATATCTATCAAGCTCATTTGTTGTTTTTTTCTTTTGCACTCTCAGATGAGCTTCCCAATCAGCCAATGGATTGTCATCCTCTGTAGATTCATCAACATGAACTTCCTCCGAAGGATCAGAAATAGAATCACCCATTTCCTTGGAGTATTCTTCGAATAGACTCTTTATAATTGTTGCCACCTTGTCAAGGTGTTCTTTTGCATCCTTTCCAAATGCTTGATTGATCCAAAATTTGACAAACTCATATTTGTACCTTGGATCTAGGACGACCGGTATGCAGTTCGCTAAGTATGACTCCTTCCAATACTTGTCAAACTTTTTTTGCATTTCGCTCACCATGCATGCAATGTCTTTGTTTTTATTCTTTGCCTGTTTTTCCAATAACAGCTTAACACTCCACATTTCGTGGAAATAGCGGTTCGATGTTGGATAGCTAGAACCTGAAACTACTTTTGTGGCTTCAAAGAAGGTTTTGAGCAATAAGCAGATCGCTTCAGCCATTTTCCAATCATCTGCCGAGGGAGCGTATTTAAATTGCTCGTCTTGATTCCTTAACTCCTCAAATGCATCCCTGTATGGCAATGCCGAGTCAATCATAAGATATGTGGAGTTCCATCGTGTGGGAACATCAAGTGAAGGTTCTTTCTCACAGGTGATGCCAAGTTGCTTAACTATATCTTCAAACAGCTCTTCTCGAGTTTGCGAACTCTTGACATACTTGAGGCTTTCTCTAATATTGTCGACCGAACCTTTCTTCACAAAGAGACCATCTTGCACAATAAGATTTAGTACATGTGCACCACATTTGATATGGAAGAGTTCACCTCCACAAATCAACATTTGTTTCTTCATCAGATTTTCTTTCAAATGCTCCATCATTTTGCCATTAACTGATGCATTATCTAATGTAATGCTGCAGATCTTATCTTCAATATTCCAATACTGCAAACTCTTCAGCATGGCATTATACAGCCGGAAGCCATTATGTGGTGTTTCCATCATACAAAATCTGAGGATTCGTTTTTGCATCTTCCATGTCTTGTCGATGAAATGGCAAGTGACACATAAGTAACCCAACCTTTGGTTCGAAGTCCACATATCAGCAGTCAATGAGACACGAACACCACAATTCTTCAACATTTCTCGTAGCAATGATCTTTGCTCTTTGTAGGAGTCTAGGCAATCCTGTTTTATTGTTGTCCTTGAAACCATCTTGAACATAGGATTCAAGCTTTTGACAAATTTTTTGAAGCCACTATACTCTACTATGGAGAATGGTAGCCCATGCTGGACTATCATGTTTGCAAGGGCTCTCCTAGATTCTTTTTGGCTGAAATTCCAATTATCCAAAGAAGAGACTTGGGGCGAAGATGTGGAGGCACACATTTTTGCAACCACCTCATGCATGCTACTTCTTGTCAGACATTTCTTTAGATGCCTATGAATGTGGTTGGTTCCAGAAGCCGTTGAGGCGGGACAAACTTCATTGCAGTGCTTGCATCGACCTTCAGTAACTTTTACATGTTCATATATAGGAATGAATTCTTTCCAAATCCCAGACGTCAGTTTCCGTGGTTGACGCCGGGTGAAGTTAGCCTCTGAATTTGGTACCAAAGGAGAAGCCACTCTCGCAAACCTCCCTATCAAAGATCTCACCAATTTTGCCTGAGGCGATCTCACCATTTTCTTCCTCCTTAATTCTTTTGTTCTCTCCCAACTTTTATCAATTCTCTTCTTCTCCAACCTCTTCCTATTCATCAGTTGTTTCCCAATCTCAACCATGTAGCAAGGGAACTCCAACACTGATCCTTCATTCATTAGTTCTCCTTCCTTGAGATAATGGGCATCAATAACCGTTTCTTCGACGTTAAGGAGGACAACGCGGTTCACCTTAGCATCGAGGAGGACCGAGCCATCGTACACCCGTTTTTGGCGTTTGTGGTGCAACAAACTGGAGAAGGAGGCGCGCCACCTCCAAGGGGCCTCGCTTGCTGGCTTCTCTACATTAACAAGTGCATGGGTCTTCTCGGCACCACGCAACTGCTGCTCTTTCTTGATCTGCACAAAGTCACTCCTCTTTCTTTTCTTCTCTTGTTTTTTTCAACTCTAGATTTTTCAAGGCATCCTCCTCCTCTGGAACAACAAGCAAATGGGTTTTTTCCTTGTTAATCATTGCACCTCCACTCTCACTTGTTGGATCCTCTGTGTCAGCCGGCACCTGGGTCTTCTCGACACCACACAATTGCTGCTCTTTCTTGATCTGCACAAGGTCACTCCTCTTTCTTTTCTTCTCTAGCTTTTTCAAGGCATCCTCCTCCTCTGGAATAGCTAGCAAATGGGTTTGTTCCTTGTTAATCATTATACCTCCACTCTCAGCTGTGTCAGTCGGCACCTGGTTCTTCTCTTTCTTTTTCTTCTCAACACCAACCTCACTTGTTGGCTCCTTTGTGTCTGGCACCTGAATCTGTAATAACATTAACAAGAATTCTAAATCAGTACCAATTTCTACTTGTTCTTGCGGTAGGTTTTTCTGAGACGTAGTTCTAGGGAGTACTGAACAGCAAGTACAGTTAAACTGAAATTAAGTACACGCAAAGTATGATCAATTCCATTAGTAAACCTAGCACACTGATGAAACAAGAGTATAGTACAACTCCATTGGAACAACTAGACATTGCGTTGTAGTACAACTCTCTAGTTTAATCAGTCATCATCAGATAAGAACAAATATTCTGCTTTAGATGTCTATGCAGTCACATATCCATGGGTGTTATGTGAATTAGATGTCTATCTATGCAGTCAGTTGCTCCTAATGCCTAGCTTTGTAGAATTTAGACTTGGGGTGTCCTGGACTGGATGATGTTTGCTGAAGGTATGATATGTGCCTGGGATAAATCCAGTCAGTTGATTCAGGTTTTAATTGACACTAGTCAGTGTGTTCTAGGTGCTTCACTGCACTGTGGCAGGCAGTAACATTGTAATGAAGAACTTTATGAATTCCCGTTTTAGCTAGTCTGTTATGTTCTGTACCAGGGGAGTCAGTCTTTTCTTGATTCATTCAAGCTGTTTCAGCTTAGCATAATATATTTCCTATATATCTAAAATTCTTGCACAGCTTAGCATAATATATTTCCTACATGTCTGAAGTTGTTGCACAGCTTAGCATAATATTTTTCCTACATATCTGAAGTTGTTGCACAGCTTAGCATAATATTCTGCCCACATATCTGAAGTTGTTGCACATCGTAGCATAAGATTCTTTGGAGTACCGGACCGGTTTGTGCCAGAGCTGATGAGAATGAGGCGCCAGGATGTTCTTGACATTTCTTTTGTAAAGACAAGTGACTTTGCAAATTCATACTGTATTATTTAGCATAGGACGTCCATCCTTTCACTTGACATGGCTCTGACCTATCATGGATTCAGCAAAAACAGGCCACCTTTTTTGTTTTTTTGGAATCCTGGTGGGAGGCAGGTGCCCAGAAGCCCAGCTTAATCTGATCTAGGCTCGGTGGATTATAACTAAAATTTCCTACCCGTAGCAAAATAAAAGAATCTGGACAATGAATCTAGGGAAACAGAACATGCTTGACCTCTGGATCGATGTGGGTGCCGCTGCCCTCGACTACCTCCGCCGCCGGATTCTTCTCATCTTCCTCTGATGGTTTCTTCCCCCTCTCCACCGCCGTGTGTTCCGCCGCTGCCTCCACCGCGCATGACATCTCTCTACAGGTGGGAGACGGGGAAGGCTCCAGGCTGAGGTGGCGCTGACTGCCGACGGGGAGACCTCTGGATCGATGGATCTTGGCGGGGACGACGGGGAGCTGGGCGGCGCCGAGTGGCCAGCCGCTGGCGGCGGCGATCTCTAATGAAGCGAGATACAAGGCAGTAGCGCGACGGACGCGGCTCTTGGCGGCTCCGCGGCCGTTTTCCGCTCGGCCCGCTCAAATTCTGCGGCCCATCCGCTTAGCCGTTTTGGGCTTTTAGGCGGCGCGGACAGAGCGGATTTGCGGACGTCCGTGTCCGCCTGCATCCCTACTTTTGAGGAGACCCAACTCCGATAGCAAGACCAGCCCATCGTCTTGGCCACGGTTTCGTTTCCGCTTACCTCTTTGGCATCCTCCTCCGTGCTCGCGATTGAGACACATACGGCTACCATGTGCCGTCGGTCGAAGCTGTCGAGTAAGGCCATCCCCCAATGTGATCCCGCACCCTAGTGGCCACCGCCGACACCATTGGGGTGCCTATCTCTCCCGAGGAACTGGCGGCGCTGGAGGACAAGGAGGGCGGCGGACAAGAACTTGAAGTAGTACATGGTCGACAACTCGGCCCAAGACGAGGAAATATGGTAATCTTTATTCACTCCCACTCGAGAAGATAGATGGTGTGTGTGTGCATACTCTGTTGTGTCCGAACCATGTCAAACTGTATCCATACCCTATCTTCTGTTCAATTTCCTCTTCACTTTGTATGATGGTTTAAAACCTCATTTTTCCCAAATATGAGGCAATGATTCCAGCTTCTCGGTCAATTGATGCACGTAACCATTTTATTGCGAACTTTGTAGTCAATTACACAGAAGTAAGGAGGGAACACGCATACTCCATTAAATTGCTTGGAAAACGAATTACATGTGACACTTGTGCAACATTAATCCTACTGATTTTTATGGTTTCAATGGGCTGATGAATTTTTCTGTAGAGGAATAAGATGTTATCTGGGTATTATTGTGGTAACCTTTTCCCCGGTATTTTGAAAAATATTTTTATGTTCAGTTAGTAGAGTATGTTTTGACAAACTAGCAACGTTTCACAATGGTACTAGGCCACTTTGTTGTTTTGCTGAGTGTTTTTGCAAGCTAAAAAATAATGTTGTCCACGAGGCGATTTTGCGTTTACCTTATCCATCACTGGTCTGAACCTCCTTTTCTTGTGCCCTGAGTTTTACGCTCAAATGTAGGAGCAAATTCTAAGGAAGTGAGGTTATCCGCCCTTCTTCCACTCCATCCCAGAATACTAACTAAGACCAACTGATTCACTTTTTCATTACTGCAAATCAGAACTTCTTTTATTTGGTAGCTTAATTATCTTAATTTTTTTCCATTGTAGTTGCAAGAATGTTACGGTTGAGGAAATGAAGCCAAATTAACAAAGCAAAATGTGACAACCCAGCAAACTTATTCGTCAAAACTATATATCCATTTTGAGCACGGATTATACATCGAACTCTCGCATCCCAGTGAGGTGGGCTCAATTCCTAAAAATATATTAATCAGGACTGTCGTGTTTCAAATGTTTTAGTGTGATTTTTATTGGTAAGAAATTATGATAGTTTCAATCAGTGAACCTTTTCAAGATCACAGAATTTCTCTATTCCACCTCTAGCAGCCTTTAGTAGCTATTGATAATTCTTGTTAATCCAGTAAGAAGAATTAGCACCCAACCCCATTGTAGAATTTATTTTGAATTTCTAAACATTCCATTTTCTTGTACTCCATTGCAGCGATGATAAATTTCTTTTGTGTTTTCTTCTTTTTCATTGAAAGGTTTGCTGCTCTATATATGTGCACACCGATTGGTTTTTACTATTTTCTCTACAGGTGGTTATTACTTATTACTTCCTCCGTCCCAAAATAGATGTCGAAAATTTATCTAAATTTGAATGTATCTATATACTTAATAGTGTCTACATTCATCCAAATTTTGACAAATCTTTTTTTTGGGAACGGGGAACAGCAGGAGTTCTTCTTTTGCATTAAAGATAGAGGAAAAAACCGAGTACAATACAGATTGTGATGCATTGCATCAGGTACACATAAGAAAAAACTCTGTAAGAAACTCTCTGTAAAGCCCTGCAATAAACTCTTTGCAACTCGTCAAGACATCTTTAAAAGATCCAAGCTCCCTAGAATTGGTGGCCTCTCATGCATCCAAGTATCAAAGTTTGGTTTTTCTCTCGTGCCTCCAGGTAGCATCAACGGCAACCATCTTCCTGAACAAACATAGAAAACACTTTCGGCGCCAACAACCACTTGGGCTAAGCCAACTAAGCTTGAGCATAGCTCAAACTTAGCAACATGAACATGCTTTGTCATCATATCAGTAGGATTATCGTGAGTGCTTATCTTGCATACCTTTAGTGTACCTTGTGCAACAACATCACGAACATAATGGTACTTGATATCAATGTGCTTTGTTCTCTCATGGAACATATGCTCCTTTGTAAGGTAAATAACACTTTGACTGTCACAGAACAGGTTAATGCAAGAATCATCCTGACAAAGCTCAGCATACAAACCTTTCAACCAAACAGACTCTTTGCAAGCTTCAACAATAGCCATATATTCTGCTTCGGTTGTAGATAGAGCAACAACTGGTTGCAGCGTTGCCTTCCAACTCATGGAACATCCACCTACCGTGAACACATAACCTGTCTGGGACCTCCTCTTATCCAAGTCGGTAGCAAAATCTGAATCCACATAGCCTACGAGTCCCTCACCAGTCTTGCCAAACTTCAAGCAAGCATTAGATGTGCCACAGAGGTACCTGAAAATCCACTGAATAACTTTCCAATGTTCTTTACCAGGATTAGCCATGTAACGAATCACCAAACTCATAGCATATGATAAATCAGGGCGAGAACAAACCATGGCATACATCAAGGAACCGACAACACTATAATAAGGAACTCGAGACATGTACTCAATATCTTTATCAGAACTAGGACATTGCAATGCTGACAATTTAAAGTGAGGAGAAAAAGGAGTACTAACAGACTTTGCATCATGCATATTAAAACGTTGAAGAACTTTCTCAACGTAACTTTGCTGACTAAGAAATAGCAAGCTAGATTTTCTGTTCTGTTTAATTTCCATACCTAGGATTTTCTTAGCAGCACCAAGATCTTTCATCTCAAACTCACTACTTAGGTGTGCCTTCAAAGTAGTGATTTCTTTCATGCTCTTGGCAGCAATTAACATATCATCAACATATAACAACAAGTATATAGGTGATTGATGACCCACAAATATAGGGGGTGTATCGCAGTATTTTCGAGGGAAGTGAAACCCAATTTATTGATTCGACACAAGGGGAGCCAAAGAATATTTATAAGCCTTAACAACTAATTTATCAATTCAGCTGCACCTGAAAACAATCTTGCTCACAGCAGTTTATCAGTAGCAACCGTTTTGTAGTAGGAATAATAAAATAGCAGCAGTAGTAAAGTAAAGACAACAGTGACAATATGTAACTACCTCGGTGAATTAAGCTCTTAGTTACATGCCTGGATGAACGAAAGTGGTTAAAATAGTACGGTGGGTCCCAGGGCCACTCACGGTAGACCTTTCGGCCGTCCTAACCACTTTCAGACATCGGGACAAGAACGAGCGGCGTAATCGGCAGGCGAAGGGATCAACTACATACACAAATGAGTATGTATGCAAGCCACATACAACAGTCCTCAGAGCCATTCCATCTAAAAGAAATAGAAATATTGCAACGCCATACGGCAAGATTCAAATATCCTAGATAGAGATAATAATTTAGGATAGCTCCTCATACAACAAACATCAGAGTATCAGGCGGAAGCGGAAAACAAGATCCGAGTACGGATAAGAAGCAAATCGCATAAGATGCCCCATAAATAAACACATCCCGCCCACAGATCTCACGGATCCCCGTTCCCGGAATCTCTACACCGAATGATCGTTGCCAACATCATCTGTCTCTTCCACCCAGTATCCATCTTGCGAATATACCTGTTCATCTGAATCAAACAATTTATCGTGTGAGACCCTAGGGGTACTCAGCAAGTCTTTATGCCACTAAAGGGGACACAACCTGGGGTGACGCAATTGCAGCAAAAGATAATACCTAACAATTCTATAGATACTCGCTAACCATCCGCCCAACCAATGATAGACGGATGTCCGTTAATTAAGAACAACAGTTATAACAGTATAATTAACAGATCCATCCTCCTCCTCGCTTACCAACGAGGAAGCAGACGAACAACCCCCATCAACCGTTGGCAGTTTTAATAACCATTCCATGAGTGTTGCACTATTTACTAGTCAAGTACTTAGTCAACTTAAAAGCGATACTTTAGTTATTCTTGTCTATGATCGAGAAACTGTGCTCCAAGTCGTCCATAACCGCGGACACGGCTTTCGGAAAGATTTACCCTGCAGGGGTGCACGAATAGCAACACACACTCGATCAACCTCGGAAAAATCAAATCAAAACCCAACGAGGCATTCACGACAAAGCAATCACAGGATTCAGAAATATTTTAGGGGACCACCCCATTAAGCTACCCGCAACGAAGTTGGCCGGCTCCGAGACGGACCCAAGGTTTGTGTGGACGGCGGTAAACAACTGGGAACCCGAAAATGTGACTGGGCTTGTCGATACAGCAAAAACGTGTCACGATCCAAAATAGTACAGTGCTCCTCGCACAATCTTAAATAAAGCAGTAACATGGCATAAGTACATGATAGTAATAAAGCCCCAAACTAATTGTGGCCCCAAGAAATAAGAATGAATCAAGCTCTGGCTCAGGGGGGTCCATAAGGCCTCCCGGATGTGGATAGTGCGAATAGTCAAGGAACAGGAATCAAGTACTCGGGGTCCTACGGGACACAAGTGAGCATGAAAAACCAAATAGCAGATATTGCTCACCGGTGTCTCTTTCATTAGTTATCCCATTACTACTCAGGTTAAGTTGTTTAGGTACCTCGTTATTCATCAGACACTCACATACCCTACACATGCTTTTCTACGACTCGCATGGCTCAAACAACTCCTGTAGTAATGGCTCTTGGGATGGAGGAACAGCTTCGGTGGGGTTTAAAAGTAAAGGCTATGCAGTACTTGGGATTCAATTTAATGCAGTCGCGACTCAGTGATGCAAGAATAAGATAGAGGCAATAGGTACTGTATGTATGCAAGCATGTGGTAGTGCTTGCCTGGCAGCTCAGTTGAAGCGAGAGATGGATCTGGGTAGTACTCCTGTGATTCCTGGTAATTCTCCTACTGGGCGTCTATTCGAAGAAGAACCAAACAAAAAAGGGCCAACATAAATAAAGTGCACAAGCATATGAATTAAAATGCGACAAGCAAACAAGCATGCCATGATGAATGATGCACAATTTACATGGCATTAAAGTAGCATGGCAAGGTGAGGTGTGGTGCAAGAATTAAAGCATTTTATTATTTATTTAGTCCAATTTTATTGCCATAAACAGTTCAGATTTGTAAGAATTTCATGATTCATGCTTCAATTCAGAACAAGGACTGCATAGATAGAACGGGCTCGTCGCGCTGATCGATTTAGACATATTATTTGCCCAATTTGGAGTTAGAGAATTAAAGTTATTAATTTATCAAGAAAAGGGCATTTTATTGTAATTTTAATCATCTCGAAATTTTAAAGTGCTCAAACAATAATTTGAATGACATATTTGAATTCCTCACATTTTTCTGATTCCAAAACATATATCATTTGTATTATTTGGATTTGTATTTTAAAAATTATTTAAATCTGACTTGAATTTGAATTTAAATCAATTTGAAAAAGGTTTAAATTAAACAGCAAAGCAGAAAACCATTTCGTACTCAGACAGACCCAACCCCAGTCACTGACGGGTGGGCCAGCGGCTGGCGGGGCACACACGCGCGAAAACTCTTTTCTACCGTGGCTCTACCTAGCCACTGAGGTTAACAGGTGGGTCCAATGGCCACGGGCCCACGTGACAGTGGTGGGGAATTGCAGAGACTGACAGGTGGGGCAAGCTGGACCGCGGGTTAAGCGTGATGAAAAGACGGGGGCCTATTTGCAGAAAGAGCACAGCGGCTGGCAGGTGGGGTAGGCTGGACCGCGGGTTTAGGAAATAAAAAGGTTGGGGGGTTTTCTGAAAGACGGCCACGGCCCCACTGTTCATCTGTTTCCTCTGAACTATCTAACGGAAATCAACGCGCGGCGCAGCGAGACGGGGATCGAACTCGCGACCTGGCGTGCGCGGGCGGCGGCGGCTACCGCTGGGCTAGGAAGGGGTTGTTGTCTGTGAGCAGCTGCGCGACTAAGTGAGGCTCTAGGCGGCGCGGGCACGTGCAGACACAGCGAGCGGCGGCGCACTAAGGGCGCTCGTCGAAACGACTGACGTGGCTAGGGCTGCCCGGTGAGGCAGAGTATGTCAGGGCGGTAGAGGGGCTCACCGCGGGTTGGTCGGTGGTGTCAGATCGGGGAGAGGCACGGCGGATCGTCGAGGTTGCTGGCGTTCCGACGGTTAGGGTTTCGGGGGAGCGGCGAGGATCTGGCGGTCCTGGTAGCCTTCTCCTCCTCGTTGGCACGTACAGGGAGCAGCAGGGAGGTCTCCTTGGTCTCCCAGACCACCTCCAAGACGCGCACGCCGGCCGGAACGACGAGACGCAGGGGTAGACGGCGGCGACTGGTGGCAGGTGCTGGCGACGGTGAAGAAGAAGGGGAAGGAGAGGGCAGGGCTTGGGCGGATCTGGGCGAGCTAGGAGGCGTGTGGGAGGAGGGAAATGTGAGGGGGAGGACGGGGGTAGCATGTGGGCACGGCCAGGGTTAAAGGTGGCCTCGGCCCTTTTCTTCTCCTCCTCTCACGTGCTTGTCGTGAGGGGCTAGGGCAGGGAGAGGGCTGCCGGTGGACCAGGGTGAGGGGAGGAGGCCGGCTCGGATGGTGGGGCCTCATGGCAGGGGAGGTAGTGAGATAGGGAGAGAGGCCGAGAGGGAGAGGTGAGGCTCGGGTTAGCTAGGTGGGGCTTGGGTTAGGGTTTTGTTAGGGTTAGGTTAGGGGTAGCTAGGGTGTGGGCCAGGGAGAGAGGGCCAGGTGGGACCATCATGATGGAGAGAGAGGGAGTGTAAGAAAGAGAGGTGGGAGGAGGTTTAGGGTTTATGTAGAACTAGGTTAGAGGAAATTAGAGAGAGATAGCTAGGTTAGGTTTTTATTAGGTATTTAGGTTTTAAACTTGTTTATAAGATCAACCCAAGAGGTAAAAATGAGGGCTTGGATTTAGGTTAAGATGAGGTGAAAATAGTAATCAAGAAAAAGAGAAGGAATAGCTTATGGGAAAAGGGCCTCACTTTCCTAATGAATGGCAAAGAATAAAATGGTGTAGATGAGAATATGGAGATGGTGGAGAGGTATGAAGATGATCCCACAAGGAATGGACCACTAAAACAAAGGAAAAACCAATGGGACAAAGGTGGTGATGAAGGTTGCATGGCCCATGCAAAAATAATAAATGCCATGATTTATTTTGTGAAAACAATAATAATAATATGGCATTATTATTATGCATTCACAAGAAGTGATATAAGGCCAAGCAAAAGAATTAATAGAATTAGATCCACCCCATTCACATGAGCTAAGAATAAATTCAAAGAAAAGAAATACAAGCTCATGGTTTAATGGGATGGTGGAATTATAAGGTGGTGAAAAGAAAGGTGATGGAGTGGAATAAAAGATATGCCCCCAACTCAACTTGGGCATTAAACAATATATCAATAACCAAATACAATATCAAGAGGAAAATACAATTAATAATGCATATGAGAGAAGAACCAAAGAAACAGGGTTTTATATGATGCTCAAATGCAAGGTGGCATGATGATATGAGCATGATATATTTATGATGCAGCAATTATATATAGGAAGTAGCCATTATATTACTAGACCAAGTAGCATTACAATTGTTAGACAATTGGGATGCTACACAATAGCAGTAAATAGTGGGATTTGAGTGCGGTAGGCATAGGGATGGATGGACGGGCGTTGCATGGACAAGACAATTCATATAGCAATCAGAACATAGGGCAACCGCAGATAAATAAGATAAAACATCCAAGTGCTAGATAATCCTAGGCATGTGTTCCATATATAGTCATACGTGCTCGCAATGAGAACTAGCACAACATCTTTTGTCCTGCCAGCCCGTTTACAGCGGGGCCTCAAGGGAACTACTGGCAATTAAGGTGCTCCTTTTAATAGAGCACCGGAGCAAAGCATTAACACTCCGTGAACACATGTGATCCTCACATCAAACCCATTCCCTCCGGTTATCCCGATTTCTGTCACTCCGGGGCCATTGGTTCCGGACAATAACGTATGTATCCAACTTGCAGATAAGACCATAAACAATACTATCATAATGAATCAATAACATGTTCAGATCTGAAATCATGGCACTCGGGCCCTAGTGACAAGCATTAAGCACAACAAGTCGCAACAAAGTCATAAAGCACTAATAAAAGATACTAGGCACCATGCCCTAACAATCCGATGCCATTACATGAACGATCTCATCCAATCCCTACCATCCCCATAGCCTACAGCGGGGGATTACTCACTCATAGATGGGGGAAACATGGATGGTCAATGGAGATGATGGTGGAGATCAATGGATATGGCTCCGGGGGCACTTCCCCGTCCCGGCAGGGTGCCGGAATAGAGACTTTCTGTCCTCCGAATCTCCCCTTCGGTGGTGGCGGCGTTGTAGAACTTCTTCTAGAAAAACGTCGAAACCCCCGGAGTTTTTAGGTCAGAAGGCTTCTTATAGGCGAAGAGGGAGACCGAGGGGGTTCCTGGGGCCACCACACCATGCCCTGGCGCGGCCAGGACCAGCCCGCGCCTGGGGGGGGGGGGGGGGTGGCCAGCCCCTGGCCCTCCTCCGTCTCGTATTCTGGCTCCTAGAATCTTCTGGAAAAATAGGCACTTTGGCTTTTGTCCCGTCCAATTCCGAGAATATTCATTTTCTGACTTTCTTGGAACCAAAAACAGCAGAAAATAGGCAGCTGGCACTGTGGCTCTTGTTAATAGGTTAGTCCAAGAAATCATATGAAAAGTACTCCAAAGTGTGGACAAAACACAAGAAAGTGGATAAAACCAAGCATGGAGCATCAAAAATTATAGATACATTTGCAATGTATCAACATCCCCAAGCTTAACTCCTGCTTGTCCTCAAGTAGGTAAGTGATAAAAAGAAAGAATAATTTTTGAGGTGACATGCACCATCAAAGACTTGATCAAAGTATTTGTGAAACATTCAAAGCTGGGATCATAGTACTTTAATCCTAACATGAAAGACAAAGTTCTAGCAATAAGACAAAGAAACTATGATGTAACATGAAAAGGCACAAACAAAATATTCATGAATAACAATGCTTTGCAAGACGTTTGTTTGTTTCACATAAAGAAAACATAGCATAATGGCATTCAGCTTGTCCCTCATAGAGTAGCAAATATAAATGCATAGGACACCTTCAAAGTTCATAAGAGTGAGTAGATACAAATAGTTAAACAAGCAATATCAAGTTATGCATCAATCAACTAGTCTTGGGACAATGCACATAGAACTAAGAATGGCCACTATGCTCTCAAGAAAGTGCTCATAGAATGTGTGGAGACTCAACAAGGAAATGAACAGGTTTTGAAAAGTTTGAAAGGCTTACAAATGCTGAAAGTATGGTACTCATTAGCTTTGAGCTCTCATTGCCCCTGTCATAAGCATCTTTAATGTGGTTAAGGTGAAAGTGAGGTCCAATCTGAGTTATATGCTTGACAGACTATAAACTGAAAATCCCAAGTCCCTTGAGTACGAGGGCCGCTCCTCATGCTACTCAACTTTAGTTACCCGTAAGTTCTTGTCATCGTAAGTATGTGCGTATCATTGAGAACCGCCAACGAGGTACCCCTTGCCCGATGATACGGAAGAATCCCCATATCAAAATGATAAGGCAAGCAGACAATGAGTATCTCAGCAATCTTCTTATTTACCATGGGAAAATGGTGCTTTTTTCTCTCTTTCCTCTTTTCATAAATCTCTTTTTTTTTTCTTTTTCTCAATAGCTATCTCTCTCTTTTTTTATAAGAAGAATGCTTCATAGATATCATTATGGTTACGCTGCAGGTTTCCACCATGTCAGCATGGATTAGACCAGTGGCCCGGACATTTCTCTAACACACATACTCCATGGACTTACAAGCTCCCCTTTTATTTCACACAGACGACATCCGCAAACAAAAGAGCAAGGTATCAACTGGGTATATATTTACAAGTGTTGAAAGCGTTCCCCATGACAGCACGGTTCTGCTAAACCCCAGCCTATAATTTGCAAGCATATAACTTTCATGGAGAGTTCACAATGGTTCAGGTTTATTAACTGCAGGAAATAAAGTGTGCCATCAAGTTCGTGAGAGCTTTACTAACTAATTTTTCTCATAACAAGCAAACATTTTATTCGGAAGAAAACAAGGCATATTGAATATGCGCAGAACTAGAAAATGATGCTAATAGGTAGGTATGGTGGACACTTTGAAAATATTTGGTTTAGGGAGTTGGAAACATGAGTAAAACATACTCATGGAAAGTGAAGGCTAGCAATAGTAAGAGAGCGACAAACGAGAGAGCAATAATGAACATAATCATGCAGAGCGACAAAACATCATTGATAAAAGCATAAAGTGATACTACAAGTTGAAAACTAAAGGATCATAATGGCTTATGGTGACTTGGGATAGTCATAACATGGTGTGAGCATGTGCCAAGTCAACCCAAATAAAGCATCAAAGGAGAATACCACTATACTATGCTTTAATATGCTAAAACAACGCATGATTCATCCAAGGCACATTAAGAAATCTCAATTGTTTATAACAAGTCATGATACAAAAAATAATACTAAGCATAAAGCCAAAACAATATCAAGCATGGCATGGCAAAGCATAGGCCACGGTAAAAAACAAGCTATCTTTACCACTTAAGCATGAACTTTCCTACTCTTTTCCAATCCAAACCAAACTATTTGAAAACCAATGCATGAAAGAGGAGGTCCAACCGATTTATTAAGAAAACTAAGCAAACCACACAAACTAAAAACCAAAACAAAAACAAAAAGAAGACGCTCCAAGAACAACACAACTGTGCATGAAACAATAAAAATAAAGTGTTTGGAAAAAACCTGGGATTTTTATTGATGAAGAAGGGGATGCTTTGGGCATCCCCAAGCTTTGACGCTTGTACTTCTTGGATATTTCTTCGGGTGACACGCGTGGCATACCCAAGCTTGAGCTTTAGTCCATCCTTCATCTCATTACTCATTCCTTCCATACACCTAAAAGTTTTCCTTCATACAAAACTTCACACAATCTTTACTAGAAACATTAGTGCACTCAAGATAAATAAGTCTTAAGGTTCAGTTATAACACCAAATAAACTTCCATTAAAACACTAGCTACTGTAGCACTTCTCACAAAAAGCTCAATTCCCCAAAAGAACTCAAAAAGGAACCAACAAGAAGCAAATGCAGAAAATGGCAGAAATCTGTCAAAACAGACCAGCAGGTAAAGACGAATTTTTTCGAAGACCTTATGTTGCTCAAATCAAAAAGTGTTGAACTAAAGAAAGTTAGATAACAACCTGGGGCAGAAGCACAAAAATTCACACCTCAAAAGGACATACAGAGATTTTACACGAATATTTACGATGAAGCACAGAAATCTGTTTCGGACAGCAACTTTCCCAATCATTATTTCTTTCTCATTAGAGGTTACTCTTGGCACAAAAAGCAAATAAAAAGGATAATGAGCGGTTATTACTGAAGTAATAACTTCCAAGACTCATCTAAAACTTTTGAGTTATCTCAAAATAAGTACTTTGCTTTAACGCCTTTAAGTTAGGCATAATCAAAAACTGAAATAGATAGAATAGAAGTAAGCAGAGATAATCATGGTGAAAATATTGTTTTGTTCAATGAAATCCTTTTGTTAATAAGGTTGATCAGGTCTTGTTACCAAAATAATTTCATATGAGACAAAACTTTGTATTCCACTAATGATTATGTTACCTCAACCTTGATAGCAATGGTCCCAATCATAATAGTTTCAAAATTTTCTCCTGGTATGAGACAATATATCTCTCCAACTTGAATGCCCTCAACATGTTCAATTGAATTCAAAACCATAAGTCCTATCAATCTTCTTGGGGAAATAGACAGTATATTCCTTGTCATTAACATTGAAGGTCACCTTCCCTTGATTACAATTAATAATAGCTCCTGCAGTATTTAAGAAAAGGTCTCCCAAGAATAATAGACATAATATCATCTTCAAGCATGATAGTTTAAGAGGATGATCACATAAGAAATATGAGTTGAAGTAAAATAGAGCATCAAAAAGCAAATTCAAAGCACATTTAAGTCTAACCCACTTCCTGTGCATAGGAATCGTGTATGCAAATAAATTCACAAAGAACAAAGTGACAGGCATATGAAGATAAAACAAGAGTAACTTCAATACTTTCAACACATGGAGAGGTGTTTCAATACCATGAAAACTTGTACAGCCATATTTTCCTCTCTCATAATAATTTTCAGTAGCCTCATGAGTAAACTCAACAATATAACTATCACATAAAGCATGCTTTTCATGATCTACAAGCACTAGAGCTTCATTATAGACATTTTCAAAAGAATCCTCCGGAACATAACATTCATCCTCCTTTAGTAAGCATGGAGGACAATCAAATAATGTAAGGGATAAAGAGTTACTCTCATTAGAAGGTAGGCATGGGTAGCTAATCCATTCTTCCTCCTTTTGTTCATCACTCTCCTCCTCCTTTTCATCTAATGAGATTTCAGGTTCATCAATTTCTTCTTTCATAGGATCCTGCAAGGCATTAGTCTCTTCCATTTGTGGAAAGCATCTATTAATATATTCAAGAATATAGCCGTTTTCTTCCTTGTAATTATCAAAGCAAAATTTAAGTATACCATAAACCTCATACTTATAAGGTGAATCATCAATATTTTCAAGAAAACTAGCAAGTTCAAATGCACCCTTCCAAGCAATAAATTCTTCAATTTTTTCCACATCATAAAAGTCATAATTTCCCTTAACATAGGAAGATATGGTAACATTATCATTATACTCACATTGAAAAGGGAGGTGTTTGTACCTCCTACAGCAACAAGATGTATCAAAGCAATAAGTAACATTATAGGTAGAGCACACGTTTCTAGCAATGGTATACAATTTATCAATTTGTTCCCATAAGTGTTTCCCTTTTTGTGACATGCGGTGTTCCTTATAATAATCTTTTTGATCTTCCGTGAACCCACCTTGTCAATAAGATTCACTTTCAAAGAAACCAACCATTGACAACAAGCATGACAAAGCAAGACAATAACAGACCAACGAAAATAACAACTAGAGTAGGAACAATTTTTTTGTATTTTCGATAAAGAAAGAAGCAAACAAGGAAGAAATAAACTTAGCTTGAACAATAGTGAATCCAAGTGAACTTGATAAATAAAGCTATGCTCCCCGGCAACGGCGCCAGAAAATAGTCTTGATGACCCACACATATAGGGGGTGTATCGCAGTATTTTCGAGGGAAGTGAAACCCAATTTATTGATTCGACACAAGGGGAGCCTAAGAATATTTATAAGCCTTAACAACTGAGTTGTCAATTCAGCTGCACCTGGAAATAATCTTACTCACAGCAGTTTATCAGTAGCAATAGTTTTGTAGTAGGAATAATAAAATAGCAGTAGTAGTAAAGTAAAGACAGTAATGACAATAGCAGTAAACAGTGGGATTTGAGTGCGGTAGGCATAGGGATGGATGGACGGGCGTTGCATGGACAAGACAATTCATATAGCAACCAGAACATAGGGAAATTGCATAAATAAGATAAAGCATCCAAGTACTAGATAATCCTAGGAATGTGTTCCATATATAGTCATACGTGCTCGCAATGAGAACTAGCACAACATCTTTTGTCCTGCCAGTCCGTTTGCAGTGGGGCCTCAAGGGAACTACTGGCAATTAAGGTGCTCCTTTTAATAGAGCACGAGAGCAAAGCATTAACACTCCATGAACACATGTGATCCTCACATCAAAGCCTCCCGGTTTCTGTCACTTCGGGGCCATTGGTTCTGGACAATAACGTGTGTATACAACTTGCAGATAAGACCATAAACAATACTATCATAATGAATCAATAACATGTTCAGATCTGAAATCATGGCACTCGAGCCCTAGTGACAAGCATTAAACACAACAAGTCGCAACAAAGTCATAAAGCACTAATAAAAGATACTAGGCACCATGCCCTAACAATCCGATGCCATTACATGAACGATCTCATCCAATCCCTACCATCCCCATAGCCTACAACGGGGGGTTACTCACTCATAGATGGGGGAAACATGGATGGTCGATGGAGATGATGGTGGAGATCGATGGAGATGGCTCCGGGGGCACTTCCCCGTCCCGGCAGGGTGCCGGAACAGAGACTTTCTATCCCCCGAATATCCCCTTTGTTGCTGGCGGCGCTGCGAAACTTCTTCTGGAAAAACGTCGAAACTCCTGGAGTTTTTAGGTCAGAAGGCTTCTTATAGACGAAGAGGGAGACTGGGGGGTGCCTGGGGCCACCACACCAATCCCTGGCGTGGCCAGGCCCAACCCGTGCCTGGGGGGTGTGGCCAGCCCCTGGCCCTCCTCCGTCTCGTATTTTGGCTCTTGGAGTCTTCTGGAAAAATAGGCACTTTGGCTTTTGTCCCGTCCAATTCCGAGAATATTCATTTTCTGACTTTCCTGGAACTAAAAACAGCAGAAAGCAGGCAGCTGGCACTGTGGCTCTTGTTAATAGGTTAGTCCTAGAAATCATATGAAAAGTACTCCAAAGTGTGTACAAAACACAAGAAAGTGGATAAAACCAAGCATGGAGCATCAAAAATTATAGATACATTTGCAATGTATCAGTGATCCCTCGACAAACTTAATATAAACACAGCTATCAAACTGAGACCTCTTAAAACCTTGTGAGATCATAAATGAATCAAACCTTTTGTACCACTATCTTGGAGATTGCTTCAAACCATAAAGCAATCTTTTCAATTTGCGCACAAAATCCTCTTTTCCAGGAACTATGAACCCTTCAGGTTGGTCCATGTAAATTTCCTCCTCCAGTTCACCATGCAGAAAAGCAGTCTTTACATCTAGCCGCTCAAGCTCAAGATCATGCAAAGAAACAATACCAAAGAAAGTACGAATAGAGCTATGTTGCACAACCGGAGAGAAAACATCATTATAGTCAATACCTGGAATCTAGCTAAAACCTTTTGCTACTAACCTTGCCTTAAACCTTGGGGGCTCATTAGGAGACAAACCTTCCTTCTTCTTGTATATCCACTTACAACGGATAGACTTCTTTTGTTTAGGCAAATGCACAACTTCCCATGTGCCATTCTTATCAAGCGATTGCATCTCTTCTTGCATAGCAGTAACCCACTTCTCGCAGTCAACGGATGCAACAACCTCATTGTATGTAGTAGGTTCAGTATCATGCTTCACCTGTTCAGCACAACTCAAAGCATAATGAGCAAGATTACACTCTTCAATTAAACGACGAGGTGGAACTATGTTATGCCTCAGTCTATCAGCAGCAATAGATTCATGTGGTTGCTACAAAACAGTAGGTGAGTGTTGAACAACATCATCATCAATATTTTCCTCATGAGTATCATCAACGACAATATTATTATCAACAGTTTTCTACAGGTGCTCCACTTGCACACTAACTCCCTCTTCTACAATAGCAACAGGAGAGGGATCTGATGGCAAGCTGTCATGATACATAACGGATTCATTGAAAATAACGTTCCTACTCAAGAAAATCTTTTGGCTTCAGGATTCCATAGTTTATATGCCTTAACTCCTAAGCCATAACCAAGGAATATGCACTTGACAGCTCTAGGCTCTAACTTTCCATTATCAACATGAGCATAAGCAGTGCAACCAAAAACTCTCAGCTATGAATAATTAGCAGGCGAACCTGACCATACCTCAATGCGAGTTTTCTTCTCAAGTGGAATAGAAGGTGACATGTTGATGAGGTAACACACTGTGTTGGCTGCTTCAGTCCAGAAACGTCTATGCATACCTGCATTGGACAACATACATCGAGCCCTCGAGATGATGGTTCTGTTCATGCGCCCAGCCACGCCATTCCGCTGAGGAGTGTAAGGGATGGCGTGGTGCCTGATCATACCATCATTACTGCAAAACTCCTCAAACTCATTAGAACGGAATTCCATACCATTGTCAGTACGTAGTACCTTTACATTCTTTTCAGTTTGCTTTTCTACCATAACTTTTCACTTCTTAAAAGCATCAAAAACATCAGATTTATGTTTCAGAAAATATGGCCACACTTTTCTTGAGTAGTCATCAATAATAGTAAGCATGTAATTAGCACCACCAATAGATGTCTTACGGGAAGGCCTCCATACATCAACATGCGCATAATCTAAAATGCCTTTGGTGGTATGAACAGAAGCATTGAATATAACTCTTTTATGCTTACCAAAAATGCAGTGCTCATAGAACTCAAACTTATCCAAGTTGCAACCATCAATCAACTCTCTCTTTACCAATTCTGCCATGCCATGCTCGCTCATATGCCCAAGACGCATATGCCACCTATTTGTTTTACCACAATCATCAGAATCATTAGAAGTAACAGTAGCAGCAATACCAGGCAAAGTGCTACCTCTAGGAACATATAACTTAGCAGAATTCATATCACCTATCATGTGAATAAAAGAACCTTTTGATACCTTTAACAATCTATGCCCACCAGCGTACTTGTATCCATCAACGTCCATGGTACTTAGGGAGATCAAATTTCTGGCTATGCTTGGTATGTGCTTCACCTCAATCAACGTACGTGTCACGCCATCATGTGTCCTAATATTAACAGATCCAACTCCGACAATATGGCATGGGTTATCATTCCCCACACGTACAAAATCTCCAGTCTGCACAGACTCATATAAACTGAACCAATCTTTGTTACAGCAAATATGAAACGAACATGCAGTATCAAGTATCCATTCATCATCACGAGAAGCACAAGCAGCAAAAACAACTAAACATTCACCGTCAGAACTATCACCAGAAACAACAGTTGTCTTACCATTACCTTGATCCTTATCTTTCGTTTGGTAAGTTTCGTTCCTTTTCTCCTTATTCTGCAGCTTCCAACAATCATCAATAACATGATTGGATTTCTTACAATACCTGCAGAACTTGTCCTTTCCCTTGGACTTTGAACGACTTCTGTCATCCTTTCTCTTATCTCGGTTGCCGTTATTGTTAAATCTCTACTTGGTCCTGCCACAAACCTGCAGAGCTTCAGATTTGGATGACGACCCATCTGCGTGTACCATAGTTTTCATCCTTTCCCTCTGTTTGAGGGCCTCTTGTACTTCATCAAGGGTTAGTTCATCACGACTAAACAATATTGTATCATGGAGGTGTGCATAAGAATTAGGCAGCGAGCATAAGAGTAATAGAGCTAGATCCTCATCATCATATTTTACTTCCGCTTCGGCCCAAGCCTCCCGGTGACGGGCCTCGCTCCACTCCGTCAGAAGTTAGCCTCGATAATAGAATTTGGATCACTTCAACAACAATGATCATCATGCGGCTAGACCCCCTTCCTCAATCTATCAGCAGTCCAGTTTCTGTTTATCAAAAGCAGCCAAATGTATAACCGCACCTTTCCTTTCGCTCTTATGTGCCAAACTGATTCAAGTTTAGGTTGCAGAAGCCTTTCATGGAATTGCGCCTGGTACGCGGAGCGGGTAGAGTAAGCGCCATCGATAGTGAGGTTCCAACGAATGGTATCTGGACTGTTTGTTAGCTGAACCTGCTGCAGCCTTGCCCACAACCCCACAAACTGGTCCAACTGCACATCTGTGTTGATTTGCTTGAGCCCTCTCATCCTTCTATTAGCACTGATCCCCTCCTTAACCGACAATTGCTTTCTTCTCGCCAACTTGAATAGGTCAGGAGCCACCGTGCCGAGAACTTGCCCTTGCAACCATCTATCATGCTAGAAGGATGTCTTCTCTCCATTGCCGATGGTGATTGTGGTACAGGATGTTAGACACTATATACAACAAGGAGTAGGAATCCTATGTAACGAAAATCTGTTAATCCTATTATATAAACTGACCCAGACCAGCAGTCTGGGTCAAAGGTTGTTTGCCCTAATCTCATTGTTTTACGTGATATCAAATTAGGTTACGATGGCTTTTGCTTCCCCTGCCGCCGCCGCTACCCCCCGCGCCGGCTCCCGCCGCCTCCCTCGCTGCGCCGTCCCCTGCCCCTGCCCCGCCCTTCCTTGCCTCACAACCCTTAGCGTGGTGGCAAGCCCGGTCCTCTGGGGTCGTGCTTCCGGGTCCTCTCCTGCAGCCCTCCCCGATCGGATCGGCTCCTCCATCATCTACCGTCGGCCTTGGCATAGAGGGTGATCTGCCGCTGCAGTCTCCTATGATGGCCCTTCTTCCTTGACCCGCGTGACTGTGCTGCCACCCTATCATGGTCCCGCACCCGTGCCCTACGGTGCCTGCTCGGCACCAACCTACGGTGCCCCACCTGCGCCGAACTACGGTGTCCCATCCGTGTCCACGTATGGCGCCCTTACACCGACCTACAACACCCTGCCGACGCCACCGTCTTCCTAGCTAGCGCTACCCTATGGTGCGTCGCCTCCGCAGCCCTACGTGGTGCCTCCGGCGCTGCACTATGGGGCCACGTCCACGTCGCCCTATGGGGCCCTGACTACACTGATTTTTGGTGCCCCGGCCGCCGCTCCCTATGGCACCTACCTGCCGTTGGCGTATGATGGTGTCGCGCCTGCCTACTGGGCCTCCTCGGCGACCGCTGCCCCTACCCCGTCTCTGGAGACGGCCCTACCGATGGGCTTCTATGCGTCAAAGCTGTTGGCTCATGCTGATCATGCTGCAGCGCCGTCTCCCTTCTACTTCTCGCACCTCATCCCGGTGAAGCTCACGCCGTACAATTACTTGTCTTGGCATGCACAGTTGTTGCCGCTCCTCCGGAGCCGCTACTTGGAGGGGTACGTCATCAACTCACTGCCGTGCCCACCGATGTATCATCCAACGTATCACATGTGGGTGGCCCAGGATCAGGCCATCCTCTATGATATCTAGTCTTCGCTCACGCCGAGCGTCTTGTCGCTGGTCCTCTTCGCCGTTACGTCTCGGGATGCATGGATGGCACTTCACACTAGCTTCATCTCTTAGTCTCAGGCGCGTGCTCATGCTATTCGCACTGAGCTGGGCGAGACCAAGCTCCGTGGCCTCAGCATCATGGACTAATTCAACAAGATGACCGGCCTCTCCGACACACCGGCCTCCATTGGCCAGCCGCTTCGCCCCGAGGACTTCACCACCTACATCCTGAACGATCTGGACGACGACTATGATAATCTCGTGGAGAACGTCAATGGTCGCGACACTCCGCTTTAGCCTCATGAGCTCTACTCGCACCTCCTCGATCGTGAACAGTGCGTCAAGGCATGCCATGCCTCCCCAAGCTTCTCATCCGCCAACACCACAACTCGCGGTAAACCCCAGAAGCCATCACCGGCTGGTGACAAGCCGGCACCCTCACCTTAGCAGGCCCCGCGGCCCGCCGCGCCCCATCACGAGTGGTGGTCATCCGCGCACCTATTTCCCCTGTTGCGGTGCCCAGCAAGCATGTTAGCTGTGTGGCCTTGAGGGCCATATCACCTCCCGCTATCATCGACGCTTCAAGCAGGACTTCCTCGGCATTGGCAACAATGGCAAGGGCAATGACAAGCAGACCGCCACTGTCGTGGCGGGGTAACGAGCACGGGTACACTCCGTGCTACTCCATTGATCTGGCATGGTATATGGACATGGGGCTACCAATCACCTGACAAGTGAGATGGGAAAGCTCTCCACCCATGAGCCATATCGTGGTCATGATCAGGTTCGCACCGCCAATGGAGCAGGTATGCGTATCTCACATGTTGGTCAGGCCTCTCTTCTTGCACATAACTCTAAAACACTGCATCTTCTCAATGTACTTCGGGTTCCTTCTGCTACACGTAGTTTGTTGTCTGTTTCTCAACTTACTCGTGATAATAATGTCCTCGCTGAATTTCACCGTTTCCATTTTTTCATCAAGGATCGGGACACGATAGCCATTCTGCTTAGAGGTTGTCTTCGCCATGGACTATATGCGCTTGATGCGCCATCTACACCATCTTCGCCGCATTCTCCCCAGGTGTTCAACGGTGTTCGTGTGGCATCTACCCACTAGCATGTGCGCCTTGGTCACCCTGCTTCTACCATAGTTCGTCATGTTCTACATCGTCATGAACTTCCAGTTGTGTCTAACAAAATTTGCTGAAACTATATGTGATGCCTGTCAGCAAGGCAAGAGTCATCAGCTTCCATTTTCAGAGTCGAGTCGTGTCGTTAAACATCCTCTTGTGCTTGTGTTTTCTGATATATGGGTCCTGACCAAACGTCTGTTAGTGGCCATAATTATTATGCTAGTTTTATTGATGCTTATAGTCGGTTCACTTGGATTTATCTTATTATGCGTAAATCTGATGTATTCGATGTTTTTATTCAATTTCAAGTACATGTTGAGCGTCTCCTTAAGCATAAAATTCTTCATGTTCAATTCAACTGGGGGTGGGGGGTGGGGTGAACATCACAACCTAAATTCGTTTTTTAGCGAGCTTGGGATCTTGCACCGTGTGTCTTGTCCTCACACACATCAGCAGAATGGCACTGCTGAATGTAAACATCGTCATCTTGTAGAGACTAGCCTTACCTTACTAGCTCATGCCTATGTTCCGTTTAGATTTTGGAGTGATGCTTTTTTCACCGCCTGTTTTTGATAAATAGGCTTCCTTCACAACTTCTGCAAATGAAAACTCCTCTTGAACTCTTGCTCAGTGACATTCCATATTACACGTTCCTTAAGGTTTTGGATGCGCATGTTGGCCTCACCTTTGTCCGTATAACAAGCATAAACTAGAGTTTCGGTCTAAAAGGTGCATTTTTCTTGGGTATAGTTCCCTTCATAAAGGGTACAAGTGCCTACATGTTCCCACTAATCACGTTTACATATCTCGTGATGTCGTGTTTGATGAGAACATGTTCCCTTTTTCTACACTTCCGAATAACTCCACCACTCCTACACCACCTGTGCACTCCACTATTCCTTCGTCCGACCAATTTGTAGATGTTGCATATACTCCTACATTGCTTCCTAACCATGCTGCAGGTATCAGACGCGGCTCTCACCTCGAGCTCAACGATCAGGCGACGAACGATGATCACGTACAAGACGTTGATCCCGTGCATGCGCCATGCACGCCAGGTCTAGCCCGCCAGCCTGCTGCTACCGTGCCTGCGGCAGCTACGCCCGCTGTAGCCCCGCCTGCGGTGGCCTCGCCCGGCCCAGCGCCTGCACTGGCCGCCTCTGCTCTGGCTCCTAGTGGGCTGTCTTCGATCGGACCAACACCGCCTGGATACCCATCGCCAGGGGCCTCCTCGTCCGGCCCAGCATCGCCGACCTCGACGTCACCTGTGCCTGACTCGGCGTCGCCTCTATCACCTACGTCTGGCTCGTCGCCATCAGCACCACCTGCTGCTGAGGCTCTTCTCCCTCGCACACACAGTCAGACTGGAGTTTTTCTTATGAAGAAGCGCACATATGGGACCATTGCGTGGATTGCTGCTTGCGTGGCCCATGCTGTTGCTGATCCCACAGCTGAGCCGCGACACTTTCGGTCTGCACTTGGTATTCCGCATTGGCGTGCTGGGATGGAGCAGGAATTTCAGGCACTTGTGAAGAATGATACTTGGCAACTCATTCCTCCTATTTCTGGTGTCAACATTATTGATTCCAAGTGGGTCTTCAAGGTTAAGAAACATGTTGATGGTTCTATTGAACGCTACAAGGCACAGTTAGTTGCTAAAGGCTTCAAATAGAGGTATGGTCTTGATTATAGAGACACGTTCAGCCCAGTTGTCAAGCCTACTACCATTCGTTTGCTGCTCTCTTTAGCTATTACACGAGGATGGTCTCTTCGTCAGCTTGATGTGCAGAATGCCTTTCTGCATGATGTTCCGGAGAAGGAGGTTTATATGCGTCAACCCCCAGGTTTTGTTAATCATGCACATCCTCAGCATATCTGCCTCCTTGTTAAGGCTCTATATGGACGTAAGCAGGCTCCTCGCGCATGGCATGCATGTCTTGGCTCTGTCCTTCGGGCTCATGGGTTTGTTCCATCCACTGATGACACGCCCTTGTTCCTTCTTTAGCGTCCTGAGGTCACGATGTATCTGCTAGTTTATGTTGATGATATCATCCTCATCAGCTCCTCTAATGCTGCTGCTGATCGTCTCTTGTCTGCGCTGAGTGGTGATTGTGATGTCAAGGACTTAGGTGTCCTTCACTACTTCCTTGGTCTAGAGGTCTCACAGTCTTTTGCTAGGTTGACTCTCACTCAGCACCAGTATTCTCTAGACTTGCTGCGCCGTGCTGGTATGTTGAAGTGCAAATATGCTACCACTCTTATGTCTGCTACTGATTGGTTGTCTGCTCTTGATGGAGATCCTATTTCGCCTGATGATGCTAATGAGTACCGCAATCTGGTTGGTGGTCTGCAACACCTCACTATCACCAGACAATATGTCTCTTATGCGGTCAACCGTGTGTGTCAGTATCTTCATGCGTCCGGGACATCTCATTGGTCAACTGTGAAGCGTATTCTGCGCTACATCTGTCTTACTGCCTCTTATGGTCTGCTTCTCCAGCCTGCACCGTCTTGTGATCTCTCAACCTTCTCGGATGTGGATTGGGCTGGCAGTCCTGATGACAAGCGATCCACGGGGGGCTATGCAGTATTATTTGGTCCTAACTTGATCGCCTGGAATGCTCGCAAACAAGCTACAGTATCTCGCAGCAGTACTGAAGTTGAATACAAGGAGGTTGCTAATGCCACAGCTGAGCTCATATGGGTGCACTCCTTATTGAGAGAGTTGGTAGTCTCTCAAGATCATCCTCCAGTCCTTTGGTGTGACAACATCAGTGCTACATACCTTTCATCTAATCCTGTATTCAATGCCCTAACAAAACACATTGAAGACTATCACTTTGTCAGGGAACATGTTGCAAAGAAGCTACTCCGTATCAAGTTCGTCCCCTCCAAAGATCAACTTGCTGACATCTTCACGAAGCCTCTTCCACAGTCGGAGTTTGTAGGTTGTAGGTGCAATCTCAATCTTCTAGATCCTAAGAGAGGTTGAGACTGAGGGAGGGTGTTAAACTCTATATATGATAAGGAGTAGGAGTCCTATGTGTAAACGTATTGTAACAAAACTCTATTAATCCTATTATTATATAAACTGACCTAGGCCAACAGTCTGGGTCAAGGTTTTTTGCCCCAATCTCATTGTTTTAGAAGCAAATAAACTCCTGCATGTGGCGCCACAGGGAGTTTCCAACCCTTTCCAAGGCCCTATCTACAGCGGCCCATCTTAACCACTCCCATCGAAGACACAGAGCACGCCCAAAACACTCAATGTCCTTTATACCCAGACATCCTAAAGATTGAGGTGCAGAAATCCTTTTCCAATTAATCAAACATTTACCTCCTTTGGCCTCTTCCTCTGCAGCCCATAAAAATCCTTTTCTCAACTTGTCTACTTTCTTGACCAGCCATTTATCTGCCGAAAAAGTTGTGAGAAAATACGCTGCAGTCACTGTGAGGACAACATTCACGAGTGCCAGCCGCCCGGTTCTATTCATTAACTTACCAATCCACCCCTACAGCATAGCAACCAACTTATCCAACAACAGTTTTACCTCCACCCACCTTGGCTTCCTCGTTCCAAGTGGCAACACCAAATAAGTACATGGGAAAGATCCTTGGGAACTGCCAAACCCCTGAAGGACCTCTTGCAAATCAATCCCATTGCACGCAACCCGGTATGCAACACACTACTCGAAACTCGTAAGAAGACCGGACACATTTCCAAATAGCTCTAGAATGCTTTGTACTGTTGTGATGTCATTCTTGTCAAGGTTAACGAACAACGCTGCATTCTCGGCATGAAAACTAACCCTCAACCTGGTAGCTCGCAGCTTCAAAGGGGAGAACACATGCCTCTCTGTGCCAATATCAAACAACCGCTGCAAGGGCTCCATCGCCAAAATGAAGAGCATGGGGGACAGAGGGTCCCCCTGCCTAAGCCTCCTTTTGGGAAGAAAGGCTTCCTTGGACTGCCATTGAGTAAGATTTTGGAGCTTGAAAAGGCTAGTAGAATAGCAATGATGTCTCTCCATCTCTAACTAAATCCCATATGTGAGAGCACCTGCAGAAGATAAAAGCCCAATTCACCGAGTCAAACGCCTTGGCAATGTAAAGCTTTAAGAACAACATTGGAGTCTTCTTCACATGTGCCTTCTTAATCACATTTTTGACATAGAGGAAGTTATCCTGAATTGATCTCCCCTTTATGAATGCACTCTGACTTTGAGAAACTAGGCGCTGCAACTCCGGGGCAAGTCTGTTCTCAATTAGTTTGCAAAAGATCTTAGCATCGATGTGCATCAAACTCACAGGTTTATAATCTTTGGCATTAGCAGCATCTGATTTCTTTGGCAAAAGCACAATATTGGCCGTGTTTAGCAAGTGCCAATGATCTCCTCTCAATTGATGCAACTGGTTAACCGTAGCTAGTAAATTTACCTTAATGGTGTCCCGACTTTTATTGTAAAAACCCCCAATATAGCCATCTGGCTCTGGCGCCTTCTCAACATGCATGTATGAAATTGCTTGCTTTAGCTCGTCAAATGACAAAGGCTCATCCAAGTAGTGAAGGTTAGCCCTTGGCAAATTTAATTCGTCCCAATTGAAATCAGTAGTTGCAACCAAAGCCATGCCCATGAGTGCCTTATAGTGATTGAAAAGGATTTTAGCTTTATCATCATGAGATGTAACATATCCATATGGTCCTTGCAAGCTGGGGATATGATTCTTTCTTCTTATCCCGTTAGCCCCGAGATAGAAGAAACATGTTTGCATCCCCTTCCTGTATCCATACTGCTCTCGATCTCTGCCTCCACCTATAGCGATCCACTGTTGCAAATCCCAACAACTTATTTTTCAGAAAAGATCTGAGATCACATTCCTCTTGGGAGAGCTGCCTCTCCTCTTGTGCAACATCCAGGTTAAAGATAATATCATATGCCAAGGAAGAGATGAAATTGGTCCACTTCACTTTGGATTTATGCCATTGCCTTAGAGCCTTAGAGCGGCGAGATAGCTTTGTATGCAAGACTTGAATGGGATCCTGAGAATGGAAGCTTTCTCCCATGCCTTTATCAGCACCTCTGCATAACCATCTTGATACAACCAATGCTTTTCAAACCGAAAACCTCTATAGTGTTTGATATTCATTTTCCTCAGAACAAGTGGGCTATGATCAGAAACATTAGTAGAAGCCGACGCCAACTGGAATTGAGGGTAGGCCAGCTCCCATTCTTTGGAAACAAATACTCTGTCAATCCTTGTGAGCATGCAGTTTTGCCTCTCGTTTGACCATGTGAAACACCTGCCATAGAGTGGGTATTCAATCATTTCCATATCTTTTATCCAAGTTCTGAATCTCCCCATCATCCGCAAATTCAAATGTTGATCGCTCTTTTCATCGGCTCGGCAGATTAGGTTAAAATCTTCGAGCACCATCCATTGATCTTGCACCTTCCCTTTGATCTATCTCAGCTCTTGCATAAACTCAATCATCGAATCATCCTCTTGTGGCCCATATACTCATGTAATTGACCATGACGACCAATCTTCCTGGCAGACAACGTACCCTGTAATTGAGAAGCGTGCCTCAGCAGTCATAGGCTCAGCTCTGATTTGGAAATCCTTTGAGCATGCCAACAGCACTCCACCACACGAATCCATAGCCGGAAGGTAAATAAAACAGTGTCCAAATCTCGGCCCCAACATTTCAATCACTAACTCTTTGGTCATCAACTCGATTTTAGTCTCTTGAAAGCATACACCATTGCAGTGTTGTTTTTCAAAGAAAATCCGAATTGCTCTTCTCTTCACAACACTATTCACCCGTCTAATGTTCCAATCCAATATGGCTAACTCCATTTGGAAACAAGGGGAAACTCAAGATCCACATGGCAAGGAGCCAACACAACACAAACTAGTAACCACCACAAGCTAAGATTGGTACAGACAACACTGCAGACAGCCACAATGAACACACACACACACTATCACGACGACAAAACTGAAGAAAGCTAACATTGAAATAGATACAGACACAACACAGACCAGATCCAACCCGGCAGGCTCCAGGACCCCCTTGCCTCTTCCATTGGCCTCGATGAGGGAGGTGATTGCCGCAATATAGCCCGACGGCAGAGGCTTCTTGTAGACCGCCCTGTACTTTCTTGAGATCTGCTGCATTGGCCGCGACATCATCCGTTGTCATGCCCTTCTTTTTGAACTGCACCGGCTGCACCTTCTCCATTACTGACAGGCCAGCGGTCGGCTCCGCCGCCAAGCGAACACTCTTCATCCCAGCATCTTCATCTTTCTTCTTATTCTCGGGGTTGACCTGCCTCATCTATTAGGGCTATCGTCGCCAAGCGAACGCTCTTCTTCATCCCAGCACCATCGTCCTGGTCCACCTCTATTAGGGCTATGTCCAGTTCGGGCGCAAGCTCGCCCTTTTTGGGAAGGCATATATTTCGTCAGTTAATGGATTACATGTTACGAGTTAATACTTAAAACTGAACATTTTGATTAAAAAAATTCCATACTCATTTTTCAAGTGGATACTTAAATATTTTAAAGAATTTTTAAGTTATTTTTTGAAGTTTGACTACACCTATATTTCATTTTTTTTTGAAATGGGAATAATCCCCGCCTCTGTTTACATCTCATGGATTAGACATGGTGGATACAACCTATATTTGAAATAAGAGCCTTTACTGAACCAAAGAAAGTAAAGATAGCATGTACACATACCGTTACCAATCCCCAGAGGCGAACTGATACGGATACCCATCAGAGCAAGTACAATAGGGTACAGTTAGCTGGCTATAAGAGATAAAATATTGTAGTTTTGATGATGTGGAGGAGAGATAAGAGGAGAGAGAATGTAGGCGGACTGTAAGTTAAGAGCCAGTTCTAGCACGTGCTCCTAGACAGTTTGTAAGAGTAAAATATAGTCCATGTATTAATTAAATAGTATGCTTTTATATCTAACTATTGTACAAGTGGACTATAGAGCTCGCTATAGATGACATGGCACTTTCTTATCGCCAACAGCCGGCTATATTATTGAACTTTCTCAGGTGCAGTGGATGCACAAATTACGCATGTAGCCTGACACGCCCGGATATACTGCATCCTGGACTTGCAAGAGCTGTCTGGAAAACGTTACTGTGCATGTGAAGGCAACTCATTCCTGCTTCCTTTCACGTTTAAAGCCTGGAACTGCGAATGCGAACAAGCTTTACGTATCTCATATCACTGAGTGACAGAGAGCCAGAAGTTACTGGCACGACCGCTGACCAGAGAGACATCTATAGGTAGTAGCTCTGATGCCTGTGGAAGTGCCAGAGAGCCCAAAAGTTACTACTGTAGCTGTAGCAGGAAAGATTGGCAGTATGTCGCTCAAGCAGGCAGAGCATCATCCCTTTGTCCGATCCCTTTGCAGCTCAGGGAGGCAGCATCGGATGCCAGAGGTGAGGCCAAAGGCTGGCACACATTCTCCCCCTTTCTGCTTTTCCAGCTTGTTCCTCCAATTCAGAGGAAACGATGTCCTCCCAGAACACACTACTCCAAGGCAAGGATCCGACGACGCCGATCGAGATGTATATATCTCGTGGCAACAACACACATTGGCTGCGTCAGGAGTTCTGGTGGATAATACTCACCTGCTGATCTCGGTAACGTTGGTCCATGCAAATGACTTTCTGCGTGTGGGACCGGAGCCCGGTCCCGCCCGAGAACGCCATCACCATCAATGGCACCGTGGTGGTCGCCAAGAACTTGGGGCTATCGGCGCCGGGGAAATCCACCACCCTACGCCTGTTCAGCGGCACGCAGATTGATCACGGTGAGTAGTGTGGAATGGATTTGTGTGTGTGCAACTGGAATAATAATGAACTGATACCGGAAGGAACGACTATCATCAGGGACGAGGAAGGGGAAGCTGAGCGCGGAGGCTCCGCTGCGTGGCGGCAAGAAGAGCAAGCACGGGAAGACGAGCACGACGACGTACCATGTGACGTTCGTGGTGGAGGCCGAGTTCGGCACGCCCGGTGCCGTGGCCGTGAAGAACGGCAACCGCGCCGACCAGTTCTTCCTCCGGCACGTGCAGCTGGAGCTCGCCCACGACCGGACCATCCACTTCGAGTGCAACTCATGGGTGTACCCCTACAAGAAGACAAGCTCCGACCGCCTCTTCTTCATCAACACGGTATGTAATTTTCGACAACTGTTCGATTGGTTAGTTGGTCGCGTGCAAGTGGTGCAACCAGTAGCTGATCCATTAAGGTTTTATACCAGAGCTACTTGCCTTCCAAGACGCCCGAGGCTCTGGTGCTGCTGCGGGACGAGGAGCTGAGGAGCCTGCGAGGGAACGGCAGGGGAGAGCGCAAGGACTGGGAGCGCGTCTACGACTACGACTACTACAACGACCTCGGCAACCCGGACAATCCGGACCACGTCCGGCCGGTCATGGGCGGCACCAGGACGCACCCCTACCCGCGCCGCTGCCGGACAGGACGCGCACTCAGCAACACCGGTAATGCATCGTGATTAACTAACCTTCTCTCAAGCTTACTGCCGTTGCCAATGCCAGATTGCCAGCTGCAGATTTCAGAGCAACGAATTGAATTCTATGGATTTCAGACGAGGTGACGGAGACGCGCAAGCACGTGATCAACCTTGACTTCTACATCCCGCCGGACGAGCGGTTCAGCCCGGGGAAGCTGGCCGAGGTCCTGACGCTCGGGGTGCAGGCGGTGACGCACTTCGTGGTCCCGGAGATGAAGACCATGATCCAGGGCAACAACTTCAGGTCCATAGAGCAGCTCACCAAGGACCTGTACACCAGGCCCTCGCAGCCGGCGGCCGCGGACGGCGAGGTCATGGAGCGGCTCAAGACCTCCGTGCCGTCACACAAGACGTACAAACAGGTGGCCAAGAACGTCAAGGACAACCCCGTCAAGTTCCCCATACCACAAGTCATTCAGCGTGCGTGGGTGCTTGTTTTCTTGTTTCATCAAACTACTCTAAAAGAATCTACGTACTACTGCAGTTGGGTTTGTTTCATCTTGTATACTAGTATATGCGATCGGTCCACAATGCAGATGACCTTGAGGCGTGGAGGAGCGACGACGAATTCGCCAGGGAAATGCTCGCTGGTCTCAACCCTGTCGCCATCAAGAGACTACAAGTAATAGTAATTCTGAATTTCCTTGACTGAAAGCTTGGTTTGTACTAACCATTAATTTCAGCGGCAACTAACAGTTGATTGACCAAGAGATCCTTCACATTATTGGCAGAAGTTTCCACCGGTTAGCAGTGGCGGGAAGAGGAGCTCGATAACGGCCCAACATGTCGAGAGCCAGCTTGCAGATGTAACCATTGAAATGGTTAGTTACTAGTATAAGACTGCTCTCTGTTACGTATTGTTTCACTGTTTGGTCGAATGATGATACAAATAATGCGTCTTGTGTTGGCAGGCCATGCGTCAGAATCGGCTGTACATCTTGGATCACCACGACTACCTGATGCCGTACCTGAGGCGCATCAACACGCTGGGCGTGTGCATCTACGCGTCCCGCACCCTGCTTTTCCTAAAGGCCGACGGGACACTGAAGCCGGTGGTGATCGAGCTGAGCCTGCCTGCTACCGACGGCGACGGCGAGATCAGCAGGATCTTCCTCCCCGCGAGCCACGGGAGCGACGCGCACCTGTGGCAGCTCGCCAAGGCCCACGTCTCCGTCAACGACTCAGGGTACCATCAGCTCATCAGCCACTGGCTCTTCACGCACGCGGCGGTGGAGCCGTTCGTCATCGCCACGCGGAGGCAGCTCAGCGCGATGCACCCGATCCACAAGCTCCTGGAGCCGCACTTCAAGGACACCATGCAGATCAACACCTTGGCCAGGAGCATCCTCCTCAACGCGGGGGGGATCCTGGAGAGGACCATGTACCCGGGGAAGTACGCGCTGGAGATGTCGTCGGCCATCTACGGGGACTGGAGGTTCACCGACCAGTCCCTGCCCAACGACCTCGTCAAGAGAGGGATGGCCTCCAGGGACCCCACCTTGCCCGGCGGCCTGTCCCTGCACATCGACGACTACCCGTACGCCGTGGACGGCCTCGACGTCTGGCGCGCCATCGACGGCTGGGTGCGCAGCTACTGCGCGCACTTCTACCACCACGACGCGGAGGTCGCGGGCGACACGGAGCTGCAGGCGTGGTGGGACGACGTCCGCTCCGTGGGCCACGGCGACCGGCAGGGCGACCCGGCGTGCTGGCTGGCCCTGGACACCGTCGACCACCTCGCGGAGACGCTGTCCACGCTCGTCTGGATCGCGTCCGCGCTGCACGCGGCCGTCAACTTCGGGCAGTACAGCTACGCGGGGTTCCCGCCCAACCGGCCCACCCGGTGCCGCCGGTTCGTGCCGCAGCCAGGGACGCCCGAGATGACGCAGCTGGAGGCCGACCCGGACAAGTTCTTCCTGGAGATGTTGCCCGACAGGTTCACCGCCACGCTGGGGCTGGCGCTCATCGAGGTGCTCTCCAACCACACCTCCGACGAGGTCTACCTCGGGCAGCGCGCCACGTCCACGTGGACGGACGAGGGCGAGCTGCTGCAGCTGCTGGACCGGTTCCGCGAGGAGCTCAGGAGGGTGGAGAAGAGGGTCGTGGAGAGGAACAAGGACCCGCGGCTAAATAACCGGAGGGGTCCCGTCAAGGTGCCGTACACGCTGCTGTTCCCGGACGTCGACGGCACGGAGAAGGGGCTCACCGGGAGAGGGATACCAAACAGCGTCTCCATATGATCCATCTGTCCTGTGGATCCACATGCTGCTGTACATACAGTAGCTATGGATTCTTTTGGTTTGGGGAGTGTGTTCCATTCGAGTTCGGGATTTGTTTGTTGGTTTGAGCTTGCATTATTGGGAGTATTCATTTGTTGTGCAATCTGGTGCATGGCTTGGAATTATGCCAAGAATAAAAAGGGTGTTTGCTTTGTGTTGGCGGCTAAAATCCCAAACATCATGCCTACACCAATTTCCTAATCGACCAATGTGTTTGGCTCGGTTTTAACCAATGCGTCAATTTTTCTGTGATTTTTGAAATTCAGAAATATAATTGGGTTCAGTTCAGCTGATAATTCCTGCTACCCAAGGTAACTGAAAACAGAACCGAACAAATTCTAGTCATACTCCTATTTTTTGACCGTTCAATTCTGATCTAAGCCTATGTGCTTTTAGAATTTGTTGGCCAGATTGGCTGGAAAACCTATGTTGCTCTTTTTTTTGTGTGGCTGAGAAAAAAGTCTAAAAGTAGAAGGGCTACTTGAGGGGAGAAAGATGGTAGCATGTTTTTCTCGTGCGCCGGGTAAAGAAAAGGAATTGCGGGCGTGCCAGTGCACCGTAGTCCACGGGAAAAAGGTAGGCAATATGCATTTCATTAATCTCTCTTGGAGAAACAAATTACATGATCCCTAATACAATGTGCTCCGTGCCAGTATGACTGTGGCGATTGCAATCTCCTGGTTCCCGGGGGCTCAAAAGAAACTCGGTTAATTACTTTCGCGGGTTATGCCGCGGGACACCTCCGATTAAGTCGTGTGGTCGTCTTCGCTTCGCGTTCTCCATGCATGATGTGGTGATGGTGCGTGTGGACGGCAGCAGAGCTCGTGTCCTCGTCGATACACGCACTGCAAATAGCGTGGCCTTTGTTCCGGCCACACCTGCCCTTGCCATCGCGCCTTGTCGGTCTTGACGGCGTTGATGTGTTTAATGTTGAAGTAGCATGGCTCTGCTCAACCGGAACTTCTTGACCACCAGTAGCCTCATCAGGGTGCGCAAGGGGTATGTTGAAGTATGATCCAAATTCTATTAAGGAGGCTAACTTCTGACGGAGCGGAGAGAGGCCCGTCGCCGGAGGCTTTGGCCAAAGCGGATGACTTGCATCTGAGACCTAGGTAAGGATCGTCGAAGACCTAGGTTTCCACCATTATATATACCTCTTGTAAGCCACCGGCTGGGATGAGTTACATCTGAGAAAATCCCCGGGGTTGTGAACACTCCCCATTATAGTGAAGTTTCGCTGGCTGGCGCCTGTGGTTTTTCCCTCTCTTTGTTCGAGAGGGTTTTCCACATTAAATCTGTGTCCCCCTTGCTTCATTTTATTTTTTGTTCTTCATTATTTGCTTGTCATAAATCTAACAAGGTATGCCTCGTGGAAGTAAGTCGGCGGAGATCGATGTCAGTGTGAAACTGACACGCACCTACAAGTCGGCGTAACCAGTGTGGTCGGTGCCTCGTCTCGGCCGACGCCGAGTTTACGGCAGTCATCGTGACCGAGGGCACCGTCTCACGGGCTCGTGAAGAAGTGGTGTCAAAGGCACCACTCTGAGACGGTAGATGGTGACCATCTTGACCCGATGTCGTGGATGATAATCAACAGCTGCCAAAAGATAATTTGGTGGAGCGGTGCACGGACATGTATGCCAAAGGCAAGGAACAAGCGTAAGTCCTTTCTCCTTTAGCCCCAGGACCGCGGCCGGCTTGGTGGGGTCATCAGGATTATCAAGACTATTGCATCGTCCATGAGAAGATGGTTGCGTCGTAAGGGTACGGGTATCACTGGCGGTGTGCCTCATATCGACTGCCATGAGCAGCAGCTTGAAGGTTGCTCTAGGAACTCGAGCTAAGCAATAGGTGTGCATACTTGGTCCATGCATGCATGCAAGTTCAACTCTCCTTTTCTTCATACTCCCTCCTTCCCAAATTAGGATGCCTATTAGTTTTGATCAAAGTCAAATTTCATAACTTAAATGGCATGTATGCCCTCATGTGTGGTTTTGGTAATTAATGACAATCTCTATGGACTAATGGTTGAATTGAGTTTCACTTGTAGGATTTGTCCATTGGCATCGCTTGGGCCATGCGTTGGCTTCAAGGGTAGAAGAAACAAAGAAATTAAGGGCTCTGTCCAAGGGCTTTAGGCTCTTTGGCATCATGTTGAAGAATTAAGAAGATTCGAGGTTGATCAAGTCGAAGGGAAAAGAGAAGTTTCAAGATGGATCAACACTCATGAAGGAATGATGAAGTGCAAAATCAAGATGCGCCTTCTCTAGAAGATCACATGCTTGAAGCTTGCCATCCTCAGTGATCATGGAGTGATGAAGACAAGTTCAAAGAAGGGGTTTCCCCTTGGAGTATGGGGGAGCAATTCACAAGTCTTAATCAAGCGAGTGCGGGCAAATGCAATCAAGAAAGTTGTTCCGTATTGAGGAAGACAAGATCATCTACACAAATCTCAAGTGGAATGTTCAAGGCAAAGGTATGATCTTGATAGGTTTTCTATTTTACCGGTCTCCTAATAGTTGTTGGGAGACCGGGTTTAGGATAAGATACCGTACTATCAAGAGGGGCTCTCAAGTGAGTAGCTCGATCGTATCTTTCGGAGACAGCTCAAACCTTTGCATACATAGTATCATGTTTCTTGGTTATTGTTTGGATCGTGTCCTTGTGAGGATCTAGAGCTTGTGGTTGTCTTCATAACAAGATCTAGTTCATCAAAAAATGGGGTTTTCCTTGAATATCTTATTGTGTTTTTGATCTTGTGGGTTTCCCCGCTCAACACCTTGGGAGGTATCTCACATATTATTCTACACATTGTTATCTCACCCACAAAATTGGTTTCATCTTTTTTGGAATTCAGATGCAAAAGTTATGGCAGTTTTGGTTCTGGAGTTTCCCTAATCGGAACTACCCCTGCTTCACTGGAAATACCGCTAGGTCACTTTTGGCGCCGGTAGTACCGAGCTAGTTCTGGTGAATGCCCGAACATCCGTTCTATTTTTGGCTGCCTATTTATCAGTACTTGGGCCGGTAGTAGAGCGGTAGTACCTATCGGAAGAGAAGTTGGAGCAGCCCAGTCAGAAGTACTGCTGGGGCATATTAGTTCATCGACAGTATTGATGGAAATTTCAGCTCACTTCTGCTCAGCCCGTGACACCCCGCGGCCATATCTCTGTTTTGTCGCATTTTATGTATCGGAACTTGGCCGGTACTGGACCGGTAGTATAGGCTGAAAGTTTTGGCCCAAGTCGGACGGAACTTCCGGCCTGTATAACTGGGTCGTTTCAACTACTTTTGAGCCGTTGGAGCCAGGGTTGATCAGAACTTCCGGTGGCTCACCGGTACTACCGGCCAGGTGCGTTTTGGCCCAAACGATCTGATCTGGGAGCCCTTTAAAAGGGTATCCTCTTCCCCTTCGTGGGGTGAGCTCTCTTGGTCCATCTCTCTCTCTCTCTCTCTCTCTCTCTCCTCTCCCCTCCATTGTTGACCTTGGAGAGCTTTTCATCTCCCTTCCACCTCCTACGATTGTTGCATCTTTTGAGGGATTTGAGAGACGATATCTAGATCTACAAGCCCCACCAAACCAAATCCCGTCTTTATGATGGAATCCTTGGGATCTAGATCTTGGAGAGTTTTGTGTTCTCCTCTTGTGTTCTTCCTCTCTTATTCCCCTAATAGCTTTTGTAGCTCTGGTGGAATTTGAGAGTGAAGGACTTGCCCTTGCATTTGGTTCATAGGTTTGAGTTCTCCACGGAGATTCAGCGAGTTCAAGCTTGAGTGCTTGTTTCTCTTGGGTTCTTGGAACCCTAGACGGTTGTGTGGAGTAGTTGTGAGTTATTGGGGCCTCCAACTGAGTTGTGAAGATTCCTCAAGCTTGTGGCCTTTTGTGGCATTATTCTTGGGGCCTCCAATTGAGTTGTGGAGTGTCCTCAAGCTTGTGGCCTGTTGTGGCATTGTTCTTGGAAGCCTCCAATTAAGTTGTCGATATTGCCCCAAGTTTGTATGGGTTCGGTGACCGCCCTAAAGAGTCCCATAGTGGATCGTGAGTAGTACTTTGCGGTGAGCTCATGGGAGAATAGGGTGAGCCTATCGTGGCATCGGTGAGTTGTGTGACTTTGCATCTTGGGTGAGGCCTTGTGTGGCGTTGGGTGAGCATCGAGCCACCACACCTCAAGGTGAGCCATTTGTGGTGTTCGGAGAGCATTGCACCATCGCACCTCTCCGACGGAGACATAGCTTATTTGGAAGTGAACTTTGGGATAAAAATCATTGTTTCCACGTCCATTGGTTATCCCTCAACCGAGCCCTTTACTTATGCAATATACATTGTGATAGCCCTCGTGCTTGAAGTATTATATCTTGCTATCACCTTATTGCTTGTATTGCTTACCATAGGTTGTTGGTGCACTTAGTTGAACCTAGTTGTTTTAGATTTTTTGCTTTGATATATTAAATGTTAATTTTATTATGCATTTATTAGAACCTAAACCGATTTTTTAAAACCTATTCACCCCCTCTAGGCGACGTTCATTTCGCTTTCAATAACCTTTGACCAAGTTCATTGAATAAAATATCAATCTCTACAATATTTAAGGGGTTTCGTGGTAGAAAACAAAAAAATCCCTACGCGAACACCCGAACTACCCAAGATCTATCTAGGAGTAATGCACTAACAGCCGGAGGTTTCGGAAACATACCCTTGAAGTCCGAAAGCGGTTAGCATTCCAAGGGAAACATGGATGATATAGTCGTACTCGTAGCTGTCCTCAAGGTCGCGAAGCTCCTCGCAGGTTACCCCTTGCTCCATCATGCAGCAGTTTTGGCTCATGACATCCAAGATGCCACAAGTGGCAGCACCCTCGTGGTTTCACACATGTATGGTGTACGGCGATGACTCTCGGGACTCTGATCCCTGCCGAGTTTGCGGAAGTAGATCCTCCGACTCGAATCCCTACAGTGCAACGGCATGCTGCAGGTGCATCGTCTCTTACAGGCATAGTCCTTCTAGGGACCACTCCATCGCGAGAGGACAAAAAGAGAGAGATTCCCTGAGGAAAGTGCCTCAGAGAATATTGGATTATTGGATGATTTATTCCCACCCATGGGCACCCCTTTATATAGGCGGAGGAGGCGTACTGCCCACCAAAGGTTTTCCATGTGGGACTAATTAAAAGACAAGGAATAAAGAGGGAGGAGGGGGCAGCCGGCTAGGCCTTCTAGCCCCAGCCCAATAGCAGCAGGTGACAGTCGGGTCAGTTGTCCACACCGTGTGGCCCAACTACAGTCAGTTGACCAGGTGGGACGTCACCCCACCTAGCCCATCTGCGCTAGTAGCCAGCGAAGCACCTGGCCTGGGCGGTCCAGCCTCTAGCATGCGCACGTGTGAACCAGCGGAGAGGCGGTGCAACGGCTCCATCCCGGGTTGGCAAAAAGGCGGTCATGGCCTGCCAGCGCGCGATGCGGTGCCCGGAATCCCGCCGACCTTGAGCGACACTTAGTGCCTGCCGCTCGCATGTCTGCCTAGGATGGGTCAAAACTGGCCCATCAACGATTTTGGCTTATTTGTTGTCCCTTTTTTAGGGTGGCTTCCTCCTGGGCTGATTCCCTTCGGGGTTTTCGCCCTTTGAGGAAGTTGCCCTTAAATTTCAATTTTAATATATATTTAGTATATATTAATTCACAATTAACATATAATAAATGCATATTATAAATTAATACTCCCTCCATCCCAAAATGTAAGGCGCCTAAGCTTGCATTCATATCACAATACCAAATCAATATCAATAGATTCACCAGAAAGTATAGTTTCTCAAAATGTCCATTTGATATTGTAGATATTCATATTTTTTCGTATAAACTTGGTCAAACTTAGAAGATGTTGACTTTTGGCTAAAGCTTAGACACCTTACATTTTGGGATGGAGGGAGTATTTATCTGAAACACCTTTTGGTCTTTTCCTTTCTTTCTTTCTCCAAACAATTTCGGATTCTCTTCGGAACGATTCTAGTTTCTCTCTCTTATGTGAGTCCTTCTTACAGAATGATCTCTAGCATCATCGTACCCTTAAGTGTGTTACCCCAACGGCTCGGGAACATGACAGACATGATCAAGATCCCTCCCATATCAATGATCATTAGCGGGACCGAGATGCCCATAATGACCCCTATGCATTCCACGATGAAAATGTCATTTGAACCGTAAATGTGGAGTCCTATTCCCTTTGTTTCTTTGATACGACTTATCCAAGATCTAATCATCAGTATCATATATATTGTTCTATCTTGTTACCAACAAGTTCTGCTTCACTTTTTCCCGTGATATTCTATCCCCGTGACCTAGTCACATGTTGCAACATTATGGATGTAATCTCACCAAGTTGGCCATTTGTATCTTCTCGTCACGCGGGTAAACAAATCCCGATCTTGACACATAGGCCTCAATTGTTCCTCTGGAATACCTAACATACACCTTTATTGTCACCCAGTTACGGACATGACGTTTGATGCAGTCAAAGAAGCCTCGCGAGGAAGTGATTAATATGATCTCACGGTCTAAGGAGAAGCATACTATGCTTCTAACTTGCAATGATGAACCTTGTGACTTTATCGTGTCGCAATACCTATCTTTGCGTGATGTCCATCATATCATATATGACTCCATTGTCAACTAGCATAGATGCTCCATGATCAGGAAATCTTGATCATCGGTTGCCCAACGAACTAGTATAAATAGAGGCTACTAGGGATTGAGTATGTTTCATACCACACATGTATCATTGTTTCTTCTTGATATAGTTATATCACAATGTGAAACTATCACGAACTAATTGAGATATGATAATAAAACCCATTTATTATTTACCTCTAGGGCATATCTCCTTTAGTCTCCCACTTGCACTAGAGTACAAATAATCTAGCTTGCATTCATGACAGTCATAGCATCATATGATGATATGAATAAGCACGATTGCTCATGGAAAACGTTCTATCCTCAATCTATTTTACCAAATATATATGTCCTTTTGCAAATCGTTAATGTCTTTCTAATTTTGACATTTACACCATTATCACATAATGTGTCGAAGTTTGTTCTGGCGATAGAGTGAGACTTCTATTTCTAGTGTTTACAATGATGGTTGATCAGTTAATTGAACTTTCACTGTTGTCATTTGAACTCTAGAAACCACTCAGTGGAAGTCAAACTTCTTTAGTGAAACCACTCTAATAGCCACTTCAGAAGTAGGCATATACTTCTATATCTATGTAGATCCTAATTGATAGTGCATAGAATGCAACTATGCTGTCTTTTCTTGATCCTTACAATTTAAGGCTAAACTTAACTCTAGTTCTATGATTAACTCCGGAATCACTTCCAGACGTGTTCTTACAGCTAAGAACCTGTTCTTCTAACCAGCACCTTGGGTCACATTACTTCGAGTATACAACATGGTTGTATGGAACCTGTGACCGAGGCATAGGAGATGCAACACATCTCTTTCTTTCTTTTTAACCACTAGGTTGTAATACTAAGATTGACTCAATGCTTCATCTAGACATACAAGTAAGAACTATTTTCTTACCTTGCACCATTCTGAACTTCTTTAGAATCTTATCTAGGTGTCATCCGATTGAAGACAAGTACGCCATGAGGGGTTCCTCGAGGCATGGGAAAAGGTGGGGTGTGAGATGTATGGTTCTCCAGGTTGGTGAGCACACAAGTTTACCTAGGTTTAGATCCGACTGCGGTGGACGGATCCTACTCCTGCTAGCAATCCAGTAGATCGGTAGAGCTAGAAGTACCGATTAAAATAGAGGTTTCTCTTGTGCGAGTTGTGGTTGTAGTGTGTTGTGCCCTAAAGGCTGGTCCCTAGGTCAGCTTATATAGTCACGCATCCTAGGGTTATAGGAGAGTCTTATCCATCTATGATACAGATTCGGTTACATAGTACATCTTGGACTACAAGTATTCCTATAGGCCTAAGTCGGTAAGTCTTTTAGGCCTTCCTGTAGCCGGATGGGCTTCCTTCTTATCTCTTTGATTGGGCCTCCCGTGAAGCACAACTCTAACCCGGAAGTGGGCAACCCTGGTCAGGGAGTCACAGTGGGTATACCCAGAAAGTATATCCCCAATAGCAGCCCCCGGAAGCCTCCAAGATCCAAAGTCGGATTTCATCGTCTAGCTTGATTCTTCTTCGGCTATAGAATCTTGAAGGGTTCCTGAAACTTCAAAACAAAAGTGTAGGATCCAAGTCTAGAATGAGTTGGACCTGTTAATATCTCATCATTTTTTCCATGCTCGATTTCAAACTAAGCTAGAAATTGGTCTCTGACGTAACCTAACAACATTTTAGGTCTTGTCACATCACTAACAAATATTCCATTAGTGTGACCATTGGTGGGTTTGCATCACGCGAAACCGAGTGTCGTTTTAATGCAGACACAAAGATCGAGGTGGCGCAGGCTTCACGAGGAAGTTGACCCTCCCCTTTTGTGACATGTGTCGCTAATTCTATGCGTTTAAACACTAATCTCGGTCCAGCTGGTCATTTATGAGGGATAAGATCTCCTCATTCTCTTCCACCTCCGCACCTGTTCTTCCTTTTCCTCGAGAAACTTTGTGCCCCTCACCTTCCTCTCTCTCCTCCCTCAAATCCACTAGCGCCGCCCATCCAAGGTCTGCAAGCACTGAGATGATCAATACATCAAGCATAGTGGTCGCGGCGTCATCGATGGCGGAGGACAAGAAATACCGTGGGATTTGGATCCTGTGTGTATTAGATGATGAGAAACTCAAGATTACGGAGGAAGAAGGACTTTTCCGTGCTGGAGAGTGGCGGAGTGGCTACAGTAAGCCCCTCCCCGCACCGCGCAACAATGAGAGGGTTCATTTTGGGACCCATCTAGATCGTGGTTTGAGATTCCTACCATCGGAATTCTTTTCGAAGGTAATCTCCTACTACGATGTCCAGCTTCATAATCATCGCCCAAATTCTCTTCTAGAGCTTACTGCCCATGTCTCTCTTTGTGAGGGATATCTCGGAATTAAACCGAGTCTACTTTTCTTCTGGTACTACTTTGGTACTAGGAAAAACTCTATCACTGCCGGTGTTACATACAATACCGAACTCTTAGCTTAGTCCTTAGGAGAGACCGAGTCTACCCCAAGGTCATAGCTAATGATTCAGTGAAGAAGTGTCCAACAACTTTCTTCTATCATAAGGATATGCCGGCTCCTGGCAAGATAGAGAGCTTGCTAGTTTTTGTTGATGGTGCCACCGCCCAACAAGAGTCCTAGGATGCGGAGGCGCCGGCTCTGACTGAAGACTTAATCCACTCCAAGAGGTGGATTGAGTTTCTGATGAAGAACAAGGGCTTGAAGGGATCCGACTTAGTCCATTGCTGGCTAATTCATCGGATTCAACCCCTTCAATATCACAGGGACCGATTGATGCACACGATCACCCTTGATAAGAGGGAAAGCTTGAAAGTGAGTTCGACTCTGATCCTCTCTAGGGAATATGAGTCCTGGGTCAAGTGGTTGATCATGGAGCGGGTAAACAGGAAAGTCTCGGACATCTCAATGCACATGTATACAACAGAGAGACCCCTGACCCTAGTAAGTTTTCTGATTCTTGCTGTGTCTTGTTCATTTGCACATGTTTTATTATATTGCAATGCTAATATATTTGCTGACTTTAGCTTGGTGATCTCCCCAAGTCGGAGCTTGCTCTTGTCAAGGCATATCCACCAGAATATCCAGTTCCTCTTGAAGAGGAAGAACCTAAAGAAGTTCCAGAAGCGCTTACCCAGAAGCGTAAAACTCTGGTTGTTTCAGCTGGCCCACAGATGCTGCTAATCGTAAAGAAGTAAGTTCTTCTACCAAACCTCATACTTTTTGTTGTATTCTTTATGGGTCATAATGATTTCATTCTTTTACGATCTAAAGCTAAACCAATTTTGAAAGGAAAGGGAAAATTTGGGAAGACCCTACATCAACAGAAGTTGAACTTGGCTTCTCCTGTTGCCGCTCCTCTGACTCCCAACCCCAACACATTGTCAGCGCTGGAAGATATTCCGTCTCTGTGCACTAGGGATGTTGGGCCTCCATCTAAAGAGCCAGTGAACACTGGTTCGCACACCAACATAGCCATGAGTGACTCGAAAATTGATGAGGGTGAACCCTCTAAGGGTAATGATCCCTCAGCTAACACCTTTGCTGAAAATCTCCTAAAACTTCCTAGTGCTACCAAACTTGGCCTTACTTGGAAGAGCATAGAAGAGATTCAGAAACTTGCTTTTCATTGCATGGAGACCAGGAATATTTCAGCTGAAAAAGAGGCTCAAGCAGCTAAAGATGTAAAGCTTGCAGATCTACTGGATCAAATTCGTCTTCGCGACGAAAAGCTAAATGCTGGTGCAGTTCTGCCTCCACCAATTATTCCCCTAACTTTGGCCGAGAAGGTTTCTCCTAAGATCAACAGCAGCCTCAACAAGTTGCAGCATGAACACTTTGTAAGCCTTTTTTGACTCTTTTATTGCATATCATATCCTCTCGCCCCAAGCATGAAGTTGGATAGAATCTAGGTTTATGCTTTCGTAGGATGCCAAATTATGAAGTAGTGTAGCCCCCAAGGCTCGTGCTGAAATTTAACTTAGTTAAAATAACAACCCGAGCCTTAGTAGACTTCTGACTCTGGTTACTATTCTGACTTATAGAAAGTTAATGTTTACAACCGTCAACACCTGGATTTTTAATCCAAGATGCCTGTTATGCCATACCTCGCAATCCCAGGATTACCATTTTTGCGAGACATAACAGAATTGGTACCATAGTACATTGATGACCCACAAGTATAGGGGGTGTATCGCAGTATTTTCGATAAGTAAGAGTGTCGAACCCAACGAGGAGTAGAAGGTGCTGGCTAGTGGTATGGATCAGGAATTCTCTGCAAATACTTAGCAAATGGATTTTTAGGGTTTTTTGATAAAGCAAGTAAACAAAATACGAGTAAATAAAAGACAGTAGGAATGAATGCAGCAAGTGGCCCAATCCTTTATTCATCAAAGGTCAAGCCGGTTGTATTACTTAAGATGACCAAACGTTCTCGAGGACACATGGGAAGACTGTCAAGTGCTTTCGCTTCATATAGTTGATTAATCTTCTTTAGCTTGCTAAGTGTTGTGTGGGTGAACCTGTGCTAATGTATCGACCTTCCTAGGACTAATACATACTTATGATTATACCCCTTGCAAACATCCGTAAGTACAAGAAAGTAATTAAGGTAGAAACCTAACCACAACTTTAAACTCTAAGACCCTTACGTCCCTTATGTAATGGTTTCCTAACGAGGGTTCAGGTTTCTGTCACTCCGGCAACCCCTACGATTAGTAGCCAAATACACAATGCATTACCCTATGCCCATATAGGTGAAGTGTCATGTAGTTGATGTTCACATGACACCACTAGAAGAAGTACACCACAACTTAAATATCAAACTATTGAATCTTTCTCAACACAACTCCACTACTAACAACATGACTTCTTCCATGTCCTCAAGAACAAAACGAACTACTCACAAGACATCATATGGATCATGATCAGAGATGGAATAATGATGTATAACAATCTGAACATAAACAATAATTCAACGGTTCACTCAATAGCATCAACTACAAAGAGTAATCAACACCGGGAAAGTTTCCCCTAAGAACTAATGCAAGATTCAACGCAATTGTTACAGCAATATGGAGATGGTGATGAGGGTGATGATGGTGATGATGGTGGTGATGATGATGATCCCGATGAAGTCCAGCTTGATGATGGTGTTGATGGCGACGATCTCCCCTCTCCGGGAAGGAATTCCCCTGGCAGAAATCTGTCTGCCGGAGAGATCTTTCTCTCTCGGTGTTTTCCACCCCGTAGAGGCGGAGGAATCTTTTTGTGGTCGCCCCCCGAGTCTTAGGGTTTCGGGAGGATAATATACGCCAGAGGGGAGTGCCAGGGGTGGACCAGGGTGGCCACACCACCTAGTGGCGCTGCCTGGGCTAGCCCGCGCCAGGTGGTGGTGTGGGCCCCCTGTGGCCCATCTCCAGCCCCCCTTCTGGCTTCCTTCATCTTCTGGAAAAATAGGATTTTCCATGTATTTTCCCGGATTTTCTGATCTTTGCGAATTTTGCCTCCAAACAGCAGCTTTTCCATCAGAATCCTGATTGCAGCGGTCCATGCTCCAAAAGTCATCAACCATGCAAAAACAGATGAAATAACATAAGTATCACCTCTCAATACGAAATATATCAATGAATAACAGTGAATTATGACATAGAATTGTGATGCAAAATGGACGTATCAACTCCCCCAAGCTTAGACTTCGCTTGTCCCCAAGCGAAACTGAGCTCAATAAAGATGGCCTCAGGTTTATGGAGTGAAGATTCGATAAAAGAATATGGACAAGAAGCAACACATTCATCAAATACATAGATAATAATAGAAGACAACTCACTATTATATAACTCAACTTGCAATGAGTAAAGGAAACACAATAAAGATACATAAAGTGAATCATAATTGGTAATGGCAAACTTAGCTCTTGGTCGAAGAATAGTTGATAATTTCCTGGAGTTCACAAATAACTGGTTTTCAATGATAGCTTTCAAAGTAGTAAACATCAAGATAAGAGCAATGTGCAAAACAAGGAACATAAGAAACATGATCGAATAAATCATCATATGAATGAATGAAACACAACAACTCAAAATACTTGCTGAGATGAGAGGATTAGGTTTACTGACTCAACTAAAAAGTAAAAGAAAGGCCCTTCGCAGAGGGAAGCAGGGATTGCAAGTCTCATAAAGAGCTCCCAAAAATTATGATACTTACTAGCTTTCAGCTCTCATTGCCCTATCATAGGCATCTTTTTGTGATTAAGGTTAAAGTGACACAACTAAGAGGATATGCTTGACAAGTTATAAATTGAAGTCCCATGCCCCTTACTTATGAGTACCGAACCTCATGCTACTCAACTTCAGTCACGAGTAAGCTCTTGTCATTGTAAATACACGTGTATCATTGAGAACCGCCAACGGGGTACCCCTTGCACATGACACATGAGCTATCCCATAATCAAAATGACAAGGCAAGCAGACAGTGAGCATCTCATCGATTTTTTTATTTGCTATTTGGATAGGTTTTTATTGAGGATGCTTCATAGAATGCTCACTATAGTTATGCTGCAAGTTTCCACCATGATTAGACATGGCTTAGGCTAGCGGCCCAGGCATTTCTCTAACACACATATAAACTCCATGATCTTACAAGTTCCACTTTTATTTCACACCGCCGGGATCCATAAGCAAAAGAACATGATATCAACTAGGTACAAAGTACCAATGCAATGTTGAAAGCATTCCCCATGATACATGGTTCTGCTAACTTCAACTCATAAAGCGCAAGAATATACGCAACAAAGGACCCAATGGTTCAGGTTATTAAATGCAAGAAAAATAAAGTGTGCCATCAAGTTCATGAGAGCTTTAATCACTAATTTTCACATAACAAGTTTAATTTGGGAGGTAGATAAAACAGGAATTTACTTGGAATAGCAATAATTCTAATAGGTAGGTATGGTGGACACAAATGGCATGGGTTTTGGTTTAAAGGAGGTGGATGCACGAGAAGAATTCCCTCTCAGTACAGGTTTTTGGCTAGCAAGGCTGGGTAGCAAGTACAAGAGTTGAAGGAAACAAACAAACATACAAGCGATAAAGACAAACATGCAATCTTCCTTGGAAGCACAAAAGATCTTAACTAGAGAATACTAGACTTATGAGGAAATCAAGAAAGAAAGATGATGAAATTATATTTTTTGACTACTTTTATCTTTTTAATTCAACTCTCAAAAATAGTGTTGCTACTGACCGAGCTAGGTTTGCCAAAACAAACTAAATTAACTCAATGATCCCAAAGTCATACGAATACTAACAACAAGATCAATCATATAATCTCGAATTGAAAACTAATATAAGCTATGAAAAAAAGAGTGAATGATAGAACTTCTCATTAATATTCCAAATCGGCAACTCACACCAAGGGATACATATCTAACGAGAGAGGGGACACTTCCATAATGCAAACCATCCTACATGATAACTTCTCTATTCATGATATGACTCTACTAATAAGGTAAAAAGATAGAAGATAGTGATGTGATACCGCGACACTCCCCCAAGCTTGGAACAAACCAAGGGGATGCCAAACCTGATGACGAGTTACTCCTTCGGTGGTGGTGGTAATATTTTCTTAGTTGACGTGAGGAAATCTTCCAGCATCTTGCGAAGGCTATTATTCTCCCATTGAAGCATGTCCACCTTCCTCCTCAAGTCTCGGTACTTATCGCAGAACTCCTTGGTGACTCGTAGGGCTTCCGTTGATGCAGGGCAAGTGACTAAAGGTACCAGCCCCTGCTTGGGGTCTTGGAGATCTTCCTCCATAGGCTCCTTCCCTTTATACTTGGCGGAAACCATTGCTCTTCTAAGCTTCAAGAATATTTCCTAGCAGAAACAGATCGAAACAAAAACACGACGAAAACACGATGTACGAACCTCGGGGGATCCGGGGGATTATATATTACGAAGTTTCATATCAAAAGGAAGGTACTGGGTGAAAACAAGTCGGAGGCGGAGTCCGGAGTGGACTCACCACCTGGTGGCGCGGCCAGGGATGGGCCCTTGCCACAGGATGGTGTGAGCCACCCTATCTCTGTTTCTGTCCCATTTTCGCTTCGTAGCTTTCCTTATTGACTGAAAACTGCAAAAATATAGTTGGATAGTATTTTGGCGGATTTTTTCTTACCAGAACTGTTACCTATTTGAAAACGGACTCTGCAGGTCTCTCAATTTGGCATTTAGTGGGTTCTTCCGGAGTCACCACTTGAATAATATCAATATCTTCATCTTCATACACTTATTACTTGAGTCATAAAACCTTTCTCTTCCTTATTACACCATTATCTCCACTTCCTAGAAATTTCTTTCACACAAAACTTCACACAATTCTCATTAGCAACATTAATATAAGTGAAGTGATAAAACCTTTTTAGTCCACTTTCAACTGAAAACCATCAGAACATAAGCTACTGTAGCAACTCCTTCCAAAAACCCAAAAAGAATTCAAAAAGGAAATCGAATAAAGAAGCAAATGCAAGAGTGGCAAAATCTATCAAAACAGACCAGCAGGTAAATATCAATTTTTTCGGAAATCTTCTGTTGCTCAAATCAAAAAGTGCAAAACCAATGAAAGTTAAATAACAACCTGGGGCATAAGAACAAAAAATTACATCTCAATCCGACAGACAGAGATCTCTCACAAATTTTTACGGTGAAGCACAACAAATCTGTTTCGGGACAGCAACTTCCACAAACTTTACTTCTCTCTCATTAGAGGTTGATCTTGAGACAAGAACCAAACAAAACGGATAAGGAGCGGTTATTACCGAAGTAATAACTTGCAAGACTCAAATAAACAAAAACAAACTGAAAGCAAAAACAAATTGGGTTGTCTCCCAAAAAGCTCTTTCTTTATAGTCATTAAAATGGGCATGATAATTTTGAAGACGCTCACATAGAAATATGAATTGAAGTGAAAGGGAGCATTAAGAAGAAAAAATACACATGTTTAAGTCTAACCCTCTTCCTATGCAAGGGAATTTTGTAAACAAACAAGTTGCTGAAACCAGAGGTTACTAGCATAGGAAGGCAAAACAAGTGCAACATAAAAACTTTCAGCATAAAACGAGGAAACTTGATATTATTGAGATACATAAGAACACTTTTTCCTCTCTCATAGTAACTTTCAGTATCATGCATAAACTTAACAATATAGCTATCACAAGCACCATCGTAGCAATAATCACTTATCCTAACAGAAAACACAGGAATACTAGCTCTCATAACACTACTTTGTGAAACAATATTAGAGGTATCCTTACAGAGGATAGTGTGTCCCTCTTTTTCATATTTAGGGACAAAGCCGTTCACATTTTCTATTATAGGTTCATCAACCATAGGTTCAACAGCTTCATTCATACTTTCATTAACCATACTAGCTATCATAGAGTGTTCCTTCATCTTAACTAGGAAAGGCATTTTCTTAATATAAGGTTCAGGTAAGACATGATTAGCAGTATAAACTTCAGTATTTCTTGCAGGAACACTCTTAGTAATATGTTTATAAGGTTCATGATACTTATTCCACATCTTTTTAGGCACTTCAATGTAGGAAGCAAAAGCCTTAAAATAAGAAGCAATAGCTTGAGAGTCTAGACCATAAGCATTTTTAATATTTTGAAAGTCATTAGTTCCCATAAAAGTTTCAATGCATTCATAATCATAATTTATACCTGACTTTCTACATTTGTCATTCTCCCAAGCTTCAGCATTGTCTTGAATATGGTCCAGAAGATCCCATTTAGCTTCTTCTTCCATGCGAGTGAATGATCCGGCACAAGAAGCATCCAATAAATCCTTGTCATGTAGAGGGAGCCTTGCATAAAAGTTATTGATAATAATATTGTTGGGGAGCTCATGAATGGGACATTTGAGAATTAGTAACTTCAATCTACCCCAAGCTTGAGCTGTACTCTCTCCATCAAGAGGCCAAAATTTGTATATTTGATTCCGATATTTATGAATCTCACTAGGAGGATAAAACTTTGAATAAAAGAGAGGCACTATTTCCTCCCATTCCAGAGCTTGACCATTCTTCAACAGCTTATACCATTCCTCAGCTCTTCCTTTTAGTGATAATGAGAATAACTTCTTCTTAACTTGATCTGTAGTAATACCTGCACACTTGAACAACCCGCATAATTCGTGTATAAAGAGTAAAGGATCACCGGGATGGACAGTTCCATCCCCAACATAGTAGTTATCCATAACACGATCAATAATTCTTGTAGGTATTTTGAAAGCATCATTCTCAGCAGGTGGTGGTTTATCTACTACCTTAGTAGTGGTAGTAGCATTACCAAATAAGAAACTCAGCGAATTATCCATAACGAAAATAAAGAAACTAACAGAAGTAAACAATACTCATAGTAGAAGTTTCCTTTACCAGTTGCACTCTCCAATAGCGCTTCACTCCCCGGCAATGGTGCAAGAAAATAGTCTTGATGACCCACAAGTATAGGGGGTGTATCGCAGTATTTTCGATAAGTAAGAGTGTCGAACCCAACGAGGAGAAGAGGTGCTGGCTAGTTGTATGGATCAGGAATTCTCTGCAAATACTTAGCAAACGGATTTTTAGGGGTTTTTGATAAAGCAAGTAAACAAAATACGAGTAAATAAAAGACAGTAGGAATTAATGCAGGAAGTGGCCCAATCCTTTATTTAGCAAAGGACAAGCCGGCTGTATTACTTAAGATGACCAAACGTTCTCGAGCACACATGGGAAGACTGTCAAGTGCTTTCGCTTCATATAGTTGATTACTCTTCTTTAGCTTGCTAAGTGTTGTGTGGGTGAAGCTGTGCTAATGTACCGACCTTCCTAGGACTAATACATACTTGTGATTATAACCCTTGCAAACATCCGTAAGTACAAGAAAGTAATTAAGGTAGAAACCTAACCACAGCTTTAAACTCTAAGACCCTTACGTCCCTTGTGCAATGGTTTCCTAACGGGGGTTCAGGTTTCTGTCACTCTGGCAACCCCTACAATTAGTAGCCAAATACACAATGCATTCTCCTAGGCCCATATAGGTGAAGTGTCATGTAGTCGACATTCACATGACACCACTAGAAGAAGTACACCACAACTTAAATATCAAACTATTGAATCTTTCTCAACACAACTCCACTACTAACCACATGACTTCTCCCATGTCCTCAAGAACAAAACGAACTACTCACAAGACATCATATGGATCATGATCAGAGATGGAATAATGATGTATAGCAATCTGAACATAAATAATAATTCAATGGTTCACTCAATAGCATCAACTACAAAGAGTAATCAACACCAAGAAAGTTTCCCCTAAGAACTAATGCAAGATTCAACACAATTGTTACAACAATATGGAGATGGTGATGAGGGTGCTGATGGTGATGATGGTGGTGGTGATGATGATGATGATCCCGATGAAGTCCAGCTCGATGATGGTGTTGATGGCGACGATCTCCCCTCTCCGAGAAGGAATTCCCCCGACAGAAATCTGTCTGCCGGAGAGATCTTTCTCTCTCGGTGTTTTCCGCCCCGCAGAGGTTGTAGAATCTTTCTGTGGTCGCCCCTCGAGTCTTAGGGTTTCGGGAGGATAATATATGCCAGAGGGGAGTGCCAGGGGTGGACCAGGGTAGCCACACCACCTGGTGGCGCGGCCTGGGCTGGCCTACGCCAGGGGGTGGTGTGGGCCCCCTGTGGCCCATCTCTAGCCCCCCTTCTGGCTTCCTTCGTCTTCTGGAAAAATAGGATTTTCCATGTATTTTCCCGGATTTTCTGATCTTCGCGAATTTTTCCTCCAAACAACACCTTTTCCATCAGAATCCTGAATGCAGCGGTCCATGCTCCAAAAGTCATCAACCATGCAAAAAAATATGAAATAACATAAGTATCACCTCTCAATACGAAATATATTAATGAATAACATTGAATTATGACATAGAATAGTGATGCAAAATGGACGTATCATACATCATCCATTACAAACCATAATAAAGGTCTTACAAATAAAGGATCTCATGATCCAGTCTTAATACAATCAAATCTGCGGAAAGTAAACGTAGTAGGGGCTCCATCTTCAGGGTCATAGGAAATGCTGACGATGAGAGATGATCCTAGTTGTCATAGACCTCCTGCTGTCCATCTTCCTGTTAGTTCTCCTCATAGTCTGGCCATGGGAATAGCCAGGGAAAAAGCCATGAGTACTCTTTAAGTACTCGCAAACTATCACTAACAAGTAAGGTAGTTCTAGAAGGAATCTTAAGCTCTAGGTTTATTTGCAAAAAGACAGGTTTATTTCATAAGAGTTCAAAAAGTAAAGAATCTAATTTAATCACTTAAGTGGGAACCTAGTTTTCATGTCCACAACCCTGTTGTGGTCAAGTAAAAGTCATAGTTCAATTCAGAAGTCATTTTTGAAAACATCTGACAACGGAACAGTATGGCCACTCCAACTGTCCATGGCCGCGGACGCGGCTATTTGAATAGTTTGACACTCTGTAGAGGTGGTACACTTTCACCACAATATTCGATACATCCGCCAGGGATAACCCTGAATCATCATACTTAGTATGCGATAATCAATCATAACCTTTCAATTACATACTCTAGTATAGGCACCTCCCCTATGAGCTTGGCCTCCCAGCCATGTCCACCTGCCATCCTGGGCACTGCATAGGTGGACATTCACATTCACGAGGTAGCCTCAGCTCAACCTCTTTCCGCGAGGGAACCCATACTAAGGCATATAAACTTCCAGTTAAGCCCTACCCAATTCAGGCATTGCGGTTGTACGGTAAAATTGGAATGGTATTGCATCCGAACCCAACCATCAGTTTTTATCAAAACTAAGGCTCATGCCTCAACATTTTCATCATCAAATCATTTTGTGTTCATAACACATGTCAAAACATTTCAATAGAATGAATCATCATTCCAAGGTTTTCATAATCATTTTCACCAAGTATTCCCATCTAAAGTGATCAGTAGTAGTTTAGCACTAGCAACTATCAATGGGGGTGGGTGTCACTAATAAGGGATGCTAATCAAGTGTAACTATCCCAATTTAGTTTTATGCTCTTTTTAATGGCATCTAACTACTTAGGCCTTGTTTTACTCTTTATGGTATCAATCCTATTTTTCCAATACTCACCAATCAATAAGTAAAGGTAAAGAACTTTGGTAAAAGTAAAAGAATAAAGCTTGCAAGTAAAACTTGGGATTGGTAAAATCAAGGTTGCATAACCAAAGCATGCATAATGCATCTTGCATAGGTTATCTTGCAAGGATAGCTTGCATAGTTATGAAGTTTGCAAGTGTTATCTTGCATAGTTCTAGCTTGCCTTGAGTATTGAAGTGGTTGAAGTTTTCTTCTTCTTCTTCTTCTTCTTCTTCTTCTTCTTCTTCTTCTTCTTCTTCTTCTTCTTCGTAGTACTCCTCCTCCTCGTATCCTAGGTCGATACTAGCGTCTATAAATGAATACGATGTACACAATCACCAAAAAATACTTAACTACTTCTATGTAGCACACAAAGGCTCACACTAGATGATCTAGCATCATCACAATCATTACATGAATTAAAGATCTAGTCTTATTTTTCTTATTTTAGAAACGTAATTTCTACTCGTTGAAAATACTTAAGATTTAATATTCTCCAATTAAAATATGGGATCGTGTTGACACATGTCATCACCACATATTCTAATCCTTGGGAATGTGATTTAAAGTGTTGGTCATCTTTTATAAAGTTTAAAATTACTATTTAGTAGAATTAAAGTGACTAGAATTGCCTATATAGCATTCTTTTAGTACTAGTCCAAGATCACTGCATCTAAACCCAAATATTTTTACATATTCAGATAGATCTTGTTAAATGTGATTTTTTAGAGTTGGAATCAACTCAAAAGCATTTATGGTTGATTTTTGAAAAATGTTTGAAGTTGGAAAAGACTTTGCCTTGTTATTTTTTACTATAGGTGATCTATAATTTGAAATGTTTTGAATCCAATAGGCTTGGATACTTATTTTGAATACCTTTCTAACAAAATTAGAATCATCCAATTTGATTCAGTGAATCTCGTTGAATTGATTTTTGAATCTACTTACATAATTTAGTTTTAGCTAAAATGGAAAAAGCTTATTTGAATCGACGGGCTCTGTGCGGGAAATTAATTGGGCCGGCCCAGCTACGCGGCATGCGCGCAGCATGCTGCTAACAAAACGGTCCCACGCGTCAGCGACTAATCTAACATGAAGCGATACACTCTATCCTGGGCCATGCGATTAGAGCGCGATCGACGGTTGAGCATCATCGTCTCTGGTGAATAGCTCCGGCAAGAAACTAACCCTAGCGCTACGGTGGGGGTACGTGGGGGCTCACCAGGGCTCTAGCTAATGTCGGCGATGGGGGCGAATGAGGTTGTCATCGAAGGTGAGTCGAATGGTGGTCGCAATCAATGAGCTCCTTCCTCCTCTACAACGGCGTACTCTGGCTAAATTCCGGCTGGCTGGTGCTCGCCTTGCTCCGAGGAGAGGTGTGGGAGGTGTCTGAGAGAGGGGAGTGAGGTGGTGTGGCGAATGAGGGTTGGGGTGGCTTCTATTTATACATCGGCGATGGGGACAGAGCGACATGACTCGGGCTCGTCGGCGACGTCGTTACAGGGGGCTATCGGCATGGCTGAGGGTAGGGGTTGACACGATGCTTCAGGATGGTGGTCATGCGCTTGATGGCGCGGCAAGGGGCGGTCGAGAATGGTCAGTAATGGCCCGTGCTCTGCGCGGGAGCGGCGACGTTCGAGACGGTGCACAGTGTCTACGGTCCACCCGTCGGCGAACGGGCGTGTCTAGGGGGCAGCTAGGATCATGGTGAGTGTGTGCACGTGTGGTGAGGACGAGGCACAACGTGTGTGCACGTGTCGGCTGCGGCGCTCTGGCGCGCTCTCGGCATGGCATACCAGAAAACGGGCGCGACGGTCCGACGTGTCCACGGCTGATCCTTGGTTGAGGGTTGGACATAGGGTGGCGGTGGTGTGGCGCCTGTCTCCTGGACATCGTGGGAGAGGGCGGCGCTAGCTGTGGTGAGTGTGGCTTGGTCAAACGGCACGGTGAGCTCGGGCGGCGCGGCACTGGTGCAAACGGCAAAGGGGGAGTGTGTCCACTGCTCTGCTAGGCACTAAGGGAGACAAGGGGAGAGAAATGGGGCACTAGTGGCGATTGATCACTGCTTAGAACAGTAGAAGTTAGGCAGTGTTTATTTGTGTCTGCCAGGTGCACGACCAAATGGCCGCATGAATTCAAGATTTGAAATTTTGGATGAATTTTGGTGAGTGTTCTGAGTACTTGCTTCACAGCCTATGGTTGCTTGGAAAAGTCAAGGTGAATTGATTTGAGTGGTTTTTGAAAAGTGGTGATCTATGCATATGAACTTGACTCAATTTTGCAATGTCCTTTGAATAGATTTGGAATTTGTTTCTGGTAGTTTGTAAAGTGGGCTTGGGTTCACTTTTACTTGGTCTAGCAAGGGGTGAAAAGAATTGGGAAAGTTTCTGTTAGAAATTATTTACTAGGAACACTCAAAGTGGTCTAGTGGGTAATTTTGGTCAAAATGACCATTTGCTTATATGATTCATATTTGATTTTCTTTTCTTTGTATTTTGTTTGTAAATGGCATAGATGATGTAGTAATCATCTTTAAACCATTCCTTATCATTTGTAGAAATCAAACATGGCAATTGCACTCATTCATACACTAATGCAATTCACACATACACTCATATTAAATTTAATAATAAAAGTTTTTGTTAACCCTAAATTTAGGTGATTACAACTTCCTAAACTTGTTTAATATTTTTGGGGTGTTACAACATAAAGGAATTGTTGAAGAACATCTGCAAAAAGCGGAGAGAGGTCAAGGATCTATGGATTGAAAAAGCTCAACTAAAAGTTGAAAAGGAGGAGGCAGAAGGTAATCATTTTCGACTCTACTTCCAAATTGTATTGATATGTCGAATATTTATTTAAATTTTCATTTTCCATTCCAGGTTTACTGACCCAGTCCTAGAATCTTGTGGAGCAATCTGGGAATTTCGAAGTCTTGGAGGCCAAGAATGCCGATTTACGAGCTGAGCTAAAAAAACATAAGGCTGATCATGAACGAAGCATTAGCAACGTTCTTGAATCCAGAAAAATGGCCACTGAGGAGCGTGACCGGATTATCGCTTGCCAAGACAAAGAAATATCGGACTTAAAGGTAGAGATGGACAAGCAGAGGGATACCACTCAAGATCTCCAAGTTGAACTCCAGACTCTACGAGAGGAAAGGACCAAAGTAGATGAATCTATCTTCGATACATTTGCCGACATTCCTTTTCTTCCTTTATTATTTTTCCGACTATTTATAACATATTTTGTTAACACTGTATTTTTCGCAGGTCCTCTCAATCTCCTGGATTTATCTTTGTCTGAATCTTGCACCAGTCGACTCATCGTAGTCGGAGATATAATCCATTATTGGTGAGACCGTTGAAATCTCTGACTTACACAAGTTGTCTGCCTTTGAGGTGCGGGATAAAGCAAAGGAGATGCCCAAGCTTGTTGAGGATTGGATAATGGCGCATGCCCGTATGGCTACATAAAATGCTCTTACCATGGTGATGAGCCACTATGGAAACATGGAAATCTGGCAAGTCACCAAGGGTTATTCGGTTGTCAATGAAGACGACAAAGATCAAGATGTTGGAGCTATCTAGGAGTCTTGTGCCGAATATACCTGTCGCGTGTCCGAGATGACTAGCTATGAAAATCCATTCTTCCAATCTGTCACTGTGCCACCAAGCCCCCTAGATGAAGATGATGAGGCCTCCGACGATGACGATAAGACTGAGTCTAACATCCTTGTCTTAGAGAAAGATCAGGGTGACTTGGAAACTAGCACCAGCAAGCCAGCAAATCCTTTGTCTCCTTCACTTCAAACATAGAACCGCAAGAAACTTTTGCATTATTCTAAAGCGAGTGATGTAATAGTTAAACTATTTATTAGTGGTGCTGTTTTGTATGAACTTATGCTTTACTCTAGCACTTGTTTTATTTTTGTTGTACTTGGAAAATTACTTAAGCACTTTTTGTTCATACTTATCGTTTATCTGGCTTTCTGCCTCGTCCCTTTCGTGAGCACTTTTTGCACTAGTCGGAGAACTAGATCGCCCTTGCTAAAAGACCGATTTTTGACTCTCTAACTGTGATACTTGCATAACTTCTACTGATAGGATGTAGATCTCTGTTCAGCAACGAAGCAAATTTCGACGAGTACTTCAAGGTCATCTCGTCGAGAAACTTCGACATCATCTTCGATATCTATAGCAACTCGAGGAGATATATGGATAAGATCACTCGGAAGTATTTCTTCTGCACCGTAGACCGAGAATAAAGGTGTATATCTAGTTGACCTATTAGGAGTAGTTCTTAAACTCCAAATAACAGAAGACAATTCTTCTTCCCAATCCCCTGCAGCACAATGAAGTGGTGCTTCGAGCCTAGGTCAGAGGCCTTGAAGAATTAAACCATTTGCCCTTTCGACTTGTCCATTGTTCTATGGATGTGCGTCTGATGCAATATCAAGTCGGATCCCTTGATCTTCGCAAAACTCGACAAGTTCTCCTATTGAGAAATTACTCTTGTTTTTTGTAATGATACTATGTCGATAGCCAAATCATATTATGATGTCCTCGATGAATATTTTGGCTATAGCCCCATCACAACTTATGATGGGTTTAGCCTCAATCCATTTTGTAAACTTATCCACCATCACTAGTAGGTGGGTAAATCCACTTAGAGCCTGTTTAAATGGTGCTACCATGTCAATTCCCAAACCACGAAGGGTCATGTAATTGGAATTGTTCGCAGCTGGTCAGCCGGAACATGAGCTTGTTTGGTGTATTTCTAGAAGACTTTGCACATCTTGACCAGCCTCTTAGCATCCGACTTAGCTGTAAGCTAGAAAAATCCGTGTTAAAAAGATTTTTCTACTAAGGATTTGGCTGCCGCATGATGTCCGCATTTTCCTTCATGGATTTCCCTTAGGATTACCACTCCTTCTCCCGGAGATACACATTGCTAAAAACCCCTAGACACGCTCTGTTTATGGAACTCACCATTGACTATTGTATAGGATTTTTCTCGTCGGACGACCTGTCGGCTCAGAACCTCGTCTTCGGGTAATTTTCCATCTACCAAGAAATTAAGGTAGGGTTTTGTCCAGCTGGGGATAATTGCCAGAACTACTATGAGTGGTGAGTCGGATTTGGTCGAGTACTCCTCATCAACTCTTGCGATAGAGGGAATTTTGAGGTGCTCTAGAAAAGCACCATCCGGGACCTTTTTCTGTGCAAAGCCTATTCTTGATAGTGCATCTGCTTCCTCATTTTCTGTTCAAGGAATGCGTTGAACCTCAAACCCTTTAAATTTTTTTGATAGTTCATCCACGATAGCTCGATATGCTTCCATGTGCTTGTTTGCTCTAAAGTGATCGGATACTTGCCAAGCAACTAAATCCGAGTCTCCATAGCACATGAGTTGGTGAATGCCAATTTCTTCAGCAATTTGAATTCCAAGCAACAACGCTTCATATTCGGCAATGTTATTGGTTGCCGTGAAGTGAATCTACAACACATAGAACAATTTATCTCCTTGGGGTGATTTGAGCACCATGCCAGCCCCGGAGCGCTTTTGACCCATCAAAATGTAAGGTCCAATATTCCGACTTTGCGGTGTTAGTGTTTTCTGCCGTCTCTGTCCAATTAGCGACAAAATCGGTAACGGTCTAGGTTTGATTGTTTTTTGTGGCTTGTACTCAATGTCAAAAGCTGTTAGCTCGATTCCCCACTTAGCAACATGTCCTGTGGCATCACTGTTGTTGAATATGTCCATCATGGGAGCTGTGTTCACCACGGTAATCTTGTGCTCTTGAAAGTAGTGTCGTAGCTTTCTAGCTGTAAAGAACACACCGTAGGCTAACTTTTGGTAATGCAGATACTGCTGTTTTGACTCTATCAAGACCTCGCTGAGGTAGTAAGTCCGACGCTGCACCAATTGTTCCTATTTTTCCTCCTTCCGCTCTACCACCATGTCGACACTAACGACCATGTTTGTCATAGCGATATAAAGCAGCATGGATTCTTGTTGTTCTGGAGCTGCAAGGATAGGGCGGATGAGAGTACTACTTTTAGGTCTTCGAGTGCAGCTTCAGCTTCATCGGTCCAAACAAATTTCTTAGTTTTCTTCAAGAGCTTATATAATGGTGCGGCTCTCTCTCCGAGATGGCTTACAAATCAACAGACTGCCACGATATAACTAGTGAGTTTTTGCACATCCTTCAGGCGAGTTGGCCTGGTTATGTTGAGTATAGCATTTATTTTGTCTTGGTTCACATCTATGCCTCTCTAGGACATGATGCAACCTAACAATTTTCTGGCTGGATTCCGAAGAGACACTTTTTTGGGGTAAGCATAATGTTGTATTTTCGTAAGTTTGTGAATGTTTCCTCCAAGTTGAAAATGAGCGTTTCCTTATTTTTGTACATTACCGCGATGTCATCCACATATTCATGTACGTTGCATACGAATTGATCGTGGAGGCAACACTACATAGTGCGATGTGTTTTAAGCCTGAAAGGCATTGTTACGTAGCAGAAGGTTCCAAAGGGGGTGATGTGAAGTCTTCAGCTTGTCCGACTCCTTCATACGTATTTTATGGTAACCAGAATATGCATCGAGAAAGCATAGGAGTTCTAAGCCTGTCGTTGAGTTGATAGCTTGATTGATTCTAGGCAGAGCAAATAGATCTTTAGGAATAGCTTTGTTCAAGGCAGTATAATCAACACACGTCCTTAAATCAATAGTGTCCTTTTTAGGGACCATTACAAGATTAGCCGCCCAATCAGTGTGTCAACACCCGGATCTTTAATCTCAGATGTCCGTTATGCCATACCTCGCAATCCTAGGATTACCATTTTTGCGGACATAATGGATTGGATATCACAGTACATCATCCATTCCAAACCATACATAAGGTCTTACACAAATAAGGATCTCATGATCCAGTCTTAATACAACAAGCAACGGAATTAAAAGATAAGCGTAGCGGTGGGGTCCATCTTCAGGGCACAGGCAATGCTGATGAAGGCAGATAGTCCTAGTTATCATAGCCGTCCTGTTGGCCATCATCTTGGTAGTCCCCTTCATAGTCTGGCAATGAGAATAGCCAGGGACAAAAGCCATGAGTACTCTTTAAGTACTCGCAAACTACCACTAACAAGTACTATAGTTCTAAGTTAAAGTGCTAAATCTAAATTAACTATACAATTAAGTTCGAAACCTAAGCTGAGTTCAGAAGCAAAGAAAGATAAAGTAAAGTTCTAGAATCACTTAAGTTGGGACGCTAGTGTCATAAACACAACCCTGTTGTGGTCAAGTCAAGGGTCATCATTCATTTCATAAGTTATTTAGAAAACATCTGACAACGAAATAGTATGGCCATTCCAACTGTCCATAACCACGGACGCGGCTATTCGAATAGTTTGACACTCTGCAGAGGTGGTCCACTTTCACCACAAGGTTCGATACATCTGTCAGGGATACCCTGAATCATCATACTTAGTATGCAGATAATCAAACATAACTTTCCCTTTACACACCCTAGTATAAGCACCTCTCCTATGAGCATGGCCTCCCAACCATGACCATCATTCATCTTGGGCACTGCATAGGTAGACAACATTGAGAGGTAGCCTCAGATCAAACTTCTCCCGCGAGGGAACTAATACTAATGCATATAAATTTCCAGCTAAGCCTTACCCAATTCAGGTAGTGTGGTTGTACGGTAAATTTGGAATGGTATCGCATCCGAATCCAACCATCAGTTTTATAAAAGGGTTAAGACTCATGCCTCAACATTTTCATCATCATAAACCATTTGTGTTTCTCAACACATGGCAAAACATCTCAATAGAATGACTCATCATTCCAAGGTTTTCATAATTCATTTTCACCAAGTGTTCCCATCTAAAGTGACTCAAGTTTTGATCTACTCTAAACTACTAAGTTAAGAGTGTTCAGTAAGGTAGAAAAGATGGGTTCAATCTCATGCCGTAGAATGACATCTAAAGCTTAGCTAAATAGGTCAAGTTTTATACTTTTTATGCTACCTTCAAAAACAAGTAAAGAACTTTGTGTAAACTAAGGGAGGTAAAACTCGTAAATAAAACTTGGGGTACTAATAGTCAAAGGGGTGTGATCAAAGCATGCCTAAGGCATCTTTGCTAAACCATCTAGTTTAACCCTAGCTTGCTAAGCATTATACTTGCAAGTGTTAGCTTGCATTTTTCTTGGTGGCTTGCCTTGTGAAGTGCAGTGGTTGAAGTTTTCTTCTTCTTCTTCTTGGTAGAACTCCTCCTCCTCGAAAGCTTGGTCGGTACTATCGTCTATAAATACATACGGAGTACACAATCAGCAAACAATACTTAACTAGGCTAAATAGCATTCTAAGACACACATTTGATGATCTATTCTCATCACAAGCATCAGAAGTTTAATTCAATAGTTTCATCCTTTTAAATTTAGAAAAGTAATTTCTACTCATTGAAAAATAAACTAAGATTTAATATTCACCACTTAAAATATGGGATCATATTGACACATGCCATCACCACATATCTTAACACATGGGAATAAAAATTAAAGGTTGGATCAATATTACTTTGGTTTAAGTTTATTATTTAATGATTTAAAGTGACTAAAAATGCATATATAGCATTATTTTGGTACTAGTCCACAGTCACTGCATGTAAACCTTAATATTATTACATATTTAGATAGATATGATGAAATGTGAATTTTGAGAGTTGAAATCAACTCAAAATCTAACTTGGATGATTTTATAAAAATGTTGCAAGGTGCAAATGCTTCTGTTTTATTATTTTTATTAGGAGAGATCTATAACTCTAATTGAATTAAATCCAACGGTTGTATAGATCATTTCAATACCTTTCAGACAAAATTGGTTTCATGCAATTTGGATTTGTACAACTCCCATAATTGAATTTTAAACTAGTGGACATAAACTAGATTTAACTTAAAAAGAAAAAGCCAATTTTGAATGGCTAGGCTAGCGCGGGAAAGAACATGGGCCGGCCCAGTGGCACTCCGCGGTGCAGGGCTTAGCTGACAGGGGGGTCCCGCTGGTCAGTGGCTCTTAACACGCGAAACTGTACGCGCGCTGTGGGCCATAGGATTAGAAGTGGGATCTACGACTGAGGTTCGTCGTCGACGACGAACAGGTCGCCGGCGAGCTCGAACCCTAGCGGCTCGGTGGGGGTCTGCCGGGGACGTACTAGGGCCACAGCGACAACGGCGAGGCGGGCAAACGAAGTGGAAGACGACGGTGAGGCGAGGCGTGGTTGCGGCGGAGCTTGGGGTGCCCTAAATCGCAGGTGCCCTTCTCCTCCTGCTGCGGCGGCTCCGGCTCCAATTCGGGCGAGTCAGAGCTCGAGCGGCGTCGGCTAGAGGTGGGTGAGGTTCAGTGAGAGGTGGGGAGTGAGTGGGTGTGGAGAAAAGAGGCTGGGGAGGCCGGATTATATAGGCCCGACGGTGAGACCGAGCGGTGTGCGCAGGCGACTACGGCGAGGGCGGCATAGGGGGCTAGCGGCGTGGCTCGAGGTAGGGGCGGTGGCCTGTATCCTGGTGTCACGCGGAGACATAAAGGCGTGGCAAGGCGGGCTCTGTGCTGGTCGGGAGCGTCACACGCACTGGGCGGCAGAGGCGGCGGGTTCGACGGTGAGCGGTGGCTGGGGTGAGTTGGGCGGCCAGCGGGGGTGTCTGGGTGTTCCCTAGGTCATGGCGGAGCGATAGGCGCGGGCTGCGGCCGAGGGGTGGTATGTGCACGTGGGGAAGGGCGTGCTCTGCGGGCGGCATCGGCATGGTCGACCAGCTCCGGGCCCGGCGGTTCCTGGCCGTTCTGCTCTCTGTCTCTGGGCTGGGGCTGGTTGGACGGTGGCGGTGGACCACTAGCGAGCTTGTAGACATGGCGATAGAGGGGGAAGCGGTCTGCTGCTGCAAGGGCCAAGTTGGCCGGCAAGGTGCTCTCGGCATGGCATGGCAGTGCAGCTAGGAGGTAGGGGAGGTGTTGGTGTTGGTCTGGTTAGACTTGGAGGATACAAGGGTGATCAAAGCACTCCAATTTGCTAGACAAGATCAATCCTAAAACAATAATAGTTAGGCCACTTTGATCTTGCCCACAAGGTGTTTGATAGAATGGCCGAAAGAGAAAAACTATTGAATTTTGGTTTCAAAAATTTTGGGTGTTATCCACTAGTGCTAGGTAGTCTCTGGTTGCAAGGGTTTTCAAAGTGGAGCTCAAATAGATGGTTTTTGAAATAGGGGCGATCTATGCATATGCATTGGATTCAATTTTCACATGCCAATTAAAATAAGTAAAAGAATGTTTTTAGCAGATCAACAGGTGCGCCTTGGTACCTCATTATGTGTACTAGCAAGGGAGCAAAGATCATGAATTGTTTCTGTTAAGAAATGAGTGCTAGGAACACTCAAAGTAGTGTAGTGGATTAAAATGGCCAAAATGACCATTCCTCCTTTTTAATTGTTTTTGATTTGATTTTCTTTAGGAAAAGTTTAGGAATGATGTAGATGATGTTTAAATCACCTAAGAAACATTTTACAACCAAAGAATAACAGAACCATGGCAATTCAAATCAATTCCTATTTTAAATGCTCATACACATGACTGCTTTCATTTTTAATTTGGAAAAGTTTTTGTTAACCCCAAATTTGATGATTTAGATCTTGATAAGCTTGGATTGAAGTTTTGGGATGTTACAAACCTTTCCCCCTTAAACAAAATCTCGTCCCGAGATTTACAAAGAAAACTAGGAACTAAAGAGATCTGGGAACTCTGTCCTGATGTAATCTTCTCGCTCCCAAGTGGCTTCCTCCTCGGTATGGTTGCTCCACTGAATCTTGAGAAACTTGATACTCCTGGTCCTGGTGGTTCTGTAGGCTTCTTCTAAGATACGGATGTGTACTTCTCTATAGGTCAAGTCATTGTTGATTTCCACCGCTCTGTGATCGATGTTCTTGAAAACTTCGGTCTTCTCGGGCACTTCCAAACATTTGCAAAGTAACGAGACATGGAACACATTGTGGATGGCTGACATCTCTTCAGGAAGTTCCAGTTGATACGATACTTCTCCTTGACGGTTCAGAATCTTGAAGGGCCCGATATATCTAGGGGCTAACTTTCCTTTCAGACTAAAGCGTTGGGTCCCCTTGAATGGTGAAACTTTGAGATACACAAAATCTCCGACATTGAAAGTCAGGTCTCTCCTTCTTTTGTCAGCATAACTCTTCTGTATGGATTGGGCGGTCTTGAGGTGCTCACGTACTTTATGAACTTTCTCTTCTGCTTCTCGGAGAATGTCGGGTCCAAAGATCTGACTCTCTCCTACTTGCGTCCAATTCAAAGGGGTACGACACTTTCTTGATAACTGTTGTTATATGATAATTCTGCAAAAGGCAGGCAGTCTTCCCATTTTGATCCATATTCCAACACACAAGCTCTAAGCATATCCTCTAGGATCTGGTTGACTCTCTCAGTCTGTCCATCAGTTTGCGGATGATACGCTGTGCTGAAGTTCAACTTGGTTCCTAATCCTTCCTGAACTTTCTGCCAAAATCTTGAGGTAAACTGGTTCCTCGATCTGATACTATGGTCGGGGGGGTTCCATGCAGACTAACAATTCTAGTGATGTACAGTTCTGCTAGCTTCGCACTCTAGTAAGTTGTCTTGACATGTATAAAGTGGGCTACCTTGGACAGTCTATCAACTATGACCCAAATTGAGTCATTTCCGCTACTAGAAGTAGGTAAACCGGTGATAAAGTCCATTCCGACGGAATCCCATTTCCATTCTAGAATCTGCAATGGTTGCAACAGTCCTGCAGGTCTCTGATGCTCTGCCTTGACTCTTTGACAGATGTCACACTTGGTGATGTAGCTTCCGATCTCTCTCTTCATCTTGTGCCACCAAAATTGCTCCTTCAAATCTTGATACATCTTTGTTCCTCCGAGGTGGATAGAATAAAGAGTATCATGAGCTTCCTTCATGATAACTTCCTTCAGCTCCGAATCTGCTGGCACACAGATACGTCCTTTGTACCACAGTACACCTTCTTCGTCTTCGGTGAATCCAAGTACCTTTCATGTACCAATATGACGTTTAATTCCGTCGATACTTTCATTCCCCTTCTGGGCTTCCTTGATTTCGCTAATCAATGTGGGTTGAAGTTCAATGCTAGCTAAGAACCCTTTGCTAACTAATTCAGTCCTGAACCGCTCCAATTCCTCATACAAACTTGGTTGCTTCTCCTTGATGATGGTATTTAGCCTACACGGTAATCTGCTAAGAGCATCTGCTACCACATTGGCTTTGCCGAGGTGATAGTGAATGTCAAGGTCATAATCCTTGATTAACTCTATCCATCTCCTTTGCCTCATATTCAGCTCCTTCTGAGTGAAGATATATTTTAAACTCTTGTGATCTGAGTAAATCTCACAGCGGTTACCCATCAGATAATGACGCCATGTCTTCAATGCTAGAACCACCGCTGCTAGCTCAAGATCATGGGTCAGATAGTTCTGCTCATGCTGCTTCAGTTGTCTAGACAAATACGCGATAACTTTGCCTTCTTGCACCAATACACACCCTAGACCAATCTTGGATGCGTCACAATACACATCAAACGGCTTCTTGATGTCTGGCATGACCAATATTGGGGCTGATATCAATCTCTTCTTCAGCTCCTAAAAACTGGCTTCACACTTGTCTATCCATTCAAACTTCTTGTCCTTCTTCAATAATTGGGTCATCGGTCAGGCTATGCTCGAGAATCCTTCTACGAACTTGTGGTAGTATCCCGCTAATCCGAGAAATGCACGGACTTGGGTTTGAGTGGTTGGGGATTCCCATTCTTCGACATCTTTGATTTTGGCGGGATCAACAGAAACTCCTCCAGCAGACACAATATGTCCTAGGAATCCTACTTCTTTCAGCCAAAACTCACACTTGCTGAACTTGGCATATAATTGATGCTCTCTCAGGGTTTCTAGGATAACTCTTAGATGTTGCTCATGCTCTTCTTCTGACTTGGAGTAGATAAGAATGTCATCGATAAACACCACTACAAACTTATCTAGGAAATTCATAAAGATCTTATTCATGAGATTCATGAAATAAGCAGGGGCATTGGTTAATCCAAAATACATAACCGTATACTCGTGTAAACCATAGCGAGTAGTAAAGGCGGTCTTCAGAATATCCGTTCAACGAATCTTAAGTTGGTGATAACCAGTCCTAAGATCAATCTTTGAGAATACCTGAGCTTCGGTCAACTGATCAAATAGATCCTCTATCTTTGGCAAGGGGTACTTGTTCTTGATAGTGACATCATTCAACTTTCTGTAATCTGTGCACAGACGGTTGCCTCCATCTTTCTTGTCGACGAATAACACTGGTGATCTCCATGGCGAAGCGCTTGGTTGAATCAAACCTTTGGCTAGCATAGCATCCAACTGCTTCTCAGTTCCACTAACTCTGAGGTGTTCATGCTATAGGGTCCCTCGGCTATAGGTCCGGTTCCGGGGATTAGTTCGATAATGAACTCAATATCCCTATCCGGGGGCATACCTGGCAATTCATCTGGGAATACGTCGGGGTATTCAAAGACTACTCTGACTTGGTCTATGGTGGGCAGGGCTACACTCTTGTTGCACTTGAATTGACGGGGTAAGGTTTCAGAGATATGCTCTACTGTTACTCCAGAACTACTGGTCATGGTGATGGCTTTCTTAGCATAGTCTATCAGTCCTTAATGCCTTGACATCCAGTCCATACATAGTACTACTTCCAATCCTTTGGTTCCAAGTACAATTAGGTTGGCATAGAAATCTATCCCATGTATTCTCATAGGTACAGCTTTGCAAAATTTTCTAGCTTTGGTTGTTGAACCGGGGATTTGAACTATCATGACATGCTTCAGGTTGGTTGGGAGAATCTTACTAGTGCATGCAAATTCTTCGGTGACAAATGAATGCGATGCTCCAAAATCAAACAATACTCTTGCTAAAACTGAGTTGACAGAAAACATACCCAGCACTACATCTGGCGCTTCCTGGGCTTCTTCTGCGTTCATGTGGAAGAGACGGCCGTTGCGGTTGTGTGGGTTCCCTGGGGCAAATCTTCTTCCTGGTTGAACATGATGCTGCTGCTGTGCTGGGGCATTCGCATTGGCATTGGCTGCAGTCTTCTTGGGACACTCATTGGAGTAGTGACCCTTCACTCCACACTCAAAACAAGTGATCTGGGACTTGTCCTTGACTGCGACAGGCACAGCATTGCTGCCAGTTCTGGGTGTAGTGTTGTTGTTGTTGTTGTTGCTAGTGTTCTTGGGAGGTGCAGGGTTGAAGTTGTTGGCATTGCCGGAGTTGTGATTGTTTCCTCCGGGCTTCCCATTGCCTCCGCCATGGTTGGGGTAGCTTGGGAGAGACGTTGGGGGTCGGTTGTTCCTTGGTGCATATCCTGATGAAGGGTTGGGACGGTACTTCCGGTGACTACTGGATCCAGACTACTGCATCATACGACGCTTGCGGTTGTTGTTTGCCTGGTTAATCTTCCCTTCCATATGAATGGCAAAGTCGACTAGCTCTTCGAGATCCTGGAAACGGATGTTGACAAGGACAGTCTGCATCTCATCAGTCCGTTCAAGAATCTCTCCTTCTTCTTGGCCTCCGTGTTGATCTCACCAGGTGCATATCTGGCAAGTGACAGGAATCTATCACGGTACTCCACCACAGTCATTCTTCCTTGCTTTAATTCGTGGAACTCATCTCTCATTCTGTTGACTAGACCTTGCGGCACGTGGGTGCGGCAGAACTTGACTTTGAATGCTTCCGATGTCATCACTTGACCATGGTTCATATTGTGGATGCTATTCCACCAAGCTCTTGCATCTCTTGCCAGATAGTGGGTGGCGAAGAGAACTTTCTCATTTTCATCAACTCCTGCAACTTCAAGGTTGTTTTCCATGGTTTATAACCAGTCATCAACATCTAATGGGTTTTCAGAAGTGCTAAAGATTGGGGGATTGGTATTCTGGAAGTTCTTCAGCTTGGATCCTTGATGATCCTGATTTCCATGCCCTTGGTTGTTGAGAGCCATCTGGGCGATCTGCTGCAATGTTGCTAAGTTGGCTTGGCGCTCCGCCCTGCTTGCTTCATGGTCTGCGATGAGATTCTGCAAGATCTGCAGCATTGGGTCTTGCGACGAGCTGCTCCCTCCTTGGTTTCCATGAGTCATCTGAAGATTGAGATGGATGTAGAGGTAAGAGGGAAATTCTACAGTTCATGGTTTTGGTTTCAAAATCTAAAACTTTGAGTTAGACTCAGGTTTTTCAACTAACTCCATTTCATTCATGCAAGCAAGCACACGATACAACACACACCACAACAATCAAAGGGAAAACAAATGGTTTGAAGAACCATTCTGTAGGCTACGATACAGTGATACCGATACGTCTCATGCTATGATAGTGCTCTAGTGCCTCTACTCATCGTCGATGAAGTCAGAGTCCTCATCATCAGTGTAGAAATCCACAGCATCCTCCTCCAGAAAGTCATCATCGTTGCTGAGGTAAGAATCCATGTCTCCTTGGATGTCTTCACCCTCATCATCTTCTTCCTTGGCTGCAAGCTGAGCTTCCTACTCCTTGATGGTCTTCTCGAGGTCGGCCACCTTCTTGCAAAGACAGGCGATGGTGTGATCCTTCTTGGCACGCTGGCGGCGAAGAGACTGGCGGTCTTGGACAAGCAGTGCGAAAGTCTGGGCCTTCTAGTCGGCAATGGCACGGTTCTGGTTGGCTAACTCTCTGGCATTGTCCAGTTCCTGCTATCTGTCATGCAGCAAGAAGTCAAGGTTCTCCACTTGACGCCTCAACTCTGGGTGACTTGGCATATCCATTGTCATTCCCATGAAGTCACGTCTTGCATAGTTGGCAAAACGGGTTCCTTGTATCTTGTTGACGCTTAGGGCATAGAGACGTGCGAGAGCTTGATGCATTGCCAGTTGTTCTCTCTCACGGAGAACTGAATTCTCCCAGAAGTTGGTGCTTCAATGCTCCCTCTAAGATCTGCGGTGACTAGCCACTGTAGGTCTCCTCCTGGGGGTCCTGGAAGTTGGGCTCCAAGAAACTCCGGATGTGGGCATCCCGGTAACTCTGATAGTGAGTCTAGATCCCTTTCGAAGATCAGCTGACCTCTGTTTCCCAACTGGTAAAACTTGCTGAACTGAGTCTCCATCTACAAGAATTAAGGATGAGGAAGTTAGTGAAGTGATCAAGTTTGTCAAATTTTAAGTAGTAATGTAAGAATTTTGAGGAACATGAATTTTTGAGAAGGAAAGAATTCCCAAGGGTAAGAGAGGAGATAGTTTTTCGTAAATACTCACTTTGGTTTTGAAACTAAGTTTTTGTTTGAACGTCCATTCTAACTAGGGTCTCCTATGGTCACGATGGCTCTGATACCGACTTGTCAACACCCGGATTTTTAATCTCAGATGCCCGTTATGCCATTCCTCGCAATCCCAGGATTACCATTTTTGCGAGACATAACGGATTGGATATCACAGTACATCATGCATTACAAACCATACATAAGGTCTTACACAAATAATGATCTCATGATCCAGTCTTAATACAACAAGCATCGGAATTAAAAGATAAGTGTAGCGGTGGGGTCCATCTTCAGGGGCACAGGCAATGCTGATGAAGGCAGATAGTCCTAGTTATCATAGCCGTCCTATTGGCCATCATCTTGGTAGTCTCCTTCATATCTGGCCATGAGAATAACCAGGGACAAAAGCCATGAGTACTCTTTAAGTACTCGCAAACTACCACTAACAAGTACTATAGTTCTAAGTTAAAGTGCTAAATCTAAGTTTAACTATACAGTTAAGTTTGAAACCTAAGATGAGTTTAGAAGCAAAGAAAGATAAAGTAAAGTTCTAGAATCACTTAAGTTGGGAAGCTAGTGTCATAAACACAACACCGTTGTGGTCAAGTCAAGGGTCATCATTCATTTCATAAGTTATTTAGAAAACATCTGACAACAAAACAGTATGGCCATTCCAACTGTCCATAACCGCGGACGTGGCTATTCGAATAGTTTGACACTCTGCAGAGGTGGTACACTTTCACCACAAGATTCGATACATCTGTCAGGGATACCCTAAATCATCATACTTAGTATGCAGATAATCAAACATAAATTTCCCTTTACACACCCTAGTATAAGCACCTCTCCTATGAGCATGGCCTCCCAACCATGACCATCAGCCATCTTGGGCACTGCATAGGTGGACAACATTGAGAGGTAGCCTCAACTCAAACCTCTCCCACGAGGGAACTAATACTAATGCATATAAATTTCCAACTAAGCCTTACCCAATTCAGGTAGTGTGGTTGTACGGTAAATTTGGAATGGTATCGCATCGGAATCCAACCATTAGTTTTATAAAAGGGTTAAGACTCATGCCTCAACATTTTCATCATCATAAACCATTTGTGTTTCTCAACACATGGCAAAACATCTCAATAGAATGACTCATCATTCCAAGGTTTTCATAATTCATTTTCACCAAGTGTTCCCATCTAAAGTGACTCAAGTTTTGATCTACACTAAACTACTAAGTTAAGAGTGTTCACTAAGGTAGAAAAGATGGGTTCAATCTCATGCCATAGAATGACATCTAAATCTTAGCTAAATTGGTCAAGTTTTATACTTTTTATGCTACCATCAAAAACAAGTAAAGAACTTTGTGTAAACTAAGGGAGGTAAAACTCGTAAATAAGACTTGGGGTACTAATAGTCAAAGGGGTGTGATCAAAGCATGCCTAAGGCATATTTGCTAAACCATCTAGTTTAATCCCAGCTTGCTAATCATTATACTTTCAAGTGTTAGCTTGCATTGTTCATGGTGGCTTGCCTTGTGAAGTGTAGTGTTTGAAGTTTTCTTCTTCTTCTTCTTCTTGGTAGAACTCCTCCTCCTCGAAAGCTTGGTCGGTACTATCGTCTATAAATACATACGGAGTACACAATCACCAAACAATACTTAACTAGGCTAAATAGCATTCTAAGACACATATCTGATGATCTATTCTCATCACAAGCATCACAAGTTTAATTCAATAGTTTCATCCTTTTAAATTTAGAGAAGTAATTTATACTCATTGAAAAATTAACTAAGATTTAATATTCACCACTTAAAATATGGGATCATATTGACACATGCCATCACCACATATCTTAACACATGGGAATAAGAATTAAAGGTTGGATCAATAATACTTTGGTTTAAGTTTATCATTTAATGATTTAAAGTGACTAGAAATGCCTATATAGCATTATTTTGGTACTAGTCCATAGTCACTGCATGTAAACCTTAATATTATTACATATTTAGATAGATATGATGAAATGTGAATTTGAGAGTTGAAATCAACTCAAAAGCTAACTTGGATGATTTTATAAAAATGTTGCAAGGTGCAAATGCTTCTGTTTTATTATTTTTATTAGGAGCGATCTATAACTTTAATTGAATTAAATACAACGGGCTTGGATAGATCATTTCAATACCTTTCAGACAAAATTGGTTTCATGCAATTTGGATTTGTACAACTCCCAGAATTGAATTTTAAACTAGTGGACAGAAACTAGATTTAACTTAAAAAGAAAAAGCCAATTTTGAATGGCTGGGCTAGCGCGGGAAAGAACATGGGCCGGCCCAGTGGCGCTCCGCGGCGCGGGGCTTAGCTGATAGGGGGGTCTCGCTGGTTAGTGGCTCTTAACACGCGAAACAGTACGCGCGCTATGGGTCGTAGGATTAGAAGTGGGATCTACGACTGAGGTTCGTCGTCAACGACGAACAGGTCGCCGGCGAGTTCGAACCCTAGCGGCTCGGTGGGGGTCTGCCGGGGACGTACTAGGGCTCCAGCGACGACGGCGAGGCGGGCAAACGAAGTGGAAGACGACAGTGAGGCGAGGCGTGGTTGCGGCGGAGCTTGGGGTGCCCTAAATCACAGGCGCCCTTCTCCTCCTGCTACGGCGGCTCCGGCTCCAATTCTGGCGAGGCAGAGGTCGAGCGACGTCGGCTAGAGGTGGGTGAGGTTCAGTGAGAGGTGGGGAGTGAGTGGGTGTGGAGAAAAGAGGCTGGGGAGGCCGGCTTATATAGGCCCGACGGTGAGACCGAGCGGTGTGGGCAGGCGACTCCGGCGAGGACGGCACAGGGGCTAGCGGCATGGCTCGAGGTAGGGGGGCGGTGGTCTGTCTCCTGGTGGTGTGCGGAGACTTAAAGGTGCGGCAAGGCGAGCTCTGTGCTGGTCGGGAGCGTCACGCGCTCTGGGCGGCAGAGGCGGCGGGTTCGACGGCGAGCGGTGGCTGGGTGAGTTGGGCGGCTAGCGGGGGTGTCTGGGGTGTTCCCTAGGTCATGGCGGAGCGATAGGCGCGGGCTAGGGCCGAGGGGTGGTCTGTGCATGCGTGGAAGGGCGTGCTCTGCGGGCGGCGTCGGCATGGTCGACCAGCTCCGGGCACGGCGGTTCCTGGCCGTTCTACTCTCTGTCTCTGGGCTGGGGCTCGTTGGACGGTGGCGGTGGACCACTAGCGAGCTTGTAGAGATGGCGAGATAGGGGGAAGCGGTATGCTGATGTGAGGGCCAAGTTGGCCGGCAAGGTGCTCTCGGCATGGCATGGCAGTGCAGCTAGGAGGTAGGGGAGGTGTTGGTGTTGGTCTGTTTGGACTTGGAGGAGACAAGGGTGATCAAAGCACTCCAATTTGCTAGACAAGATCAATCCTAAAAGAGTAATAGTTAGGCCACTTTGATCTTGCCCACAAGGTGTTTGATAGAATAGCCGAAAGAGAAAAACTAATGAACTTTGGTTTCAAAAATTTTAGGTGTTCTCCACTAGTTCTAGGTAGTCTCTGGTTGCAAGGGTTTTGAAAGTGGAGCTCAAATAGATGGTTTTTGAAATAGGGGTGATGTATGCATATGCATTGGATTCAATTTTTACATGCCAATTAAAATAAGTAAAAGAATGTTTTTAGCAGATCAACGGGTGGGCCTTGGTACCTCATTATGTGTAGCAAGGGGTGCAAAGATCATGAATTTTTTCTGTTAAGAAATGAGTGCTAGGAACACTCAAAGTAGTGTAGTGGATTAAAATGGCCAAAATGACCATTCCTCCTTCTTAATTGTTTTTTATTTGATTTTCTTTAGGAAAAGTTTAGGAATGATGTAGATGATGTTTAAATCACCTAAGAAACATTTTACAACCAAATAATCACAGAACCATGGCAACTCAAATCAATTCCTATTTTAAATGCTCATACACATGAATTCTTTCATTTTTAATTTGGAAAAGTTTTTGTTAACCCCAAATTTGATGATTTAGATCTTGATAAGATTGGATTGAAGTTTTGGGATGTTACACAGTGTGGATGAATTATTCAATGAATATGGCTAGTTCTAACTAGGTAACTCCTTAGCTATAGCTTTGCGTTTTTCATTTCCAAAACATCATAAGGACTGTTTGACGGGTTTACCATCAGGATACACATTTATAGAGTGCTCGAGAAGTTCCCTAGGTACTCCAGTTATGTCAGAAGGTTTTCATGCGAAGATCTCTTTATTAGCTTTAAGTAACTCGGCGAGCGCACTTTCCTATGCGTGACCTATGCGTATGCCTATCTATGTCAGCTTGGAGGGGTTATCATACTTTAGTGGTGTCATATTCGTCTCTTCCGATGCCTCGAATTCTGTTGTCAGCTTCAGCACCTCCTTCTTCATAGCGGGCATCTTAGACGAATCAGTGTGCTGGATCTCTTGGTACTCCTCGGGATGCAATACGGTTTCAGCGAAGGCAGCAACTCTGTATTCGCATTCTCGTGCTTTCTTTGGGTTTCCCGAATTGTGATGATGTCGTTGGGACCTGGAAGTTTCATCATGTTGTAGATGTAGCAGGGTGAGCCATGAATTGATAGTAGATTGGGCGCCCAAAAATAGCATCGTATGCACTCTATAGTGGTTCCGTCCGATAATTCTCCGGCGTTCCAAAGGTTACATCCAAAGTGATTTCTCCCAGAGAGTTTGTTTGCCTTCTGGGGACGATTCCATGGAAAATCACATTGCTATAATTCAGCTGGGTTTCTAATATCCTCATGCGGTGAAGTGTTTTGACGTAGAGGAGTTGATGTACTGCCACGGATGCATGAGGGTCTCTGAGAAGTCATAGTCGTCAATAAGTGGATTGACGACTAGAGCGTACTTTCCTCGCCTGTGAGGCTTAGGAGGATTATTGCTTCGGTCAAAGGTAATCTTCACTTCCGACCAGTCCAGATACATAGGGATAGCCAAAAAAGTTCCGTTGAGTTCATGCATTACTGCTTTCTTGACCTTGGCAGGCTAGGATACGAGGAAACAGATGTAGGTGTGTTTCTTGTTTGGGTAAGCTTTCTTAGCATCTGACTTGGGATTTGTGGTATTCGCTTCCTCCATGCCGGAATCTTCCTTGGACTCCTTATATTTGTTAGAATTTTTATTTCCCTTTCTTTGCTTGGCCATGTAGCTAGCGGATTCGTATTTCTTGATGTTGTCATTGAAACGACACTCAGCATTTGTATGGGAAGAGCCCCCGTTCCCATCCGGGTGATGCACATGCGTTGTTGATAATGGTGGCCCAAGAGTAGGTTTTACTATGATGCAGGTCTCCTCGGCCTTGGACCCAGGAAGCTCCGTGTCCTCACCCCCGGCCTCCTCCATGCCCTCCTTGGACTCCCAATCCAAAATTTGCATTGATAGTTGCATTTTCTAGATTAGGTTTACCTTCCTAGGTATTGTTCTGCTGCTGGGTCTTCTGCTGCTTCAGCTGTTTTTCAATTGTGGTACAACCAGGGCATTCATCAGTCCTTCTGATCATCGTCGACATCTACATATTTTCTTGCTGTCTCTATCATCTCCCAGAAGTCGGTAACTTTGTCGCGCTTCAGCTGGTGACACAGTAATCCGATTGGGAGCCCTGCGATGAAAGCTTCCATCACGGTTTAGTCATTGACTCCCTCACATGTGTTTTTTTGTTGATCCACCATCTGAGGCAGTCTCGGCAGGTTTCTCTGATTTTCTAGGTGCAAAGCTGCAGGTCTCCGACCGTGTAGGGCATCCTGTAGGTACCTTAAAAATTCCAAAACAACACACTTTGCATATCATACCAGTTGTCAATTGTGTTTTCTAGGAGTTCATTGAGCCATGATTGAGCTGTCTTCCGCATCATAAGTGGGAGATATCGGACGACGACTAAGTTGTTTCCTCCTTTGGCGATCCAGCAGGCCTGAAAGAAATCCTGGAGCCAGGTGTCTGGCTTAGTGACACCATCATAGGGTTGAATGTGCCTTGAGATAGCAAACCCTTCCAGAAAGTTGGTTTGTCAGACCCGTGGCCTGAAGCATTTTCGATCCACGTATATATTATTTTACTCGTAGCGTCGCACCTTTATGTTGTAGTTAATCTAGTTTCACGCATCACTTGGTGATAGCGAGCGCGTTCTCAGATGTTCAATATGGCTATGGGAGCGTGGAGTCCGATCTCTGCTTCTCCTGCCTCTACCTCCACCTCGGTGTCCTCCCTGACTCCCATGGGAGCTGTTATGGTCGCTTCTTGGTGGGGACGGTGCTGACTCGTGTACTAACGAGCTTGTTGGGGAACCCCAAGAGGAAGGTATGATGAGCACAGCAGTAAGTTTCCCTCAATTATCAAACCAAGGTTATCAATCCAGTAGGAGCAAGGAAACACTCCAAAGGTGTTGCTAGATGGACTTCGGCAGGATGCACTACCGGTGCCAGCAGCAACGTGGAGACCTGCACAACACAACCACAGAACTCTGTCCCCAACTTACGATGAGGTTGTCAATCTCATCGGTTTTGCTGAAAACAAAGGATTAAACGTATCGAGTGGAAGAAAGTAATAGTTTGCAGAAAGTAAACACAAAACAGTAAACAATTGATTGTAGAGTGATGGAAAAGAAAGGACCGGGGTCCATAGTTCACTAGTGATGTCTCTCCTTAATATAGATGACATGTTGGGTGAACAAATTACAGCGTGGCAATTGACAAACATCGAGAAAGCATACAAGCATATACTAATCATCTTGACTCCTTTGAGACTTGATTGGGCATTACACCATTATACATACACCGCCATCCAACTACATCTAGGACTAATAATCCACCTTCAGGTTATCATCCGAACCCCCTCCAGTATTAAGTTGCAAGCAACGAATAATTGCATTACGCATTGCGTGTAAAGTAAACAATACGATTGTTCTATGAACAAAAGATTGTTGTTTTCTCCCTAGTAGCAACAACACATCTAGTACGTTAGAGATTTCTATCACTTCCCCAGATTACTAGAGGCATGAACCCACTATCGAGCATAAATACTAACTCTTGGAGTTGCTAGCATCTACTTGGCCAAGATAGCTACTAACAACGGAAAGCATGTAAGATCACAAATAACAAAGACATGATAGAATCAATAATTAATCTGAAATAGCATCTCAATGTCCATCGGATCCCCGCAAACAAAACATGTATGAATTAAAAATAGATGATCTTGATCATGAACAGAGCTCACAAGATCTAAACATGATAGCAAAAAGGAGGAGAACCAACCATCTAGCTACTACATGGACCCATAGTCCAGAGATGAACTACTCACGCATCACACTGGAGGCTTGCATGATGATGAAGAAGGCCTCCAGGGTGAATTCCCCTCTCCGGCAGGGTGCTGGGAAGAGCTTCAGATCCCTCCCGATCTAGGGATGGAGATGATGGAGCCTACAGACTCTTTCGTGGAATTTTGATCGGGTACTTAGGGTTTCTGTATCGGAGGAAATATATAGGCGAAAGAAGAGACCGAGGGGGTGCCTAGGGCGGCCAGACCACCACTTGGCACGGGCCAAGCTTGGCTGCGCGGCCAGGTGGTGTGGCCGGGCCTTAGCCCTTCTCCATCTGGTATTCTGGCTCCGGGTGTCCCTCAGTGAAAAACTGACTTTGGCTTTTGTCTTGTCCAATTTCAAGAATATTCATTTTCTGACTTTCCTGGAACCAAAAACAGCAGAAAATAGGTAGCTGGCACTGTGGCTCTTGTTAATAGGTTAGGCCAAGAAATCATATGAAAAGTACTCCAAAGTGTGGACAAAACATAAGAAAGTAGATAAAACCAAGCATGGAACATCAAAAATTATGGATACGTTAGCACGTATCAACATCCCCAAGCATAACTCATGCTCGTCCTTGAGTAGGTAAGTGATAAAAAGAAAGAATAATTTTTGAGGTGACATGCACCATCATAAACTTGATCAACGTATTTGTAAAACATTGACAGGTGGGATCATAGTACTTCAATCATAACATGGAAGACAAAGTTCTAGCAGTAAGACAAAGCAACTATGTTGCAACATGAAAAGGCACACACAAAAGATTCATGAATAACAATGCTTTGCAAGACGTTTGTTTGTTTCACATAAAGAAAACATAGCATAGTGGCATTCAGCTTGTCCCTCACAGAGTAGCAAACATAAATGCATAGGACACCTTCAAAGTTCATAAGAGTGACTAGATACAAATAGTTTAAAACAAGCAATATCAAAGTTATGCATCAATCAAAAAGTCTTGGGACAATGCACACAGAACTAAGAATGGCCACTATGCTCTCAAAGTAGGTGCATAAAGATAGAAGGTGGAGACTCAACATAAAAGTAAAAGAAAGGCCTTCATAGAAGGAAGTAGGGATTCAAGTCTCATAAAGAGCTTCCAAAAATTATGGTACTTATTAGCTTTTAGCTCTCATTGTCCCTATCATAAGCATCTTGAAGGTGATTAAGGTTAAAGTGACACAACTAAGAGGATATGCTTGACAAGTTATAAGCCGAAATCTCATGCCCCTTACTTACGAAGACCGAACCTCATGCTACTCAACTTTAGTCACAAGTACGATCTTGTCATTGTAAGTACATATGTATCATAAAGAACCGCCAACGAGGTACCCCTTTCACATGATACAGGAGCTATCCCATAATCAAAATGACAAGGCAAGCAGACAATGAGCATCTCAGCGATCTTTTTATTTGCTATTTGCATAGGTTTTTATTGAGGATGCTTCATAGAGTGCTCATTATGGTTATGCTGCAAGTTTCCACCATGATTAGGCATGGCTTAGGCTAGCGGCCCAGGAGTTTCTCTAACACACATACAAACTCCATGATCTTACAAGTTCCACTTTTATTTCAGACTGCTGGGATCCATAAGCAAAAGAACATGATATCAACGGGGTACAAAGTACAGGTGCAATGTTGAAAGCGTTCCCCATGATACATGGTTCTGCTAACTTCAACTTATAAAGCGCAAGCATATACGCAACAAAGATGGACGCAATGGTTCAAGTTTATTAAATGCAAGAAAAGTAAAGTGTGCCATCAAGTTCGTGAGAGCTTTAATCACTAGTTTTCTCATAACAAGTTTAATTCGAAAGGTAGACAAAAACATGAATATACTTGGAACAGAATATGCTAGTAGGTAGGTATGGTGGACTCTTTGGAATAACTTGGTTTTAGGAGTTGGATGCATGAGTGGAACTCATACTTGGTTACAGAGGCTAGCAAAAGACTAGGAGCGACCAACTAAGAGAGCAATAATGGCCATAATCATGCCGGATGGGACTCCGTCTTCTCTCTCTAACTGGGCCGCCCGTGAAGCAAAGCTCTAACCCGAAGTGGGCCACCCTGGTCAGTGAGGAACGTTGAGGATACCTGGAAAGTATATCCCCAACAGTAGCCCCCGGAGGCCTCCAAGATCCAAAGTTGGATTTTATCATCGTCTAGCTTGATCTTCGGTTTGCAGAATCTTGAAGGGTTCCTGAAACTTTATAACAAAAAGTATGATCCGTGTCTTCAAAAGTAAGTCGGACCTTTTAATTAGTTAGTCGGATTTTCCAGCTCGCTTTTAAACTAAGCCAGAAACTTGGTCTCTAACGCCACCTGACACAAACATGGTCCAGTTACGTCATCTGACAGACGTTCCGTCAGCACGACCGTCGGTGGGTCCGTAGTTCGTGGAACCGAGGCGCCATTTCAATGCGTTCGTGGAGATCGAGGCGACGCAATCATCGCGCGGGCCCTTCCCAGTTCCTTCCACGGTGCGTGTCAGTTACACTATAGCATTTGCACGAATCTTGGCGCAGGTAGGTAGATATAAGGGGTCTAGATTTCTTCTTCTCCTCTCCATCTGCCTTTCACTGTTCCTTTCTTCCCAAATCTCCAGCGCGCCTAGAGCCCTTTCATTTTCCCCCCACAGAGCTCCTAGCGCCGCCACTTTAGGGTCACCCCTTCCCACCGGAGAGAAATGGCTTCATCCTCTTCTTCCTCTCTAGCGGCGGCGGCGGCAGAGTCGGCAGAAGCGGCTGCATAAAAAGAAAGTTGCCAGGGAATCTGGATCCCTTGCGCCCTCGACGAGGCGGTGCTCAAGAACGTGGAGAAGGAGGGGCTTCTTGCCACCGGTGACTGGCAGAGCGGTTCCGGCGAAACCATCCCCAATCCGCGCGAGGGCGAGCGCGTCCACTTTGGCACCCATCTAGACCGAGGTTTGTCTTTTCCTCCCTCGGAGTTCTTCTCTGAGGTGATTGACCATTATGGAGTTCAACTCCATAATCTTCCTCCCAACTCCCTTCTAGAGATGAGCGCGTTTGCTGCGCTTTGCGAGGGATTTCTCGGTATTAGGCCGAGTTTGCTTCTTTTCCGGTATTACTTCCATGTCCGGAGAAATTCTATTACCGCCGGTGTTCCTTATATCACCGGTACTATTAGTTTTTCTATTAGACGAGACTGGTCCTATCCCAAAATTGCTGCCAGTGACTCGGTCAAACAATGGCCAGCCACCTTTTTCTATCATAGGGATATTCCGGCTCCCGGCAAAGCTACTGCTTTGCCGGCTTTTGCCAACGGAGCCGCCACAGCCCAGCCTTCCTGGGATGAGGCTGCTCCGGCTCTTACGAACGATCTGATCCTCGCTTAGAGGCGGATCGAATATCTTATCAAGCACAAAGGTCTGAGTGGATCCGACTGAGTTCAGTGCTGGGTCGCACGTCGGATCCAGCCACTTCAGTACCACGGGGATAGACTGATGCACTCCATCACGTCTTCCAAAAAAGATTCTCTCCGCATCAGCCCCAAGGCCTACACCAGCTAAGGCTATATAAGTCAGATCAAATGGCTGATTAAAGAGCGGATCGAGAGAAAAATTCCGGAGATCTCTCTAGACATGCACACGGCGGAAAACCCCGTGGTAGCGGAAAGCTTCCATCAGTACACCTTTTACGTGTTTCAATCTTTTTAAGTCATACATTGCAATGCTGATATGTTTTCTTGTTTTCAGCTTGCCGAACTCCCCGAGTCGGATCTTGCTCCACTCGAAGGATATCCTCCTGAGTTTTCTCAGGAAGCTGAAGTGGTCCCATTGCCGGATCTTGCGCTCAAGAAGCGCAAAGCTTTGACAGTGGCTGTTGGCACAAAGGAGGTGCCTGTTGTGAAGAGGTAACTTTCATTCACAATTTCCGCCTTTGTACCTTTCTTGAATTTCTTTCTGAGATGTAATATTTCTGACATTACTACATTCTCAGAGCAAAGCCTCTCATCAAGGGTAAGGGGAAGGGGATTCCTGCAAAGCCCCTGCGACATGCGAAGCTTACCATAGCTTCCCCTGTCACGGCTCCTTCGACTCCTGCCCCTAAACTTTCTGCAACACCGGCGATTACTCCTTCTCCGGTTGTTGCAGAAGATCCGGCTCCTCCAACGGTGCCTGTGATCCTTGGATCGCACACTGCCGTCACCGTGGGTGCGTCAGCTCAAGATAAGGGTGAACCCTCTTCGGGTAATGATCCCTCGGCTGAAGTCTTCACTGACAACATCCTCAGCAACCCCGGACTTGCCAAATTTGGCTTATCCCAGAAGTCCGCAGAGGAGATCCAGCGGCTGGCCAGGCAAGTCCTGGACAAAAGCCATCTATCCCCCAAAGAGGAAGCACAAGAAGCAGAGGACGTCAAGTTCTCTGACCTTCTCGCCCAAGTCCGCCTTCGCAACGAGAGGATCAGGACTGGAGAGCTTCCAACAGCCCCAGTAATTCCTCTTACTCTCGCCGAGAAGGTGGCAGTTGAGGTGAACGCGGGTTTAGACAAACTCACCCGCGAGCAATATGTAAGTCGGAATTCCAACTCTTGTTTCTTACCTTATGTTATATCATATCCTCTAGCCCCCAAGCATGAAGTAGGATATAGAAATCCGAGTTGATGCTTTTCGTTAGGATGCCAAAGAACGAACTAGTGTAGCCCCCAAGGCTCGTGCTGATATTTAGCAAAAAATATTAGCCCGAGTCTTAAGTAGCTTTCTGACTTTGGGTATTCTGACTTACAGAAAGTGTATTCCTATAACCAGGAATTGTTAAAAAATGTCTGTGATAAGCGGAGAGAAATCAAAGCTCTCCGGCTTAAAAATGCTGAGCTCAAGCTAGCCAAGGATGAAGTCGAAGGTAACATTTCGAGATTCAAACCTTGTCTTTTACTTTTCCAATATCGAATTTTTTTGAACTGTTGTTCTTTTTGACTTACAGCGTTGGTGAAACAATCCATCGCTATGATTGAAGAGGCCGAGAACCTCAAAACCTTAGTGGTGGAGAACAAGGGACTTTGCCAAGAGCTGGATAAGCTTAAGGCTGATCATGAAAGGAGCATAGCTCAAGTTCTCGAGTCCTCCTCCATGGCCACTGAAGAGCGAGATCTCAAGATTGCCGCTCAAGATAAGGTTATCTCGGACCTCAAAAATGAGGTTGGCAGAGACAAGGATATCTCCCAGGCACTCCGGGCTGAACTCCAGAGTCTTCAGGAAGAGAAAGCCAAGATTGACGACGTCATTCTTGGTATGTTCCATCTATCTGACTTTTCATTTCTTCGACTTTCATCAATGTCGGATTTTCATTGACTTGTTTTGTGTATAGGTCCTCTGAACTTGACGGAATCCTCCTCGTCCGAACCCCACACTCACCGGCTTACTCAAGTCGGTGATCTCATTCATGACTATCGCCAGTCCCTTGAGGACATTGGCGAATCTCTTAGGATTCCGGACATGCCAAGCATGTCGGACTTCCAAGTGCGAGAGAAGGCCAAGGAGATGCCGCATCTTGTTCGGGACTGGAACATGTCCTACGCGCGGACCGCTGCGCAGAACGCTCTCACCATGGTCATGAGCCACCATGGGAACATGGAGATATGGCAAGTGACCAGAGGGTACTACAAAGTAGACGAAGACGGCCAGGAGCAATACGTTCAAGCTATCATGCACTCCTGCGCCGGATATGGGTGTCACGTAGCTGATCTGACCAGCTACGAGACACCCTTCTTCACCCGCGTGGATACTCCGCCACCTCCTCCAGAAGACGCCGAAGAAGTTTCCGACGATGAATGGACCACCTCGGATCCGGACATCTCGGCACGATATCATGGCAGAGTAACCAGCGATCCGACGGTTCCTTCATCTCCTCCTGCATCATAGATCAGAAACTATGTATTATTCTGGAAAGACATGATGCGAGTTGTAAATATTAAGTACTATGACTTTTGCTAGTGCCAAGTTTTTTTATCTATTCAGCACTTTTGTCTTAGATTATTTGTGTGCCTGAAATGTTTGCATAAGCACTTGGAATTTTTCGCCTCTACTTATCGTTTATCTGGCTTCCCGCCTCGTCCCTTTCGTGAGCCGGCTAAACCTTCAGCCGGAAACTTTGCCGAGCAACGGAGCTCAATTGCTAAACTAGTTTAAACTCGGAAACAAAGCCGGCTTCCAGTACCAACAATTCACTACTCGGAAGATACCCGCATCCAGCAATCAGATAAATAACCCAAGTAAAGACTAGAGTTTTTTAGAGTTATACCCGAAGGTAGCAGTTTTAGAATCGGAAATCTAAACCAGAACGAACATGAGCATAAAGTACATTCAAGCATTCTGGGATTTTCGACTATGACATGATCTTTAGGAAATAATATGGTAAAAACTTCTCAGGAAAACTTTGAGGTAACCAAATTTTTTATTTCTCACAGAGCATGTTCATATGTATAATTACAAAGAAAAATAAAACTAAGAATAAAAGGGATGTAGCTGAGCAATATTCCATGGTCTGTCTAATTCTTCCGGATTGGTACTGCCTCCAGCTCTCTTTCTCTTCTTAGTAGTAGGTCTTTCTTTGACTGGCCTCATGTCAGTTAAGTAGTACGACCCATTGTGCAATACTCGACTAACCAAAAAGGGCCCTTCCCATATTGGGGAAAGTTTGTGCTTTCTTTATTGCACAAGCCGGAGAACCAAATCACCTTTATTGAAAGATCTAGTTCGGACTCTCTGGCTATGATACTTGCGTAACTTCTGCTGATAGGCTGTAGATCTCATTTCAGCAACGACGCGAACTTCTTCGACTAAGTCGAGATCATTTTGTCGAGAAACCTCAGCATCCTCTTCAATATATGCGACCACTCTAGGAGAAGTATGAATCAAATCACTAGGAAGAACTGCTTCTGCGCCATAGACCAAGAAGAAAGGTGTATATCCTGTTGACCTGTTCGGAGTTGTCCGCAAACTCCAAATTACAGAGGGTAGTTCCTCTGCCCAAGCCCCCGCAGCACGTCTCAGTGGTGCTTCGAGTCTTGGTTTCAAGCCTTGTAAAATTAAACCATTTGCTCTTTCGACTTGTCCATTAGCCTGTGGATGTGCGACTGACGCAACGTCAAGCCAGATATTTTGCTCATCGCAGAATTCAGTCAACTCTCCCATGGAAAAATTACTCCCGTTGTCCGTGATAATGCTATGCGGATAACCATACCGGATTATAACATCCTCGACAAATCTTTTGGCTATTGCTCCATCACAACTAGTGACAGGTTTAGGCTCGATCCATTTCGTGAATTTATCCACCATCACTAAGAGGTGAGAAAATCCACTTGGAGCTCGTTTAAAAGGTCCTACCATATCAAGCCCCCAGACTGCAAAAGGCCATGTTATAGGTATTGTTCGCAGCTGATCATCCAGAACATGAGCTTGCTTGGCGTACTTTTGGCAGCCTTTGCATGTCTTGACTAATCATTCGGCATCTGCCTGAGCTGTGACCCAGAAAAAACCATGTCGAAAAGCTTTTGCCACTAAAGCTTTGGCTGCAGCGTGGTGACCACACTCGCCTTCGTGGATTTCTCTTAAGATTTCCACTCCTTCTTCCGGAGATACACAGTGCTGAAAAACCCCAGAAACACTCCGTTTATGGAGCTCACCTTTAACAATAGTATAGGCTTTTGCTCGTCGGATAATCTGCCGGCTCAACACCTCATCTTTGGGTAATTTGCCTTCTACCAAGTAATCAAGGTAGGGTTGAGTCCAGCTGGGAATTACAGCCAGAACTTCTATTAAAGGTGAGTCGGATTTGGTCGGATACTCCTCATCTACTCCCTTTATCGAGGGAACTTTGAGGTGCTCTAAAAATGCGCCATCCGGAACCTCTTTCCGCGCAGAACCTATTCGAGATAGTGCATCTGCTTCCTCATTTTTTGCTCGAGGGATGTGTTGAACTTCAAACCCCTCGAACGATTTAGATAGATCATCCACGACAGCTTTATATGCTTCCATGTGCTTATTTGCATTACAAATATCCGACACTTGCTGAGAAATCTCCATAACACATCAAACGTCGGATGCCAATATCCTTAGCAATCCGGATTCCATGCAGCAGTGCTTCATACTCGGCAATGTTGTTTGTTGCTGTGAAGTGGATCTGCAGCACATATAAAAGTTTATCTCCTTGGGGTGATTTGAGCACCACGCCAGCCCCCGAGCCCCCCTAGCCTTGGATCCGTCAAAAAAGAGTGTCCAATATTCCGACTCCGGGAGGACCATGTTCTCCTTGGTCTCTGCCCAATCAGCGACAAAGTCAGCAAGGATCTGGGTTTTGTTTGCTCTCCGGGGTTTGTACTCAATATCGAAAGCTGCAAGCTCTATGCCCCATTTGGCGACGCGTCCTGTAGCATCGCTGTTATTGATTATATCTCTCATGGGAGCTTTGCTCACCACGGTAATTGGGTGCTCCTGAAAATAGTGTCGTAACTTACGAGATGCCAGAAAAACACCGTAAGACAACTTTTGATAGTGTAGATATCGCTGTTTTGATTCTGTCAGTACCTCGCTGACAAAGTACGTCGGACGCTGCCCCAGGTGCTCCTGATTTTCTTCTGGTCTCTCCACCACCATAACTATACTAACAACCCTATTTGTCGCAGCAATGTAAAGCAACATCGGTTCCTGATGTTCTGGTGCTGCAAGGATAGGAGCAGATGAGAGTACTTTCTTCAGGTCTTGTAGTGCAGCTTCGGCTTCGTCAGTCCAGACAAAATCCTTGGTTTTCTTCAGGAGTTTGTATAATGGTGTGGCTCTTTCACCAAGCCGGCTTACAAATCGACTGACCGCGGCGATGCAACCAGTTAATCTTTGTACATCTTTCAGGCGAGTTGGCCTGGAAATATTGAGAATAGCCTTGATCTTGTCACGGTTCACCTCTATGCCTCATTGAGACACAATACAACCTAACAATTTTCCGGCTGGTATTCCAAAGAAGCATTTCTTCGGGTTAAGCATGATGTTGTATTTTCGTAAATTGGCGAACGTCTCCTCTAAGTCGAAAACCAATGTTTCCTTCTTTTTGGACATGACCGCGATATCATCCACGTATGCATGTACATTGCACCCAAGTTGATCATGGAGGCAACGCTGCATCGTGCGCTGGTACGTAGCTCCTGCGTTCTTCAGCCCAATGGGCATCGTAACATAACAGAAGGTTCCGAAAGGGGTTATGAATGAAGTCTTGATTTTGTCAGATTCTTCATCCGGATTTGGTGATAACCGGAATATGCGTCGAGAAAACAGAGGAGTTCCGAGCCTGCCGTAGAATCGATAACTTGATCAATTCTAGGCAGAGCGAACGGATGTTTTGGACAAGCCTTGTTCAAGGCAGTATAATCAATACACATCCTTAAATCAGTAGTGTCCTTTTTAGAGACCATTACAGGGTTGGCCGACCATTCAGTATGGATGACCTCTTCTATGAATCCGGCTAACTGGAGCCGTGCTAGTTCCTTAGCTATTGCCTTACGCTTTTCATCACCAAACCGTCGTAAGGACTGTTTGACTGGTTTAGCGTTCGGGTTTACATTTAGAGAGTGCTCGGCAAGTTCCCTAGGTACTCCGGTCATGTCAGATGGCTGCCATGCGAAGATATCTTGATTTGCTCAGAGGAACTTGACGAGCGCGCCTTCCTATGCGCTAATTAGGCCTGCGCCTATCTAGGTCACCTAGGAGGGGTCATCATCCTTCAATGGCGTCGTCTTCGTCTCTTCTGATGCCTTGAACTCTGGATTTGGTTTTGTCACCTCCTTCTTCGTCGCGGGCATCTCGGACGGATCTATGCTCTTCTTGATCTCCTGGTACTCCTGGGCGTGCAGCACGGCTTCGGCAAAGGCGGCATTTAAATCCTCGCACTCTCGCGCTTTCTTCGGGTCACCCCTGATGGTGATCACACCGTTGGGACCTGGAATTTTCATCATATTGTAAATGTAACATGGACGAGCCATAAAAGCCCAGTAAGCCGGACGTCCGAATATAGCGTGGTATGCGCTCTTGAATGGGACCACTTCGAAGGAAAGTGCCTCCGTTCTATAATTTTTTGGTGTTCCAAAAGTAACATCCAAAGTGATCTCTCCTAGGGAATTAGCTTGTCTTCCTGGTACAACCCCGTGAAAAATCACAGAGCTATGGTTAAGCTGTGTTTCCGAGATCTTCATCTGGCGTAGCGTTTCTATATAGAGAATATTGATGCTACTACCACCGTCCATGAGGGTCTTGGAGAAACCATAACCGTCAATAAGTGGATTGACAATTACGGCATATTTTCCTCGCCTATGCAACTTAGGCGGATGATTAGTGCGGTCAAATGTGATTGCCACCTCCGACCAGTCCAAATACTGAGGGACAGCCGGAACTATTACGTTGAGCTCGTGGAGAACTGCTTTCTTGACCTTTGCTGGTTGAGATCCGAGGAAGGTGACGTAAGTGTCCTTCTTGGTAGGAAACGTTTTATTCCCTTCCGACTTGGGATTTGAAGCGTCGGCTTCCTCCATGTCGGAATCTTTCTTGGTCTCTTTTTCTTTTTCAGGATTTTTCTTTCCCTTCTTCCGCTTAGCTTTGTAGCCCGCGGTATCATCTCTCTTGATGTCATCATTAAAACGACATTCAGCGTTGGTGTGGGACAAGACCCCATTGGCGTCTAAGTGATGCACACATGGGTTATTGGCAATATCGGCCCAAGTGTAGGTTTTGCCTGGTTGTTGCTCTCCTCTACCTTGGACCCTTGATGTCCCACCACCACGCCCGCGGCCTCCACCACGTCCTCCTCGTCCTCCAGTCCCGGAAACAGTAGTGACTACTGCTGTCTCTGCGTTGGGTTTTACTTCCGAGGTGTTTTTGCGTTTCTGAGCCTGTTGCTTTGTCTTTGCTGACTGTGGTATAGCCAGGACGTTAAGTAATCCCTCTGCATCGTCGTCAGCATCTGCATACTTGCTCGCTATTTCTATCATCTCTCCCAGATCAGTAACCTTGTCACACTTCAAGCGATGGCGCAGTAATCCAATTGGGAGACCTGAAATAAAAGCTTCAATCGCAGTTTGATCATTTACTCCCTCGCAGGAGTTCTTGGTGTCAATCCATCGTCCGAGATAATCTCGGCAAGTTTCTCTGGCTTTCTGGGGTCAACGCTGTAGGTCTCCAACCGTACAGGGCCTCCGATATGTGCCTTCGAAATTCCGAAAGAACGCACTTTTTAAGTCATACCAGTTGTGGATGGTGTTTGCCGGAAGTTCATTGAGCCATGATCGCGCCGTCTTCCGCAACATAAGTGGGAGATATCGGGTTGCGACCAGGCTGTTCCCGCCTTTAGCGATGCATCAAGCTTGGAAGAAGTCCTGTAACCAGGTGTCTGGCCGAGCAAACCGTCGTAGGCTTCAATATGTCTTGAGATAGCAAATCCTTCCGGGAATTTTGTAGCTCTGATGCGTGGTCCAAAGCACTTTGGGCCCACGTACACGTCATCGTTTTCGTAGCACCGAGCCTCTATGTTGGAGTTGATCCTGTGCTTTTCGTCGTTCGGGGATAGGGATCGTCCCGAATATCAGCTATGGCTACGGTGCCTTGGAGCCGGACTTCGGCTTCTGCCACCACCTCCTCCGTCATGTCGTCCTCCTTGACCTCCTTGGGGGCCGTTGTGATAACTGTGCAGTGGAGAGGGTGGTGCAGCTGGGTTGTTTCCGGCTGATAGCCGGCCTCCGTCCGGAGCGTCATTATTACGGTTCATGGGAGGTTCTTGACTGTGACGAGCCCCCTGCCGGCTTGTACCAGCATGGTTTCCTTCGTTCCTTCGTCCGTCGTTCCCACCATGGTAAGGTTCAGCCTTACGGTTTTCATGTCTAGGAGGTGGCATTTTCTGACGATCCTCCTCCCGACGTTTTTCTTTATCTTCTCCCTTTCGGGAAGGATTCCTCGGATTGAGTGCAGCGATTGCGTCTTTCTCGGCTACTGGAGCGACGTTGCTCCAGTTATGTGTAGCCCTGCGGTGCTACCCCGTCGATCCGGTTCTTGAATAATTGTCTTCCCTGCGTTCGGGGTTATGATACTGCGCCCGAACATAGTGAGATCTTACGCCAGCCCATGCCAGATCTGTGCGACATTGGTCGGAATCCGAGACCAGCTTTTGGCTTCCCGACAGGGTGACCTTTTGCTACTCCAGTCCCTTGTTGAGTATCTTGATACCCAAACGTATATCTTCTGGTCCTGGATTAGCTGATAGAATTTTGCGAGCTGCCACAGTATTTTGCACTGGTGTTGGGTAAACCCAATCTCCACTGCTGTCCTTCCGTGGCTTTCCCATCTCATCTCCAAAAAGGACGGCACAGACACGTGGGAATTGGTTGTCATCTACGTGACGCTTCTGTGTCTTCTGATGCAGACAGGACATGTACTCCTTGCTTGACATGCGCTTCTTCTCCACCTCGATGTTTTTGGCTTCATCAAGGAGTTGTTGACAACGCGCTTCTAGGGCTTGGGCCCTTTCGTCTAGCTCATCTGTGGTAAGTTCTGCAGCTGTAGGGATAGGTGTGGTTAATGCGGCATCGATGAGTTTACGCGCACCTTCGGTGATCACGTGCCCATCCACTGATGCTTCTTTTTTCGGCTCGTTTGGGATAAGTGCTCCATCCGAGTCTTCCTCGTATTCCTCGGCAATCACTTCCTCTGTCAGAGGGTCTTTTGCCGGGGTCTTGTTCTTCTTGTTCTTCTTCTTTGCCCTCTTGGCAGCGCCGGTAGCAAAGATGGCTTTGGGTCTGTTTCCCGGAGTCAAGCTCTGAGCGGTACTTTCAGACATCTGGAGTTCGGGATTGTCTCCGACCTCCATATCATCCTGCGCTTTGGGAGAGTGTTCCCCGGATCCTTCGTCCATGGCTTCTCCGTCTTCTGCAGCTTTGGAGTTGTACTCCTCGTCATATTCCGCAGAGAACTTTCGGAAATTTGCCGACGTCATGGACTCATCCGAGGATGCGGGAACGTCGGCGTTTGTTCCAATTGCCTCCAGCACCGAGTCGGTGTTTTCTCCAGCATCGGCAGAGCTGGATCCGGATCCAACGTATCCAATGAAGTGCGATGCGTGCTTCTTGAGGTATCTGAGGAAAGGCTTGTCTGTCCCGACAAAAATTTACGCCTCAAAAGGACGTACAGAGGTTTTACACGAATTGTTATGGTGAAGCACATAAATCTGTTTCGGGACAACAACTTTCCCAATCATTACTTCTCTCTCATTAGAGGTTACTCTTGGCACAAAGAGCAAATAAAAAGGATAATGAGCGGTTATTACTGAAGTAATAACTTCCAAGACTCATCTAAATTTTTTGGGTTATCTCCTAATAAGTACTTTTCTTTAACGCCTTTAAGTTAGGCATAAGAAGCAAGAAAAAGAATCAAGTGTTCTCAAATGAAGAAGCATTAAGATTGATACCAGAAATATCTTCAACAAGGCAAGGTATTTCATCCAAATAAGTTCTAGAGGATCCTCTCTCAATACTCTTGGGTTCACTATTTTCATCAAACGGGGTTTCAGGAACAATCCAATCAAGATTCTTTTCTATGGCTTCATGCATTGCTATAAGTTTGAAAGGTATTGATATGTTAATTTCCTCCCCATTAGGTTCGGTTTTGGTCTTCTTTTATCATGTAGCAATAACATCTACACATGAGCCTAGCATATTAAAACGATCAAACACTTTTCTAGCTTCCTTAGCAACATCATAGATTTCTTTAAGCAAGGTTTCTAGAATAAAATATCTCTTTCCAGGGTCCTCAATTTCCTTAAGTTTAAGAAACATTACTTGCATCAAGGGGTTAAGGTTAACAAACCTAGCCTCCAACATGTGAACTAAAGAAGCTGCAACAATTTCATAATTTGGAGCAAGTTCTGCAAGGGATCTATCCTCAATATCCTCATATTTACTAACATGATTAAAGAATTCTTCAATATTATCTTTTCCAATTATAGAACCACTACCTATTGAAAGGTCTTTTAGGGTGAATTTAGGGATCAACATGGTGACCTAAGAAAGAGGTAAAAACTATAGAAAGACTTATTTTTTTGTGTTTTTAATAAAGGAAGCAACCTAGTAAAACTATTTTTTTGTGTTTTGATAAAAGAAACAAGCAAACAAAACAAAAGTAAACTAAGCAAAACAAAAATAACAAAGTAAAGAGATTGGTTATGAGGGACTCCCCTTGTGAAGATGTCCTTGACTCCCCGGCAACGGCGCCAGAAAATCACTTGCTGACTCGTGTAATAACGAGCTCTTTGGGGAACCCCAAGAGGAAGGTATGATGAGCACAACCGTAAGTTTCCCTCAGTTATGAAACCAAGGTTATCAATCCAGTAGGAGCAAGGAAACAACTCAAAGTAGTTGCTAGTTGGACTTTGGCAGGGCGCACTACCGATGTCAGCAGCAACGTGAAGACCTGCACAACACAACCACAGAACTATGTCCCCCACTCATGATAAGGTTGTCAATCTCACCGGTTTTGCTGAAAACAAAGGATTGAACGTATCGAGTGGAAGAAAGTAATAGCTTGCAGAAAGTAAACACAAAGCAGTAAACAGTTGATTATAGATTGATGGTAAAAGAAAGGACAGGGGTCCATAGTTCACTAGTGGTGGCTCTCCTTAAGATAGATGACATGTTGGGTGAACAAATTACAGCAGGGCAATTGACAAACATCGAGAAAGCAATATGGATATACTACTCATCGTGACTCCTTTGAGATTCGATTGGGCATTACAACATTATACTGTCAACACCCGGATTTTTAATCCCAGATTCCTGTTATGCCATACTTCGCAATCCCAGCATTACCATTTTTGCGAGACATAACAGATTGGATATCATAGTACATCATCCATTACAAACCATACATAGGGTCTTACACAAATAGAGGATCTCATGATCCAATCTTCAAGTAGCAGAATAAAAGATAAGCGTAGCGGTGGGGTCCATCTTCAGGGGCACATGCAATGCTGACGAAGGCAAATAGTCCCAGTTATCATAGCTGTCCTGCTGGCCATCATCTTGGTAGTCTCCTTCATAGTCTGGCCATGAGAATAGCCAGGGACAAAATCCATGAGTACTCTTTAAGTACTCGCAAACTACTAGTAACAAGTAGTATAATTCTAAAGTAAAGTACTAACTCTAAGTTTAACTATCAAGTTAAGTTTGAAACCTAAGCTGAGTTCAAAAGCAAAGAAAGATAAAATAAAGTTCTAGAATCACTTAAGTTGGGAAGTTAGTGTCATTGTCACAACCCTGTTGTGGTCAAGTCAAGTTCATCATTCATTTCATAAGTCATTTTGAAAACATCTGACAACGAAACAGTATGGCCACTCCAACTGTCCATAACCGCGAATGCGGCTATTCGAATAGTTTGACACTCTTTAGAGGTGGTACACTTTCACCACAAGATTCGATACATCTGTTAGGGATAACCCCGAATCATCATACTTAGTATGCAGATAATCAAACATAACCTTTCCTTTACACACCCTAGTATAAGCACCTCTCCTATGAGCATGGCCTCCCAACCATGACCATCTGTCATCTTGGGCACTGCATAGGTGGACAACATTGAGAGTTAGCCTCAGCTCAAACCTCTGCCGTGAGGGAACTAATACTAATGCATATAAACTTCCAGCTAAGCCTTACCCAATTCAGGTATTGTGGTTGTACGGTAAATTTGGAATGGTATCGCATCCGAATCCAACCATCAGTTTTGTAAAAGGGTTAAGGCTCATGCCTCAACATTTTCATCATCATAAACCATTTGTGTTTCTCAACACATGTCAAAACATCTCAATAGAATGACTCATCATTCTAAGGTTTTCACAATTCATTTTCACCAAGTATTCCCATCTAAAAGTGACTCAAATTTTGATCTAGCTCTAATCTACTAAGTTAAGAGTGTTCATTAAAGTGGAAAGATGGGATCAATCTCATGCCATAGAATGACATATAAAGTTATCTAGATAGGTCAAGTATTATACTTTTTATGCTACCTTCAAAACAAGTAAAGGACTTTGGTAAAGTAAAGAAGTAAAGCTTGGAATTAAATATTGGACTAGGAATGAATCCAAATGATATCACCAAAGCATGCCTAATGCCTTGGCTTAGGTTATCTAGCTTGCAAGGGTTAGCTTGCATTGTTAATGATGGCTTGCATTGTGTATTGCAGTGGTTGAAGTTTTCTTCTTCCTCTTGATAGAACTCCTCCTCCTCGAAAGCTTGGTCGGTACTATCGTCTATAAATACATACAGAGTACACAATCACCAAACAATACTTAACTAGTCTAATTAGCACTATAAGGCACACATTTGATGATCTATTATCATCACAAGAATCACAAGATTTTATTAACTAGTTTCATTCTTTTCATTTAAGAAAAGTAATTTCTACTCATTGAAAAATAACTAAGATTTAATATTCACCACTTAAAATATGGGATCATGTGGACACATGTCATCACCACATATTCTAACATGTGGGAATGTGGTTTAAGGGTTGGATCACATTTACTTAAGTTTAAGTTTATTATTTAATGATTTAAAGTGACTAGAAATGGCTCTACATCATTATTTTGGTACTAGTCCAAAGTCAATGCATGTAAACATTAATATTATTACATGTTCAGATAGGTATAGTTAAATGTGATTTTTGAGAGTTGGAATCAACTCAAAAGCTATCATGGTTGGTTTTATAAAAATGGTTGAAGGTGCAAAAGCTTCTGTCTTGTTATTTTTACTAGGAGAGATCTCTAACTCTTATTGAATTAAATCCAACGGGCTTGGGTAGATCTTTTCAGTAGATTTCTAACAAAATTTGAATCACTCAAATTCACTTTGTAAATCTCTCTGAATTGATTTTTAAACAAAGGGATAGAACTAGGTTCAAACCTAAATAGAAAAATCTGAGTTTGAATTAAATGGGTTGCGCTGGAAGGAAAACGGGCCGGCCCAGTGGCATTCCGCGGCACAGAGAACAGCTGACAGGGGGTCCACCGGTCAGTGGCTCTTTAGATGCGAAGCGGTACGGGACGACGTGGGCCGTTGGATTAAAAGGGAGATCTACGGCTGAGGGGTGTCGTCTCCGGCAAACAGTTCGCTTGCGGGAACTAACCCTAGCGGCTCGGTGGGGGTGCTCTGGGGGCATACCAGGGCTCCAGCGATGACGGCGAGGTAGGCAAACGAACTGGTGGACGACGGCGGACTCAGGGGTGGTCGCGGCAGCTCCTATGGTGGACGAAATCGAGAACGCCTTCTCCTCCTCTACAGCGGCCTCCTCCGGCAAAATTTCGGCGACTACGAGCTCGAGCGGCTCCGGGGAGAAGTGGGGAATGATCAGTGGCGAGAGGGGAGGTGAGTGGTGTGCATAATAAGGCCGGGGGTGGCTTCCTTATATAGGTCGACGACGGGATAGCGCGGCGTGGCCAGGCGATGGTGGCGACATGGCTACGGGCTGCTAGCGGCATGGCTGCGAGCAGCGATTGATGCGTGGTCTCCTGGTGGTGCTCTACGGCGTAATGGCGCTGCTAGGGGCGGTGGCAAACGGTCGGGTGGTGCTCTTGCTCTGAGCGGCAGAGGCGGCGTTCGACGCGGCGTGCGGTGGCTGCATGTCAAACAGCGGCAAACGGGCATGTCCGGGCGGTTCCTGGGGTCGTGGCGAAGCGGTGAGCGCGGGCTGCGGTCGAGGCGCGGCGTGTGCACGCTTGTCGGGCGCGGCGCTCTGGCGCGTGCTCGGCATGGTGCAGATGCTCTAGGCGCGGTGCTCTGCGAGTGGTCCACGGCTCGGCTCTGCTTGGGGAGGGGACAGAGGGCGGTGGTGCGGTCTAGTCTAGCTCCTAGACATGGCGAGAGAGAGAGAGGGGCGGTCGGCTGCGAGCTATCCATGCTCGACCGACGAGCATGGTGCTCAGGTGGCGCGACACTTCTTCTAGGGACTAGGGGATGGGGTTATTGTGGCTTGGTTAGATCAAATGGAGACAAAGGGAGTAATTTGAGGTCAAATGGGTGGCAAAATCCTGTAGAAACAGTGAGCTAAAACTAGAGTGTGAATCCTGCCTGCCAAGTGTTTGTGAAAATGGCCGAAAGAACTCAAGTTTGGAATTTTTGGAAGATTTTTGGTGGGTTTGCTAGACACATGCTTAGGCCTCTGTGGTTGCTTGGGTTTTGAAAATGGAGCTCATTTGAGTGGTTTTTTTGAATAAGTGGGATCTTCCCATATGAACTAGATTCAATTTTCAATTGCCATTTAAAATTAGTGTTTGAAAGTTTTTGGCAGATCACAAAGTGGGCCTTGGTACAATACTATATGTACTAGCAAGGGGTGCAAAGATCCACATTTATTTCTGTTAAGAAATGAGTCCTAGGAATAGCCAAAGTAGGCATGTTGACTAAAATGGCACAAATAACCATTTCTTTCTTTTATTCATTTTGATTTGTTTTTCTTTGGGATTTGTTTGGGGATGATCTAGATGATGTTTATTTCACCTAAGAATCATTTTACAAGCAATGGATCACTTAATCATGGCAATTCAAAACAACTCCTATTTAAATGCACACACATATGAATGCTTTAATAAATTCAATTGGAAAAGTTTTTGTTAACCCTAATTTTTTATGATATGGATCTTAATAAACTTGGATTGAAGTTTTGGGATGTTACAAACCTTCCCCCCTTAAAAAAAATCTCGTCCTGAGATTTACAAAAGACAACTAGGAACTAAAGAGATCTGGGAACTCCGTCCTAATGTAATCTTTTAGCTCCCAAGTGGCTTCCTCCTCGGTATGGTTGCTCCATTGAATCTTGAGGAACTTGATACTCCTGGTCCTAGTGATTCTGTAAGCTTCTTCGAAGATACGGATGGGCACTTCCTGATACGTCAGGTCATTGTTGATCTCCACAGCTCTGTGATCGATGTTCTTAAAAACTTCGGTCTTCTTCGGCACTTCCAGACATTTGCGAAGTAACGAGATATGGAACACATTGTGCATGGCTGACATTTCTTCTGGCAGTTCCAGTTGATACGATACTTCTCCTTGGTGATTCAGAATCTTGAATGGTCCGATATATCTGGGGGCTAACTTTCCTTTTAGACTAAAGCGTTGCGTTCCCTTCAATGGCGAAACCTTGAGATATACAAAATCTTCGACATTGAAAGTCAGGTCTCTCCTTCTTTTGTCAGCATAACTCTTTTGTCTGGATTGGGCGGTCTTGAGGTGCTCATGGACTTTGTGAACCTTCTCTTCAGCTTCTCGGAGAATGTCGGGTCCAAAAATCTGACTCTCTCCTACTTGCGACCAATTCAAAGGGGTGCGACACTTCCTTCCGTATAGGAACTCAAATGGTGCCATTTGCAAACTAGCTTGATAACTGTTGTTATATGAGAATTCTGTGAAAGGCAGGCAGTCTTCCCATTTTGATCCGTACTCCAACACACAAGCTCTTAACATGTCTTCTAGGATTTGGTTGACTCTTTCAGTCTGTCCATCAGTTTGCGGGTGATAAGCGGTGCTAATGTTCAACTTGGTTCCTAATCCCTCCTGGACTTTCTGCCAAAAGCTCGAGGTAAATTGGGTTCCTCGATCTGATACTATGGTCTTGGGGGTTCCATGCAGACTAACAATCCTAGAAATATACAGTTCGGCTAGCTTCGAACTCTGGTAGGTAGTCTTGACAGGTATGAAGTGAGCTACCTTGGATAGTCTATCAACTATGACCCAGATTGATTCATTTCCCCTACTAGAAGTAGGCAAACTGGTGATAAAGTCCATTCCGATGGAATCCCATTTCCATTCTGGAATCTGTAATGGTTGCAACAGCCCTGCGGGTCTCTGATGCTCTGCTTTGACTCTTTGACAGATGTCACACTTAGCGATGTAGCTTCCGATTTCTCTCTTCATCTTGTGCCACCAAAATTGCTCTTTCAAATATTGATACATCTTCGTTCCTTCGGGGTGGATAGAATATAGAGTATCATGAGCTTCCTGCATGATAACTTGCTTTAGCTCTAAATCTTCTAGCACACAGATACGGCCTTTGTACCACAGAACTCCTTCTTCGTCTTCAGTAAATCCAGGTACCTTTCCTGTACGAATACGACGTCTGATTCCGTCGATACTTTCATTTCCTTTCTAGGCTTCCTTGATTTGGCTGATCAATGTGGGTTGAAGTTCAATGCTAGCTAAGAATCCTTTGCTAACAAGTTCAGTCCTAAACTGCTCCAACTACTCATACAAACTTGGCTGCTTCTCTTTAATCATGGTGTTTAGCCTACACGGCAATCTGCTAAGAGCATCCGCTACCACGTTGGCTTTGCCGGGGTGATAGTGAATGTCAAGGTCATAATCCTTGATTAACTCTATCCATCTCCTTTGCCTCATATTCAGCTCCTTCTGAGTGAAAATATACTTCAAGCTCTTGTGATCTAAGTAAATCTCACAACGATTACCCATCAGATAATGACGCCATGTCTTCAATGCCAAAACTACGGCTGCTAGATCAAGATCATGGGTCGGATAGTTCTGCTCATGCTGCTTCAGTTGTCGAGACAGATAAATAATGACTTTCCCTTCTTGCATTAATACACATCTGAGACCAATCTTGGATCCATCACAATACACATCAAACGGCTTCTTGATGTCTGGCATGATCAATATTGGGGATGATATCAATCTCTTCTTCATCTCTTGAAAACTGGCTTCACATTTGTCAGTCCATTCAAAAAATTTGTCCTTCTTTAGCAATTGGGTCATGGGTCTGGTGATGCTCGAGAATCCTTCTACGAACTTGCGGTAATATCCTGCTAATCCGAGAAATGCACGGATTGTGTTCGAGTGGTTGGGGATTCCCATTCTTCGACATCTTTGATCTTGGCGGGATCAACAGAGACTCCTCCGGCAGACACAATATGTCCTAGGAATCCTACTTCTTTCATCCAAAACTCACACTTACTGAACTAGGCGTATAACCGATGCTCTCTCAGGGTTTCTAGGATGATCCTCAGATGTTGCTCATGCTCATCTTCTGACTTGGAGTAGATAAGGATGTTGTCGATAAACACAACTACAAACTTATCTAGGAAATTCATAAAGATCTTATTCATGAGATTCATGAAATAAGCAGGGGCATTGGTTAATCCAAAAGACATAACCGTATACTCGTATAAACCATAGCGAGTAGTAAAGGCGGTCTTTGGAATATCCGTTGCACGAATCTGAAGTTGGTGATAACCTGTCCTAAGATCAATCTTTGAGAATACCTGGGCACCGATCAACTGGTCAAATAGATCTTCTATCTTTGGCAAAGGGTATTTGTTTTTGATGGTGACGTCATTTAGCTTCCTGTATTCTGTGCACAGGCGGTTGCCTCCATCTTTATTGTCGACGAATAACACTGGTGATCTCCATGGCGATGCTCTTGGTTGAATCAAGCCTGTTGCTAACATAGCATCCAACTGCTTCTTCAGTTCCACTAACTCTGAGGGGTTCATGCTATAGGGTTCCTGGGTTATGGGTCCGGTTCCGCGGATTAGTTCGATAATGAACTCAATATCCCTATCCTGGGGCATACCTGGCAATTCATCTGGGAATACGTCGGGGTATTCAAAGACTACTCTGACCTGGTCAATGGTGGGCAGGGCTAGACTCTTGTTGCACTTGAATTGACGAGGTAAGGTTTCAGATATATGCTCTACCGTGACTCTAGAGCTACTGGTCATGGTGATGGATTTCTTTGCACAGTCTATCAATCCTTTATGCCTTGACATCCAGTCCATACCTAGTACTACTTCCAATCCTTTGGTTCCGAGTACAATTAGGTTGGCATAAAAATCTATCCCATGTATTCTGATAGGCACAGCTTTGCAAATTTTTCTAGCTTTTGTAGTTGAACCGGGGATTTGAACTATCATGACATGCTTCAAGTTGGTTGTGTGAATCTTACTATTGCATGCAAATTCTTTAGTGCCAAATGAATGCAATGCTCCCGAATCAAACAATACCCTTGCTAAAACTAAGTTGACAGAGAACATACCCAGCACTACATCTGGCGCTTCCTGGGCTTCTTCGGCGTTCATGTGGAAGAGACGACCGTTGCAGTTGTGAGGGTTCCCTGGGGCAAATCTTCTCCCTGGTTGAACACGAAGCTGCTGTTGAGCTGGGGCATTCACATTGGTAGTGGCGGCAGTCTTCTTGGGACACTCATTTGAGTAGTGACCCTTCACTCCACACTCGAAACAGGTGATCTGGGACTTGTCCTTTGCTACGACGGGCACAACATTGCTGCCAGTTCTGGGTGCAGTGTTGTTGTTGTTGTTGTTCTTGGGAGGTGCACGGTTGAAATTGTTGGCGTTGCCTGGGTGGTGATTGTTTCCTGTGGACTTCACATTGCCTCAGCTATGGTTGGGGTAGCTGGGGCGAGACATTGGGGGTCGATTGTTCCGTGGTGCATATCCCGGTGAGGGGTTGGGACGGTACTTCTGGTGACTGCTCCATCCATATTGCTGCATCATACAACGTTTGCGATTGTCGTTTGCCTGATTAATCTTCCCTTCCATCTAAATGGCAGAGTCGACTAGCTCTTCGAGATCCTCGAAGCGGATGTTGACGAGGACAGTCTGCATCTCATCATGTAGTCCGTTCAAGAATATTTTTTTCTTCTTGACTTCTATGTTGATCTCATCAGGGGCGTACCTTGCAAGCGATAGGAATCTATCACGGTATTCCACCACAGTCATTCTGCCTTGCTTCGCGGAACTCATCCCTTAGTCTGGTGACTAGACCTTGCGGCACGTGGGTGCGGCTGAACTTGGTTTTGAAGGCTTCCCATGTCATCACTTGACCATGGTTCATAATACGGATACTAGTCCACCAAGCCCTTGCATCTCCTGCCAGATAGTGGGTGGCGAAGAGAACCTTCTCGTTGTCATCAACTCCTGCTACTGCTAAGTTGTTTTCCATGGTCTGTAACCAGTCTTCAGCATCTAGTGGGTTTTCAGCCTAGTTAAAGATTGGGGGATTGGTATTCTGAAAGTTTTTGAGTTTGGATCCATGGTGATCCTGATTTCCATGCCCTTGGTTGTTTTGGGCCATCTGAGCTATCTGCTGCAATGTGGCTAAGTTGGCATGGCGCTCTGCCTTGCTTGCTTCCCGGTCTACAACTAACATCTGCATAATCTGCAGAATTGGGTCTTGCGATGAGCTGCTCCCTCCTTGGTTTCCACGAGTCATCTGAAGATTGAGGTAGATAAAGGGGTAAGAGGGAAAGTTATAAGGTTCATGGTTTTGGTTTCAAGCTAAAACTTTGAGTTTGGCTCAGGTTTTTGCAACTAACTCCATTTCATTCATTCAAGCAGCACACAATACAAACACACACCACAGAAATAAAGGAAAACATATGGTTTTACGAACCATTCTGCAAGCTATGATACAGTGAGACCGATACATCTCATTCTACGACAATGCTCTAGTGCATCTACTCATCGTCGATGAAGTCAGAGTCCTCATCATCAGTGTAGAAGTCCACGGCATCCTCCTCCAGAAAGTCGTCATCATTGCTGAGGTAAGAATCCATATCTCCCTGGATGTCTTCACCTTCCTCTTCTTCCTCCTTTGCTGCAAGCTAAGCTTCCTGCTCCTTAACGGTCTTCTCGAGGTCGGACACCTTCATGCGAAGACAGGCGATGGTGCGATCCTTCTTCTCGCGGTGGAGGCGAAGAGACTGACGATCCTTGACAGGCAGTGAGAAAGTCTGGGCCTTCTGGGCTACGATGGCACGGTTGTCGTTGGCAAACTCCGTAGCATTGTCCAACTCCTTCTAACGATCGTACAACAGGAAGTCGAGGTTCTCCACTTGGCGGTTCAGTTCTGGATGACTTGGCATCTCCATCGGCATTCCCATGAAGTCACGTCTTGCATAGTGAGCAAAACGGGTTCCTTGGATTAGGTTGACGCTGAGGGCACACAGACGTGCGAGAGCTTCATGCATTGCCTTGGCTAATCCATCTAGCCAGTTGTTCTCCCTCACGGAGAACTGGATTCTCCTGGACGTTGGTGCTTCGATGCTTCCTCGAAGATCAGCGGTGACTAACCACTACAAATCTCCCCCTAGGGGTCCTGGAAGTTGAGCTCCAAGAAACTCCAGATGTGGGCGTCCTAGTAACTCCGACAGTGAATCCAGATCCCTTTCTAAGATAACTTGACCTGCGTTTCCCAACTGATAGAACTTGCTGAACTGAGTCTCCATCTACAAGAATTAAGGATGAGGAAATTAGTGAAGTAATCAAGTGTGTCAAATTTTAAGTAGTAATGTAAGAATTTGAGGAACATGAATTTTTGAGAAAGAATGAATTCCCAAGGATAAGAGAGGAAATAGTTTTTCATAAATACCGACTTTGGTTTTGAAACTAAGTTTTTGTTCGGACGTCCATTCTAACTAGGGTCTCCTATGGTCAGGATGGCTCTAATACCAACTTGTCAACACCCAGATTTTTAATCCCAGATACCTGTTATGCCATACCTCGCAATCCTAGGATTACCATTTTTGTGAGACATAACAGATTGGATATCACAGTACATCATCCATTACAATCCATACATAAGGTCTTACACCAATAGAGGATCTCATGATCCAGTCTTAATACAACAAGCAGCGGAATAAAAGATAAGCATAGCGGTGGGGTCCATCTTCAGGGCACAGGCAATGCTGACGAAGGCAGATAGTCCTAGTTATCATAGCCGTCCTGCTGGCCATCATCTTGGTATTCTCCTTGATAGTCTGGGCATGAGAATAACCAGGGACAAAAGCCATGAGTACTCTTTAAGTACTTGCAAACTACCACTAACAAGTAGTATAATCCTAAAGTAAAGTGCTAACTCTAAGTTTAACTATCAAGTTAAGTTTGAAATCTAAGCTGAGTTCAGAAGCAAAGAAAGATAAAATAAAGTTCTAGAATCACTTAAGTTGGGAAGTTAGTGTCATTGTCACAAACCTGTTGTGGTCAAGTCAAGTTCATCATTCATTTCATAAGTCATTTTGAAAACATCTGACAACGAAACAGTATGGCCACTCCAACTGTCATAACCGCGGACACGGCTATTCGAATAGTTTGACACTCTGTAGAGGTGGTACCCTTTCACCACAAGATTCGATACATCTATCAGGGATAACCCCGAATCATCATACTTAGTATGCAGATAATCAAACATAACCTTTCCTTTACACACCCTAGTATAAGCACCTCTCCTATGAGCATGGCCTCCCAACCATGACCATCTATCATCTTGGGCACTGCATAGGTGGACAACATTGAGAGGTAGCCTCAGCTCAAACCTCTCCCGCGAGGGAACTAATACTAATGCATATAAACTTCTGGCTAAGCCTTACCCAATTCAGGTATTGTGGTTGTACGGTAAATTTGGAATGGTATCGCATCCGAATCCAACCATCAGTTTTGTAAAAGGGTTAAGGCTCATGCCTCAACATTTTCATCATCATAAACCATTTGTATTTCTCAACACATGTCAAAACATCTCAATAGAATGACTCATCATTCTAAGGTTTTCACAATTCATTTTCACCAAGTATTCCCATCTAAAAGTGACTCAAGTTTTGATCTAGCTCTAATCTACTAAGTTAAGAGTGTTCATTAAGGTGGAAAGATGGGATCAATCTCATGCCATAGAATGACATCTAAAGTTATCTAGATAGGTCAAGTATTATACTTTTTATGCTACCTTAAAAACAAGTAAAGGACTTTGGTAAAGTAAAGAAGTAAAGCTTGGAATTAAATCTTGGACTAGGTATGAATCCAAATGATATCACCAAAGCATGCCTAATGCCTTGGCTTAGGTTATCTAGCTTGCAAGGGTTAGCTTGCATTGTTAATGATGGCTTGCCTTGTGTATTGCAGTGGTTGAAGTTTTCTTCTTCCTCTTGATAGAACTCCTCCTCCTCGAAAGCTTGGTCGGTACTATCGTCTATAAATACATACGGAGTACACAATCACCAAACAATACTTAAATAGTCTAATTAGCACTATAAGGCACACATTTGATGATCTATTATCATCACAAGCATCACAAAATTTTATTAACTAGTTTCATTCATTTCATTTAAGAAAAGTAATTTCTACTCATTGAAAAATAACTAAGATTTAATATTCACCACTTAAATATGGGATCATGTGGACACATGTCATCACCACATATTCTAACATGTGGGAATGTGGTTTAAGGGTTGGATCATATTTACTTAAGTTTAAGTTTATTATTTAATTATTTAAAGTGACTAGAAATGCCTATATAGCATTATTTTGGTACTAGTCCAAAGTCACTGCATGTAAACATTAATATTATTACATATTCACATAGGTATAGTGAAATGTGATTTTTGAGAGTTGGAATCAACTCAAAATCTATCATGGTTGGTTTTATAAAAATGTTTGAAGGTGCAAAAGCTTGTGTCTTGTTATTTTTACTAGGAGAGATCTGTAACACTAATTGAATTAAATCCAACGTGCTTGGGTAGATCTTTTCAGTAGCTTTCTAACAAAATTTGAATCAGTCAAATTGGATTTTTAAATATCTCTGAATTGATTTTTAAACTAAGGGACATAACTATGTTCAAACCTAAATAGAAAAATCTAAGTTTGAATTAAATGGGTCACGCGGGAAGGAAAACAGGCCGGACCAGTGGCGTTCCGCAGCACAGAGAACAGCTGACAGGGGGGTCCACCGGTAAGTGGCTCTTTACACGCGAAGCGGTACAGGACGATGTGGGCCATTGGATTAAAAGGGAGATCTACGGCTGAGGGGTGTCGTCTCGGGCAAACAGTTCGCCGTTGGGAACTAACCCTAGCGGCTGGTGGGGGTTCTCAAGGGGCACTCCAGGGCTCCAGCGACGACGGGGAGGCGGGCAAACGAACTGGTGGACGACGGTAGACTTAGGGGTGGTCGCGGCAGCTCCTAGGGTGGACGAAATCGATGGCGCCTTCTCCTCCTCTGCAGCGGGCTCCTCCGGCCAAATCCTGGCGACTACGAGCTCGAGCGGCTCCAGGGAGTAGTGGGGAATGATCAGTGGCGAGAGGGGCGGTGGTGCGGTCTGGTCTAGCTCCTAGACATGGCGAGAGAGAGGGCCGGTCGACTGCGAGATATCCATGCTCGACCGGCGAGCATGGTGCTCAGGTGGCGCGACACTGCTGCTAGGGACTAGGGGATGGGGTGATTATGGCTTGGTTAGATCAAATGGAGACAGTGAGAGTAATTTGAGGTCAAATGGGTGGCAAAACCCTGTAGAAACAGTGAGCTAAAACTAGAGTGTGAATCCTGCCTGCCAAGTGTTTGTGAAAATGGCCGAAAGAACTCAAGTTTGGAATTTTTGGATGACTTTTGGTGGGTTTGCTAGACACATGCTTAGGCCTCTGTGGTTTCTTGGGTTTTGAAAATGGAGCTCATTTGAGTGGTTTTTTGAATAAGTGGGATCTTCCCATATGAACTAGATTCAATTTTCAATTGCCATTTAAAATTAGTGTTTGAAAGTTTTTGATAGACCACAAAGTGGGCCTTGGTACACTAATATATGTGCTAGCAAGGGGTGCAAATATCCACATTTATTTCTATTAAGAAATGAGTCCTAGGAATAGCCAAAGTAGGCATGTTGACTAAAATGGCACAAATGACCATTTCTTTCTTTTATTCATTTTGTTTTGTTTTTCTTTGGGATTTGTTTGGGGATGATCTAGATGATGTTTATTTCACCTAAGAATCATTTTACAAGCAATGGGTCTCTTAATCATGGCAACTCAAAACAACTCCTATTTAAATGCACGCACATATGAATGCTTTAATAAATTCAATTGGAAAAGTTTTTGTTAACCCTACTTTTTGATGATTTGGATATAAATAAACTTAGATTGATGTTTTGGGATGTTACATATACATAGACCGCCATCCAAATACATCTATGATTAATAATCCACCTTCAGGTTATCATCCGAGCTCCCTCCAGTATTAAGTTGCAAGCAACGGATAATTGCATTACGAATTGCGTGTAAAGTAAATAATACGATTGTTCATGAACAAAGGATTGTTGTTTTCTCCCTAGTAGCAACAGCACATCTAGTACCTTAGAGATTTCTGTCACTTCCCCAGATTACTAGAGGCATGAACCCACTATCGAGCATAAATACTAACTCTTGGAGTTGCTAGCATCTACTTGGCCAAGATAGCTACTAACAACAGAAAGCATGCAAGATCAGAAATAACAAAGACATGATAGAATCAATAATCAATCTGAAATAGCATCTCAATATCCATCGGATCCCTGCAAACACAACATGTAGGAATTACAAATAGATGATCTTGATCATGAATGGAGCTCACAAGATCTAAACATGATTGCACAAAGGAGAAGAACCAACCATCCAGCTACTACATGGACCCGTAGTCCAGCGATCAACTACTCACGCATCACACCGGCGGCTTGCATGATGATGAAGGCCTCCAGGGTGAATTCCCCTCTCCGTCAGGGTGCCGGGAAGAGCTTCAGATCCCTCCCGATCTAGGGATGGAGATGATGGCGGCTACAGACTCTTTCATGGAATTTTGATCGGGGGTACTTAGGGTTTCTGTATCGGAGGCAATATATAGGCAAAAGGAGAGGCCGAGGGGGTGCCTGGGGCGACCAGAACACCCCCTGGCACGGGCCAGACCTGGCCGCGTGGCCAGGTTGTGTGGCCAGGCCCCAGCCCCTCTCCGTCTCGTATTCTTGCTCCTGGTGTCCCTCGGTGAAAAACTGACTTTGGCTTTTGTCCCGTCCAATTTCGAGAATATTCATTTTCTGACTTTCCTAGAACCAAAAACAACAGAAAACAGGCAGCTGGCACTGTGGCTCTTGTTAATAGGTTAGTCCAAGAAATCATATGAAAAGTACTCCAAAGTGTGGACAAAATATAATAAAGCAGATAAAACCAAGCATGGAACATCAAAAATTATGGATACGTTAGCAACGTATCATATATAAACAACTAGGTCCCTAGTATCCTCTAGTACTAGTTTGTTGGGAAGATGATGATCGAGATTTCTCGATCTTGGACTTGACATAAAACAGTCAACTGACAACAAGGTCACTTAATGAAGTGATGGACACACCCGGCCGTATAATTGCAACGTGATCCAGTCACAAAGTTCAATGTTGCAATATCTAGCAAAGCTTAGTAACTTAATCCTTCGATCGTGTGACCATGTTTAATCACTATCTCCCGCGCATGCTTTGATCACATCAACCATCATGGCCATAACTAGGTGGCCATAAAGGTGTGTTTCAGGTATTCTAGAGGAATGGTTGAGGCATACATACTGTGGGCCCACTCGGTGAGACCACTTCAAAGAGCTTGCAAGCATGTGACTAGGTCACAGGGATGTGTTATCACGAGAATGAGTAAAAGCGTTTGTCAATAATAAGATTGAACTGTATGAGATACATGAGATCGGGTCTTGGACAAACTAGGTATCGTTGTGCAAAGGGAATAGGACTTGACGTTTAAAAGGTTCAAGCGAACAACAAGAATGTTGTGGAATGAGCAGGGCTCATCATGTATTTCTAGATACGACTAATGATAAATATTGTGGAATGATCCCCTTCATACCTGAACATTTCTGAACCGTAAGGGTGTCATGCTAAAGGTTAATTGATGCTGCGAGTTGATCTAATACCGATAGAGAAACATGAAGAGAGAATCAGAATGGTTCCAGAGAGAATACTGAAGTGTTCAGAGTTTGTTCAAAAGGAGTTTTGAACAAGGAGAAATTAAATAACATATTTAATATTTTATAGTGACTTAATATTAATATATATTTATTTAGAAATAAAAGGAAAAAGGAAAAAACCCACATGGGCCTTCCCTAGGAGGGAAGAGGGCCCAAGAGGGGGGCGACCAACCCTAGGTGGGCTAGGGCGCATGGGGGGGCTTCCCACCGCCGCCAGCCACCAAGGTGGGTTTCGCGCACGTGGAGCCCAGCCCACGGCCGACCGTCCGCCTCCTCCCACCCTCCCAAGGGTTTAGTCCCACCCCAGGACTTGGAGGGTGGGACCACCCCAATTTTTCCTATATATAGGGGAGGCATTTGTCCCAATTTCTCCAATCCAAGTCAATGCCATGATTGGCATATGTCATTCTCTCTCTACCTCCCTCTCTCCCTCTCAGCGTGTTCCCAAGTTAGGAACATGCTACACGAGGTAGAGGTTCCTCCACCCCGCGCACGCTGTCGTGCTGCTGGTCCAGATCTTCTTCTTCTGCTGCCTTGCTAGACCGAGCCTTGAGAGACGTTTATAAAGATCAAGTGGTGTTCATACTATGATTGTTGTCCCAATCTTTCATAGCGAGTAAATCGGATAGGAATCCTTCCAATAACACTGATGAACATCACCTGAAGAAGAGGAACAAATCCAGCAAGCAACATGATGAAGATCACCACACCTCAAACAAAAGCATGATAATCCTTGATGAACACAAGAACCTCCGCAACAATCTCAATATGATATATAAAACGGCATCGCCGTTCCCAGAGGTATGCTTCACCAAGCAACACACATGATAGTTTTACACTAATCAACCTCATATGGAGAAGAAAGTAGGCGCCAAGTGCAGGCTCAAGTCAAGCTAGATGAGAGGGAGGATGTGGTGTGGTAGGCATGCAAGAGTTGAGGACGGAGAACAAGCGTGATGCTTCTTTTGTTATCACGACACCCTTTCGAGCAGACACTCACGCGTTGGGGACAACGCTTTTTGAAGGGGGGATGATACGGGCATGACGGAGGAGGTGACACCCAACTTCAGGACTCCACCGACTAGGCGTGGATGATGTGAGCGTTCCATTGAAGATTGGCACACCAGGACATCCTACGATATGTAATGGTAAGTCTAAGGTCATGTCAAATATTGCTACTACATTATTGAGTCCAAGTCTAGATTAGGATCAAGTTGGTTTGTATGTGTTTGGTTTGGGACTATCCAACTGAACTAGAGTCGAGTCGCCACACCGGATAATCCGGCCCAAGTTGGACTGGATAATCCAACCCCCACGAATCCGTCCAACTCTCCATATAAGGAGCTGGTCGTCCTAGGGTTTAGGGAGTCCATTTGATTAGTCTAAAACTATCGTGTGTGTTGCTTGGTGAAGAATCCCTCCAGGGACGGCAATGCCATTTTATCTATCATATTGAGATTGCTACGATGGTTCTTGTGTTCATCAAGGATTATTGTGCTTTTGTTTGAGGCGTGGTGATCTTCATCATGTTGCTTGCTGGATTCATTCCTCTTCTTCAGGTGATGTTCATCGACATTATTGGAAGGATTCCTATCCAGGTTAATCACTATGAAAGATCAGGACAAAACTCAGAGGATCAACGCCATTTGACCCCTTATCATCTGCTTTCCATATATGGAAAGTTGGAGAGATCTGTAGGGGGCAGATTATCCGTCCAACTTGGGCCAGATTATCCGGTCTGGCGACTCGACCCTGGTTCGGTTGGATAGGACCAAACCGAACACACAAAAACTGACTCAATCCTAACCTGGACTCGGACTCAATAGCATAGCTGCAACATTTTACGCGACCTTAGACTTATCATTACATATCATACGATGTCCTGGTGTGCCAATCTTCAATGGAACACCTGCATCATCCACGCCTAGTCGGTGGAGTCTTGAAGTTGGGTGTCACCTCCTCTGTCAAGCCTGTATCATCCTCCCCCTTCAAAAATGGTTGTTCCCAGCGCGTGAGGGGTTGCTTGAAAGGGTGTCGTGATAACAACATAAGCATCACGCTTGTTCACCGTCCTCAAGTCTTCCATGCCTACCACACCACATCCTCCCTCTCGGCTAGCTTGACTTGATCCTCTACATGGCGCCTCCTTTCTTCGCCATGTGAGTTTGGACTTCAGTGCCACTACCTTCTTCTTCTCAACTCTTGATGGACCTCTGTGTTGCAGAACATGAACCTTCTTTGTACGACCGTACAAAAGAAGAGTAATGCCCATGTCACACAACTGACGAACACGTCCATCTTTACCTCTGTGCATACACACTGCTGCTCCAGCAAAACGGCTCATAGATGTTTTCACACAATAGCGGTCATCGACCCACGGGACCATACACACACTAAGACATGATCAACACCACTATCATTGGTTTGAACACCTATGTAAACACAAGCTGCAGGTATAACACATGCTGCAATTTTTTTCATTTCATCAATAAGAGGCTTGACTTCAACTGGCTTGTCACTAACAAGAACAACTGGCTTGTCATCTATAGACATAGCTGAAGCAATGTCACTATTGATTTTCCTCGCATCATGCTCCTCATGCTGCAGTTTAGATAACATAGATTGTGGTTTAGCCCTATGAAACTTCACCTTACGCTCAACCAACACCACATTAGACTTGATTTGATCATCCTTGATAGGCTTCAAAAATATGGTGCTTTCCATCATGCACAAAATAATATGTATTTGCTCTCCTAGCATGTATTGAATTATGATCATACTGCCATGGATGTCCAAGTAATAACCCACACACCTCCAATGTTAACACATCGCACTCCACCTCATCAACATACTCACCAACTATAAATGGCACACACACCTTATGAGTAACCTTGAGCATACCGCAACTATTCAACCACTATAGATTCTTAGGTTCAGCAATATGCCATGTTGACAATCCCAATGATGTCACAATCGCCTTGCTAATGACATTAGTACAGCTACCACCATCAATCCTCAACTTGCATGCCAGCCTTTGATCATACACCGCGCTTGAAATAAATTTCAATGCTGGCATCTATCAACTGACATACAAGCATCATATTGTACTCTCTTGAGTTGCATATTCATCCCACTCAAAGGTACAACATCCTCAGGGATAACCACCTTGTCCATCTCCACGGACTTCCACAAAAATCTAGAATGCAGAAATAGTCTGAATTCTTGTGAACTAGATGTCTCAACTGAGATGGTCTTTGCGAACCTATCTTCATGCCACCAACTAGCTACTCTCACGTCCACATGCCGGTATGCAAGAATAAATTCAGTATGGCCACCAAACTTGTTTTCAAGTGTATGACATATTGCGAAACCACGTTCCATGTAATATGTCCAAGACCAAAATTCTGTGTATGTTGCAAAACTATTCAACCTCCACTCTATTTTTATTGGATATGCCAAGCCTTCCACGATAGATATGTAATCATGATATACATCATCAGACTTCTACATCACGTGAACATGCCTTGATGTACCCAAATCATCCATTAAAATCACCTCTGATAGAAGGTGTGTTGCAAAACACTAAAAACAGGCAGGATAATCCGGTGTAGGAGGGTCCGATAATCCGACCCTTGAAGCAGAATTGTACAATACAAAAAATTGGCGCGACGCTCTATACCCCTGCTAGATTATCCGCCCTGGGTCCAGATTATTCTCCCTTTGAGGGGGATGGATTATCCTCCCCCCGTATTATCCGCCCCAAAATGGAATGGGATGGATCTGTAGATCCGATCTACAAAACTAGAGCTCTCCCTGATCTGATCTGCCACGCGATTTGCCCTCCACAGGACGATCTCCACCAAACACACTCAGCAGATCAATCAACACCATCGCGAGCAACACTAGGCTTTGATACCAAGATGATAAAGATCAAGCGGCATTGATCCTATGATTGTTGTCCCAATCTTTCACAATGAGTAACCCAGATACGAATCCTTCCAATAACAACGATGAACGTCACCTAAAGAAGAGGAACGAAACTAGCAAGCAACATGATGAAGATCACCACACCTCAAACCAAAGCACGATAATCCTTAATGAACACAAGAACTTCCACATCAATTTCAATATGATAGATAAAATAGAATCACCATCCCCGATGGTAAGCTTCACCAAGAAACACAACACAATAAAATTTAGACTAAAATTATGAACTCCCTAAATCCTAGGCCAGCCAGCTCCTTATATGGAGACTTGGACATATCCGTAGGGGGCCGAATCATCTGATCGAACTTGGGTCAGATTATCCGGTCTGACGACTCAACCCTGGTTCAGTTGGATAGGCCCAAACCGAAGACACACAAACTAACTCGATCCTAACCTATACTCGGACTCAATAGCATAGCAACAAAATTTGACACGACCTTAGACTTATCATTACATATCGTAGGATGTTCTGGTGTGCCAATCTTCAATGGAATGCCCACATCATCAACACCTAGTCGGTGGAGTCCTGAAGTTGGGTGTTACCTCCTCCGTCATGTCTGTATCAGCCGTCCTTTACACCAGAGGCTTGTAAAGCTTGACGAGGCATCACAAATAGTGGTGATGGACGCTTGAAGCCGTCTAGACCCTGAGGTTTATGACGCTTGGCTTCATCAGCAATGTTTTGCGTAAACGTAATCCCGCTTTCTCGGTCTTCGAAGGTATGATCACCGTATTGATATGTTGCTAACGTATCCATAATTTTTGATGTTCCATCCTTGGTTTTTATCTACTTTCTAATGTTTTGTTCCAACTTTGGAGTATTTTCATACACTTTCTTGGACTAACCTATGAACAAGATGCCACCGTGCTAGCTGCCTGTTTTCTGCTATTTTTTGGTTCCAGGAAGTCAGAAAATGAATATTCTCGGAATTGGACGGGACAAAAGCAAAAGTCAATTTTTCACCGAGGGGGACACAAAGCCAGAATACGAGACGGAGAGGGGTCAGGGGGCCGCCACACCACCTGGCCACGCGGTCAAGCCTGGCCCGCACCAGGGGGTGGTCTGGCCGCCCCATGCACCCCCTCGGCCTCCCCAGGCACCCCCTCGGCCTCGCCTTCCAACTATAAGATGCCTCTGATACAGAAACCCTAAGGACCCGATCAAAATTCCACGAAAGAGTCTGTAGCCGCCATCATCTCCATCCCTAGATCGGGAGGGATCTGAAGCTCTTCCCGGCACCCTGCCGGAGAGGGGAATTCATCCTGGAGGCCTTCTTCATCATCATGCAAGCCTCCGGTGTGATGCGTGAGTAGTTCATCCTTGGACTACGGGTCCATGTAGTAGCTAGATGGCTGGTTCTTCTCCTTTGTGATATCATGTTTAGATCTTGCGAGCTCCATTCATGATCAAGATCATCTATTTGTAATCCTACATGTTGTGTTTGCGGGGATCCGAAAGATATTGAGATGCTATTTCAGATTGATTATTGATTCTATTATGTCTTTGTTATTTGTGATCTTGCACGCTTTCTATTGTTAGTAGCTATCTTGGCCAAATAGATGCTAGCAACTCCAAGAGTTAGTATTTATGCTCCGTAGTGGGTTCGTGCCTCTAGTAATCTGGGGAAGTGACAGAAATATCTAAGGTACTAGATATGCTGTTGCTACTAGGGAGAAAACAACAATCCTTTGTTCATAGAACAATCATATTGTTTACCTTACACACAATGCGTAATGCAATTATTTGTTGCTTACAACTTAATACTAGAGGGGGTTCAGATGATAACCTGAAGGTGGATTATTAGTCATAGATGCAGTTGGATTACGGTCTATGTATAATGTTGTAATGCGCAACCGAATCTCAAAGGAGTCAAGATGATTAGTATATGCATGTATGCTATCTCGATGTTTGTCGATTTCCCCGCTGTAATTTGTTCACCCAACATGTTATCTATCTTAAGGAGAGCCACCACTAGTGAACTATGGACCCTGGTCCTTTCTTTTATCATCAATCTACAACTTTTTACTGTTTTCTGTTTACTTTCTACAAGCTTTTACTTTGTTCCACTCATTATGTTTAATCCTTTGTTTTCAGCAAAACTGGTGAGATTGACAACCTCACTATAAGTTGGGGGCAAAGTTCTGTGGTTATGTTGTGCAGGTCTCCATGTCGCTACTGGCACCGGTAGTGCACCCTGCCAAAGTCCAGCTAGCAACACCTTGGAGGTGTTTCCTTACTCCTACCGGTTCAATAAACCTTGGTTTCATAATTGAGGGAAAACTAGTTGTTGTGCTCATCATATCTTCCTCTTGGGGTTCCCCAACAAGCTCGATATTATTTGGGCCATCAAGCATATTTTCTAGCACTGTTGCCAGGCAAACAAGGACATCTTCACAAGGGGAGTCCCTCATAACCAATCTCTTTACTTTGTTGTTTTTGTTTTGCTTTATTTTTTCTTTGGTTTCTTGTTCTTTTTATCAAAAATATAAAAAAATTAGTTCCTACTATAGTTGTTATTTTTGTTGGTCTGTTATTGTCTTGCTTTATCATGCTTTCTTCAATGGTTGGTTTCTTTGAAACTTAATCCTATTGGCCAGGTGGGTGCACGGAAGAACAAAAATATTATTATGAGGAACACCTCTTGTCACAAAAAGGGAAACTCTTATAGGAAAATTGATAAATTGAATATCATTGCTAGAAACGTGTGCTCTACTTATAATGTTACTTATTGCGTTGATAAATCTTGTTGTTTTAGGAGGTATAAACACCTTCCTTTTCAATGTGAGTATAATGATAATGTTACCATATCTTCTTATGTTAAAGGAAATTATGACTTTTATGATGTGGAACAAATTGAAGAATTTATTGCTTAGAAGGGTGCATTTGAACTTGCTAGTTTGCTTGAAAATACTGATGATTCGCCTTATAAATATGAGGTTTATGATATACTTAAATTTTGATTTGATAATTACAAGGAAGAAAATGGCTACATTCTTTAATATATTAATAGATGCTTTCCACAAACGGAAGAGACTAATGCCTTGCAGGAGCTTATGGAAGAAGAAATTGCTGAAACGGGGAGCGCATTAATGAAAAAGAGGAGGAGAGTGACAAATAAAAGGAGGAAGAATGGATTAGCTACCCATGCCTACCTTCTAATGAGAGTAACTCTTTATCCCTTACATTATTTGATTGTCCCCCATGCTTACCAAAGGAGGATGAATGTTATTTTCATGTTATCTGTGATAATCCTTTATTTGTTCTTAACTTCTAAATGCATTCTACTAAAGAGTTTTGCTTAGAAAATGTTTATGATAAAGCTCTAGACGATGGTCCTATATTGAATGATCAGTCATCTTGTTATAGAATTATTAAAAGTGGGTTTGAAGGTTTTAATCCCACTATTTTTGAGCTTGATAAAAATTATGTGTTTGTATATCATGAAAAGCATACTTTATGTGATAGTTATATTGTTTAGTTTATTCAAGAGGCTACTGAAAATTATTATGAGAGAGGAAAATATGGTTGTAAAAGTTTTCATGGTACTGAAACACCTTTCTATTTGCTGAAAGTTTTGAAGTAACTCTCGTTTTATCTCCCTATGCTTATCACTTTGTTCTTTGTGAATTTATTTGCATATAAGATTCCTATGCATAGGAAGTGGGTTACACTTAAATGTGTTTTGAACTTGCTTCTTGATGCTCTCTTTTACTTCAATTCATATTTGTTATGTGAGCATCATCGAAATTATCATGCCTAACTTAAAGGCCTTAAAGAAAAGTAATTATGTAATAACCGCTCCTTATCATTTTCATTTTCTTTTTGTGCCAAGAGTAACCTCTAATGAGAGAGAAGTAATGCTTGGGAAAGTTGCTGTCCCGAAACAGATTTATGTTCTTCACCGTAAACAATCGTGTAAAATCTCTGTATGTCCTTTTTAGGCGTGAATTTTTGAGCTTCTGCCCCAGGTTGTTATCTAACTTTCGTTAGTTCAACACTTTTTGATTGGAGCAACAGAAGGTCTTCGAATTTTTTTCTTTACTTGCTGGTCTGTTTTGACAGATTTCTGCCATTATTTGCATTTGCTTCTTGTTGGTTCCTTTTTGAGTTCTTTTGGGGAATTGAGCTTTTTGAGGGAAGTTCTACAATAGCTTGTGTTTTAATGGAAGTTTTATTGGTGTTGAAACTGAACCCAAATACTTATTATCTTGAGTGCACTAATGTTGCTAATAAAGATTGTGTGAAGTTTTGTATGAAGGAAAATTTCAGGTGTATGGAAGGAATGAGTAATAAGATGAAGAATGGACTAAAGCTCAAGCTTGGGGATGCCACGTGTGTCACCCTAAGAAATATCCAAGAAGTACAAGCGTCAAAGCTTGGGGATGCCCAAGGCATCCCCTTCTTCATCAATAAAAATCCCAGGTTTCTTCCAAACACTTCATTATTATTGTTTCATGCAAAGTTGTGTTGTTCTTGGAGCGTCTTATTTTTCTTTTTATTTTTAGTTTTGTTTTTAGTTTGCTTGGTTTTCTTAGTTTGCTTGAATAATTTTTTTAGACCCCCTCTTTCATACATTGGTTTTCAAATAGTTTGGTTTGGATTGGAAAAGAGTAGGAAAGTTCATGCTTAAGTGGTAAAGAGAGCTTGTTTTTGACTGTGGCCTATGCTTTGTCATGCCATGCTTGATATTGTTTTGGCTTTATACTTAGTGATATTTGTTGTAGGATGACTTGTTATAAACAATTGAGACTGCTTAATGTGCCTTGGAAGAATCATGCATTGTTTTAGCATATTAAAGCATAGTATTGTGGTATTCTCCTTTGATGCTTTATTTGGGTTGACTTGGCGCATGCTCAAACCATGTTATGACTATCCCAAGTCACCATAGCCTTGATGATCCTTTAGTTTTCGACTTGTAATATCACTTTATCCTTTAATAAATGATGTTTTGTCGCTCTGCAGGATTATGGCCATTATTGCTCTCTTAGTTGGTCGCTCCCAGTCTTTTGCTAGCCTCTGTAATCAAGTATGAGTCCCACTCATGGATCCAACTCCTAAAACAAAGTTATTCCAAAGAGTCCACCATACCTACCTAATATCATATGCTATTCCAAGTATATTCATTTTTTGTCTACCTTTCGAATTAAACTTGTTATGAGAAAACTAGTGATTAAAGCTCTCATGAACTTGATGGCACACTTTACTTTTCTTGCATTTAATAAACTTGAACCATTGCGTCCATCTTTGTTGCGTATATGCTTGTGCTTTATAAGTTGAAGTTAGTAGAACCATGTATCATGGGGAACGCTTTCAACATTGCACATGTACTTTGTACCCCGTTGACATCATGTTCTTTTGCTTATGGATCTCGGCGGTGTGAAATAAAAGTGGAACTTGTAAGATCATGGAGTTTGTATGTGTGTGAGAGAAACGCCTGGGCCGCTAGCCTAAGCCATGCCTAATCATGGTGGAAACTTGTAGCATAACCATAATGAGCACTCTATGAAGCATCCTCAATAAAAACCTATGCAAATAGAAAATAAAAAGATCGCTGAGATGCTCATTGTCTGCTTGCCTTGTCATTTTTATTATGGGATAGCTCCTGTATCATGTGCAAGGGGTACCCCGTTGGCGGTTTTCTATGATACATATGTACTTACAATGACAAGAGCTTACTTGTGACTAAAGTTGAGTAGCATGAGGTTCGGTCTTCGTAAGTAAGGGGCATGAGATTTCGGCTTATAACTTGTCAAACATATCCTCTTAGTTGTGTCACTTTAACCTTAATCACCTTCAAGAAGCTTATGATAGGGGCAATGAGAGATGAAAGCTAATAAGTACCATAATTTTTGGAAGCTCTTTATGAAACTTGAAACCCTACTTCCTTCTATGAAGGCCCTTTCTTTTACTTTTATGCTGAGTCTCCACCTTCTATCTTTATGCACCTACTTTGAGAGCATAGTGGCCATTCTTAGTTCTATGTGCATTGTCCCAAGACTTGTTGATTGATGCATAGCTTTGATATTGCTTGTTTTAAACTATTTCTATCTAGTCACTCTTATGAACTTTTAAGGTGTCCTATGCATTTATGTTGCTACTCTATGAGGGACAAGCTGAATGCCACTATGCTATGTTTTCTTTATGTGAAACAAACAAACGTCTTGCAAAGCATTGTTATTCATGAATCTTTTGTTTGTACCTTTTCATGTTGCAACATAGTTGCTTTGTCTTATTGCTAGAACTTTGTATTTCATGTTATGATTAAAGAACTATGATCCTAGCTATCAATATTTTACAAACACTTTGATTAAGTTTATGATGGTGCATGTCACCTCAAAAATTATTCTTTCTTTTTATCACTTACCTACTCGAGGATGAGAAGAAGTTAAGCTTGGTGATGTTGATACGTTGCTAATGTATCCATAATTTTTGATGTTCCATGCTTGGTTTTATATACTTTCTTATGTTTTGTCCACACTTTGGAGTACTTTTCATATGATTTCTTGGACTAACCTATTAACAAGAGCCACGGTGCCAGCTGCCTGTTTTCTGCTGTTTTTGGTTCCAGGAAAGTCAGAAAATGAATATTTTCAGAATTGGATGGAACAAAAGCCAAAGTCAGTTTTTCACCGAGGGATACCAGGAGCTAGAATACGAGACAGAGAGGGGCTGGGGCCTGGCCACACAACCTGGCCGTGCGGCCAGGTCTGGCCCGCGCTAGGGGGTGTTCTGGCTGCCCCAGGCACCCCCTTAGCCTCTCCTTTCGCCTATATATTGCCTCCAATACAAAAACCCTAAGTACCCAATCAAAATTCCACAAAAGAGTCTGTAGCCGCCGTCATCTCCATCCCTAGATCGGGAGGGATCTGAAGCTCTTCCCGGCACCCTGCCGGAGAGGGGAATTCACCCTGGAGGCCTTCTTCATCGTCATGCAAGCCTCTGGTGTTGTATGTGAGTAGTTCATCTCTGGACTACGGGTCCATGTAGTAGCTAGATGGTTGATTCTTCTCCTTTGTGCTATCATGTTTAGATCTTGTGAGCTCCGTTCATGATCAAGATCATCTATTTGTAATCCTACATGTTGTGTTTGTAGGGATCCAATGAATATTGAGATGCTATTTTAGATTGATTATTGATTCTATCATGTCTTTGTTATTTGTGATCTTGCATGCTTTCCGTTGTTAGTAGCTATCTTGGCCAAGTTGATGCTAGCAACTCCAAGAGTTAGTATTTATGCTCGATAGTGGGTTCATGCCTCTAGTAATCTGGGGAAGTGACAGAAATCTCTAAGGTACTAGATGTGTTGTTGCTACTAGGGAGAAAACAACAATCCTTTGTTCATAGAACAATCGTATTGTTTACTTTACACACAATGCATAATGCAATTATCTGTCGCTTGCAACTTAATACTGGAGGGGGTTCGGATGATAACCTAAAGGTGGATTATTAGTCATGGATGCAGTTGGATTACGGTCTATGTATAATGTTGTAATTCCCAATAGAATCTCAAAGGAGTCAACATGATTAGTATATGCATGTATGCTTTCTCGATGTTTGTCAATTTCCCCGCTGTAATTTGTTCACCCAACATGTTATCTATCTTAAGGAGAGCCACCACTAGTGAACTATGGACCCCGATCCTTTCTTTTATCATGAATCTACAACTGTTTACTGTTTTCTGTTTACTTTCTACAAGCTTTTAATTTCTTCCACTCGTTATGTTTAATCATTTGTTTTCAGCAAATCGGTGAGATTGACAACCTCACTGTAAGTTGGGGGCAAAGTTCTGTGGTTTTGTTGTGCAGGTCTCCACGTTGCTGCTGGCACCGGTAGTGCGCCCTGCCAAAGTCCAGCTAGCAACACCTTGGAGGTGTTTCCTTGCTCCTACTGATTCGATTAACCTTGGTTTCATAACTGAGGGAAAACTTGTTACTGTGCTCATCATACCTTCCTCTTGGGGTTCCCCAATGAGCTTGATATAATTTGGGCCATTAGCCGCCCATTACTGTACTTCTCCATAGATAGATCTTGGGTTGGTGCATTCTCGTAGTAGGATTTTTTTTGTTTTCTGCCATGGATCCCCTTCAGTGGTATTAGAGAGATCTATTCGTAGATGTACTAGTATGAGTAGAACACTTGTGGATTGTGTGGGTGTTGATTTTCTAATTGCAACCCTCCCACGTGTACTTTGTACTATCGCGGTAATGTTGGATGAAGCGTCCCAGACCAACCTTACGCGTAACCTTACACGAGACTGGTTCCACAACTAGCATACATCTTGTACCGTATAAGTGGATAGCGGGTGCCTGTCTCTCCAATATTACTTGATATGGCATTTACAAAGGATGACCCTGAAAAGGGATTTAAAGCGGCAACTAGTAAATCCACGTTGTGGTTGGATTCATAGGTAAGAAGCGGTTCTTGTGCAAAAGCCCAATCAACCATGTAAAACTTGCAAACATAAAGTAGAAGCGTCTAACTTTGTTTTGCAGGAAGGCAAGTGATATGTGTGGGTTAGGTAAGTGTTTATAGGATAGACAACCAAAGGCAATGTGGCACCATGAACCTAGTGCAAATGTCGGCATTCTCAATGGAGATCAAGATGTGACAACCACCACATATCACATATATAACTATTTTCATTAGATGTTAGTTGTTTGTGATCTTGTTGTGCTAGTATTAGACTTAGACGGTAGCATAATAAGATAATCCCTCATCTTATAATTCCAATATTCGTGTTCTCCCACACGTGTGCACCACCAAGAAAGTTTGCAATTATGAAGCATGCTATGATGATAGGGTGCTAGACATCTTTGTGTTCGCATATGGTGGGTGTAAGCCATGTATGCACATCAATACACTATGGTTAAAGTTAGCGAGCGTAGCATGTAGAGACATGGCCTCGGAACATAGATGACCGAAAGTTCAAGCATGAGTCACAGGGAGATGCGATTGATATGATGATATCTACCCTGGCAGCTGCATTAAAGGCCGTGATGATCGGGCATGATGCGGTGTAAAGGGATTGTGTAGTCACAGAACGAATGTTGAGGGATGTTAATTTGAGTGGGAGTTCTGGTGTTTTAGTATGACTAAATAAGAACCCATATTATGAACATATAAGATTAACTACTTTACAAATAATATTGTAGATGTCTCGCGCTACCTTTAAACTTGTCCCCTTCCTTCAGAAAGAAAAACTAAAAACTGATGGGATGAACTTCACCGCCTAGTCCTGTAACTTAAGGATTCTCCTTGTTCCCCAGAAGATGTCCTACATACTTGAGGCTGCTATAGGTGACCAACCCACTGCTACTGCCTCTCAGGATGATAAAAATGTTTATCAACAGAAGGTAGATGATAAAGCTTGTTTCTAGAGTGGCATGCTCTACGCCATGGAGGCCGACCTGCAGAAGTGCTTTGAGAATAAGATAGCCTTTGATATCATCATTGATCTCAAGGCCATATTTGCACCCGAGGCCAGGTCTGATAGGTATGAGGTTTTGAACCTCTTCTTCTCAGCTAAGATGGAGGAGCATGGCAACTTGAGAGAGCACGTGGTCAAAATGTCTGGCTACGTTCAATGTCCGGGCGATCTTGATTGCAAAATAAACGACAAACTGGCAATTGATAGGGTGATGCAGTCTTGCCCCTAGCTACAAGAGCTTCGTGCTGAAGTACAACATGCATGGTATGACCAAAACCCTGACTAAGTTGTTCGCCATGCTCAAGCATGCTGAGGTGGAAATCAGGAAGGAGCACATCATCTTGATGGTCAAAAAGACAGTTAACTTCAAGAAGACCGCAAGAAGGGCAAGGACAAGAAGGGAAAGCCCAAGAGCTTTGGCAAAATGGTTGCCACCTCCAAGGCATCCAAGTCCAAGCCTGGATCCACATGCTTCTACTGCAAGGGTGAGGGTAGCTGAAGGATAAGTGCCCCAAGTACCTAGAAGATAAGAAGGCTGGCAAGATCGTTGCTAAAGAGAAAGGTATATATGATATACAAGTTATCAATGTTTACCTCACTAGTGCCAGGAGCAACATCTGCGTATTTGATACTGGTTCTGTTGCTCACATTTGTATCTCCCAGCATGAGTTATGGAATAAGCGGCGCCTGGTGAAGGATGAGGTGATGATGCGCGTCGGCAATGGAAACCGAGGTTAAGTAATGGTTGTCGGCACCCTCCCTCTGTGTCTCCCTTCAGGATTATTTTTAGTTTTGAATAATTGTTACTATGTACTGGCTTTGAGCATGAATATTGTTAGTGGGTCTTACCTGTTGCAAGACCGTTATTCGATTAAATCTGAGATAAGTGGTTGATCTATTTATATGAATAATGTGTTTTATTCTAATGCATGAAAAAGTAAAGGTTTATTATTATTGAATCTTGATTATGATGATACGCACATCCATAGCGTAGATGCTAAGCAATGTAAGCATGATAGTGATAATTCCATGTATATGTGGCATTGCCGTCCAGGTCATATTGGTGTAAAGCACATGAAGCAGCTCCATTCTGATGGACTACTCAAATCATTGGATTTCAAATCCCTCGATAGATGTGAACCATGCCTCATGGGAAATATGACTAGGACGCCGTTCAATAGTTTAACGGAACAGGCTGCAGACCTACTGGGAGTCATACATTCTGATGTATGTGGACCAATGAGCATCTCCACGCACAATGGTTATCGTTATTTTTTCACCTTCACTAACAACTTGAGTAGATACGGGTATATCTACTTAATGAAGCACAAGTAAGAAACCTTTGAAAAGTTCAAAGAATTTCAGATGTTGAGAATCAAATGAACAGGACAATCAAGCACCTTCGTAGTGATCGAGGGGGCGAGTATTTGAGTTACAAGTTTGGCACACATCTGAAGGCTTGTGGAATTGTACCACATCTTACGCCAGCTAGAACACCACAACATAACGGTGTATCTGAGCGACGTAATTGCACCCTATTGGAGAGCGTACAATCTCTGATGTCTCTTACCGACTTGTCTATATCTTTTTTGGAATATGCACTTGAAAAAGTTGCATTCATTTTAAATAGAGCGCCATCCAAATCCGTGAAGACAATGACATATGAGTCATGTCATGGCACTAAGCCAAAGTTGTCTTTCCTAAAAGTCTGGGGATGTGAGGATTACGTTAAGAAACTACATCTTGACAAACTCGAATCTAAGGCGGAGAAATGCATCTTTGTAGGATATCCAAAGGATACCATTGGATATACCTTCTACAACCAAGCTGAGGGCAAAATGTTTGTCGCGGAGAACGGTACCTTCCACGAGAAAGAGTTCCTCACGAAAGGTGTGAGTGGAAGAAAGATAGAACTCGATGAGATTATCGATCCCGATCTACAAATACGAAGTGTCACAATAGAAGCTGTTCCAGATCCACCCTTATCAGTTGAAGTGGGAGCGAATGATGATGATTATCAACCTCATGAGGGCATATCTATCAAACCTCGCAAGTCAACAAGAAAATGTGTTACCCCTGAATGGTACAATTATCTTGTAAACATAGTCATGATTGTGGAACATGATGAGCCTGCAACCTAGCTGGAAGCAATGGAAGGCCCGCAACCCGAGAAATGGTGAATAGCCATGGAATCCGAAACGAGTCCATGTATGACAACCAGGTATGGACCTTGGTAGATATTCCTAAATGCCGAAAGGCTATCGAGAATAAATGGATATTCAAGAAAAAGACTGACGCTGACAAAAACGTCACCGTTTACAAAGCTAGTCTTGTTGCAAAAGGTTTCTGGCAAATTCAAGAAATTTACTACGAGGAGACATTCTCTCTTGTAGAGAAGCTAAAGTCTATTCAGATTCTACTAGCAGTTGCTGCATATTTCGATTGTGAAATACAGTAGATGGATGTAAAGAACCCTTTCCTGAATGACAACATTGAGGAAGAGTTGTATATGATGCAACCAGAAGGTTTTGTTGATCTAAAGGATGCTGGTAAAGTATGCAAACTTCAGAGGTCCATTTATGGACTAAAGCAAACACCTCGGAGCTGGAATCTTCGATTTGATGAACTCATCAAAAGTTTTGGATTTGTCCAAAATGAGGAAGTAGCTTGCATATATAATAAGTGAATGAGAATTCTGTGGTATTCCTAGTGCTATATGTGGATGCCATATTGTTGATAGGGAATGATGTGAGTCTTCTTAATAGCGTGAAGGAGTATTTAAATAGTAAATTCTCTATGAAGGACATGGGTGAAGCTGCCTACATATTGGGCATTAAGATCTATAGAGATAAATCAAAGCGTCTGTTGGCTCTTGGTCAAAGCACTTACCTAGAGAAGATTCTAAAGAAGTTCAGAATGGATCTATCATAGAAAGGTTCTTTGCTGATTGTAAAAGGTGACAAGTTGAGTGTGACTCAATGCCTAGTAAAGGATCGTGAAAATGATGCAATGGGAGGTGTTCCTTATGCCTCTGTCATTGGCTCCATCATGTATGCCATGCTAAGTACTAGACCAGATGTAGCCTTGGATCTTAGCTTGATGAGCCGTTTCTAAAGCAACCATGGGGTGGTTCATTGGAATGCAGTTAAGAATATCCTTAAGTACCTAAGACGGACTAATGATATGCTTCTTGTATTTGGAGGACATGAACAAGAACTTGCCGTAATAGTTTACGTGGATGCAAGCTTCTACACTGATCCAGATGGCATGAAATCTCAAATAGGGTAAGTGTTCATGGTTAATGGCGGCACAGTGAGCTGGAGGAGCGGGAAGCAAAGCTCGGTAGCTGAATCTACAATGGAGTCGGAGTACATGGTTGTTGCACAAGCAGCCAATGAAGTTGTTGGATGAGGAAGTTTGTCATTGAACTTGGGGTGTTCTCAAGCGCGCAAGACCCTATGTGCGTTTACTGTGACAACATGGGGGCCATTGCAAATGTGAAGGATCAGAGATTCCACTCCACGGCCAAGCACATAGACCTACATTACCATGTAATAAGAGAGTTTGTTGCGATTTTTTAAATTAGATATAGATGTGAATGTAGCTGATACATTCACCAAACAACTTCCAGAAAAGAAGCATGATCAACACCGGGATACTATTGGTGTTAGATTATTGCCTATTGTAAACTAGTTTAATTATACTCTAGTGCAAGTGGGAGACTCAAGGAGATATGCCCTAGAGGCTAAAAAAAAGTGTTTTATTGTTATACCTCTATATTTTCATAATAGTTTTGTATCATGTTATAGCTGTATTTAGTGTGAACATAAATACAGGTGTGGTATATAAACAACTAGGTCCCTAGTATCCTCTAGTACTAGTTCGTTGGGAAGATGATGATCGAGGTTTCCCGATCATGGACTTGACATAAACCAGTCACCTGACAACAAGGTCACTCAATGAAGTGATGGACACACCCAGCCATAGAATTGCAAGGTGATCCAGTCACAAAGTTCAACGTTGCAATATCTAGCAAAGCGTAGTAACTTAATCCTTCGACCATGAGATCATGTTTAATCACTATCTCCTATGGCTGCTTTGGTCAACCGTCATGTCCGTAACTGGGTGGCCATAAAGGTGTGTTTTAGGTATTCTAGAGGAATGGTTGAGGCGTGTGATCAAGATCGGTATTTTCCTATCCGAGTGACAGATAGATACTCTGGGCCCACTCGGTGAGACCACACCAAAGATCTTGCAAGCATGTTGAAATGGATCGTATGGGCACCTAGAGGGGGGGTGAATAGGTGCTACTCCAAAAATTTAATTCTTTTTCAAACTTAGGCTTGACACGAAGATAAATTCTCTAGATATGCAACGAAGATGAATTTCCGTATATTCCAACCTATCTACTAAGCGAGTAACGGCGAAGAGTGAGGAACAGGGTAACCGTAGTGGAGCATGCAGAGACATAGGATTTTACCACAGTTCCTTCATTGTTAAGGGAAATACGTCTGTGTTGGAGGGGTGGACGGTACTAAGACCACCACACCACAAAAGGCCTCACCCTGTTCTCCGATGGATCTCGCCACGAGAGGCCTGATCCACCTTCCACTATTTGGTACCCTTCTAGACGGGAACCGGTGCCTTTACAACACTAGCGGGGCACACATAAACAACTCAATTGGAGGCTCCTGCGATGAAAACAAGCTACCACAATAAACAAGTTTGTCAATAATCATAACCAAGATCTTGAAAGCTGTAAGTACTCTAGATCAAGAATCCTATAAGTGAATGGAGGGGAAAGAAGATCCTGATTGGTGTCGGTGAAGATCAAAGTCTCCTCCTTCGATTTCCCAAAGCTCGGAGCTTTGAGTGGTTGAAGATGGAGATCGCGCTTGAATCGACATGAATAGTGCAGAGCTTTTTCATGGGATCCAAGTGATCTGAAATGATGATCTGATGGGGTATTTATACCTCCATCCAAAAAGCTGCCGTTGGAGATTTTGGGGGCCAGATAATCTGGCTAGGCAAAAAACTCCGGCCAGAGACGGATTAACTAGGGAGATAATTCGCCCCCATATCTACATGACGCACCTTGGTGCCATTGGAAGATGACCCTATGGGCGGATTATCCAGCCCCCTGATGGGATGGATTATCCGGTCGAGACACATAGTACGGCCCATGACGGTAATCTGGCGGAAAATTCCGCCCCTCTCTACAAGATGCGCCATGACCACTCTTCGAACAAACCCTAGGGGCGGATTATCCGGACCCCTGAAGGGGCAAATTATCCAGCCTAGGCAATAGCTCCGTCTCTGGCCAAACAATCTGGGGAAAATCTGCCCCCTTGTTCTGTATGATGCGCCTAGTCCACCCTTTGTGATTGGGGAAAGGGCGGACAATCTGGTCCTTGATAGGGTAGATAATCCACCCCCCAAAACTCTGTTTGAGATGGATTTAGAGAGAACAATATCTGCACCACTTAACACCCAGTTAAATAATCCTTGGCAATCTAACACTCAAAACACAAGAGATCATGAAATGTTCTTTCAATCTCCCCCTTTTGGTGTTAGATGACAATACTAGGATTTGCAATAAAGTCCTACTAACAACATAATCCCAAGGATGAAAAAGGACTCCCCCTAAATGTGTGCATATATTAAGTTTGCATTTGAATGCAAATGCACACACATAGGTTCAATATTTTTTCATGAATTGGAAGTTAATAACAAATGATGAGTTAGAGAGAGAGATGGATCATACCACCCATAATGAAGTCCTCAATAATATAAAGATGGACACATTTTAGAAACCCCATATTGAGACTTCCAAGAACATCCAAATTGATAATTCCATAGTGATAAATCCATAGACAACCATTGATAGATCCATAGAGATGAATCCATAGTCTCACACAAACAAACCAAATAGCAAATCCATAGTTCAATGCTAAATGGGCACAAGCAAGGGTACAAGAAAATGATAAGATGGCAAATGTGATTGTGCTTGACCCATGCAAATTCCCGCGACACCTAATAGAACTACTTCTCCCTCTTTGGCATCAAAATGCCAAAAAGGAAAAAGAGTGAAGCTAGCATCCCAAGATATCACTCCTCGTCTTTGTCCTCAGCGTAGGCTTCAACATCATCATCATACTCCTCATCCTCGTCCTCATCATCAATGGCTGGCGGCATAGGAGCAGGGAACAAGTGATGCTCCATGTCACTATAGTGAATGCCTAACATGTTCCACTGAGCGTATGGAGTAGGAGCAGACTGTGTAGGAGGAGGGCAAGATGCCCCGAAGACATGGTGAAGGATAAGCTTTTGAGTGTGAACCGTGTCATGACGTTGCCAGTACGTCTCATACTACCGCTTGTGAGTGTCAACCCCCATGCAAAGAATGTTGCACTAGAACCAATTAAGTTGCTTCACTTCCTGTGCAATAGATGGAATAGGGGCCTTCTCCCACTTACCCTAGCATCTCCCATAAAGGACTCGAGAGCTGTAGAGGGGTGAGAGGTATTCCTAGACTTGTTATAGATCTTCTTGACTTTGTGTTCACCATCGAGTTTCCCACTAAAATCATCATGGGGAAGCATATGCTTGATGAGCATCATGATGAAGGGAGCATAAGGGATGGAAGCCTGTTGTACATAGCATCAGTCAACTCGTGGGGTATGCAATCCATCACATCCAACTTGTAACTCACATCTGGATCTTCAGAAGAGGCACATTCATAGGAAAAGCCAAGGAACTGAAAGATATGGCCTCAAATACTGTCATTGTTTCCCCCACTCAGAGTGATGCAATCACAGAAAATGCTAACAAGCCGAGCATATAGTGGATACATACCTGCAACCTTTCCAATTGTACCATTGGGTCCACAGCACGGTGAAAGAAGTGTGTTCTTGTTGGGCTTCATGGGAGTGATGATGCAATGCCCACAGAGATGATCTCGACCATAGAAAGAATACCCAAGAACCTGAGAAAACGTGTAGAAATTAGTCTACAAAAAGTTGTCACCTATCATCCACTTCATGGTGCGACGCTCATCTCCACATATCACTAGAGTGGAGAAAAATTGTTTTACCAGAGAAGTATCATAAGAACACTGAAGTTCCATGAGATGATGCAAGCCCATCTATTTAGTTAGAGCCAAAGCATCATCATAGTGAGGCTTACAACTTTCCTCGGTCAGATCAATATGATGCATGGGGCGAATCTTCAAGCGCTCATAGACGTCATCAAAGATGAACTTATGGTGAGCACACCAAAAGTTGGGATCTCTAAGCTCCTCATCAATCTCAACCTCCAAGTAAAAATCACCCTGCCGAATAGCTGAGTACGAAATGATGTCCATGTCCTTGTAGCTAACCCTAGACTGCTTGCCCTTTTTCTTGGAACCATCTCGTGACCTCTTGTCCTTCTTAGCCCTTTCAGCCATCCTTGTAGCCTCTCCGTTCTGCCTCCTCAGCTCAACTTCATCAACCAGAACACCCTCTTCATCAGGCCTGAAATATCGAGAATGAGGATGACACTGATACGTTTTAGTGATACCACGAGAACCACCTGTGAAATGAATGAGGTAGATAGCAAAAGATGAGCACACACAAGTCCAGGAGGATTGCTAAAAACAGTAGAAAAACAACCACACGCAAATCATATGTCAAACCATAGTCTAAGAGCAACTGCAGCAGGTGCAACCCTTCCAGTCTGGATAATCTGGCCAACCCAGGGGCAGACAATCTAGCCCTGGCAAAATTTTGCAGAATCATCCCAGTTTGACAGTCCAAACATAGATCCAGCAAATGGGTAGCTAGTATACGATTTCTAACATACATAGGAGAACAAGGGAAGCTTCTAGACTGAGTTCCAACAACAAAACCTCAACTTCCATACAAAATATGAGAGTGGGGCAGTTACCCGCACTCATTGGAAGAAGAACTCGGAGGATAAGGTACCCAGAGGAGATTCAGAGAAGGTCTGGGGGAGGCCTAGAAAATTCGGCGGTCGGAACAGCGCGAGGAGAGCCGGGGTGGCTGGCGACGACAAGGGGAGGAGATGGGGTTGGGGTGGAAGTGGCTGCTCCATTTGAGACCTTCGACCTGACACCTAGCCTAAGAAGATGAATCCGCCCAAGCCGGATAATCTATCCCCCACTAGGGGCGGATAATCTGGCCCGACTGGATAATCCGCCTCGGCTGGATAATCCGGCCTTCGCTAAAAATTCTATTTACACATATTTCAGGCCAAGAACACCCCTAACAAAACTCTCGCAAGTTACAATAGAGGACTTGTGTGCTAGATAGATGTCTCGGGGAGAGAAAAGGCTTAGGTTTAGATAGCCAAACTGAGATGGGACTCCACACCAAGAATTGCAAAAACCAAGATAATGAAAAGCCAATTATTGGTGTGTTTTCCATAAGAACACAAGATGGGCAAATGAAAAACCAATAAAAACCTCAAAGAACCAACTCTTCATAAAGAATAGGGCGTAGGACATGGCCACCATGTAGGAGTAAATGGTATGACACCACGAAGATGTATCTTGGGTTCATGACCAATACTCATCAATAAGCTCACATATCACAAAATGATATTACAAGGTATGATTTGTTTCGCTTTCAGCATTATGGGGGGGGGGGGGTTGCCCAATAGTTATGACCACCCTCCCACCATATCCATGTCCACATCTAAACCAAATAGAGGACGAGAAATAGGGGAGTATGCAAGGGAAATCAAGTCAAGATCCTTGAATCCATGATATTTAGCTCATTCCTCAAATAACAAAACCTTGCTTCATCAAGTGGCTTCGTGAAAATATCCGCAAGCTGATTCTTCATGCTCACAAAAGATATGTCAATGTCTCCACGAGCGACATGGTCTCGAATAAAATGATTGTGGATCTCAATATGTTTTGTCCTTGTGTGCTGCACTAGATTGTAAGAAATTTTAATGGCACTTTCGTTGTCACATAAAAGAGGAACTTTGTCACAATTGACACCATATTCCTTTAAAGTTTTCCTCATCCATAACAACTGAGTGCAAGAACTTGTAGCAGCCACGTATTCCGCTTTGATGGTGGAGAGAGATATACAAGTTTGCTTCTTAGAAGACCTACATACCAAATATCTTCCCAAAAATTGACAAGATCCAGAGGTTGACTTCCTATCATCCTTATCACCAGCCCAATCGAAATCCGTATATTCACATAAAGAGAAATTAGATCCCTTGGGATACCATAGACCAAAGTTAGGGGAATGAACCAAATATCGGAAGATTCTCTTGACCGCCACTAAGTGGCTTTCTTAAGGAGCCACTTGATACCTTGCACACACACCTACACTCAACACAATATCGGGTCTAGATGTGTAGAGGTAAAGGAAAGAGCCGATCATGGACCGGTATAGCTTTTTATCCACATTACCATTTGGATTTAATTCAAGATGACACTTAGTTTGCATCAAGGTAGCCACGCCATTAAGATCAGTCATCTTGAATATCTTGAGCATGTATTGTATATATTTTACTTGATTAATGAAAGTCCCTTCTTGTAGTTGCTTGATTTCGAAGCCTATAAAGAATCATAACTCGTCCATCATAGACATCTCAAACCTGTCAATCATAAGCTTTGAAAATTCATCGTTAAAAGCTTGGTTAGTTGAGCCAAAAATAATGTCATCTAGATAAAGTTGGCATACAAATAGCTCCCCATTAACCTTCTTAGTAAAAAGAGTGGGGTCAATCTGCCCAACCTCGAAACCGCGATCTAACAATAACTCTCTAAGATGCTCATACCACACACGTGGGCCTTGTTTATGGCCATAGAGCACCTTATTGAGTTTATAGATGTGGTTAGGAAGGTTGGGGTCCTTGAATCCCTAGGGTTTCTTAACGTACACCAACTCATGTAAAGGACCATTTAGAAAGGCACTTTTAACATCCATTTGTTGTAATTTAAAATTATGATGAGCTTCATAAGCAAGGAGGATATAGATGGACTCAAGATGAGCCAAATGAGCATAAGTCTCGGTGAAGTTGATGGCTTCCACTTGGGAAAAACCTTGTGCCACAAGTCTTGCCTTATTCCTCACAAAAATTCCATTATCATCTTACCTGTTCTTGAAAATACATTTTGTGCCGATAACATTGCGGCACTCTTTAGGCTTCTCAACAAGCTTCTAGACTTTGTTGTGCTCAAAATTGTTGAGCTCTTCATGCATATCCACAACCCAGTCTGGATCTTCAAGACCTTCAAAAACCTTCTTGGGTTCCATCATGGATATATGTGCTTGATGGTCACTGAATCTTTCTTACTCACCCCTTGTGGACAACCCTATCCTTAGATCACCCACCACTTTATCAAGTGTGTGAACCCTGAGTTCTAGGTTCCGTTAAAATCGAGCTTTGCGACGAATTTCAATTTTCTTATTGTTTCTTGGAGGAATATATTCATCATTTTGGACTTCGTCTTGACCAATTTGTTGATATTGATCAACAAATTGTTCAGAACTGGCTGGTGATGGAGGAGAAACATGCCATTGATCTTGTTTAGCAACCGTAATAGGAGGTTACTGTTCTGAGCTTCTAGGGACGGATAATCCGTGCGAGGGACTGGCCACATAATCTGGCCTAGGAGTTTTAGCGTCATTTTTGTCATTCTTGGACTAAGATGGTGATGTAGGGCTAGATAATTCGGCCTCCCTGGACGGATAATCTGTCCTTGGACATCTAGCTTGAGGATCTTCAGAAGTTTGTTGTGTTGGTGCAGTAGTTGCTTCAACAGGTGGAGTTTTTGATCTTGTGTAGATGAGGGATCTACTTGAGTAGAGCATTATCCTTCCCAATCTGCCACAAGGGGTTCCTCAATGGGGCGGTAGAATCCCACACCCATTCTTCTTATGGCGTCTTGGGGTATTTCAACATATGTATCACAAACATCAACTTGTCCCACATGGGAGCCGTCATTTTCTTCGAACACCACACTACAAGATTCTACAACAGTCCCAGTGGTCTTGTTGTAGGCTCTATAAGTGTGGGATTCGGCACCATAACCAACAAAAATACCTTCTAAAGCCTTAGACTCGAATGTAGATAAACAAACTCCTTTAATGAGAAAGAAACAATTACAACCAAATATTTGGAAGTATGAAATGTTTGGCTTGTTACTGGTAAGTATCTAATATGGGGTCTTATCCAGGATCTTGCAGAGGTAAAGCTGGTTTGACAAGTGATAGCAGTGGATATGGCTTCATCCCAAAAGTTATACAGTGACTTTGAATTCATCCAACATAGATCTTGCCATATCCATCAAACTCCAGTTTTTCCTCTCGGCTACACCATTATGTTGAGGGGTATACGGAGCGGAGTATTGATGTATTATTCCCTCTTCACTTAAGAATTCATTCAGTGTATAGTTCTTGAACTAGGAGGCATTGTCGCTTCTTATTGCCAAAATAGGGACATTGTGTTGTTGTTGAACCTCATTGGCAAAGTCGATGACGGTTTGTTGGGTTTCACTTTTCTTCTTGAAGAAGTAGACCCATGTGTATCTTGAGTAGTCATCAACAATTACTAGGCAATACTTCTTCCCACCTGGACTCGCATGAGAGGGAGGACCAAAGAGATCCACATGAAGAAGCTCTAAGATCCTTTTTGATGATATGATTGTCTTTCTTCAATGGGGAGAGTCGTGCATTTTTCTTTCAACACAAGCCCTGCAAACACGATCTTTGGGAAAGGAGACATTTTATTTTAGTCCAAGGATGTGGCCACCCTTGTGAAGACTTTGCAAAGTTCTTATGTTGACGTGCGCTAGGAGATGATGCCACAACCAGCCTGCATCAGCCTTTCCGAATAGGCACATTGGACCTGCAGTGGTTTCCCCCTGAAAAGTCCACCACATAGAAGTCATCTTCGACGTACCCAACAAAAGCAACCTTGAGATACTTACCCCACAAGAGTACCATGATATCATCATCAATGAAAACTGCAAAACCCATCTTACCAAGGACACGAACAAAAAGTAAATTATACCCAAGGGTCTCAACAAGCATGACGCCCACGAAAGAGATGTCATGGGAACCACAACCATGCCAAGACCCAATACCTTTGACTTGGACTTATCACCATAGGAGACGGTTATTTGATCATGATTAGACCTCATCTCCATGATGATCTCCTTGCTTCCAGTCATATCACGTGTGCATCCATTATCAAGCACCCATTTCGACACACTAGAAGCATACCCCTACAAGAGAATTACCTTTTGTTTTTAGGTACCGATGTTTCAATGGGTCCTCTCATGTTAGTAACAAGGGTCTTTGGTACCCAAATAGAATAAGCAATGTAAGTATCATAAGGAACAACATAACTAGCATAAACATCACCATAATAATCATGGAGTAACTTATAGTGTGGATTATTAGACCATGCAAAACCATCATAATTATTTTTCTCCTTCGTGATGTTCTTTTCAGTGGTGCTTGTATTTGCTTGAGTATTCTTGGCCTTCTTCTTCTTGTTCTTCTTCTTCTTCTTCTTCTTGGTCTTGGGAACATATCCTAGTCCCTCCTTACCATTATTCGTCCTTTGCTTGCTCAAAAGCTCCTCAAGGACATCCTTACTTTGGGAAGAGATGGCGTGGCAAGCTCATCTTTCAATCTAACATTTTCTTAGAGGATGTATTCATGGTTGCACACTGAAGTAGAGGTGCTAGGAAAATCATACTTGGCTAGTCGAGTTTGGAGCTGATCATGAGACTCATTGAGAATAGAGTATTCACTCTCCAATGCCTTGTGAGCAATGTCAAGTGCCTCAAGCTTCTTGGAAAGTCTAGCATGAGCAACCCCAAATTTAACCTTCTCCTTTTTTAGCTTCTTCGCCTTAGCAATATCATGATCTCATTCCTTCACAATTTTGGCCAAAAGTTAATCATTTGACTCCTCAATTGACTCAAGCCTCTCCTCAAGAGAGGCCTGAATCTCTTCTTCTTCTAGAGCATATTTCAAGGATGCTATTTCCATTGCATCCTCGCTTTCAATTTTGCCCTTTTCTTCAAAGAGTTCTTCCGAGTGATCAAGTTGACTCATGAGAGCCTCAAAATGAATTTTGCATTCACCTTGCAAGTTAGTCATAAAATAGACCAAAGAAATAACCTCTTCCTTAACCTTCAGACTAGTGGGATCATCCATATAAGCATTCATGGTAGTCTTTGGAAAGGAAGTGATTGAAGGTCATACCTTGGAGCCTTTTGCCATGAGGAAAGTGATGTTCTTGTTGGAGAAATTCTCATTTGGAGAATCAAAGAGCGAAGTGGTTGGTGTAGATGTAGTGGCTATGGCAGCCACCTCTCTTGAACTATCATCACCTTCTTTGTCTTGGCTTGCAGATAAATACTCCTCTTGAGCTACCAACACAATCTTTGGTTGCGTATTGTAAGAAGCATTCTTCTTGAAAAATGGATTCTTGTGAGGAGACTTTCACTTTTCTTTGAGAACCAGTCTTCCCCCATGACCTTCTCTACTTTTATATGGGCTCTCAGATATAAAGTGTAAACAGTCGCCGCAATAACATGACCTCAATTTTGGACCGTTTTCCTTCCTTCCACTAAACCCATTCTTGTGCTCAAGTTCATATTTTGCTTTTGATGGGTCCTTCCAAAAGTTTCTTGCATAGAATGCCATGTACTCACCATGCGGACGTTTGACCTCCTCGGGCCAGCTCATGGAAACTATGTCTAGGCTTCTATCATCTTATTCTTACTCAATTACATTGGCCTTCAAGGAAACATTCACACCCTTTTTCATCCTAATTGCTCGAGCACGAGCATCTTATGCATTCTTGGCCGCAACTTTGAATGCATCCATTTCTTGCATGACTTCGTTGGAGGTAATTTGCTGATAATTATGTCTACCTTGAAGGCTCTCCAAATCTGTGGGATCAAATGGCATAAGAGCACTTGAATACTTCCTCTTGATCCAAGCATCATCAACATGTGTGGCACCATGTTTTCTAAAGGTAGTGGCGATGCCCTTGAGTCTTCTATACATATCTTTGTGGTCCTCACCATCCAACATATAGAACCCTTCAGTTAATTGCTTAGAGCATCATACCTATTTCTTCTCATGCTCTCATTTCCAATGAATAAGTCGGTGAGGGCATCCCAAGCTTCCTTAGTAGTGTTGAAATGTTCAATGTGTGGCATGTCCTTGGGACCCACACCGAGCTGAATCATGTGTAAAGTGGTTGCATTGAGTTGACTGTCAACGACTTCTCTTCTTGTCAAGTTGTTTGGATCCCCAATGTGGAGACCACCTTCAGTGATCCTCCATAACTCAATGGACGAACTACACACATGAGTTTTCATCAAAAAATTCCATTGATTAAAGGAAGATGTAGTAAGCTTGGGTGGATCACCCCTATTATTTATATGAGGGTGAGGGATTGGTGGATCAGGTGAATATAAGTGAGAAACCTCACTATAGTCCTCCTTACCACTTCTCTTTTTGGAAGAAGAGCTCTTATTTTTATCTTCACCCTCCAACTCCTTTTCGTTGGAGTTAGCCTTAGCTTTGTCTTTAGAAATAGGAGTTGAAGCCATAGTGGAAGATGGAGGAATAGCTGTGGTTGGCGAGAGACGCACTATCATTTAACGCATTGATAGCTGTGAGATTTGACACATTTTTATGGTTTTTATTGATGGTTTTTTCCCGGATTTGATCGTTTTCTAGCTTTACCTAACGCTAATACTTCGGTAGCAAAGAAAACTTTGCTTTTAATGTGTGTTTCAGGTTCTGAACATCAACGGATTTTTTTAACAAGAGAAACACAATATTTAGGTGAAAACAAGCAAGTCTCTCTTTGGAAGCAATCGAGGGAAGCACATAGAGGCTTTAACGAGCAACTATACGGCGAGAACACTTTTTCGGATGTATAGTTCCCGCTGTATAGTTACCGTCGCCTTTGTCTTATCAAAAGGTACAACTTCCGTGAAGAGGCTAGACGCGAAATCCGAACACAGCAGCCGCTAGACGTTCTTCATCTCGCTCCACGATATTCGACCTCCTAGCCATCACACCTCCATAGCCATTACTTGTTCTTTAGAGAGAGAGATATATCTTCACCTTGCAAGATTAGGGTTTGAGATTGTTTCTTCCTATCTTGAATTGTGCTGGACTACTTTCCATTCTTACTGTGGATCTCCACGGTAATATCGAGAAGAACTCCCTTTACTTAATTATATCGATGATGCTTTCTTCTCTCATGTGTGAGTAAGTTCCTTGGGCCTGGGAGATGTAAGGGATTGGTGAGATGTGATGTGCCTCCATATATTTTCCATTAGTTTGTGATTGATTTAATTACTATATTATGTGTGTTTGACTATCTGTGGGATGCCTAATGCTTGTTGTCCAATTAAGGGCCCAGACAACATGATGCTATGTTCTACATAGATAGGATCTTGTTCGCTAGCAGACCGGCGACCCTCGAGTGACACTAGGATGTCAATGGGAAACTAGTAGACTCGAGGATAACGAGGAACCACTGTGCTTATTGCATTAGTCTGATCCAATGAGCTTAGTTACCAAGCAACCTGAAGGGTCTTAATCGTCTAATGTCTGACCATGGTTTTGGTAACAGGCTAGTAGGATTAATGAAGTTGGGATGAAATATACCAAGAGGAGTTCCGTCTAATTATGGGTTGCTCGCTACACATATACTTATAAGATTACAATCGTTACACTTATCACTCGTCCACCTGGCATAGTCAATATCACCATGAACTGTATCTCCTCGTGCCTCTTTCCATCATCTACAGAAAAAATAAACAACCAAATCATTCTTTACTTTTATGCTTTTTATTTCTAAAGTTTACATTTTAGTTTTATTTAAGTACATCCAGTTTAATCCAAATCTCATTCTTATTTCACACTTGCAGTCAATTCACTCAAAGACATGTGACAACTTTAAGTGTGATAGAGACTTCACCCGTAAACACTTACATTTGGGCTCCCTGTGGGATAGATATCTATACTGCGAAACTAGCTACAAACGATATGTGCACTTGCAGACGTCAAGCTATTTTCTGGTGCCATTGCCGTGGAGCTAAGTGCTAAGTGTTTGTCTCTTGACATTTCAGGTGTTACTACTACAAAATGTTCTCCCTAGGAGATAAAGCATCTACACGCTATGGTAGGACCTATTTACCAGATTATATTGAGCGCGTGCCTGCTCAGAGGCGCGAGGAGATTATTGAAAAACTTTTAAGATCAAATAAAGTTGAAGTTGAAAACCTAAGTGATATTATGGAAATCATGTCTATTTACAGAACAACTGCCAAGAAACCTGAGAAAACTCTCAGAGAATACAGTGCTCCAAAATCCGAATTTCTTAAAAACCAATAGAATTCCCTAATCCTGGAGTTAGAGAATATCGATTTGATGATGGAATTACTAAAATTTTGCAGGAAAAAGCTTTCAATGGAAGGGAAGATGAAGACCAAGGAAGACATCTTAGAGAGTTTGACGATGTGGTAACATCACTTGGACCAAAAGGTTTGCCAAGAGATTTCTCTCGTCTAAAATTATTTCGTTGGTCTCTTAAAGGTAAAGCTCTAGACTGGTTATATTCTCTCCCTCGCCATTACATTAAATGTTGGGAAAACTGCATTGTTAAATTCATAAACAGGTTTAATCCTTTCAAAAAAGTAACTGAACTAAGAAAGAATATAGGCAATTTTAGCCAGAACATGGGAGAAAACTACCCACAAGCCTAGGATAGATTCTTTGGAATGATCAATAAAGTTCCTAATCATGGCTATTTCGAATCAACTATTTGCCATTTATTTTACCACGGTCTTAATACTCAAAGCAGAGAGTTGCTTGATTTATTAGCAGAAGGATCGATAAATACTTTAACTGTTAAAGCATGTTGGAATTGATGTCTACTAGGGCTAAGAATGATTCTTTATACAATCCTAATTTCGACACTAAGATAAAAAAAGGGATGCTTCGTATAAATCCTGATCTTATGCCTGAAGTAGACAAAACCATGAAAGAAAAAGGTATTCCCTCTAAACTTTTTAAGGAAAACAAAGTAGACTTGTTACAAGTTTTTACTGAAGAAGATGAGACTAGAAAAGTTTTTCAAGAATTAAAACATCGACAAGAAAAATCTCACAATAACCTACATAAACATTTTGAAAAACATAAGAAGATCTTGGCAGAACTCACGGAAAATTATGATGAGATTGGCCAATAAATAAAATTATTTCACAAGTATCTTAGTATGATTGAAACTCAGTGCGAACAAATAGCATCTCGTTATCAAATTTTTCTTTGAGATGATATAGATATTCTTGTTTCTACTAATGTTGTTAAAAGAAGAGGTGTAGTTGTTACAGGACCATTAGGACCACCCTAATATGAAGCTGAGAAAGAGCAAAAAGAAAAAGCCTTGCTCAAAGCAAGCCAAGAAGATGATACACTAGTGGATCCTCAAGATGAAACTGCTCAAGAAACACAAGATCAAACCAAGGAGGACCAAAATGATGCACAGGATGACCATTATGACTCTGATGCAGAGACAATTGATCCAAGAGAGGAAAAAGAGACAAGCAATGAAGATGAAGTTGTTGTATTAGAGAAGAAGAAAAGCGACAAGCAACAACAAAACAAAGTAACAAAAGAGCCTGATCCCCCACAAAAGGTAAAAGATAAAAATAAGAAAGGTGAGCAGAGGCTTACTTATCCAGATCGAAAAAAGAAAGCACCAGACCAGGTAATCTATGATTCTTTCAAAAAAATCACTTGGTGATCTTCGTCTAGAAATTCCACTTTCAGATGCAATAGAAGTTCCCACCTATTCTAAATTCCACCGTGATATTCTTAGTAGAAAGAAAGAAATAACTGAAATCGTTGCCATGGTGACTAGTTATCCTACTAATTGGAAGCTATTGTCTAAATTGTGAGATCCCAGAATACCAACTATTTCATACTCAATTGGCAAAAGTGATATTCAAAATGCCTTGTGTGATTTAGGTGTAGGAGTTAGTGTAATGCCATATTCCCTCTATAAAAGGTTAGGATTAGGGGAGTACTCGCCTACTACTATCACTTTATAGATGGCTGACAAGTCCACTAAACAACCCATTGGTATGATTGAGGATATTCTACTTAGAATAGATGAGCATGTTATTCCCACTGATTTTATTATTCTTGAAATGCCAGAGGATGAAAAATTATCTATAATACTTGGAAGACCTTTCCTTAGTACTGCAGGAGCATCAGTTGATTGTGCTAAAGGAAAAATAATCTTCAATGTTTATGATGCTGAAATCATCCGGTATTTTCCAAAGAAACTAGAAGCAGGAGAAATATATATTCCACCGGCAAAACGAATACATGTGGTAAGTGCCTTTGATAAGGGGCAGTCCAAGGTAAGAATTCGAGAACAGAGAAGGGGTTGAGTTATTCAACCATCATTAATAAAATGCTTAATGGGAGTCAACCCATCACATTAATAAAATAAACTAAATGAATAAAATGTTCATTGCATTCCTACAACTTTTTCATAGACATTCTTGCGGAAGCGCGCCCGGAAAGATGCACCTATCAAAAAGTAGTAGAAATATCGATTGAACTAGCTTAATCATTTTAGTCAAGATCAAAAAGTGAACCTCCATTTGAGGAGAAGAAGATAGGTAGAGATAGATATTCTGCTCTTTACATTCTGTTTTTGGTCGATAATTTAAACTATCATTTTTCTGTCAAAAACATGGTCTTTCGCTAAGTTTCAGGATGAGAAGGTATTCTTGAAGAAACATAATTTTTTGATGAGTACTGATGGTTTAACGACCAACTATACGGCGGAAATAAAAATTCTGGCTATATAGTTTGGCCGTATAGATTTCTTTGCCATGAACAATTTTCTTGTGTGGGCACAGAGAATTTAACGACCAACTATACAGCAGGAATAAAAATTACAGCCGTATAGCTCCGGTCGTATAGATATCGATGCCTCCGTACAATTTCATCTCAAAAAGTACTGATGGTTTAACAACCAACTATACGGCGGGAATAAAAATTCCGGCCGTATAGTTCCAGTCATATAGATATCGATGCCTATTTTAGAAAATTTATCTCAAGGATACAAACGATTTGACGACCAACTATACGGTGGGATCATTATGATCCGATCGTCTAGTTGCGTCCATATAGCTGCGTTGTGCATAAAGAAACCCTAGTTGGTGGCGTCGCCACAACTATACGGGCGGAACAACATATCATGCCCATATAATTCCGGCTGTATAGTTCGGGGCGACCACATAATCGGGCCGGGGCAGCTAGGTTTCTTCTCCTTCCTCATTATTTCTCTCATATGCTCAGTCCAAACCTCTCAAAACCCACCTAGAACTCTTGATTCTTCGTGGATTTCGTTTGTTTGAGTGGGGGAATCAACAGATCGGTATGTTTCTCTCCCTATCCATGCTTTATTTTCAGATTTCCATGGTTGAAACTCTCACATTGATCTAGTGGATGAACTCAAGCTTATTTTGCTTTTCCACTTGATTTCTCACGTTAGGATTAAATTTTTCCACATAGAATCATTCGTATATCATGTAGAAACTTTATGCCTAAGGTTTTATGGTGAATTTTTTTAGTGCATCAAGATGAACAAAATCGGTAATATTTTTTGCAAGAGCAAGCGCCAACGTGGAAAGAGCTTGAGGCAAAGGACCGAGCTCAACCCCAAGTTGGCCACAGTTTCATCAAGGAGACTGATGCCCACACGTTGGGCTGACCATAGCTATCTCAGCGCGGCGGGGTTGAAGGCGGACTTTGACCTCAAGTGTAACAAGGTCGGGCTAACAGTGCTCGGCTACGCAAGCCACGACACCTACGCCGAGCTTACCTATGAGTTCCTTGCCTCCTTCTACGACGACCACAGGGAGAAAGGTAATGCGTGCACGGTAAGCTTCACCATGAATCGACAACCATATGAAATAACTTTTGAACAATTTTGTGATGCTTTCGAGTTCCCTCACGTTGGGGAGTCAACTGTTACTAACCTCTATAGCGTCACAAGTGGATAAACTTGGGAAGTTATTTCTATTAATGATGGCACAAAATTCTACCAGAAGAACATGTCCACCATTCATAACCCAACAATTCGCTACTACGCCTTATTCCTCACTAACACACTGCTGGGAAGAGGAGATACGGGTTCCATGGCCAATGCGGACATGGAAATGATTACTAAGGCTCTCTTCCCCGATGCACCGCAAAGCCCCAATCCTGCAGCTCTACTCATCCAACACTTTCTTCACCAAAGCAACAAGACGAAAGGTGATATTCGCATTGGTGGATTGGTAACCCAACTTGCCCATGCATTAAATATTGCATTACCTATTATGCAATCTGTTGACGGCTCCAAACTTATGGATGCCAAGTATTTTACTACTTGTGGCTTCCTTGGTGTTTACCAAGCTAACCAGAGGCTCCGAGCATATTAGTTTAGTTATCTTGGTGGTGCATAGGGTGAGGAGGTTCCGTTGCCCTATTCCCTAGCCTTCTCGATTGTGGAGAAGGACACTTGGATCCTCACCAAGGACCAAGTGATGGAGATCATGGCTGAACTCCAGCCTGATCAAGAGGAAGATGAAGAAGGAGAGTAGTTGGATGAGGATGAGCAGGAGCATGAGGATGAACATGGATAAAACCCTGCTTGGGAGGGACAACATCAGCAATAGGGGGAACCTGGGACCCATGGCCCAATCAGCCGCAGGAGGGGTACAACTACGTCCCCTATCAAGAATTCCAGCAGCTCAACCACCGCGTTGGGGAGATTGACCACACTCTACAAGGAGTGAATGAAGATGTGAGTGCCTTAACTCAAAACTCCAGTCACTTCATGGCCAACTTCCCTAAATACTATCAGCATTATCCGCACTAGCTGCCGAATGACGGCAATAACTAAGCCTGGCAATAGCCTAAGCTTGGGGAGGTTTGAAAACCTCCAAACCTTGCATTCATATTTTTATTTTCTTATTTTGATTTATTTTACTTCTTCAAAATTGCATGTTTAATTTCAGTTTGCATTCCTAAGACAAAAACACAAAAAATTAGTTGTAACCTTTATTGCAAATTCGTTTCTTTGTTTCTCTCGGAGATAAATGCTCAATTTCAGGTGACTTGGCAATAGGGAAATATAGAGGGGGTTCGACTCAAGTATGAGAACGAAGCAAGCAAGAGGAGGTATCACATTCCTTTCATCACCTTTTTTGCAGCCTTGAATTGATCCTACAATTATTTTCGCTTGCACTGGAGTCACTCCCCACTTAGCTTGCAATCCTATAAATTATATTCCTTTGCTAGTGTCTCCATTTTATCTTTAAAACAATGAGCAATGAACTTGGTTAAAAAATACTTCCTACATTTTTACAACAATAAAAAGCATCTAAAAGATGACTTGAGTCCATGTTTAGCCAAAGGATTTGATTTTAGAACTACTCCATCCCATTTGAGCTTATTGTAAATAGACTCGATACTACCCTTGAATGAAATTGTCTGATAAAATGGATGTTTCAAAGTAGTAGAGATTATGCCACTGCTTTTTCTAATAATTACCGTAAGATATTGCTTTACGCGTGTCATTACGACACTGTCATGCTCCATGGGGAATTATTAACTCCGCTGGCCAACGAACGATCTAAATGTGGGAAACCACTTGATTTCGCCTATTGAGTTATGTAAATGTTTGTAGCGGCAATGCTATGATGGGTAAAATTTTAGTCTCCTCGTGGTTTCACGTTCCAAGTGAAGTTGTAGTATTTCTCTAAGCCATTATTGCTGAACAATTATTTATTGGCATGGTCACGAGTGCACAACACAGTCCCAATCAACATGTTAAAAATAGTGGCATGATTTCTCTATGAAAGAACTGAAGTTTTTGAAAGGGAAGGAAAGGAAAAAGGTGCTTTGAGAGTCTTGAAATTTTGACATGCGAATAGATGAGTTGTTCTTAAATTGAATGTTTTGGTGCCTACTTGAGTACTCTTAATTGATTAAACAAACAAAGGCAAAAAGGTTTCATCTCTCAATAAAGAGAGACACCAAAAGAATTTGTCTCACCTTCCTAGCTAAACTTTTGACAATTGTTCGTGCATATGATTTATTTGCTAGCAAGATATACATGGTTAGGAAGTAGACTGAGTGGGAACTTAGAATTTAGATCCACAACTCTGTTGTGGTCAAGTCAAGGTCATCTTTCAAGTCACAAATCATTTTGAAAACATCTGACAACGGAACAGTATGGCCACTCCAATTGTCCATAACGGCTATTCGAATAGTTTGACACTCTGCAGAGGTGGTACACTTTCACCACAAGATTTGATACATCCATCAGGGATAACCCTGAATCATCATACTTGGTATACGGATAATCAATCCTAATCTTTCAATTACACACCCTAGTATAGGCACATCCCCTATGAGTTTGGCCTCCCAGCCATGGCCATCTGCCATCATGTTCACTTCATAGGTGGACATTCATCACGAGGTAGCCTCAGCTCAACCTCTTCTGCAAGGGAACCCATACTAAGACATATAAACTTCGAGTTAAGCCCTACCCAACTCAGGTAATGTGGTTGTACAATAAAATTGGAATGGTATCGCATCCGAACCCAACCATTAGTTTTTATCAAAGTCAAGGCTCATGCCTCCCTCATTTTCATCACCAAACCATTGTGTATCATAACACATGTCAAGACATTTCAATAGAATGAATCATCATTCCAAGGTTTTCATAATCATTTTCACCAAGTATTCCCATCTAAAGTAATCAAGTTTAGTTTTGGCACTAGCCACTAGTTTTGGGGGTGTCACTATTGGGGGTGCTAATCAAGTGTAAGTATCTCAGACTAGTTCTATATTATTGATGGTATCCATTCCACTTTTCCACTAATCACAATTCATTAACTAGATAAGAAACTTCGGTAAAAGGAAAAGTAAAGCTGGTAAGTAAGAACTGGGATTTGGTTTAATCAAAGTTGCATAACCAAGCATGCCTAAGGCATCTGGTATAAGGGCTTTCACATATAGCATGCATACTTCTAGCTTGCCTTGAGCAGTGCAGTCATTGAAGTTTTCCTCCACTTCCTCGAAGTACTCCTCCTCGTTGTAGCACGGCTCGATACTAGCGTCTATAAATGCACACAAGGTACACAATCACCAAACAACACTTCACTACTTCTATTTAGCACACAAGGACTCATATTAGATGATCTAGCATCATCTCAATCATTACATGTAATAATGGCACATTTTTATTTATCTTATTTGAGAAAAGTAATTTATACTCCTTGAATCTATCTAAGATTTAATATTCTCTAACTATAATAGTGGATCATGTTGACACATGTCATCACCACATATTCCAATACTTGGGAATGTGATTTAAAATGGTGGTCATGCATTACAAGATTTAATATTACTATTTAATAATATTGAAGTGACTAGAAATGCCTATATATCATTCTTTTAATACTAGTCCATGTTTCATATCTGTAAAACCAAATCTTTTTATCTATTCATGTAGAGCATGGAAAATGTGATTTTTGAGTGTTGGAATCAACTCAAAAGCATTTATGGTTGATTTTCTAAAAATGTTTGAAGTGGTAAAAGTCTCTGTCTTGTTATTTTTAGTATAGGTGATCTATATTTTCAATTGGTTTGAATCCAATGGGAGTGATTAGATATTTTCAATACCTTTGTAGCAAAATTTGAATCATGCAATTTGGGGCATCACAACTCCTTCAATTCAATTTTGAATCTACTAATAGAATAGGGTTTTAAACTAAATAGCAAAATTCTATTTGAACTGATTGGCTCTGCGCGGGAAAAGAAATAGGCTAGCCCAACTGCACAGCGCGGGCTTAGAGGGCTGTTGACAGAACGGTCCCACGCGTCAGCAACTAATTCTAACCGATGCGGTATCTTTCAATCTCAGCCCGACGATTAGAACAGGATCTACGGCTGAGGTTTGTCATCTCCGTCGAACTGCTCCGACGAGACTCGAATCCTAACACGGCGATGGGGGTCGCTAGGGACTCACCGAGACTCCAGCTAAGGTTGGCGATGTGGGCGAATGGGGTTGTCGATGACGGCGAATCAATTCGCGGTCACGGCGGCTCCTGGGATGGCTCCAATTGATGGCTTCCTTCCTCCACTGCAGCAGCGGACTCCGGTCAAATTCCGACATCGTGGTGCTAGTCTTGCTCCGAGGAAGGGTCAGTGAGGTTCCTAGGTGAGTGCGGAGTGGAATGGTGTGTCGAATGAGGTCTGGGTGGCCTCTATTTATACCCCAGTGTTGGAGGCAGGGCAGCATGGTCGGGCTTCTCCGGCGACGTTGCTACAGGTCGCGCTGAGCATGTCGGAGGGCATGGGTCGACGCGGGGTACTACGGCAATCGTCACGCGCGTGATGGCACTACAAGGGCGGTCTTTGTCGGTCGGGCGATGTCGGTGCTCTATTCAGGTACGCGGGTGTTCGTCACTAAGTACGGTGGTCATAGGGTGCGCGGCGGTGAACCATCGTGTCTGGGGTCACTGGTGCCACAACGACTGCGGGTACGAGCGCAGAGAGCGAGGTGTGGCGTGTGTGCGCGAGGCGGCTGCAGTGTTCCATCGTGCTCTCGGCATGGCAGAGGCTTATATGGGTGTGGCGATTCCAGCGTCTCCACTTCTCACCGTTGGTCAAGGGGTGGACAGGAGGTGGCGGTGAGGTCACGACTATCCTCTAGGTGTCGTGGGACAGGGCAGCACAACATGCAGTGACTGGTTCATGGTCGACCGACTTGGCTGGCTAGGTACGGGCATGGCACTGGTGCAACGATGCAAAGCAAAGGCTCCACTACATAGCCAAATACTAGGAATGATCAATGGTAAGATATGGAGTTGATTGTAGTACAATGGGTGAGCAATTGATAGATCAAAACAGTGTATAGTGGTTGAGGTTCTACTTTGTCAGCTAAGTGTTCGACTTAATGGACGCATGAAATTAACTTTGGAATTTTTGAATGATTTTTGGTGAGTGTACTGGTTACTTGCTTAGTAGTCTATGGTTGTTGGAAATTGTCAAGTGGAATTTGTTTGATTGGTTTTTGAAAAGTGGTGATACAGGTACATACACTTGATGCACTTTTGAATTTCCTCTTAAATAGATTTAAAAATAGTTTATGTGAATTTGTAAAGTTTGCTTGGATTCACTTTTACTTGGTCTAGCAAGGGGTGAAAAGAATTGGAATTGTTTCTGTTAGAAATCTTTTACTAGAGATACCCAAAGTGGTCTAGTGATTAAGTTTTTCCAAAATGACCATATGCTCATATGATCCATATTTGACTTTCTTTTCATTTGATGTTTCTTGAACATGATCTAGGTGATGTAGTATTCAGTTTTAAACTAATCCTTATCATTTGTAACAATCAATCATGGCAATTTCAAACATTCATGCATTAATGCAAATCACACATGCACTCATATAAAGTTTAATAATAAAAGTTTTGCTTAACCCTAAACTTGGGTGATTAGATCTTGATAAGCTTGATTAATATTTTTGGGATGTTACAAACCTTCCCTCCTTAAAAAGAATCTTGTCCCAAGATTCAGGAAAAACTAGGAACTAAAGAGATTGGGAAACTCTATCCTAATATAATCTTCTCGCTCCCAGGTGGCTTCTTCTTCGGTATGGTTACTCCACTGGATCTTGAGAAACTTGATACTTCTAGTCCGGGTGGTTCTGAATGATTCTTCCAAAATATGGATGGGCACTTCACGATAGGTTAGATCTTTATTGATATCTATGGCTCTGTGATCGATGTTCTTGAAAACTTTGGTCTTCTTTGGAACTTCTAAATATTTGCGAAGTAACGAGATATGGAACACATTATGCACAGCTGACATCTCCTTGGGTAGTTCCAGTTGATAGGATACCTCTCCTCTACGATTCAAAATCTTGAAGGGTCCAATATATCTGGAGGCTAACTTCCCTTTCAATTGAAAACGTTGCATTCCCTTCAAGGGTGATACTTTGAGATACACAAAATCTCTGATATTGAAGGTCAGCTCTCGACGTCTTTTGTCAGCATAACTCTTCTGTCTGGATTGAGTGGTCTTGAGGTGTTCATGGACTTTGTGAACCTTGTCTTCGTCTTCTTCTAGGATGTCGGGTCCGAATATCTGACTCTCTCCTACTTGTGACCAATTCAACGGGGTACGACACTTCATTCCATATAGAAACTCAAATGGGGCCATTTGCAAAGTAGCTTGATAACTATTGTTGTATGAGAATTCCATGCAAGGCAGACAATCTTCCCATTTAGGTCCATATTCTAACACACAAGCTCTCAACATATCTTCTAAGATCTGGTTGACTCTTTCAGTTTGTCCATCGTTTTGCGGGTGATAAGCTGTGTTGAAATTTAGTTTGGTTCCTAATCCTTCTTGGACCTTCTACCAAAATCTTGAGGTAAACAAGGTTCCTTGATCCGACACTATGGTCTTGGGTTTTCCATGCAAACTGACTATTCTTGCGATGTACAACTCTGCTACCTTCGAGCTTTGGTAGGTAGTCTTGATGGGTATGAAATGGGCTACCTTGGACAGTCTATCTACTATGACCCAAATGGAGTCATTTCCCCTGTTAGATGTAGGCAAACTGGTGATGAAATCCATTCCGACAGAATCCCATTTCCATTCTAGAATCTGTAATGGTTGCAAAAGTCCTACGGGTCGCTGATGTTCCGCTTTGACTCTCTGACAGATATCACACTTGGCTATGTAGCTTCCGACTTCTCTCTTCATTTTGTGCCACCAGAATTGTTCCTTCAAATCCTGATACATCTTGGTTCCTCCCGGGTGGATAGAATAAAGAGTATCGTGGGCTTCCTGCATAATGACTTGCTTCAACTCTGAATCTACTGGAACACAGATACGTCCTTTATACCACATAACTCCTTCTTCATCTTTGGTGAATCTGGGTACCTTCCCTGTACCAATACGATGCTTGATTCCATCGATACTTGCGTTTCCTTTCTGGGCTTCCTTTATCTGACTGATCAACATGGTTTGAAGTTCTATGCTAGCTAGAAATCCTTCGCTAACTAGCCCCACTCTGAAATTCTCCATCTCCTCATGCAGACTTGGCTGGGATTCTTTAATCATGGTGTTTAATCTACACGGCAATCTACTAAGAGCATCCGCTATCACATTGGCATTGCCGGGGTGATAGTGAATGACAAGGTCATAATCCTTGATTAACTCTATCCATCTCCTTTGCCTCATATTCAGCTCCTTCTGGGTGAAGATATACTTTACACTCTTGTGATCCGAACAAATCTCACAGTGGTTACCCATAAGGTAATGACACCAGGTCTTCAAAGCTAACACTAGGGTTGCTAGTTCGAGGTCATGGGTAGGGTAGTTTTTCTCATGTTGCTTCAGTTGTCTGGACAGGTAGGATATGACTTTGCCTTATTACATCAACACACATCCAAGACCAATATTGGATGCGTCACAATACACATCAAAAGGCTTCTTGATATCCGGCATGATCACAATTGGGGCTGAAATCAATCTCTTCTTAAGATCCTAAAAACTGGCTTCACATTTGTCAGTCCATTCAAACTTCTTATCTTTCTTAAACAACTGGGTCATCGGTCTTGCAATGCTCGAAAATCCCTCAACTAACTTGCGCTAATATATGGCTAATCCAAGAAATGTGCGGACTTCTGTTTGGGTGGTTGGGGCTTTCCATTCTTCAACATCTTTAATCTTAGCGGGATCGACAGCAACTCCTCCTGTCGACAAGATATGGCCTAGGAATGCTACTTCCTTTAACCAGAATTCACATTTGCTAAACTTGGCATACAACTGATGCTCCCTAAGGGTTTCAAGGATAGTCCTGAGGTGTTGTTCATGGACTTCTTATGACTTGGAGTAGATCAATGTCATCAATAAAAACAACGACAAACTTATCTAAGAAGTTCATAAAAATCTTATTCATGAGATTCATAAAATAAGCGGGGGAATTGCTTAATCCAAAAGACATGACATTGTACTCATACAATCCATATCTGGTGGTGAAGGTTGTCTTTGGGATATCTGTTGTGCGGATTTTCAATTGATGATAACCAGTTCTAAGATCAATCTTAGAAAACACTCTGGCACCAGTCAGTTGATCAAAAAAATCTTCTATCTTCGATAGTGGGTACTTTTTTTTGATGGTGACGTTATTCAACTTCCGATAATCCATATAGAGACGGTTTGCACCATCCTTCTTATCAACAAACAAAATAGGTGATCTCCATGGCGATGCACTTGGTTGTAGCAATCCTTTTCCCAGCATATCATCAAGTTGCTTCTTCAGCTCCACTAGTTCAGATGGGTTCATACTATAGGGTCTCTGAGCTATGGGTCCGGTTCTAGGAATTAGTTCAATGATAAACTCGATATCCCGATCTGGGGGCATACCGGGAAATTCATCTGGGAACACACCAAGGTATTCAAAGACTACTCTGATTTGTTCAATGGTGGTTTTGGCTAAACTCTTGTTGCACTTGAATTGATGGGGCAATGTCTCAGATACATGTTCTACTGATACTCCGGTGCTACTGGTCATGGTTATAGCTTCCTTGGCACAGTCGATTAATCCTTGATGTTTCGACATCCAATCCATCCCTAGCACTACTAACAAGCCTTTGGTTCCAAGTACTATTAGATTGGCATAAAAATCTATCCCATTGATTCTGATGGGTACGGACTTGCAAATTTTTCTAGCTTTGGTGGTTGAACCAGGTATTTGAACTATCATAACATGCTTCAGATTTGTTGGTTGAATCTTACTAGTGCATGCAAATTCTTCTGTAACAAACAAGTGCGATGCTCCAGAATCAAACAACACGCTGGCTAATACTGAGTTAACAGAAAACATACCCAGCACGACATCTAGCGCTTCCTGGGCTTCCTCAGCATTCATGTGGAATAGACGGCCATTATGGTTGTGCGGATTTCTTGGGGCAAACCTGTTTCCAGGCTGGACACGGCGCTGCTGTTGGGCAGGTGCATTCACATTGGTTGCTACGGCAAGCTTCTTGGGGCACTTGTTGGAGTAGTGACCCGTGACTCCACATTCAAAGCAAGTGATCATTGACTTGTCTTTCCCTGCGACAGGCACAACATTGCTTCCAGTCCTTGGGGTAGTATTGTTGTTGTTGGGGTTAGACTTTGGTGGTGCACGGTTGAAGTTATTGGGGTTGCTGGGGTTGTTGTTGTGGTTTCCTCCGGGCCTTGGGTTTCCTCCGCCATGGTTGGGGTAGTTCGGACGGTTCACTAGGGGTCTATTATTTATGGGTGCATATCCTGCAGATGGGTTGGGGCGATACTTTGAGGTATGGTGGGGTCCTGGTTGGTGCATCATATGACGCTTACGGTTTTCACTGGCTTGGTTGATCTTGCCTTCCATCTGGATTGCAGAATCCACTAAGGCTTCAAGGTTATCAAAGGGGATGTTGACTAGCACTGTCTGCATCTCATCATGCAGACCATTCAAGAATCTCTCCTTTGCTTCATTGTCAATCTCATCAGGGGCATACCTAGCTAATGACAGGAATTTGTCACGGTACTCAGCCACAGTCATCCTTCAAATCTCTGAATTCATACCTCATCCTCTTGATCAGACCCGGGGGCACATGGGTCCTGCTGAACTTGAGTTTAAACTCCTCCCAAGTCATCATCTAACCCCCGTTCATTGTACAAGTACTATTCCACCATGATCTGGCATAGCCGGGAAGATAGTGGGTGGCAAACATCACCTTCTCATTAGCATCAACTCATGCAACTTCTAGATTGTTTTCCATGGTTTGTAGCCAATCATCAGCATCTAAAGGTTCTTATGACTGGCTAAACATGGGTGGGTTGGTATTAGGGAAGTTCTTGAGTTTGGATCCATGGTGATCTTGGTTTCCATGGCCTTAATTATTGTGGGCCATCTGGGCTATCTGTTGAAGAGTCGCTAAGTTGGCTTGACGTTCAGCTCTACCAGCTTCACGGTCAGAAACTAACATTTGCAGAATCTGCAGCATTGGATCCTGAGATGAACTGCTTCCTCCGGGGTTACCATGAGTCATCTGAAGATTGAGATAGATAATGAGACAAGAGGGAAATTTCTAGGGTTCATGGGTTTATTTCAAAAACTTTAAACTTTGAGTATGACTCGGGTTTTGAAAACTAACAACCTATTCTCATTCATTCCTTCCAAGCACACAATACAAACACACACCACAACTAGAAAACAGATGGTTTTGAGAACCATTATGTGAAGCTACGATACAGTGGGACCGGGTACAACTCACACCTACGATAGTGCTCAGGTGTGACTACTCATCATCGGGGGTGTCGGCCTCCTCATCATCAATGAAGTCAGCATCATCCTCATGAGTGTTGTCCTCCATGGCGACGTCCTCCAGGTAGTCATTGTCATCACTGAGGTAAGAGTGAATATCCCCACAGATGTCTTCACCTTCCTCCTCCTCCTGCTCCTCCAGTTGGATCTCCTGGTCATGGATGGTCTCCTCCAGGGTGGCTATCTTATGATGAAGACAGGCAATGATGCGATCCTTTTTGTCACGCTGGCTTTGAAGGGACTTGTGTTCCTTGGCAAGGATGGCGAGGGTTTGCTTCCTCTCAACAGCTTCAGCATGGTTCTGGTTGGCGTAAGCCTGGGCATTTTCCAACTCCTTCTGAGTCTCGTGCAGCATGAAGGCCATGTGGTCCACGTGATGCTTCAACTCCGGGTGAGCTGGCATGGATAGAGGATGTCCCGTAGAGTCATGTCTTGCGTAGTGAGAAAAACAGGTGCTGAGGATCTGGTTGATGTTTTGAGCACACAAGCGAGCAAGAGCTTCTTGCATAGCCCTGGCTAATCCGTCTAGCTAGTTGTTCTCCCGATCAGCAACAATCAGCCACTGCAGCTTCCCTCCAAATTGGTCGTTGAGCTGTGCTCCGAAGAACTCCGGGTGCGGCCGTCCAAGATACTCTGAGAGCTGATCCAAATCCCTCTCAAAGATAAGCTACCCTCCGTTTCCCAACTAGTAAAACTTGGTATATTTGACCTCCATCTACAAGAAATTAGGATAATTAAGTTAGTGAGGTGATCAAGTGTGTCAAGTTTTATGTAGAATTGTAAGAATTTTCGGTAACATGTGAACTCCTTTTTGAAAGAATCTCAGGGATAAGAATGAGAATAGGTTTTTGTAAATACTCACTTTCTTTGTTTTGAAACTAAGTTTTTCATACGTCGATTCTAACTAGGGTCTCCTATGGTCAGGATGGCTCTGATACCAACTTATCAACACCTAGATTTTAACGTCTAGATGCCTGTTATGCCATACCTTGCAATCCCAGGATTACCATTTTTGTGAGACATAACAGAAGTGGTACCACAGTACATCATCCATTACAAACCATAATAAAGGTCTTACAAATAAAGGATCTCCTGATCCAGTCTTAAAACAATCAAAGCAGCGGAAAGTAAACGTAGTAGGCTCCATCTTCAGGGTCACAGGCAATGCTGAATATGGGAGATGATCCTAGTTGTCATAGAACTCCTGTTGTCCATCTTCCGAATAATCCTCCTCATAGTCTAGCCATGGGAATAGCCAGGGACAAAGCCATGAGTACTCTTTAAGTACTCGCAAACTAACACTAGCATGAGTAAGATAAAAATTGGTAGGAATCCTTAAGCTCTAGTTTTGTTTGCAAAAAGCCAGGTTTATTTCATTAAGCCTTAAGGGTAAATACCTAAGTTTAGTTCTCTACATTACTTAAGTGGGAACTTAGATTTTAGGTCCACAACTCTGTTGTAGTCAAGTCAAGGTCATCTTTGAAGTCACAAATCATTTTGAAAACATCTGACAACGGAATAGTATGGCCACTCCAACTATCCATAACCGCGGACACGGCTATTCGAATAGTTTGACACTCTGCAGAGGTGGTACACTTTCACCACAAGATTCAATACATTCGTCAGGGATAACCATGATCATCATACTTGGTATGCGGATAATCAATCCTAACCTTTCAATTACACACCCTAGTATAGGCACCTCCCCTATCAGTTTGGCCTCCAGCCATGGCCATCTGCCTTCCTGGGCACTTCATAGGTGGGCATTCATCACGAGGTAGCCTCAGCTCAACCTCTTCCACAAGGGAACCCATACTAAGACATATAAACTTCCACTAAGCCCTACCAAACTCAGGTAATGTGGCTGTACCGTAAAATTGGAATGGTATCGCATCTGAACCCAACCATGAGTTTTCATCAAAGTCAAGGCTCATGCCTCCCTCATTTTCATCACCAAACCATTGTGTATCATAACACATGTCAAAAAAATTCAATAGAATGAATCATCATTCCAAGGTTTTCATAATCATTTTCACCAAGTATTCCCATCTAAAGTAATCAAGTTTAGTTTTTGCACTAGCCACTAGTATTGAGGGTGTCACTGTTGGGGGTGCTAATCAAGTGTAAGTATCCAGACTAGTTCTATATTCTTGATGGTATCCATCCTAATTTTCCACTAATCACAATTCATTAACTAGATAAGAAACTTCGGTAAAAGGAAAAGTAAAGCTGGTAAGTAAAAACTAGGATTTGGTATAATCAAAGTTGCATAACCAAGCATGCCTAAGGCATCTGGTATAAGGGCTTTCACATATAGCATGCATAGTTCTAGCTTGCCTTGAGCAGTGCAGTCGTTGAAGTCTTCTTCCTCTTCCTCGAAGTACTCCTCCTTGTTGTAGCCCGGGTTGATACTAGCGTCTATAAATGCACACAAGGTACACAATCACCAAACAACACTCACTACTTCTATTTAGCACACAAGGTCTCATATTAGATGATCGAGTATCATCTCAATCATTACATGTAATAATGGCACATTTTTATTTATCTTATTTGAGAAAAGTAATTTCTATTCATTGAATCTATTTAAGATTTAATATTCTCCAACTAGAATAGTGGATCATGTTGACACATGTCATCACCACATATTCCAATACATGGGAATGTGATTTAAAATGGTGGTCATGCATTACAAGATTTAATATTACTATTTAATAATATTGAAGTGACTAGAAATGCCTATATATCATTCTTTTAACTAGCACAGTGGCCCTCGCACATGCGAGGGAAATATCTTTAATACTCCATACTTGCCAATTGGTAGTGCATATATTTTTTGTCAAAATGGATGTAATTTTTGACTAACTATGCATACAAAACAATCAACATCAAGAATACCAAATATACCATATTTCAACCGCTAGGTAATTTAACATTACTTATTAAGTAGCACATGTCTTACTTTAATACATTTATGTGCCAATAGAAATAATGTTAGGCTTGATTATAAATTAATCCCATTATATTACCAAAAACCAATATCATTGTAAATATTAAAGAATATTATAACTACTTGGTACAAGTAAAGAAATCAAAGGAAGTTATATCTATGTTTAGTAGCTTACTTTATAATTTTTTTGGTACATAGCATGTAGCCAACAATGTATAATATACAGTATACAATTTTGAGTACAACTTTAAAAGGGCGTGGTGCAAATAAGAAAACTGAACATATAATGCTAAGACGAAATTTGGAGCAACCACGCACTAATGAAACATATTATGATTGCTCTGATAAATGTATATAATGTATAAGAATGAAATATAAAGTAGATGATCCTAAATAGATTTTAGCAGAAAAGTGACAGGAAATAATAACATGAAGCTGATAGAAGTTAGTAAATCCTCCTAGAAAAAATAGAGCATGTTAAATTTTTATTTCATCATAAAATCAAAATATCTATTACACACGATCAGGGAAAATAATTACATGCAAATCACGTGAGCGCAGTTCTTGCTCGTGTTGGGAACTCCTTGACATGGTTTTCATGGAGCTTTCACCATAATCTGATTTTCACCCATAAATTTTCCGCAAATTAGAGAGTGCCAGATGATATCGATAGAACCATGTCCCATTGAATTTTAGCTCACCATCATATTTCAAGCACATTTGTTCCTGCAAAAAAATTGTGGATTCATGTAAAGCCTGAACTACACCAACATCTATAATTTCCATGGAGATAATCTCTTGTATACTACCAAAAATTGCAAATACATACTGATTTATTTAACCTTTGCTCGATTTCTGAACAACAGAATTGTATCTAGAAGTTTATCCAAAGAAATTGAAACAATGTTTGCATGTAATTATGGGCTTAATTATATACATGTAAAGAAAGCAAACTATTCTTAATAACTGTTCTTAGTAAAACATACCCATTTGGAATTTCGTGTGATCGCATGTACTTTTCCTAATCATTATAGCTTGGTAATCATGCTCATCAATTCCAACTTTATAAATCATTGCCATGCATCTACTGGACCTCTTCCCTTCCTTTCCGTGCATGTTGGCCACTGAGAATCTTCTTATGGTGACCAACATCATTGCGAGAGGAGCATCAGCAGAAACATTGAGGGAAAAACTAATCGATGGATTTTTTATGAGATTTTCTCACAGCATCCTATTTACATTTTTCTATTGCTTTTATAATATATTAGATAAATTTCTAAGTACCATTTTAAGTTGATGGGTAGTGCCATAAAATTTAATTTAAACATTGAGGAAGTACTTTTTGCGTAAAAAGCAAAGCAGCTTGAGTCAATCAATTTCTCTAATAATGTGCATGCAAGCAAATACTTTGCGAAGTGTTTACAATTTGAATGAATGTAAATGAAGGAATGGTACAAATAAATTGGAAATTGGAAGGGAAACGGTGTAACATATACATACCTAGATCAAGATGAGTTGACTGGGGAAAATTTCCTTGCTTTAGAAAACTCCACATCTATAAATAATAACCATATGAACATGTTGAAGATACCTTTGATAATCTACAATCATCTACCAACAGAATTTAAAGTACATGTTGAAGATACCTTTGATAATCTACAATCATCTACCAACAGAATTTAAAGTAACATAGGCGTCCCTTTTATAAAATGAACTAAACCAACAAAAGTTAATTCAATAGGGTTAGATTGTACTTGCCAGATGATAAATAAGATATGTGTACCATTCTGGGCGTGTAGTTCCAAATCAACAAATAAATAACATATCTCCGATTGGCACGTAGTTTAGATCTTTCTTCATTAAACTCTTGTAGCAAATAAAGTTATGTGCAGATGAACCTTGTCCCTTTGGTTACTGAAAACCTGGAATTGCCAAAACGGTATATTAGCATGTTCCTGACCATTTACATCATAAAAAATTCTAGGATCTACGCATAGAAAAATAGTAATATTTTGTATACATAGCTGGTCATCTCATTGAAGTACTCCAACTTGTAAATAAGCATAATTTTAAATTACTTCACTGCAATGAAGTTTGTTGAAAATCAGGAGTAATCTCCAAATTTGACATGACCTAGAATACAATCCCAAGTCGACACGCCTGATCAGATCCCCAACCACGGGAAGGACCATCCACCCGCCGGTGTGTCAAGATTCCTTGCGTGCAACTGCGCACATAACGAAGCATGGCTACAGTGCTTGACTCAGCTTGTCGTAGGAGCAACACCATTGTCAGGCGATCTCTAGTCTTGACCTCTCGGCTTGACAAAAGTATCGTGAAGCATGGTTCGCAAAGAGGACGTTCACACAAACCTGATGTGAATGCATTGACAGCTCAAAGGGGAGAGCGACACAAGGAGGCTTTTGGCCAGCAAAAGAACAATCACCCGATGAAGCTAGCTAAGTGTTTAATATGGATCCTCCGATGTTATGCCATGCATGGGAGGCAGCTGGGGAGGCAACATGGTTCTTTGCATACCTGTGATCAAACAGCAAGCTCATAGATATATGATTAAAAACCCATGGCTCTTTACGTACCTGATGAGAGGGCAGAGTTTAGGAGATAGGGACAAAGTTAGACCGGGCGGGCAGAGTTTAGCAGATAGGGACAAAGTTAGACCGTGTAGCCGCACGCAGGCAGAAGCAGCTTGTACGTGCCTTTGAACTGTCGCAGTATATAGGAAGCAGTTTGGGACATGGCCGTTGCTGCCAGGTTACTCTCCTTGGTGAGATCGGAGAGGAGGCGAAGACCATGGAAATTAATAACCTGCCGCCATTGGTGAACAATTTGAAGCAGTTCGGGGGTGGCTATCACTGCCAGATTAGTCGCCTCCGTGAGATCAGTGAGGAGGCGATGACCGCGAGATTGTACAGGCGGCAATCTAGGGCAGCCATGGTTGTGATGCACATGGAAGAGAAAGAGATGGAGATTCGTTGCCTCCATGAGATCGGTGAGGAGGTGATGTCTGCGAGATCCCAGAGGAGGGGGTCTAGGGTAGCCATGTTTGCGATGCACATGGAAGAGAGGGAGACGTGAGAAATAATTAGCTTAGGTTTGAGATACGGGTGATTCTCTTTTGACATGAGAGATACGGGTGATTTTTAGTGGTGGAAACCGTAGGTAATTTTTTCGAACTTGAACTTAATGGTCCACGATCTAACCATTGATGTTATCATATTATTGAATCAATGGCTAGATGTTTCTGTTTTTTGTGTGATTTTCTAATCTAATTCTCTATTTTTTGGTTAGCCCGTCATGTACATTTAATATATAATAGATACTAGTCCATGTTTCATATCTATAAAACCAAATCTTTTTACATATTCATGTAGAGAATAGCAAATCTGATTTTTTAGAGTTGGAATAAACTCAAAAGCATTTATGGTTGATTTTCTAAAAATGTTTAAAGTGGTAAAAGTATCTGTCTTGTTATTTTTAGTATAGGTGATCTATATTTTCAATTGGTTTGAATCCAATAGGAGTGATTATATACTTTCAATACCATTCTAGCAAAATTTGAATCATTCAATTTGGGTCAGTACAACTCCTTGAATTCAATTATCAATCTACTGACAGAATAGGGTTTTAAACTAAATACCAAAATTCTATTTGAATTGTTGAGCTCTGCATGGGAAAAGAAATGGGCCGCCCCAACTGCACAGCACGGGCGCAGCGGGCTGCTGACAGAATGGTCCCACGCGTCATCGACTAATTCTAACCGAAGCGGTATCTTTCAATCTGAGCCCTACGATTAGAATAGGATCTACGGCTGAGGTTCGTCGTCTCCGTCGAACTGCTCCAGCGAGACTCAAACCCTAATACAGCGGTGGGGGTCGTTGGGGACTCACCGGGGCTCTAGCTAAGGTCGGTGATGGGGCCGAAAGGGGTTGTCTACGACGGCGAGTTGATTGGCAGTCATGGCGGCTCCTAGGGTGGCTCCAATCAAAGGCTTCCTTCCTCCACTGCAGCGGCGGACTCCGGTCAAATTCCGATGTGGTGGTGCTCGCCTTGCTCTTGGGAAGGGTCAGTGAGGTTCCTGGGTGAGTGGGAAGTGGAATGGTGTGTCGAATGAGGTCTGGGGTGGCCTCTATTTATACCCCAGCGTTGGAGGCAGGGCGCCATGGTCGGGCTTCTCTGGCGACTTTGCTACAGTCTCGATGAGCATGGCGGAGGGCATTGGTCGACGCAGGGTACTATGGTGATCGTCACACGCGTGCCGGCATGTCAAGGGGCGGTCTCTGTCAGTCGGGCAACGTCGGTGCTCTGTTCAGGTATGCGGGTGTTCGTCACTAAGTACGGTGGTCACGGGGTGCACGGCGGTGAACCATCGTATCTGGGGGGTCACTAGTGCCTTGGAGATTGCGGGTACGAGCGGAGAGAGCGCGGCGCTGTGTGTGCACGCGTGGTGGCTGCGGCGTTCCATCATTCTTTCGACTTGGCAGAGGCTTAAATGGGCGTGGCGATTCCAGCGTCTCCACTTCTCGCCATTGGTCAAGGGGTGGACAGGGGTGGTGGTGAGGTGATGGCTATCCTCTAGGTGTCGTGGGAGAGGACGGAGCGGCGTGCAGCCACTAGTTCATGGTCGACCGGCATGGCTGGCTCGGTACAGGCATGGCACTGGTGCAACAACTAAAGGCGCCAAGACCTAGGGTTTACAGGGAAAGGTCCTTGCCGGACAAGGTAAAGAGTCCTACACTAATACAAACTAGTCTTCCATGTCTTGTACTCCAAGGCTCTGAGTATGTCGGTGACTCCTTTGTAGCCTTCCTTTATCCGGCATGGGCCTCCCTTCAGAATCCGTCTAATTGGGCCGCCCAGCAGGCCATAGGCCTTGCTACCAACTATGGTCCACCCGGGTTAGGAGGATTTGTGACATGCTATGAGGATACCCATATAGCATATCCCCAATAGTAGCCCCGGAGGACTTTGAAATCTTGCACCGTCTTGCTCATTGATCTCCGAATATCCCGTCTAAGTGATGCCGGCAATTCCGTCAAGCAACATCTCAAAGCTCTCCCAAAGAACCATGCAATCCTCTCCGGCTTCACAATATAGCCAGAGATTCCTTGAGTCTTTGTTTCTAGAGTCAGACAGTCCCCGTCTTCGATGGAATATTTGGACGTGACCCTTCACTGCAACTGTCAGGAGGATGATGTAGGGTACAGCCTACGTTACCTCGAAACTCACAAAAATAGAGAATGAATCATCAGCTATTTTCACGCGCGCGAAAATCGAAACGGTGGAGCGGCAAAAGATGGAGGACGTGGCAAAATTACCACGCACGTTCACTTCCACGTCGGCAACATTCCATCCATCAGATCTCTTTGCACGAATCTTGACGCGAGGCTTATATATTTCCACCGCAGTCAATTTATTTCTCTTTTACCCGCATTCGCTTTCCAGTCTTTGCCTTCCTCCTGCCGCGCGACTATTTGAGCTTTTCTACGAAAACCCTAGCTAGAGCCCTTATTCCTCCACCTTCTCCTCATCGTAATGGCCTCTAGCAGCTCCATCGCTTGATCGGTGGTGACCCCTGAGGCTACCTCCGAGCCATCCCAAGGAGTAAACATCCTGCCATAGGGGGTGGTAGTCCCTGTCCACGCCGTTGTGGAGACCACCGGTGATGACCAAGAATGAGCAGCGCCCGAAGCCGTTGAAGAAGAAAACGACTCCCATAAGGGGTTGTGGAGAGGCTCTGATCTCTCTGCCAAAGATCTGTAGGAGATGGTCGCCGAGGGGTATCTCCCCGTGGTGGAGGAGTTAATCTGGCGGGCGGCGCCGACCGGCGAGGTGATCCCTTCTCCCCAACCCAGAGACAAGGTGTACCTGAAATCTCAGCTGGTACGTGGCGTAAGCCTGCTAGTCTCCGACTTCTTCTTGGATGTCCTTCGACACTTCTGGGTACTTCCCCACAATCTCTCTCCCAATAGCATTCTAGTCCTTAGCAACTTTTTTAGCTCAGTGCGAAGGATTCCTAGGCATAAAACCTAGATTAGATCTATTCGTCTATTTTTTTACCGTCAAGAGAGAGTCCGTAGAGTCCAAGGACGAATTGCGGATCTGCGGAACCATTAGCTTTAAGATCCGGCCTAGCTGGTGCTTCCCCGACATTGTTTGGCATGATTCCTGCAAGAACTAGCTGTGCACATACTTCTATGGTCTAGATATCCCTCTGCCTAACCGCATTGAGACTTATCCCGACTTCGTCGATGGAGCTGCGACCAAAGTGCCCGCATGGAGGACCCCAGCCTCTCTTCCCTCTGACGATGAAGCCGATCACGCCGTAAGGTGGATTGAATGGCTCGTAGACAGAGGTCTGACGGGCTTGGATCTGGCCATGTGCTGGTTTGTCAGGCGGATCCAGCCTCTGGAGCACCACGCCGAGTTGATGTGCAAATACACTCAAGACAGGAGGGATCCCATGTGAGTTTCGCGGGATAACTTCTCTACTAACTCCGTCAAACTCCAGCTTAAGGACATTGTCAAGGTGAAGGACAAGAAGCGAGGCTTCAAGATCACCTACGACATGTTCGATTGCGGCAAAGGCCCAGAGGTAGCTTATGTTTCCTTTGTTGCTCGTTACATGCTCTAAAGTTTTCCCGACTTGAAGTTGTCAGTCTAACACTCCTCTGTATCCTAGCTGGCGACCTTGGCGGTAGATCAAATGGCCTCCCAGGTCTATGATCCAAAGTTGAAGGATATCCAGGTGGTGTTCGATGAAGACGCATCCAAGGATCAACCAGCTTCGGCAACACGGAAGCGGAAGAGATCCACCTCTAACGCTGCTGCCGAGGCCAAGAAGAAGAAATCGGAGAGTGAAGTCTCCAAACGTTCCATTGCCGCCTTAGAGGCGGAGAAGAAGAAGAAATACACCGGCATTCCCCTCACCAAGGCTCTTGCCGTGGAGTAAGTACTTTCATTCTCTGGCTTGTATTTTTCAGCTCATACCTTTTTTCAACTCTTGTACATATGCTTTGTATGTTTCAGGAGGAAAGCCGGTGTTAGTTTGAAGCGATCCTCCAGAGATGTTGGAGGGTCAAAAAATATTTGTGACATGCTGACCAGGGACATGGCCGCCAAGCCCTCCCCCGTTACTACTCCCCATACTCCTGTCGTCAAGCCTTCTGTTGTCCCCGCTGGGCCATCATCCCTCATCATCCCTGAGATCTCTGCCATGGAGACAGATGTCAATCCAATTCTTGATGTCTTAGGTTCTGTCAAGGCAGATGTTGCTCCCAGCAGTCAGGTGATGCAGGAGAGAACTTCCTCTAAAGTGGCTGAAGCTCCGGCTAAGGATGCCACCGACAAAGGGAAGGAAGTGGTGGAAGAGGTGGACGTGGAAGCAACGATCGAGGCATGAGCTTCCGAGCCATCATCTGCTTTGAAGGCGCAAGAGAGGGCTTCATCCATGCCTCCGGCTTTAACCTCTCCATTGGCTGCGACTCCTCTGACATTGAGCCTGGATGACCTCATCAAGCAAGTCGATGCAATTTATAAGAACGCCCGAACCTTCCATGATTCCTATGCTCATCTGGCCAACAATCTTAGGATCATTGCCATCGTAAGTCTTTTGAACTTTACTTTTTTTACTTTGTGTAGTATATCCCACTATAGCCCCCGAGCTCTTAGGCGGATAAACCAATAGTTATTGGCCTGAGTGCTCCAAAGAACTAAGTGTAGAACTTGTCTGTGTAGCCCCCGAGCGTTTAGTTGAAACTCTATAGTTCCGATTAGATGCTCTAGAGAAACTAGCTTGTTTAGAATCATATACTGTAGCCCCCGAGCGTTTAGTTGAAACTTGTATAGTTTCGACTAGATGCTCTAGAGAAACTAAGCATGTTAACATCTTGTGCAGAATGAGAATAAACGGAGGATAGCCGCCAATGAGAGGTTTGCTTCTCTGCAGAAGGAACTGGATCTTGAACAGGGTAAAACCAAATTCCTGAAGCAACAGATCAAAAATAGCTAGAGTCTATTTCCTACAACAGCTCCTTGCTTTTCTCATTGAATTATTTCTTCCATCTTCTAATAGCACTTTCTGATTTCCGTCTTATAGAAGCCATTGCCAAGGCCACGAGCATCGTCAAGCAATCCAAGCATATCCAGGAGCTCGATGATGAAAACAAAATTCTGAAGAAGGTCCTAGCCGAATTCGTCAAGGTCCATGAGGCAACGATGAAGGTGCTGCAAGAATCTGCCAACTCCGAGATGCAATGCCTGAAAGAAGAGATTGCCCAGCTCAAGGAACAGAACCAAGCTGCCAAAGAGTAGAACGCTAGGAATCTTGAGGTGTACAAGACCGTCCAGAAGGAGCGGGATGCATCGGCGGAGTCATGCTCTCAAGCAGAGACGAGGATCTTTGGTAACCTTTCTTCGTCTTGGTCATTTATGTAATGTAGACGATTGTTTTATAGGTTTGTGCTCATGGTCCTTGTTGCTTTTGCGAACCATAGCCCATATTGGCTTAGCCAATTTGGGAGAAGGTGCTCCATACCTCAAGGAACGCATGATTCTTGCCGGCAACTTTGTCAGCACCGCCCATTTCTCAAGCCAAGGAGATTGCCTAGCCTCTAGGGATTAATATGAAGGCGGAAGACTCAGCGGCCAAGTATGCAGAGATCCTGCACCGATCTCCTGAGAAAGTCAAGGACTAGAAGGTCTCCTGAGAAAGTCAAGGACTAGAGATCCTGCACCGATCTCCTGAGAAAGTCAAGGACTAGAGATCCTGCACCGATCCTGCACCGCCATTTCGCAGGCCGGCTTATAAAGGCGCCAAGACCTAGGGTTTACAGGGAAAGGTCCTTGCTGGACAAGGTAAAGAGTCCTACACTAATACAAACTAGTCTTTCGTGTCTTGTATTCCAACGCTCCGAGTATGTCGGTGACTCCTGTGTAGCCTTCCTTTATCTGGCATGGGCCTCCCTTTAGAATTCGGCTAACTGGGCCGCCCAGCGGGCAATAGGCCTTGCTACCAACTATGGGCCACCCGGGTTAGGCGGATTGGTGACATGCTATGAGGATACCCATATAGCATATCCCCAAGGTTTTGAGATTTTTTCTTCCTATCCTGAATTGTGTTGGACTACTTTTCCATTCTTATGGTGGATCACCACAGTAATATCGAGAAGAACCCCCTTTACTATAATTATATCGATGATGCTTTATTTTCTCATGTGTGACTAAGTTCCTTGGGTGTGGGAGATGTAAGGGATTGGTGAGATGTGATGTGCCTCCATATATTTTCCATTAGTTTGTGATTGATTTTAATTACTATATTATGTGTGCTTGACTATCTGTGGGATGCCTAATGCTTGTTGTCCAATTAAGGGCCCAAACAACATGATGCTTTGTTCTATAGAGATAGGATCTTGTTCTCTAGCAGACCGACGACCTTCGAGTGACATGCGGATATCATTGGGAAACTAGTAGACTCGAGGATAACAAGGAACCACTATGCTTATTGCATTAGTCCGATCCAATGAGCTTACTTGCTAAGCAACCTGAAGGGTCTTAATCGTCTAGTTTCTGACCATGGTTTGGGTAATAGGCTAGTAGGATTATTGAAGTTGGGATGAAATCTACCAAGAGGAGTTCCGGCTAATTATGGGTTACTTGCCTACACATATACTTATAAGATTACAATTGTTACACTTATCACTTGTCCACCTGGCACAGTAACTATCACCATGAATTATATCTCCCCACGCCTTTTTTCATCATTTGCAGAAAACAACAAACAATCAAATCAATCTTTACATTCATGCTTTTTATTTCTGAAGTTTACATTTTAGTTTTATTTAAATACATCCAGTTTAATCCAAATCTCATTCTTATTTAACACTTGCAGTCAATTCAATCGAAGACCTGTGACAACTTTGAGTGTGGCAGAGACTTCACCCATAAACACTTACCTTTGGGCTCCCTGTGGGATCGATATCTATACTTCGAAACTAGCTACAAACAATCTGTCGACTTGCAGACATCACGCATCACTTGCATTTAGTCCTCCATGGTTTTCACCAAGGTTGTTTCCAACTTCTTGAGATCATCCATGGTGACCTTGTCCACAACCTCACTACCATCTCCCTTAGTACCCATACTCTCTTAGGCGGTAAAGCCTAAATAAAGAGTCGAGGCTCTCATACCAATTGAAATGGATCGTATGGGCACCTAGAGCAGGGAGGGGTGAATAGGTGCTACTCCAAAATTTTAATTCTTTTTCAAACTTAGGCTTGACAAAAAGGTAAATTCTCTACATATGCAACTAAGATGAATTTCCCTATATGCCAACCTATCTACTAAACGAGTAAAGGTGAAGAGTGAGAAATGAGGTAACCATAGTGGAGAACACGTAGACACATGATTTGTTTTACCGCAGTTCCTTCCTTGTTAAGGGAAGTACGTCTGCGTTGGAGGGGTGGATGGTACTAAGACCACCACGCAACAAAAGGCCTCACCCTGTTCTCCGATGGATCTCTCCACGAGAGGCCTGATCCACCTTCCACTATTTGGTGCCCTTCTAGGAGGGAATGGTGCCTTTACAACACTAGCAGGGCACACATCCACAACTCAAATGGAGGCTCCCGTGATGGCAACAAGCTGCCACAAGAAACAAGTTTGTCAATAATCGTAACCAAGGTATATAAAACCGTAAGAACTCTAGATCAATAATCCTCCAAGTAAATGGAGGGGAAAAGAAGATCTTGATTGGTATCGATGAAGATCAAAGTCTCCTCCTTTTATTCCCCAAAGCCCGGAGCCTTTGAGTGGTTGAAGATGGAGATCGCGCTTGAATCGATATGAACAGTGTAGAGCTTTTTCGTCTAATTCAAGTGATCTAAAATGATGATCTGATGGGGTATTTATACCCCCATTTGAAGATGAGCCCGTGGGCCGATTATCCGGCCGAGACACATTGTCCGGCCCATGACGGATAATCCAGCGGAAAATTTCGTCCCCTTGTCTACATGATGCGCCATGGACACTCTTTGAAGAAACCCTGGGGGCAGATTATCCGGTCCCCTGAAGGGGCAAATTATCCGGCCAGGGCAATAGCTCCAGCCCTAGCCAAACAATCTGGGGAAAATCCACCCCTATTTTGTGTGATGCGCCTAGTCCACCCTTTGTGATTAGGGCAAGGGCAGATAATCCACCCCCCAAACTCTATTTTAGATGGATTTAGAGAGAACAATATATGACCACTTGACACCCAGTTAAATAATCCTTGGCATTGTTATCTAACACTCAAAACACAAGAGATCATGAAATGTTCTTTCACATGTGACTAGGTCAAAGGGATGTGCTATCATGGGAAAGAGTAAAAGCGTTTTGAAGTAACAATATTGAACTATATGAGATATATGACATCAGGTCTTGGACAAACCAGGTATCGTTGTGCAAAGGGAATAGGACTCGGTGTTTAGAAGGTTCAAATGAGCAACCAAAATATCGTGGAATGAGCAGGGATCGTTATGTATTTCTAGATACTGCTGATAATGAATGATTGGGGAATGATCCCCTTCATACCTGAACATTCCCGAACAATAAGGGTGTCACGGTAAAGGTTAATCGACGCTACGAGTTGATCTAATACCGACAGAGAAATAGGAAGAGAGAATCGGAATGGTTCCAGAGAGAATACCATAGTGTTCAGATTTTGTACAAAAGGAGTTCTGAACAAGGAGAAATTAAATAATGTATTTAATATTAATATATATATTAAAAAGGGAAAAAGGAAAAAACCCCACATGGGCCTTCCCTAGGAGGGAAGAGGGCCCAAGAAGGGGCAACCCTAGGTGGGCTAGGGTGCGTGGGGGGATTCCCACCATCGTCGTCCACCAAGGTGGGCCTAGCGTGCATGGGGCCTAGCCCCACGGCCGGCTGGCCGCCTCCTCCCACCCTCACAAGGGTTTAATCCCACCCCGAGACTTGGAGGGTGGGAGCACCCCAGTTTTTCCTATATATAGGGGGAGGCATTTGCCCCAATTTATCCAATCCAATCCAACTCAATCCCACGATTGGCATAGACCATCCTCTCTCTCTCTCTCAACGGGTTCCCAAGTTAGAAACATGCTACACAAGGGAGAGGTTTCTTGACCTAGCGCACGTCGTCGTACTGCTAGAATTGGTCTGGATCTTCTTCTTCCACTGCCTTGCTAGACCGGGGCTTGGGAGACGTTCTTTACATCAGAGGCTTGTAAAGCTTGACGAGGCATTACCAATAGTGGTGTTGGACGCTTGAAGCCTTCTAGACCCCGAGGTCTACGACGCTCGACTTCACCAGCAATGTTTGTGTGGGAACGTAATCCTGCTTTCTTGGTCTTCAAAGGCATGATCACCATATCCCACTTGTTAATGTCCTTATCCATAAATAGATCTTGGTTGGTGCATTTTTATAGTAGGGATTTTTTTGTTTCTGCCAGAGAACCCCTTCATGGCAGCCATGCCAGTTTGATCCATCACGATTTTCGTCATTCCTTCATCCGTCATTATCACCATTGTGGCGAGGTTCGGCCGGACGACTTGTGTGTCTAGGAGGTGGCATTTGTTGTTGATCCTGCTCTCGATGTCGTTCTTCATCTTCTTCCCTACGGTTATTAGACTATTGCCGGGAAGTTTGTTGTGGAACAAGTGGTGCTACAGCATCTCATGTTGTGACTAGAGCAACGTTACTCCAGTCGCATGTGGTTCTGCATCGCTGCCCTGAAGAGCCATTTCTTGAGTGAGCGTCATCCTAAGGGTCGAAATGGTGATGCTTGTCTAGTTCCCTATGGGGCCTTGAAACGTGTTGCCGGTCTGCATCAGTACGGCATTGGTCAAATTTCGAGATCAGTGTTTTTGCTACCTGACGTGGCGGATTTTTGCTATTCTATGCCTTTATTGAGCAGTTTGACACTCATCTAGACCTGTTATGGGGTTGGATTATTCGCTAGGATATCTCGGGCCACAACAGCATTTTCCACCGGTGTGTTGTACACTCGGTTTCCCTTGTTGTTGATCTGAGGTTGTCCTACGACAATGTCTATGATCTTTCCCTTGAAAAGGGTCTTATGGACATCCAGGTTTTTACTGGAAAGTGTCAGGACATTCCGGGTCTTCTGATGCTGCAAAGAATTGAACTACTCTGCATCTGCAATGCGCTTCTTTTCCTCGACAAGGTGAGTTGCTTCGTCTAGGAGTGATTGGCGATGTGCTTCTAAGGCCTGAGCCCTATCCTCCAGATCCTCCGGTGTAAGTTCTGAAGTGGTTGGGATCATTGTTATTAATGCTTCTCCATAGATTTCACGGGCACCAGGGTGACCACATGTCCATCCATAGGAGACTTTTTTGGTTCCTAGGGGATCATAGTGCCTTCCGAATCCTCCATCTGGATTTCCTCGTCAAGTTTCTCTTCTTCCAGAATATCTTGTATTGGAGTCTTGTTCTTCTTATTGTTTGCCTTGTTGGTCCTTTGGGTACTAGTGGCAAAGACAGCTTTAGGTCTGTTTCCTAGGGTTAAGCTTCCCTCAATACTTTTAGACATTTGGACGTTGGGATTCTCTCCAAGATCTATGTCATCTTATGAGTCAAGAAAGTTTCGTTGTATCTTTCATCCATACTGTTTTAAGGACTTGGATCCGACCCTTCTCCTTCATGTGCAGCCTTAGAGCTGTGCTCTTGTCTGAATTCTTCTTCGTATGCCTGGAGTTCTGCCGACATTACGGAGTCCCCTGGGGAAGCTAGTGTGTCAGTGTTTGTTCCGATTGCATCCAAAACCGAGTCGTTGTCGTCTCTAGCATAGGCCAATCCGGATCCAGAGCCTACGTAGCTGACAAAGGGAGATCCATGTGCCCTGAGGTGTGCGAGGCCTTCTTCTTTTCCTTCCTCAAATCTTTTGATGGTCTCGAGAATCTCATACATGCTAGCATCAATGTGCATCATCATCTGCCTTACCGCGTGACTCAGAAGCGACTTTCTTGCTCCAGCATCGACAAAACCGGATCCAAAGTTGTTGTAGCTTTGATCTTCCTAAGACTCGACCGCCTGCGGGAGATCTTCTTCAAATATGATCTTCTCTTTCTCCATGATCTCTGCTTCAGGTGTGGGTTGGGTGGGATTAGGGTTTTCTGAGATCCAGAACTCTGCCGCCACGGACAAAGTAGATCTAGAAGTTTCTTTTGCCTCTATCATCACCACTAGGGTGGGTTAGCCGGGTTCAACAAAACTGAGGTAAATGTCGATCTCGCCGAAGGATAGGATGGTGTAGCTAGTCACAGCCTCCCTAGCCGGAATCCAGGTCTCATTGAGAAGGACAAGAGGGACGTCACCAACATAGAGTACATGACCGACGGTGATTGTTTTGCCGATCCCGATTCATGAAGATTCCGCCTAGAACACAGATCTAAAGGTCACTTTCCCCCATAGTGGGTGCCAACTGTTTTCGGATTGAAGGCAAGTACGCCATGAGGGGATCATCAAGGCATGGGTAAAGGTGGGGTGTGAGATGTACGGTTCTCTGGGACTGTGAGCACACAAGTTTACCCAGGTTCAGATCCGACTGTGGTGGATGGATCCTACTCCTGCTAGCAATCCAGTAGATCAGGAGAGCCGAAAGTACAGATTACAAGAGAGTTTTCGCTTGTGCGAGTTGTGGTTGTAGTGTGTTGTGCCCTAAAGGTTGGTCCCTAGGTCAGCTTATATAGTCGCCCGGCCTAGGGTTACAAGAGAGTCCTATCCGGCTATGATACAAAGTCGGTTACATAGTACATCTTTGACTACAAGTATTCCTACATGCCTAAGTCGGAAAGTCTTCTGGGTCTTCCCGTAGCCGGATGGGATTCCTTCTTATCCCTCTGACTTGTCCGCCCATGAAGCACAGCTCTAACCCGGAAGTGGGCCACCCTAGTCAGCGAGTCACAGTGGGTATACCCGGAAAGTATATCTCCAACACTAGGCTATTCCAAACATTTTCATAATTAAGTCCAGAAGCATTTTGACTCTAATGTTTATTAAATGCATCGATCTATCTCAATAGATTTTAATGTTTAATACTTTGTTCAACTTCATCCATGGAATATTTACTAACTTAAATATCATTAATACCAATTACATCATTCGTCATATGTCCTTTACATATATAAGAATGTTGGCACACTCCCACTCAAATACACCATCCATATATCAGATCCAGGGATTTCACTTAGCTCCCACTCAAAATATGTCACTTACATATTAAGATTCAGACAAGATACTCAAATCCCACTCAAATGCAAGTCCTCTCAATAATCTTGGACATTTCAAAATTATATGATCATACATCAAATCAAGAATTCCATCTACGAGACTCCAGCATCCATACTTTCTGGAAAAAACTGCTTTGTTATACCAATTACAACCATGCCTTCAATCTTGTCATTGAAGAGCATGTAGTTTTGACAAACTATACCACCAATTATCATATTGGAGTAATTACTGGTGTAAATCTAATAGACTCAAGAATCAAGCTTTTAAGTCTTACTTTAAGTTTCGTTTCTTCCTTATGACTTTGCAGTCATTTCGAAAGATCAAGTAAAAATCTTTACTTAATAAGATCAAGTAACATATTACTTTTTAATTTCAAATGTAACTAAATATAGGATCTTATGACTCCTAGTCATTTCTTGCACTTAGGTCCATCACGCTTCTTCGTAATTCGTAGGTATGTTTCATTCAAATAACAAGACAAGTGAATCAATAATATAATTCCGCAAACTTGTAGAATATATTCTTGAATCCTACTTTTCTTTAGTAAAAGTAATTGCTGATACATCATGATCATTATCATAGTTTCTCCTTATGTTGAGTTGTGCCCCTTGGAACAAATTCCACTGCGCCACTCAACAAGTTGGATATAGGGTCAAATACCCTTGTTTACGCTTTTACTTTCGTGTACCATTATATTCATCAAGAGACCATTCCTTGAGAAAAAAATCGTCGGACAACAACAGGTTAGTCCTTAGTGGAAGATGTATTCGTAATACACTACAAATATTTTGTATATTCCTCATGATTTTGAACTATCAAAATCTCCAAAAACTCAAACATGCCATAACCCTTATGGTGTTGTTTCCACGAATCTTTTAGATCTTCCTTATATTTCAAATGAGTGTTTTTATTTGATCTCTAACTCTAAAAGATAACTATAACCCCAATAAGAGATAATTTTAGACCATATATCTAATACAAAATGATTATGATGTTTAGACATATCAATACACTTTGAATTGTCCAATTGTCATAATTTGTGAAACAACTTTCACAAGTATTTCATGCTAAATACTTAACTTAAATACCTTAGTCATATCGATCAAATCGTATAGACTTTGTATTCTTGTTAATTTCATATCCTCCTTCATTCTGAAATCAATAGAACAATTCAAATAGTTTCAAACTTTATGTTTCACTAAGTAAATACACATATTCACTTAAATCCATAGTGAAGTTTTATGAAATAATGATTTCCACTATTTGTTCAAAATTCAATACATCATATGCATAAAATTCAACAATTCATCGCATATCAACATTTTACTAGAATGTGGAGTTTTAATCATTCTGCCCAATAAGGCATGGTTTTGAAAAGTCTATAGATCAATTATCTAAGACACCAATTTTCATTAATATGAAAAACATGCAATAACCACAATTACTCAAACAATAGTTCTATGCAATATTTAAACTTGGATATCTTTTAGCACTCTAATCCTTTGTATATCTAACATATACCCTTTTCATCCATGACTCCCACTGTGATCAAGCCCTTTTGAGAGTTCTTAACTCTATCATGAACTCATGAAGGTGAGCCATTTATTTTTCATGATATAGCCCCCCATGACATATTTGTGGCCGGGAAGAAGCGAATTGCAATGCCCCATTTGCCACAAAGTTGTATGTAGTCCACATTGTGTGTCGTTCATGATGCTAATTCAAGATCACTAAGTGATTCTCCAAGATCCATTTTCTTCCACCTAGTTTGGAACGAAAACTCATCCAATGGCTCATACTTTATGGGCCTGATCTGTGTTAAAAAACACAATCATGGTCCAGCCGACCTTCCATTGAATGGAGAGTGTCTTTATTGGACGGTAATAGAGAAAACACAAAATATCATCAATGGGGCAGATCCCATTAGATGACTTTGCGGAGTTATTGGAACATCTCCTAATGGTTCTTTGTATCAAGAAGAGAAGATTATCTATTATGAGGATATCCCTCAGGCATGGGTATTAATCTATGAAGTTGGACCCTTTCTAAAGTTTCACCAGAGCAAGAAAATTCCCATGGTCGCAAAGTTCCTAAATGGGATAAGACAAGATCTACAAAGAAATTTTCCAAAGACATCTAGACTTAAGTTCATAATATGAGTTCAGTTCTATAATTGAGCCCCCACTAAATATGTCATCCCTTGGACGATTTCAGCGATCACACAATCCCTTTACACCATATCATCTCAGATCATCATGGCCTTTGATACAGTTACCAGGGTGGACTATTTCTGTTGATCACATCATCCATGTGACTCATGCTTGATCTTTCGATCTACCGTGTTCTGAGTCCATGTCTATACATGCTACACTCGCAAATTCAACCTTAGTGTATTTGCAGTGCATACATGGCTTGGACCCACCATATTTGAACGCAGAGATGTCTAGCACCTGATCGTCACGTCCTTCTTCATAACTACAAACTTTCTTGATGGTGCACACTAAAGGGAGAACACTACATTGGTATTAATAGGGATCATCCTATATAGCATGCTACCATTGAGTATCTAATACAAGCACACAATAAGATGTGTCGTGGTATTGACGACGAGTATGCCATGGAGGGGTCCTCACAGTGTGTGTTTAGAGACGTGGGGTAAGGCGGTGAGTTGGAGGGTACGAGGTAACACAACTTACCCAGGTTCAAGTCCCACAATGGTGGCGGAACTCTATTCCTGCTATAAATCACTATAATGGCAATACTCCGAGTTGCAGAGATAGGTTCGTTATGCGAGATGTTGCATGTTGTCCGTAGCAATCTAGGTTGTCTTCTGTTGTTGCCCTAAAGGCTCCCACAGGTCCGGCTTATAAAGGCACCAGAACCTAGGGTTTACAGGGAAATGTCCTTGCCAGACAAGGTAAAGAGTCCTACACTAATACGAACTAGTCTTTCGTGTCTTCCACTCCAAGACACCGAGTATGTCAGTGACTCCTGCGTGGCCTTCCTTTATCTGGCATGGGCCTCCCTTCTGGATCCGTCTAACTGGGCCGCCCAGTAGGCCATAGGCCCTGCTACCAACTATGGGCCACTCGGGTTAGCCGGATTGGTGACATGCTATAAGGATACCCATTTAGCATATCCCCAGCAGTATCCCTCGGAGGGCTTTGAAATATTGTGTCGTCTTGCCCATTGATCTTTGAATACTCCGTCTAGGTGATGCCGGCAATTTGTCAAGCAATATCTCGAAGGTCTCCCAAAGAACCCTGCAATCCTCTCCGGCTTTGCAATGTAGCCAAAGATTCCTTGAGTCTTCGTTTCCATAGCTGGACAATCTCCGCCTTTATTGGAATCTTTAGATGTGACATTTCACTGCAACTGTCAGGAGGATGACATAGGGTGCAGCCTACGCTACCTCAAAACTCACATAAGACAGAGAATTAATCATTAGCTATTTTCACGTGCGCGAAAGCCAAAACGGCAAAGCGGCAAAGATGGAGGATGTGGCGAAATTACCATGCACGTTCGTATCCACGTCGGCAATGCTCCATCTGTTAGATCCCTTAACACGAATCTTGACATGGGGTCTATATATTTTCACCGTGGTCATTTTATTTTCTTTTTACCTGCATTTTCTTCCTCGTCTTCGTCTTCCTCCAGCCGTGTGCCCGTTCGAGCTCCTCTCCGGAAAACCCTAGCCAGTGCCCTCTTCTTCTCCACCTACTCCCTCATCACAATGGCCTCCAGCATCTCCATTCATTCGACGGCGGCAACCCCAGAGGCTATTCCAGAGCCATCCTAGGGAGTAACTGTCCCGCTGGAGGGGTTGGTTGTCCCTGTCATCGCCGTGGTGGAAACCACCGGCGAAGACCAAGAACGAGCGGCGCCAGAAGCTGCAGAAGACAATGACTCCCACAAGGGGGTATGGAGGGGCTTTGACCTCACCGCCGAAGATCTGCAAGAACTGGTCACCGAGGGGTATCTCCCTGTGGCGAAGGATTTGGTTTGGCGGCCAGCGCTGGCCGGCGAGGTGGTTCCTTCTCCCCAAGCCGGAGAGAAGGTGTACCTCAAGGCCCAGCTGGTACAAGGCGTAAGCCTGCCAGTCTCCGACTTCTTCCTGGACATTCTCTGGCCCTTCCGGGTACTTCCCCACAATCTCTCTCCCAACAGCATCTTAGTTCTTAGCAACTTTGTAGCTCTATGCGAAAGATTCCTAGGCATCAAACCTAGGTTAGATGTGTTCGTGTACTTTTTTACCGTCAAGAGAGAGTCCATAGAGTCCAAGGACGAATTGCTGATTAGTGGAACCATTAGCTTCAAGATCCGGCCTACTCGGTGCTTCCCTGATATCGCAGGGCATGAGTTATGCAAGAATTGGAAGCACACATACTTCTTCGGCCCAAATATTCCTCTGCCTAACCGCCTTGAGACATATCACGACTTTGTCGATGGAGAGGCTGCCGAGGTGCCCGCATGGCGGACCCTAGCCTCCCTTCCATCTGATAACGAGGCCAATCGCACTGTAAGGCGGATTGAATGGCTCATGGATGGAGGTCTGACAGGCTTGGACCTAGCCATGTGTTGGTTTGTTAGGCGGATCCAGCCTCTGCGGCATCGTGCTGAGTTGATGTGCAAGTACACTCAAGACAAGAGGGGTCCCATGTGAATTTCGTGGGATAACTTCTCCACTGACTCTGTCAAACTCTGGCTTAAGGACATCGTCAAGGTGAAGGATAGGAAGCGCGGCTTCAAGATCACCTATGACATGTTTGATTGCAACACATGCCTAGAGGTAGCTTTTGTTTCCTTTGTTGCTCGTTATATACTCAAAGGTTTTTTCGACCTGAAGTTGTCAGTAACACTCCTCTCTATCCTACCTAGCGACCTTGGCGACGGATCAAATGGCCACCTAGGTCTATGATCCCAAGCTAAAGGATATCCAAGTGGTGTCCGACGACGACGCCCCCAAGGATCAGCCAGCTCCGGCAGCACGAAAGCGGAAGAGCTCCACCTCTAATGCTGATGCCGAGTCCAACAAGAAGAGATGGAGAGTGGAGTCTCCAGACGATCCACCACCACCTTCGAGGCGGAGAAGAAGAAGTCCACCAGCATTCCCCTCACCAAGGCTCCTGCCGTGGAGTAAGTGTATTCATTCTCCGGCTTGAACTTTTCAGCTCATACCTTTTTTCCACTCTTGTACTTGTACTTTGTATGTTTCAGGGGCCGCAGGCAATATATACCGAGAGGGAGTAGTCCATGGTGAACTAGGTCTATTAGGCATGGGAGAGGGGAGGGAAACCAGGGCTGATGTTGCTGTGGGCATGAGAGTGGTATTCTGGTCGAGCTAGAGCAGAGAGGGGGAGTGGGATGGCTGCTGCAAGAAGTAAAGAAGAGGCTCTGACCAATGGGTGCATCTCTCCTTCTTCCAAGCACTAAAGGACAAGGGGAAAGGGGTGCTACAGTGCCATGCTACAGTGCATACGACCAGAAGAGTGTGAGTTCTGCTGGGGAAGCTTACTTGACCAGGCTAGTAAGATTTTGTGGGTTTTGGATTTGAGGAAATTGTCTCCTTGGTAATTTTGACCAAGTAGATGGCTATGAAGAAAGTCTCAAAAATTGCATTGGGCAAGATGCGGAAATGATACTGGTGGGTAGATGAGGTCCAGGCATAACTCTATGAATTATTTGGGAATTTTCTAGGGATTTAAAGTCCACTTAAATCCATTTATTCAAAAAGTACAGAAGTAGTTTCTAGAGGATCATTGGATAAATTTACATTGTACAGGTGGAGTTTTTGATGTGGGATGATCCCAAATTTGAATACACACTTAGGGGAATTTTCCCAAGATTTATTGGGGCTTAAAAATATTTAAAACATTTATTATTCCATTTCTACCATTTAAGAAAATAGGCAAAAAGAAAAAATAAAGATCTTCAAAAATATTTATTTTTGAAGTGGGAAGGTAGGGTATGATGTATGGACCTCAATTGAGCCAAAAGTTGGGGAAGCGCTTTGGCAAAAACCAAACTTTCCTTTATGAGAGGAGTTTTGGAGATTTTGCCTATTAAGGGGAATTAAATAGTTTTGGTCCATAATAAATATGGATAATTGTTGATAAATCTTGATGATCAAGGTATATGATGTAGACAAGGTATATCAAGCAATTTCAACCTTGGGATTGTAGAATCCAAGTTGATTTTGGTGAAATACCTTAGATTAAGGATCTAGGGTGATGTTAATTTCATACCATTAAAACATGGTTGTATCTTGGAGTCCAGATCTCCCCTTGGGGCATGGGGTATATGGATGGATAGACCAAGTGATATACATTCACATGGTATAGGGGTTTGAGCTTGATCTTGCTTGAGCTTACCAATACCAGCTTTCAAACTTTGAATCAAATAAACCTGCCAAAGCAGATTATCAACTAGCCTTCAAAACCTTGTGGGTTTAGGCAGCACAAGGATCCACTTGGAACAAGTGAAGTAGATGTTGGTATACCTATATGATTAGAACATAACCATGCAAAGAGTTGGTCCATAGAGGTTTGGATGGTGGTGTGATCTTCCAGCAAAGTTGGCATGATGACTAGATTTGCAGGAAAAGTTATTTTCTTGCCTGCAAAACCATCAAGAACTAGTGGGTTGAAGGGTGATCTAACCAAGGGAAAAAGTGGGAATTGGTAGTATTAGGATGTTTAACAATATGGTTCAAATTCATTTCCAATAATGCACAAGGGTTGGGAAAAGGAGGCATTAAAAAGGGTGATGTTGGAATAGATTTCCAGACTAAGCCAAATTTGGCAGATTTAGGGTTTTTGAGTAGAACATGAGAGGGGATGTTTTTGTTGGTTTGCAGGGTACCCAAGCATCATCAAGTGAATGATGTTGGAGTGTAGATTGAGTAGAAAGTATCCTTGCTTGATATTGGTCTTCATGGTCTTAGAAGCTTCTAGAAGGAATCACTTCAGAATTGATTCTAGTTGGGGGTTTTAGATGATCACCTAGTATCTAGGGATCAGATCCTGCTTTGTATTCTTGCTTAGGTGTTGATGAGTTGGGAAAATCTTGATCCTAGTGATGAGCTCTTAGAGTAGCTCATAATATCTCCTTAGCAAACAAGTCAAACAGTAGATCAAGGCAATTCATCAGGCAGCAGATCTAGGCAATTCATCTTAGAAACTAAACAAACCTACCACTAGGGTTACCATCAAGCCTAGTTTGGGGTAGGGCTATTTTGAAAAGGGTTGGAGTTTGAGTAATATGAGAGTCTTTGGTATCTCTACCAAGAGTAGAATTCAAATGTTTCACCAAAGGGTTTTGTTGAATCTAGAGGTAAGAATAGTAGAAGGTTCTGTCCTAAAAACATAAGGAGATTATGTTATATAGCTCTCCATAGTTTTGTCAATAGAAGCTACTAAAATAGTTTTGGTTGCATAAGCATCTTGGCTCATGTTTTGAAATGCCAGAACATTTGAGAATATGGAAATTAAGCCAAGACTATTTTAGGAAGTAGCTGTTGTCAACTGGTGTTGAGGTAAGGAGTATCTCATCTAATATACATTCATAAGCATAAGCACAAACAAACAACAAGCAAACACTTCAGCATTAAACAAGAAAAAGTTTTTTGTTCCCCCTGATTTTTGCATTCTGGACCACTAATCAGGGTTGCTGAAATTGGGATGTTACATGGATGCTGTGTATAATAATGCCAGCATCTTCCACACCGCATATGCTAATCTGGCCAACGATCTCAAGCTTATTGCCATTGTAAGTCTTTTGAACTTCACTTCTTTTATTTTGCATAGTATATCCCTCTTTAGATAAACAAAAGTTATTGGCCTGAGTGCTCCAAAGAACTTAAGAGTAGAACTTGATAGTGTAGCCCCCGAGCGTCTAGGTGGAAACTTAGAAGAATTCTGGCTAGATGCTCTAAGAGTAGCATACTTGCTGATTAAAATCTTGTGATGTAGCCCCCGAGCATGTAGTTGAAACCATATAGTTCCGACTAGATGCTCTAGAGAAACTAAGCATGCTTGTTTGTTTGCAGAATGAGAATAGACGGAGGATCACCGCCAATGAGGGGTTTGCTGCTTTGTGGAAGGAGCTGGACCTTGAACAGGGTAAAACAGCCTTCCTGAAGCAACATATCAATAATAGCCAGAGTCTATTCTTGTAATAGCTCCTTGCTTTTCCTCATGGATTCATTTATGTCGTCTTCTCATAATGCTTTCTGATTTCCATCTTACAAAATCCATTCTGAAGGCCAAGAGCATCGTCGAGCAATCCAAGCATATCTAGGAGCTCGATGATGAGAACAAAATCTTGAAGAAAGACCTGGCCGATGCCGTCAAGGGCCATGAGGAGGCGATGAGGGTGCTGCAAGAATCTGTTGATGCCAAGATGCAGCACCTAAAGGAAGAAATTACACAACTCAAGGAGAAGAACCAAGCTGCTAAAGAGTAGAATGCGAGGAACCTTGAGGTGCACAAGATAGTCCATATGGAGCGGGATGTCTTGGCGGAGACATGCAAGCAAGCGGAGACGAGCATCTTCAGTAATTTTTCTCCGTCTTGGTGAATTCTGTACTTTGGATAACCATTTGATTTGTTTGTACTTATGGTCCATGTATCTTGCACAATCCATAGCTCCCAATTGCTTGGCCGACTTGGGTGAAGGTGCTCCAGACCCCAAGGAACGCATGGTTCTTGCCGACAACTTCATTAGTACCGCCATTCCCCAGGCAAAGGAGATAGCCCATCCTCTAGGAATAAACATCAAGGCGGCACACTCAGTGGCCAAGTACGCGAAAATCCTGCGCCGAGCCCCCAAGAAAGTCACGAACTCGAAAGCCTCTTGCATCCGGGTTGGTGCAAGGATGACCCTATCCTTGGTCAAGGCACATTATGATAACACCGACATCGACCTGGTGACCTCTGGCTTTTCCAAGCTGGACGAGGAAGGGAAGGAAATCGATAGCTATGCTATTTGGAATTCCCTATCCTGCTTCAACACCAGGATTGCCAGAATGGTCAATGCAGATGGCTTTGTGCCTGCCGAGATCCTTGACAAAGACATGGCCTGATCTGGGTCTAGCCCATCTCCCTCCGAGTTTGATGAGCTCTCCCGGCCTAGCTCTCCTGATGACGCCACCATGAAGCCCCTACAACAGAGCCATGAAAAACAATGTTTGTATTAAATGTATCTCTACAAAGTGTATGTGGAAAAACTTATGTGTTATTAAGGCGAAAAAACTTGTACTCAAGTTTCCTGCTACTTATCTGCTTCCAGCATGTGTATATTTTTTAAGCAAGTGCTGGCTTATCCATTACTCTAGTTCGTATGCTTGACCTTTCATGAGACGAAAGACTCGTAGCACAGAACTATGCCCTCAGGTGATGATGCTTAATAGCACCGTCAAGAACCTAATAGCAAAATCACTGGATTTGAGTGCCGAGAAGTCACTACTCCGGAATCCACATAAAAACACTAGAAAACGTGTAGACCAGAAAACTTAAGCTAACGCCCGTAGGCAGAATTTTCACAAGTGAAAATGCAAACTTGCGCAAAAAGGGTTTATATGATCCAAAAATGAACAACTAAAGGAGGTAAAAGACTCTGAGAATATGAGTGAACCAAATGTTTTATTTCATTGATCATATAAGAAACTTATTACATAATATAAATGTGCTAAGTGTAAAAGGGACGTAGATGTGCTATGCTCCATGGTCGATCTGTCTCCGGGTAGTCATCATCGGAGTCACGTTGCTTGCGCTTGCGATTTTTTGGCCTATCTTTCAACTCGTGAATATTGATGAGGTAATAGGAACCATTTAGCAATGCTTTCCTTATGACGAACGGTCCTTCCCAAGGTGGGGATACTTTGTGTGATTTCTCCTGCTTGAGTCTAAGCACCAGATCCCCTTCTTTAAACGAGCGATGCTTTGCACGATGACTATGGTATCCACGCAGCTTCTGCTGGTAGACGGCGGATCTCTGGCATGCCAGCATGTGCTCTTCTTCAAGTAGGTCCACAGATAGGCGTCTGGACTCTTCAGCGTCATCCTCCTTATAGGCGGCGACTCTTGGTGCATCATGGAGGATGTCGGATGGAAGTATGGGTTCTGCTCCATAAACCATGAAGAAAGGAGTCAAGACGGTGGATATGTTGGGTGTTGTTTTTAAACTCCACAAGACAGATGGTAATTCCTCTGCCCAGGCTCCAGCTACTCTATGTAGCGGTGCCTCTAAGCGTGGTTTGATTCCATGCAGAATTAGTCCATTGGCCCTTTCAACTTGCCCATTTGACTGTGGGTGTGCCATAGATGCTAGGTCAAGGCGGATGCCTTTTTCATGATAGTACTCCTCAACTTCTCCGAGAGACAACTTCCTGCCATTATCCGTGATGATGTTGTGTGGGAGACCAAATCTCACCACTAGATCCCGAACAAATTTTAGGGTTGTTGCCCCATCAAGCTTTCTAATGGGTTTAGCTTCAATCCATTTTGTAAATTTGTCCACTGCTACTAGCAAGTGTGTAAATCCACAGGGTGCTATCTGCAAAGGTCCCACCATGTCCAGCCCCCAGACTGCAAACAGCCAAGTTATTGGTATGGTTTGCAATTCTTCAGCTGGAACACTTGGTTGTCTTGCATAGAACTGACACCCAAGGCATGTTTGTACCAACTTGTCAACATCCGCCTTGGCAGTTAGCCAGTACAATCCTTGCCGGAAGGCCTTGGCCACCAACGATCAGGGAGCGGCATGATGCCTGCAATCTCCGAGATGTATTTCTCTAAGGATTTCAATATCTTGTTGCTGGGAGACGCATCGAAGGAAAACTCATGAGGTACTTCTTTTGTATAGATGGCCGTCAATGATGACGTATCCTTTTGCTCTACGTACTATTTTCCGGCTCTCAACTTCGCCGGCGGGCAAAGTTCCATCTTGTAGATAGTCCATGAACGGTTTCGTCCAAGCCGGAGAGGTCATTGTTACTATATTAACAAATGAATCCACTCTATCTAGGTTGTCGGGGTCTGCTCCCATCACGGATGGGGTCCATAAATGTTCTAGGAAAACGCCTGGCGGAATTGGTCGATGAGCTGATCCAAACTTTGACAGCAGATCTGCCGCCTCATTCTCCTCTGTTTTGACGTACTTGACTTTGTAGCCATCAAAGCACTTGGCTATTTCGTCTACTTTGTCTCGATATGCCGCCATCATAGGGTTTCGCGCGTTCCCGGTGCAAGCTACTTACTAGGCAACCAAGTCGGAATCTCCACAAAAAACTATGCGCTTGATGCCAATACCTTTGGCCACACGAAATCCATGAATGAGGGCCTCATACTCTGCCATGTTGTTGCTAGCATTGAAGTGAATCTGCAGGATATATTGCAACTTTTCTAATGTTGGTGATTGCAATAACACACCAGCCCCCGAGCCGTTGAGTAGCTTTGATCCGTCAAAGTGCATGACCCAATATTCTGGTTCTAGCACAGGAGTGTCTTTTGGCAGTTCTGTCCAATCGGCGATAAAATCCGCCGATGCTTGCGATTTGATTGCGTTGCATCTCTTATAGGTGATTTCAAAGGCCGCAAGTTCAATGCCCACTTTGCCACTCTTCCTATAGCATCGTTGTTGTTGATGATGTCGGACAGTGGAGCTTTGCTCACCACTGTGATAGGGTGCTCCTGGAAATAATTCCTTAGCTTGCACGAAGCAAGGAAAACTCCATAAGCTATCTTTTAGTAGTGCGGGTAACACTATTTGGATTCCGTCAAGACCTTTCTTACATAGTAAACGGGTCGCCGAACTCCGTATTTGTGTGTTGATTCTTTGCGCTCCACCACAATGACGATGCTGATTACTCGATTGGTTGCCACCATGTAAACTAACATAGGCTCCCTTGACACCAGTGCTGCAAGTATTGATGGGGATGAGAGTATTCTCTTCAACTCTTGAAGTATTGCGTCAGCCTCATACGTCCATGTGAATTTGTCCGCCTTCTTGAGCAACTTGTAGAGCGGCATAGCCTTCTCACCAAGTCGGCTGATGAACCGGCTTACCGCTTCTATGCAGCCTGTGAGCCTTTGTATGTCCTTCAGGCATGTCGGACGTTTAATGTCGAGGATGGCCTTGATTTTCCCCCGGTTCACCTCGATTCCGTGATGCGAAACGATGAAACCCAACAGCTTGCTAGAAGGTACCCCAAAGACGCACTTGTTGGGGTTCGGCATCATGTTTTATTTCTGGAGATTGTCAAAGGTTTCCTGCAAGTCAGCGATAAAATCATTTGATTTTTTGACATTACCACGATATCATCCACGTAAGTGCGTATGTTTCGACCTATTTGGTCATGTAGGCAACGTTGCATTGTCCGCTGGTAAGTAGCACCAGTGTTTTTCAACCCAAAGGGCATCGTGACGTAGTAATATGTGTCGTAGGCTGTGGTGAACGAAGTGGCCACTTGGTCCAAATTTCACATCCATATTTGGTGGTAACCTGAGTAAGCATCGAGAAAACATAGAAGTTCCGAGCTAGTCATCGAGTCAATGACTTGGTCAATGCGAGACAAAGCAAACGGATCCTTCGGACATGCTTTGTTCAAGCCGGTATAATCAACGCACATTCTTAATTCATTGGTTCCCTTTTTGGGAACAAGTACAGGATTTGCCACCCATCGGGCGTGAATAACTTCTAAGATAAAGCCAGCCTTAAGTAACCTAGCTATTTCTTTGCCTATAGCCTGTCTTTCATCACCAAGGCATCGTAGAGGTAGCTTCACCAGTTTGGCATTGGGATCAATATTCAAGCTGTGCTCGGTAAGTTCCCTAGGTACACCTTTCATATCGGCAGGTTGCCAGGCGAAGATCTCTCTATTCTCACGGAGGAACTTGATGAGTGTGCTTTCCTATTTGGGATCCAGGTCCGTGCCAATGGTGGTGGTCTTGGAGGAATCTCCTTCAACAAGCTCCACCTGCTTGGTCTTGATGGCGGCCTTGAATGCGGGTTCGGCAACAGTGATCTTCTTTTTCGAAGCCGGCATCTCCGAGGCATCGACCTGGTTCTGGATCTCCTTGAACTCCTCACCGTAGAGAACTGCTTTCGCGAAGGCGGCCTCACTAAGCTCACACTCTCATGCCTTGGTGAAGCTTCCGTCAACGGTGATGATGTCGTTTGGTCCGGGTATCTTGAGCTTGTTGTAGACAAAGCATGGCCTTGCAAGGAAGGAGTAGAAGATGTCATGTCCAAAAATGACGTGGTACACGCTCTTGAAAGGCACCACTTCAAAGGTCATGCGCTCTTGGCGGTAATTATTAACATTGCCAAAAGCGACCGGAAGGGTGATGCATTTCTCGGTCGGGGACAACCCCATGGAATACGATGTTGCTCTTCCTTAGCTGGGTCTCCGTCAAGTTCAAATTGTGCAGTGTATCTAGGTACATGATGTTGATGCTGCTTCCACTGTCCACGAGGCACTTGGTGAACTCTGTGCCGTCAATCAAAGGGTTGATGACCATGGCATACTGTTTCTCTATTGGGATAAGGTCTGGGTGATCCTTCCTATCCCAAGTAATTGGCATTTCTGACCACCTGACGTATTGGGGAACCAGAGGGAGGGTGGCCAACAGTATCCTCAGAGAGGTTTTCTGGGCCTGGACGGGGGGAGTGCCAAGGAAGGTGTTGCGGACTAGAGCCTTCTTTTCGAAGGGATTTTTCCCTTTACCCTCTCCCTTGTCGGAAGATTTGGGTTCCATGTCTTCATCCATATCACTTGATTCCTTGGACTCCTCCTCCTCCTTCTTCCCTTTGCCCTTTCTGCGGGGTCTGTTCTTCCAACTTTGCTTGTAGCCGGACTTAGGGTCTTCCTGGAGGTCGTTGACAAATTTGCATTAGTGGTTGGTGTGGGTGGCTTTGTCGTTTGTGTCCAGGTGAACGAAACACGGCATATCACGGTACTCTTCATACGTTTGGGGAATGCGGGGCGCTGAGGGTGTAGGATCACTCCTCTGCTGGCCACTGCTAGCCCCCCAGCCACGTCCATGATGTCCGCCTCCGCCTCTGCAATTGAACATTACAGCGACCATGTTGGCTACTTGCTTTTCTTCAGGCATATTTGTTCGCTTGTTATTGTTGTTTTTTTTGGCCTAGGTCGAGATTGCTATTGCCGGCAACGATCCGCGTGCATCGTTGTCAGCGGCGGTGAACTCGCTAGCCATGGCGATCATTGCATTGACGTTGAGCTCATTGTTGTCTTGCTTGCGTTTCAACGTATGCTGGAGCAAAGTTCCCTTTTACAAACCATCGATGAAGGTGGCCATAGAGGTTTGTTAATGCACCCCTATGCAGGAAGTTTTCATATCTAGCCAGCGAGAGAGGTAGGCACGAGAGGTTTCATCCTTTTCTTGCACACACCGTTGTAGGTCTCCGGTAGTGTCCGGACGTTTGTACGTACCCTCAAAATTCTTGGTGAACGCTTCATGCATATCCAACCAACTGCATATTGATTTCTCTGGCAAGTCATCGATCCATTGTCGGGCGGTGCCAGTCAGCATGAGTAGGAGGTACTTGACAGCAACATTGGGGTTTCCCCCTGCGATGTGAATCGCTTCGCCGTAGTCCTGTAACCATGTTGATGGCCTGGCGGTGCCATCGTAGGGCTTCATGGTCTTGTCTATTCGGATCCCCTTGGGGTAGGTTGTGGCCCGTATTACTGGTCCAAAACAATGTGGCCCAAGGTATGGGATCTCCCGAGCTTCTTGAATCTTGTCTAGCCATGAACGTGCGTCATATGGCTCTGGCTGCTTCCCTTTTTCGTCATGGGGAGAGGATTTGTGGCGCGATCTATGAGATCCACCATGCCCTCTGCCATGATAGCTGCTAGGTGGAGACGGTGGCGGTGGAGGCGGTGGGTTAGCCTTCTTGCTGTGTCACTCATGCGACTCCTCATGCCTTTCGTGGTTGCTTGTCGGACGTAGAGGCTCCTTGTGGGACCTGCTCCTATGCCCTTCAATGTCGTTGCGCTCTCCGGCATGCCAGGGATGCTCACCCTGGTTGCGTATAATGATGCCGGCCTGAGGACGCCTTGGTGGTGGGATGCTTGTATGGTGGCACGGCTGTGGTTCCTTGTGACGCCTTGATGATGGTAAGGGTGGCAACTGGCAAGGACGATCCTTTTCTCTGTGATCAGAGGATATGGGGATGGCGTTGGTCCTATTGTGTGCCTCCCCCATCATCGCTCTGTGGAGCCTGTGTGGTATCCCTCGTCACGGGGAGATTTTGGCCTTCTGCGGCTGTTCATGGTTGACTAGCAAAGCTCCGGTTTGGACTCAAGGCTCTGTGAGGTAGCCTTTTCCTATTGCTTGCATGCCTTAGCGACGAGGTTGTGCACCTGAGCAACTTCTTCTAGTGACCTGTCCTGTTCCAGGAGGGTTTTGGCAACGGCGATGTTGAGGGCGGGAGTTAGCATGACTTGTGTCACATCCCAAAATTTTCCAAATTTTCAAATGTGAAAAATCAAATAAACAAAAGAATTAAAGGATGAAATTTAGGGGGAAAGGAAACTTTTTGTTTCTAATAGGAAATACCAAAACCTTATTTAAATAAAATGAATTTTAAATAAGGAAGTGACAAACAAATCAAATGCAATCATGCATGGAATGTATCTTGATCTTAAGCACTTGCATTTTAAACCAATGGAAAAAGAATAAAACAAAAACCTAACCCTAATAAGAAAATCATCACATCAAATTCAATTCAATTCTATGGCTATGTTCCATATATAATTTGAGCATAAGCATATCTAAGTGATATATATTGGAAAACAACAAAATTATAAATCGACAAGAATTGGTTTCACTCTATTTGGAGTCATGGATAAAAAGTTATGATTTTTATAAGATAAAAGAAAGTACTCGGCCAATAAAGCTCATAGAAAAAAATCAATAAGTTAATCCCAAACAAAGTAATTTTAAATGTTACATAAAGTTAAATAATTATTAAATAGGATCAAACAAATTGGAACCACCTTAAGAACTATAAATCAAAAGATGAGATTTATATAAGACAAGAAGAAAAAGAAATCAAAAATATATTGCAAAGCCAAGATAAGACATATCTAAAATCCATGTCTAAATGGAACAAAAGTATATTTAAATAACATATAATGGTAAAGAATTATTTTATAAAACTTTGTAAACTCGTTTCATCCTTTTTGGAGTTTTAAATAAAAAGGTATGAAGAAACGTAACTAAGTAAAAAAAGAGAACCATATAGGCCAAAGTAAATATTTATAAATGATATTGTTTGAATTGGATAATAAATAAGAGAAATAATATCCTAAAATGATCTTGTTGATTTACATATTTTTGGAAATTTGAATGGATCCTTTTAGAGCTCTAAATCAAAAGTTATTGAAGAAAAGAGAAAAAGAAAAACGTTAAAAAAGAGAGACGTATACCCTATTTAACCCGGCCCAGTCCCTCTCACATATTTTTTTCCCTTCCTTTCAAAGTGGGCCGCACTTCCTGGCCCATCTAGCAGATCGAACTCAGGCATCGATCATCTTCCTCAAGCTTGAGCGCTATGGTTGTACCTCTTCTCCTCCCTCTCCCATCAATTCTAGTGGATCTCTCGACTCGCAATAAACACGAAATTTGTTGTATATCCGATGAATGTTCCGTTCAGGGTATTAGTTCCCCGTTTTATTGTGTTAATTGCCCAAAACCGAAGCTGTGCTCCGAATACCACCCATCGACATACATCACTCGAACTCCCTCCTACCATAAAAACGTGAACCGAAGAGAGCACCATCTTCCTCTTGTTCTCCTCCATCATTTTGGTTCTCAAAATTTCTCGAGAGGAGGTCTGTAGAACTCATACCGATGATGTCAAGATCAGCCAAAAACCGGAGTTCATCGTCAGATCTTGTCTTCTACGGTGAGAAACTTGTCAATTCCTCGAGCCAGAATACTCTCCTCATCGTTGCCTACCTCCAGGACATGATGGTGCAACATCTGGTTGTAGCTCGCCGCGCCGCCGACGTCGCACGTTGCTCCACCCAAGGATTTATCTCTCTCTCTCTCTCTTGGACTCTACAAACGACGCCATGGTCATCATCGTGTTTTCCTCGATGTCCTCTACGCCGTCCACGTCTTCTTCAACTCTGGATACGTTTCTAGCGACGAGAACGGCAACGCCAAGCCTGTGCCCGTGCCTGCTATTCCGGCGATCTCTCCGGCGAGCTACTCCGGTGAGCACTCCTTGTCCATCTGATCTTCATCTTACTGTCAAAATTAGATCACTTACCGAAGGGGTATCCTCCAATCAGATTCTGTCAAGTGTCATGTCTATTTCTATTTTCGGATTTTTAGGACATAAGAACATAGGAACTTGCAAAAATCATATCTTTAGTTCAGTTTGTACAAATTTAGCAAATAATATGTTTATGAATTCACAAAAATGAGTAGAACACAGTAGAGCAACAATTCAGTACTTTTGTAACGGTTAAAATCATGTTTATATAGAACCATTTGTGGAGTATTTTGAGTATAAAAATTGTTGTGTAAATTATTTTTGAGTGAATCATTTTGCAAATGATTGTATATTAAATCCTCTGTACTGTAGGATCTTAATAAAAGTTTAGTTTAGTACCTAGAATTTGTGTAGCATCTGTTAGTCAAGTGTGGCTTATTTTAGTGTTATAAAATGTTTTAAATAATCTCTTTGCACTAAAATTATTACAATTAGCATCCACCTTATATAAAGGACCAGTAGGTGTTTGTAGTGTTCAGAACCTTGTTGTAACAACTTGTTCAATAACATATTTTGTTGTATGCTTCCATGCATTTCGTTGTATTCATGTGTTGTTTTGTGATGCTAGTTTTAAGAATGTGCTTTTTGCTTGATTGTATTGTTGTAGACTTTGAGGAGTGTAATCTTTGAAAGATCAAGAAGAGTACCTAAATATTCTACTACCAAGGCAAGTGGCACTATCATCAAGTCCTACTGTTTTCATTATACTTAGTGGATTTTTGTAGTATATGTATGATAGACTATATTATTATGCCATGCTATATCTCCTATGTAGAATAGAGAATGGTAGTTTCTACTTAGTAGGTGAAACATCGTAGGGTTAGAAATGCTTAGCCCTGCTTTAGATTTTTGGATGGAATATCATATTATGATTATATGGAGTATTGGAAATTATATGTTTTCTATAATAAAACAAGTACTTAATGAAACACCTGGGTGAAAATGGGACTTGTATGGATTAAGTTGAGTGGTTACTCAGGGCCCATGTCTATGGTTTACCCTAGTGTATCGCACTTGTGGACGGCCACCCAGGAACAAAGAGATTGGAGACGTTCTTATCGCGAAGCTTCCAGTGCAGCCACATGGCATATGGGCTCTGCCTTGACCGACTAAGTTGCGAGAACTCAGCCAGACGGACAGAGGGTGGTAGTGATAATAGGATGGAACGCACCCATGGTGGTCTGAGGGATTTCTTCTGAAAAGTCTCGTCTCGATGCATGTCGAGTCTTGTGGGGAAAGTGCACCACCTCTCGAGAGGGTAAAATTAAGTACTTAGCCGTGTCCCCGGTTATGTACAATTTCTGAGCATCAAGACAATGAAGCAGAATCAAGAATCTCATCATTCTAAAAAATTAAGTTAAAAATTGATGGGTGAACAAGGGTTGTTGGTCCATTGATTTCTATCAATGGAACCTAGGTTCACTGATTTCTATCAGTGGTACCACTATGTTGTGATTGGAAATATTTCCTAGAGGGTATCTAGTGTAACTTAGATGATAATAAGTGTTGAAAACTATTTATAAAAGGATAGAGAAAAACTTTTTTGCTGCAAACTAGCCAAAGCTCTACCTGGCCAGATATGCATGTAGTAATAGGTTCCACTTTATATCCACATACTAGTGACACTTGCCAGTACAATTCAAAATGTATTGACCCTTGTGGCTGTAACTTATCATGTTGCAGGATTACTTGATGATAGTGAGGTTTGATGAGTAGGGATTACGAGTCTGCACCCAACATGTTTGCCTATGGCACATGAAGATGGTGGACTCCATGCTTTATAGTTATATCTGTTGCTTTGTAATAAGATAGCCATATGAGCTATGTAAGTTGTAATGAACTATTTTATTCCTGGATATGCGATGTAATATGACCTTTGTTTCTTGATATTACATCTTAAACTATGGGTGCTAGCTATTCGATCCAGGGACTAGCACTATAAACACAGGGACCTATACCTTACCAGGTTCGGGTCATGACAGATGGTATCAGAGCATTGTGTTGCCTGTAGGTTCGTAACCCTAGGATTTGGACAACCCCTTTAGAAAAATAGGAGTTGAATTTACTTGAAGTTATTTACAAAGAATCTTGTAAACTCTCTCCTTAGTATTTTTTTTGTTCCTACGTCTCTCCCTTTTTCAACTTGATCACAAAGGACTTCAACATCATCACCGCAAAGGACTTCAAATTCGTCTCAAAGGACCCTCAACTTCATCATCGCTATGGACTTCAACTTCGACATCACTAAGGACTTCAAGACCAACTGCTTGGAATTGGACTTCTCAATATCATCGACATGTTGGATCTACATATCTCCATCACCAACAGAAGCCATGGGAAGAAAAAAATTAGAAGGAATATTTGTTCGTCAAATAGTTCTAGGACTTACGAGTTTTACTCAGTATATTGTTGATGATAGGAGCAACCAACTACTTAGGAAATGAGTTACACGGCCAACTCGAGGAGAAGGACAATGCATTCCAGTATCAAGCAGAGAAGCCAAGATAAATGGAGAAGTTCAAGTTTAGTAGATAAGAATATGAGAGAGAAATTAGAATTGACCTTAGGATGAGAAACTTATCTATTATGGTTTTATTAGCTTTTGTTTCTCATGGAGATATTTTGATTCAATTGACTCTCATCAACGAATATATCAAGGAAGTTGACGCAAGACAACGGGACTTTGGATGTTCACCAACTCAAGAACCTCATACGGCATGCATGGAAAGCTATTGAAGAACTTGGAGAAAGACTTAGGCATAGACTACACAACACTTGGAAGGACTTCAAGTAAGATAATAAGAATACTCGAGACCTAGAGTCTAAGGCAAGTCAACTGAGGAGGACCTTGTGACAAGATGACATAAGGACACCTTGATCTCATTCCTAATGCACTAGCTATGGAGAAGGATGGAATAATCTCAAGGGAATAATATCAAGTAGAACCCTGTAGTTGGACCACCACATTAGTTATTCGTTTAAATAATCGACTTTGTGATTGTTTATGGGTCATACCAATCTATGTGGTATGGCAATAATATTTTGTTTGCCTAAGTGATGATTGAACTTTGTTGTTGTATGTATGATTGAAATTGCTTGCATATTGCTTGGTGTGATCTATTGTGTATGAGTAGACTTCTTTCCCTAAAGATAATTTGTCTATTCTAATCCCAATCCCAATCTAGCCCAAGCAAATGACTTATCCAAGAAACCAAAACTCCAACATCAATCTTGAGATGCCCATTACAATGCAACCGCTAACAACTCAAACAAAGTTAACTCAAGTGACAACCTAGTTTTTAACCAACAACCGCAACAACTCTAAGTTATACCAACATTATCCACAACCCTTTCCAGAGAGACCATGACAACAATGAATCCAAGGATAAACTTGTGGAAAGACTATGAGCCTGTGAAATCTATGGAGAAATAGGACACTCATAAAGCGCATGCTTAGCCATCCACCTGAAAAATCCCCCTCTTAAGTTAATCATTTCCTATGTAAAGGAACCAATCATGTCCCTATCTAATACCACATCTATCTTATAGTTCAGAAGATAAAACGTCAAGTCAAGGATGGAAATTTTCAATCTCCCAATGATAACCAAAGACTGAAGTCAAAGAGACAACCTAGTCAAATTCCTTTTAAGGGTGGTAGTATCCTAGCTATCCTGAAACCTAGCCTTCCCGAATCTCGGGACGAGATTCCTTTTAAGGTTGGTAGCCTGTCACATCCCAAATTTTTCCAAATTTCAAAATCTGAAAAAACAAATAAACAAAAGAATTAAAGAATGAAATTTAGGGGGAAAGGAAACTTTTTGTTTCTAATAGGAAATACCAAAACCTTACTTTAAAAAATGAATTTTAAATAAGGAAGTGACAAACAAATCAAATGCAATCATGCATGGAATGTATCTTGATCTTAAGCACTTGCATTTTAAACCAATGGAAAAAAGAATAAACCAAAAACCTAAACCCTAATAAGAAAATCATCACATCAAGTTCAATTCAATTCTATGGCTATGTTCCATATAGAATTTGAGCATAAGCATATCTAAGTGATCTATATTGGCAAACAACAAAATTATAAATCCACAAGAATTGGTTTCACTCTATTTGGAGTCATGGATAAAAAGTTATGATTTTTATAGGATAAAAGAAAGTACTCGGCCAATAAAGCTCATAGAAAAAAATTAATAAGTTAATTGCAAACAAAGTAATTTTAAATGTTATATAAAGGTAAATAATTATTAAATAGAATCATACAAATTGGAACCACCTTTGGAACGATAAATCAAAAGATGAGATTTATATAAGACAAGAAGAAAAAGAAATCAAAAATATATTGCAAAGCCAAGATAAGCCATATCTCAAATCCATGTCTAAATGGAACAAAAGTATATTTAAATAAAATATAATGGTAAAGAATTATTTTATAAAACTTTGTAAATTGGTTTGATCCTTTTTGGAGTTTTAAATAAAAAGATATGAAGGAAAGTAACTAAGTAAAAAAAGAACCATATAGGCCAAAGTAAATATTTATAAATGATATTGTTTGAATTGGATAATAAATAAGATAGATAATATCCTAAAATGATCTTGTTGATTTTACCAATTTTTGAAAATTTGAATGGATCCATTTAGAGTTCTAAGTCAAAATTTATTGAAGAAAACAGAAAAAAAACATTAAAAAAAGAGATGTATACCCTATCTAACCCGGCCTAGTCCAGCAAGCCCTCTCCCTCTCATATATTTTTCCCTTCCTTTCAAAGTCGGCCGCACTTCCTGGCCCATCTAGCCGATCGAACTCACGCATCTATCATCTTCCTCAGGTACGTGTCCAGAAGCTTGAGCGCCATGGCTGTACCTCTTCTCCTCCCTCTCCTATCAATTCTAGTGGATCTCTCCACTCGTAATAAACACAAAATTTGTTGTATATCCGATGAATGTTCCGTTCAGGGTATTAGTTCCCCATTTTATTGTATTAATTGCCCAAACCTAAGCGGTGCTCTGAATACCACCCGTCAGCATACATCACTCGATCTCCCTCCTCCTACCATAACAACGTGAACCGAAGAGAGCACCATCTTCCTCTCGTTCTCCTCCATCATTTTGATTCTCAAAATTTCTCGAGAGGAGGTCTGTAGAACTCATATCGATGATGCCAAGATCAGCCAAAAACCGGAGTTCATCGTCAGACCTTGTCATCCATGGTGAGCAACTTGTCAATTCCTCGAACCAGAATACTCTCCTCATCGTTGCCTACCTCCAAGACATGATGGTGCAACTTCTTGTTGCAGTTCGCCGCGCCGCCGACGTCGCACATTGCTCCAGTCAAGGATTTCTCTCTCTCTCTCTCTCTCTTGGACTCTTCAAACAACGTCATGGTCATCATCGTGTTTGCCTCGAGGTCCTCTACGCCATCCACATCTTCTTCAACTCCGGATACGTTCCTAGCGACGAGAACGGCAACGCCAAGCCCGTGCCCGCTATTTCAGCGATCTCTCCGGCGAGCTATTCCGGTGAGCACTCCTTGTCCATCCGATCTTCATCTAACGGTAAAAATCACATCACTTATTGAAGGGGTATCCTCCAATCAGATTCTGCCAAGTGTTATGTCTATTTCTATTTTCGGATTTTTAGGAGATAAGAACATAGGAACTTGCAAAAATCATATATTTAGTTATGTTTGTCCAAATTTAGCAAATAATATGTCTATGGATTCACAAAAATGAGTAGAACACAGTAGAGCAACAATTCAGTACTTTTGTGACGGTTAAAATCACGTTTTATACAGAACCATTTGTGGAGTATTTTGAGTATAAAATTGTTCTGTAAATTATTTTTGAGTGAGTCCTTTTGAAAATGGTTGTATATTAAATCCTCTGTACTATAGGATCTTAATATAAGTTTAGTTTAGTACATAGGATTTGTGTAGCATCTGTTAGTCAAGTGTGGCTTATTTTAGTGTTATAAAATGTTTTAAATAATCTCTTTACACTAAAATTATTACAGTTAGCATCCACCTTATACAAAGCACCAGTAGGTGTTTGTAATGTTCAGAACCTTGTTGTAACAACTTGTTCAATAAAATATTTTTATGTATGCTTACATTCATTTCGTTGTATTCATGTGTTGTTTTGTGATGCTAGTTTTGAGAATGTGCTTTTTGCTTGATTTTATTGTTGTAGACTTTGAGGAGTGTAATCTTTAAAAGATCAAGAAGAGTGCCTAAATATTCTACTACCAAGGCAAGTGGCACTATCATCAAGTCCTACTGTTTTCATTATACTTAGTGGATTTTTGTAGTATATGCATGATAGACTATATTATTATGCCATGTTATATCTCCTATGTAGAATAGGGAATGGTAGTTTCTACTTAGTAGGTGAAACATCGTAGGGTTAGAAATGCTTAGCCCTTCTTTAGATTTTGGGATGGAATATCATATTATGATTATATGGAGTATTGGAAAATATATGTTTTCTATAATACAACAAGTACTTAATGAAACACCTGGGTGGAAATGGGACTTGTATGGATTATGTTGAGTGGTTACTCAGGGCCCATGTCTATGGTTTACCCTGGTGTATCGCACTTGTGGACGGCCACCCAGGAACAAAGAGATTGGAGATGTTCTTGTCACGAAGCTTCTAGTGCAGCCACATGGCATATGGGCTCTGCCTTGACCGACTAAGTTGCGAGAACTCAGCCAGACGGACAGAGGTTGGTAGTGATGATAGGATGGAACGCGCCAATGGTGGTCTGAGGGATTGCTTCTAAAAAGTCTCGTCTCGATGCATGTCGAGTGTTGTGGGGAAAGTGCACCACATCTCGAGAGGGTAAAACAGAGTACTTAGCTGTGTCCCCGGTTATGGACAATTTCTGAGCATCAAGACAATGAAGTAGAATCAAGAATCTCATCATTCTAATTTCTTTAAGTTAAAAATTGATGGGTGAACAAGGGTTGTTGGTCCATTGATTTCTATCAATGGAACCTAGGTTCACTGATTCTTATCCGTGGTACCACTATGTTGTGATTGGAAATATTACCTGGAGGGTATCCAGTGTAACTTTGTTCATAATAAGTGTTGCAAACTATTTATAACAGGATAGGGAAAAACTTTCTTGCTACAAACTAGCCAAAGCTCTACCTGGCCAGATATGCATGCAGTAATAGGTTCCACTTTTTATCCACATACTAGTGACACTTGCCAATACAATTAAAAATGTATTGACCCTTGTGGCTGTAGCTTATCATGTTGAAGGATTACTTGATGATAGTGAGGTTTGATGAGTAGGGATTACGAGTCTGCACCCAACATGTTTGCCTATGGCACATGAAGATGAAGGACTCCATGCTTTATAGTTATATCTGCTGCTTTGTAATAAGATAGCCATATGAGCTATGTAAGTTGTAATGAACTATTTTATTCCTGGATATGCGATTTAATATGACCTTTGTTTCTTGATATTACATCTTAAACTGTGGGTGCTAGCTATTCGATCCAAGGACCAGCACTATAAACACAGGGACCTATACCTTACAGGTTTTGGGTCATGACAACTTGCCTCCCCTCTGAATCAATGTACGGGGTGGCTTTTGTCGGCTTAGACCTATCATATCCCAACCTGCGGCGAACTCCAGGATCTTCAACGACGTGAGCTGGCACCTTCTTTGCCTTTTGCTTCAACAACAATTTCTTGTACTCAGCCTCCATAGCTCTTGTCGCCTTAATGGATTGTTGCCTTGTCCATGTCTTTGTCCAGCCTAGCGTCCTACTCCGCAATGCACTTGGTCTCCGCTTAGATTGCCGCGCTTTTCTCATCAAGCTCCATAACGCTCTGGATATGGGTGACGGTGATAGGCTCAACGAGGAGTGTGCCATAAATTGCCTTGTCGGTGGGAGTAACCAATATGTTGCCAGCTGCAGACATTCATGGTGGCATTGGTGGCTGATTCGACTGTCTTGTAGTACTGGGGGTTGTGGTCAGTTCTGTGCCGGTTGCGGGCGGATAACCGGAGGAGGCAAGGCCTTGGCCGGAGCCAGAGGCTCGGCGGCTTTCTTGGTTGTTGCTGCTCTGGTAACCGCTGGTGTGGACGGAGCTCTCTCACATTCCGGTTCATGTCCGTCTTCTTCCATTATGCTCCATATGGCCACTAGCACTAGGTGGGATGTGTTGGCTTTGTCGGCACGCTCCTCCTTCTTGATCTCCTACTCAATCTCCCTCATAACAACATCGTATTCCTCCGAGTTAGCGTCCGAGCCGCCGCCATCCATATTGATGTCGATGTATAGCGCGTCAAGGACGGAGTCGGAGTTGGCTTCGGTGTTGGCGATGGCAGATGTAGAGGGTGATGGAGGTGGGTCATTGTTATTGTTTCCTCCTCCGGCTACGACGGCGATCTCAGCCTCGGCCTCCTCATTGGCGTTCGCATATTTGTTGACGATGACGACCATCTCACCAAGGGTGAGAGTACCCATGGTTTGCCGCCTTCGGAGGGTATGCCGGAGGAGTGTTCTGGGTGTGAGCCCTTCCATGAAGTGGTACACGAGCTCGTCGGCGCGGTCGCCCTCTAGGGTTTCCCTCACCCTCATCCATATGGTGAGGTATTCGCGAGGAGGTTCTCCGTCCCTTTGAAGGCATCTAGCCAGATCGAGATGGTGACTACGCCGACAAAGTGTGACCTTCGCATATCTAAGGCTCGGGGAAGCCAAGCGGATTTGTGGTGTCCTTCCACCTTTATATCCTACATAGGGGCGGTTTGAGTGGGCCTTCATACTCCAAGGAGAGATATGGCCCAGATCCTTCCGCGAACGTGTCCTTCTCATAGGCGGTCCATGCAGGGCTTGACGAGTTTCCAAGTTCCTGGGAGCTAGGACCCTGGTTTCGCCGATGAAGATATGGATGTCTCCAAAGGGCATGACGGAGCAGCACATAGGGTTCGTCTTTGCCGGCACCCAGAACTCATCTGGAGGGACGATTGGGACTTTGCTGGAGAAGAGAACGCGTCTGATGGCTACAGTGTCATCGATTCCCGCGAGGAGATTGGACCTTGCCTGGTGTAGAGCTCGAAGTGCCTCCTGCCCCATGGTGGGCGACAACTGTCGTGGTATTGCCGATGAGTACGCCATGGAGGGTTCCTCACAGTGTGTATTTAGTGACGTGGGGTAAGGCGGTGAGTTGGAGGGTACGAGGTAACACAACTTACCCAGGTTAAAGTCCCACAACGGTGGTGGAACTCTACTCCTGCTATAAATCACTATAATGGCAATACACCGACTTACATAGATAGGTTCGTTGTACGAGGTGTTGCACGTTGTACATAGCAATCTAGGTTGTCTTCTGTTGTTGCCCTAAAGGCTCCCACATGTATAGCTTATAAAGGCAAACCTAGGGTTTATAGTGAAAGGTCCTTGCCGCACAAGGTAAAGAGTCCTACACTAATACGAACTAGTCTTTCGTATCTTGCACTCCAAGGCTCCAAGTATGTCGGTGACTCCTGCGTAGCCTTCCTTTATCTGGCATGGGCCTCCCTTCTGGATCCGTCTAACTAGGCCGCCCAGCAGGCCATAGGCCCTGCTACCAACTATGGGCCACCCGGGTTAGCCGGATTGGTGACATGCTATGAGGATACCCATTTAGCATATCCCCAACAAGATGTATAACAGGTATCAACATCACATGTATATTGTGTAATGATATCGTCCTTCTTCTCGCACCTTGATCTCCATCGAGTGCTCTGGCATGATCTCCATCTTGCTACCAGTTTGACACCAAGTCCATGACGCCACCAGAAGGTCGTCCATTAGAACGATGACTATTACTATACTACTTAGTAACAAAAAAGTAAACTACTCTACCTTCATAATAACCAAGACCATATCAAATCGCAAGCCCTCCTGCAAAATAAAGTAAGACGCTCTCTACTTTATCTTTTGCAAGTTTTACGTGGTTGCTAGGACTTTCGCGATAGAACCGTTTCTAATCTACGAACTTTCCAACCACAACATGGATCAGATAGTTGTCTCTACTACACCCCTCCTGGGGCCCTCTATTGTAAATGCCATATCAACTATTGAACGAGAGATAGACACCTGCTTGCCACTTATACGGTACAAGCCATATGTTGAGAGTGGAACCAATCTCGTGTAAGATTACGCGTAAGGTTGATCCAGGTCGCTTCATCAAACAATGTCACGATGCTAGCAAGTACATGTTAGAGGGTAACAACTATAGGATCAATGCCCGCACTATCCACGTGCATACTGGTCGTACAACATTCCTATGCATAGATCGGCTCTAATACCATTGAAGGGGTTCTGTGGGAGAAAACAAAAAAAATTCCCTATGCGAACACCTCAACTATCCAAGATCTATCTAGGAGTAATGCAATAACGACCGGAGGTTTTGGAAACATAACCTTGTAGTCTGAAAGCGGTTAACATTCCAAGGGGAACGTTGATGATGTAGTCATACCAAAAGCCAATCTCAAGGTCGCAAAGCTCCTCACAGGTCACCCCTTTCTCCATCTTGCAGTAGCTCCAGCTCACAACATCCAAGATGCCACAAGTGATAGCACCCTCATGGTTTCGCACACATACGGTGTATGACGATGACTCCCAGAGATCTGATCCCTACCGAGGTTGCAGAAGTAGATCCTCTGGCTGGAATCCCAGCAACGCAACGACGCGTTGCAGGTGGGTCATCTCTTGTGGGTGCAATCCTTCTAGGGACCACTCCATTGCGAGAGGACAACGAGAGACATAGAGATTCCCTAAGGAAAGTGCCTCAAAGAATATTGAATGATTTATTCCCACCCATGGGTACCCCTTTATATAGGCGGAGGAGGGGTACTCCCTACCCAAAGTTTTCCATGTGGGACTAATTACAAGACAAGGAATAAAGAGGGAGGAGGGAGCAGCTAGCTGGGCCTCCCAACCCTAGCCCAATAGTAGCACCACAGCAACAGGTCGTATCCGGGTCGGCTATCCACCCCGTGCGGCCTAGCTATAGTCGGTTGGCCAGGTGGGACATCACCCCATGTGGCCCAGCCGCGCCAGCAGCCAGTGGAGCGCCTAGCCTGGGCGGGCAAGCCTCCAGCGCGCTCGTGCGGCCCAACAGCGAGGCAGTGCAGCGGCTCCAGCCCGGGTGGGATAAAAGGAGGTCGCGGCCCGCTAGGCACCCTGCATCCCACTGACCTTGAGTGACACTTAGTGCATGTCGCTCGCCTTTATGCCTAGGTCGGGTTTGACCCGGCCCAACAACGACTTGGGCTTATTTGTTGTCCCTTTTTCAGCATGGATTCCACCTGGGCCGATTCCCTCCGGGGTTTTGGCCCTTTGAGGAAGTTTCCCTATAAATTTTAGTTTTAATATTTATTTAGTATATATTAATTCCTAATTAACTTATAATAAATGCATATTATAAATTACTATTTATCTGGAACACCTTTCAGCCTTTTTCGTTCTTACTTCCTCCGAACAATTTCGGATTCTCTTCGGAAAAATTTCGGTATCTAGCATCACTGTACCTTTAAGTATCTTACCCCAATGTATCGGTAATGTCACAGACATGATCAAAATCCCTCTCATATCAATGATCATTAGCAGGACTAGGATGCCCATAATGACCACTATGCATTCCACGATGACAATGTCATTTGAACCGTAAACGTCGAGTCAAATTCTCTTTGTTTCTTTGATAAGACTTGTCTGAGATCTGATCATTGGTATCATATACCGTGTTCTATCTCGTTACCGACAAGTTCTATTTCCCTTATTCCCATGATATTCCATCCACGTGACCTAGTCACATGCTGCAACATTATGCATGTAATATCACCAAGTTGGTCGCATGTATCTTCTTGTGACGTGGGTGAACAAATCCTGATCTTGATACATAGGCCTCAACTGTTCCTTTGGAATACCTAATGTAACACCATCGAATCATCCCTATGCAGATTTCAACGATTCGCGCCAAACCCACATAGAAATGATTCGATGATGCCCACCAAGAACTTGCGTGCGGGTGGAAAACGAAACAATACCATTACACAATAGTCCATGATGGAACCCACAGAAACATATATATACAACAATGACTCAACGAGACAATAATATAGACATACAATACAAAGATCCAAATCACCTTGAAAACAATACAACATCCGAGTACAGATAAGATGAAATTGGGCTAAGAGCCCTGAAAAATAACCAATGGCATCCATAACCCTGCCTAGGCCAAGCCAGAAGGGTAACCCTGCTAACGACGTCGAACTATACCAATTAAACAAAATGGGTGCCGACAAAGAGCAAAGGAAAAAATGAGTGGTCGGTACTGAGGCCAGTACATGGCGAGTCTAGAATTCGGCGGCTCATGCCTACATAGGTATGGTGGACTGAAGCAGTAGCGAAGCATGCACTAAATAACCTATAGAGACTCGATATAAGTATCGGCTATCAGAGAGGAATAAGAAATTCCTATACGGAACCAATCTGATACTAACACCAAACATACTCATCCTGGTATTTCCCCCTCGAGACCAAACGAGGAAGTCCTTTCGATGAAACTCACACAATTGGTAGTTTTATTCATTCATTCCATGGTGGTTGTCCAACTTACTAGTCATGTCAGATCCAAGGCAAATTATAACAGTAATTCTTAGAGTTGTCTATAATCGAGAAACTGTGCTTCAAGTCGTCCATAACCGCGAACACGGTTGTTCGAAAAGATTTAACCCTGCAGGGGTGCACCAAAGTTTTCACACGCACTTCCACCTTGTTTGCCAGATCAATTAACATACACCCATCGGCATGTTGGCGGGGCTTCAGACACGACGTGTTCCCATACCCAAAGAAAGTACATGGGGGCCACCCAAAAGATCTACCCATACGAGGTATAGCTAATCCTCGTACGAACCCTGAGGTTGCGTGCACTTGTCACGCGAGCAAAGGCCATAGACAATCTATTCCCGTGACAGAGTGTCGCACCTACGCAACAGTAATAAACAATCATCGAACAACAGGTAATAAACATGGCATACATGGCATAGGTACAGTAGCTAACGTATAAGCCCAGACTAGTTCGTGGCCCCCAGTACACTACTTTGAAATCAGGTAATAAGCCGATAAGGGTGCTCACACACCCTACATGTGGTTAGCCCGCTCGATCTCGGAACAGGTGTCAAGAACTCGGGTCCTAGGTGGACACAAGTGGGCAGGTAAAACCATATAACATCTATTACCCACCGGTGCCTCTCCATTATATCTATTTCCAACATTTTAATTAAAAAGTTGTAATGAAAGCCATGATCATCTCCACTATTAAGCATGTGCCAACCCCCAACAACCGTGGAACATCGACGACGTGAAGCAGCACCTAAGCAAGCAACTACAACTCGAAAGGTCGACTGTCTATGAAACAATAGGAATTAGGAGGTGTCCAAGGCAATATATGAGCTGTAAGAGATATAAATGGTACGGAAACTAAAGCATCATATCACGTATATCAATAGATCAATAAGAGGAAATAAAGGCTATAAATGCAAAATAAGTAGAAAGGAAGAAAATTCTTGCCTCGTAAACATAGCCGAAGATTTATCCAAAGAATAGTCAAAGCTTGCATCAACTCAACGCCCTAATCCGTGAAGAAGCAAATCACTAAAAGAATCAAACGATGCAACAATTACAACTAAGGCGGAAGAACCGGTATGATCATAATATGATGCATGACATGGCAAGTTAATGACGTAAACCATTTTAAGGAGATGTCATTTGTATAGCACATTGATGATACAACATTAGTGAGACATTGTTACCAAGAAATAATTAATTGTCAGTTTTATTCATCATGTTTTCCTTACATAAACAGTTCTGATTTTTAAAGTTCTATATGATGCATGATGCAATATCAAGTATGGAATGCATAATTGGAAAGGGATCGTCGCGCTGATCGATTTACATATATTATTTATCGAATTCCGATTTACGGAATTAAAGTTATAAATTTATTAAGAAAGGGACATTTATTACATTAAAATAATTTTGAAATTTTTAATTGTCCAAAAATTATTTTGGATGACATATTATCAATAATTGCATTTTTATGATCTCAAAACATATATTACATGTTACTTTTGGATTTGGCATTAAAAAGATATGATATATTACATAGATATTCATTTTATAAAAGAATAACATTTTATGGAATTTCTATAAGCAGAAAAAAACATGCGAGACTTTTTACATAGGAACTGACCCTACAGAGACTGTCATGCGGGGCCGGGGCTGTTGACTGGACATAAGGTGCTGAGTTGGCGAGGGTCGAGGGTTGAGGAGAAGAAACCTATAGGGGCCATTTTACAAAACCGACATGATCACGTCTGCTGAACTGAATCGTGACTAAATCGATTAGTGAAAAACAGCTAGCTGGTTTGATCTTTGGAGGAAGATTACGAGAGATATGTTGTGTAGTTTTGGTTCCGATTTCTCTGTGCACAAAGAGGAATCATCAAGGAGTAACATTCGTGTTTTGAGTTTCACCGGAGACCGAGTATAGCGCCAGGAAAATGTCGATGAACAGAGAGGGTTGCACTCAGGGTAACTGTCGAAACTGACGGAGTTTTGTCAGTGAGAACGGCCAACTTCGGGAGATCGAGCCAAGAGATTGAGAGATTCGTTTTGAGTTCTGTTTGATGATGCACGTACATGGGACATATAATAAAAGTTCCACGCAAGTAAATCCACCGGAGGTACACTGTAACGCCAGAGAAACGCTGATGAACAGAGGCCAACGTACTGGACGTTAACTGTCGGACGAAAATCAGTTTTGATAGATTATGGACGATTTTCTTCATAGTTTGCGAGATGATTTTGAGCGCTATGGTGATCCGTTTCGAGCTAGGTTTGTTGCACTGTGAAGATATACCCACCAAGAACCGGATGATCTGAATATATACGCCGGATAACCACCGTAACGCACGAAAACGAGTCGGGAACAGAGGTGCCGTAAGCTACTGTTGCGCACGTGTTAACTGACAGAGAATTCAGCGAACTTCAGCGGAGATTTGCGGGCAGCTCCGTGCGTCGATTTTGGTTAGGTTTGTTGCAAGAGGAAGATGGTACATCCAGATACAGGTGCGGGTGAAAAGTATCAGAAGACGAGCCTTGCGGTGGGGGTGGGCTTGCTCGAATGTTGCAGAACACATGGCGGCATCGGGATGCTACGGCGGTAGCGAGAACAACGGTGGCGACATTCCGGAGATCATCTGGGTGCGGGTCTGTGACTAGGAGATGCAGGGAGGAGGAGAATTTGGATGGTGAACATACCGCGAGGCTGGTGGTGGCCTCGCTAGGCTCAGAGATGGACGAAGTCGAGGTGGGGATGAAGCTGAACAGCAGGCGGCGGTGCTCTCGGTCTCCGGCGGGAAGAAGAGAGGCAACAACTCATGGGCACGTCTGGATCCTCCTGGCGCGGCTGGCTCATCGCAGACGACCTAGACGGAGCTACTCCTGCGATCAATTGCTCCGGAAGGCGACCAGAACCACGGTGATGGTGGAGTACGGACGGTGGCGTCCGGGAGCTTGCAGAGAAGAATATGGGGAGAGGGAGAGGGAGAGGATGATCTGGTGGCGGCGCGAGAATGGGGAGGACAGCTAGGGTTCGAGGATTCTCGCCTTGGTAGGTTTATAGGGGAGGGGTGGTGACGCGGATGAAGGGGGCGACGTCCACCTGCTCCTCCGTCAGTCTGCAGAGAGAGGAGGAATGCGACGGGAACAATGATGAACATGGCATCGTTGGGAGGAAGGGATACGGGCCGGGATGGAGAAGCTTTGGGTCGGCCCAAGAGGATAGAGGGAAGAAAAGATTGTTGCGGGCTGCTACTGCTCTGCTAGGCTATGCTGTGGCCACTCTTGAAGTGTACCATTGATGCTCGTACAAGGGTGCCACTCTTGAAGCCTACCATTAGTGCTAGCAAGGGAGCGACGGTACCACTCTTGAAGCTACCATTTGATGCTCGTATGAGGATGAAGCCTCAAAAAGAGTGGAGGAACGACTTCCACTTCCCCGATCCATGGATGAGAAAAAAGAAGCTATTCCTAGGTCCAAGGACCGCTTATAAGCACTAGAAATATATCAGAAGCAGGAGCTACTTCATTGCGTCAAAGTCCGTCACCGTCTCAAGGAGATAGAGAAGAAGGATGATCTTCTCCCATTGATGACTAAAATCGTAGATAAAGTGGACACTTTGCAATCTGATTTGCGCAAGTGTTACAACCGCATCACCGCTCTGGAGGATACCAACAAGAAACTACGCACTGCGGTGTTACATGCCATGGCGCCTTAGTGATCTACAATAACCACGGTATCAAATAATTGCAAGGGATTATTTGATCCCGTCTGGCTTGATTCCAAGCTTGGGGAGATCTTTAAGCCCTTGTAATCTATCTTATAAGTTTTACATTACGATTTTAGTTTTGCATTAGTTTAACCGAAAATAAAGTTTGCATCATTAGAATTCCCTTTAGAAATAGTTGATCCCTTTTATGAAATTCCGAGTTTATTATCATATATGGAGCAATATTGAGTTTATACTTGTCATATTGGATATATGAATAGGTTGAGTATAATTTTACTTGCACTTGATGATAGCCATAGGAGTCTTCCACACCATTGGTATTAATGGAACATAAAAAGATAATTTGGTCAATATGTTGTAAACACATGTTTTGATTTACAAAAAAAAATTATCTAATCAGTTAAGTTGAAAAAGAAACCTTAAACAAAGGAAAATAAAAAGTGCTATCAAATTAGATTGAGAACAAGACGAGGTAGAATATTCAAGCGATAAAGATTGCTTCATATACAATTAGAATTTGTAATTGAGATCGTTAAACTTTGAATTCCTACATGAAGTGGAATGTATGGCTAGCTCCTTTGCACAACACTTAAACAAAAGTGTGAGAATATATATAATAGAAGAAAAGTGAGAAGAAAAAGAGTGAATGTGCAAAGAGTAAATAGGCATACACCACTATATTATACTAAGACAAATAGACGTTTTGAGATTTTGAATCCCAAGTGAATATGTTAATCCTAAAACACTTGGGAGTACCTCGCTAACTCATTCGGTTGAACTGAATACTTTTACATCATATTGAGAGTGGTCTTTTGTGAACTGTTAAATGCTAAGATGTGGAAGCCTGCTAATATTATTCGGGTGGTTCGAGTAAGGTACTATTCATGAACTTATTCCTATGTATCGTATATGATAAACACATGCTGCAACTGCCTTATTTATTTTCTCGACTCAGCTTTATGAATATGAGGAGCACGTCCATTAAGCTAAACTTGCTCGGGACGAGCAAGAGTCTAAGCTTGGGGAAGTTGATGTGTGCATAATTTCATCATGCTTTATACTATTATTTTGCATTGTAGTTGTAGGATCTTGGTATTTTACGGCGTTCGCGCACACATTTTATGTCTGTTTTCACCAGGATCAGGACAGATGATGGATACAATGGACACAATTCTTAGAGCAGTTGTATTTGGGAGAAAAGGAGTCAAAATAAGGTAAAAAGCTTATTTGGTAAATATCAATAACACCAAAAGTAAACCCGAAACGATCAAGGCATCCAGAGGGTTTGACGACCAACTATACGGCGGGAATAATTTTTCGTCCTTATAGTTACAGCCGTATAGTTGGCGTCGCCACCGCCTCCTCAAATAGTTTCACCCCGTGCAACTGCATCAGAGAGAGGACATACAGAACAACCAAAAATACCGAAACATCACCTCTAGAAGGCATCTTGAGGGGGAACTCGTCCACCGGGGATCCATCTTCGCCCTGCGCAGATACGGGAGGCTAAGGCATCGATCTTCATCATCAACCGCTACATCACCACCATCTCCATCCATCCTATCAACATCTTGTCTAGATCTTGTTGTAATTTCCGTACTTCTTGTGGATTTATACAAGTACTATTCATCTATGATAGATTCCATTGTTATTGCCATGATGTTGACACTACTAGAGAAAGGCTTATGGATAGATTTATTATCACTAGAGCATTGTTTTGAATATGCTCCACTGGTAATTATCAGTGGCGCATTTAAAAATATGCTCCACTGATATTATTTATAACCAATGGCGCACATCACAAATAATGCGCCACTGATAATGTGGGCCCGACACTCTAGAGGCCTGTGGACCAAATATCAGTGCCGCATATATCCATATGCGCCATTGATATATTATTATCAGTGGCGCATATGCAATATGCGCCATTGATATTCTCCTCACCAATGGCACATATAGTAGTAAATGCGCCATTGGTAACTATGTGGGCCCCACCTGGACCCCACCACTCTGAACGGTGGCAGGAATATCAATGGCGCATTCAGGATATGCGCCACTGATACTTGGTCCTCCAATGGCGCATATAGTAGTAAATGCGTCACTGATAAGTCTTGGTCCCACCACCTAAAAAGGTGGCAGACTTATCAGTGGAGCATTTAGTGTAATATGCGCCACTGATAACTTCGTCCAGATCTACAAGTTGGCATCCACCACCCCCACCCACCACCACCATTCCATTCTTCTCCACCCAACACTCCAAACTAGATCTAGCTCGTCCTCCTCCTCCCTACCACCTCAATTTCTCCATTCTTTTCTCCATTCTTGGTTGTTGAACCTACCTTGCTTCATAATTTTGTGAGGGGAAGCCTCTCCAATTGTTGTAGATCTACTAAACCAACTAGTTTTCCTCCTCCAACATCCATCTTGTTCTCCAACAACAACCACACTATCTCGTCGCGGACTTGGCTCGGTAAAGATTCTACTAGGTGAGTTGTTGGAGGACATGCATGTGGATGTTTTGTGTGGAGGGTGGACGTTGGTGCGGTGTGTATGTGTGTGCATGCTTATGTTTGTGAAGCCTTCTTATTAATTGCGAGAGGGGTGGTGTGTTTGCATGGATGTGGTGCATGAATGTTTGCAGGTGACGAAGAAGAAAGCATGTTGCTTGCTCTGGTGGTGCATGGATGTTTGTCGAAATGTCGATTAATTTCCATTTCGGCAACTTTTTGCACTATCCATATGTCCCATTTTTAGGAGATGTCATGCCGAATTTTTTCGGCAGCCATGCATGCATGTGTGTGTGTGCATGATGGTGCTGTGGTTCTAAGATACTCTCTCTTTTTGCTGTATACCGTGCAGGAAACCATGGTTAGACACATGAGCGAAGGTCGAGCAGCTAGATATAAGAAACGCGCGGTGGCCAACATGATTCTGAACAAGAGACCCTACATAAGATGTCCGTGTCGAAGATGCAATCTCGGGAGCTTGGTTGACCCTGATTTCGGAGACCTAGAGAATCACCTGCTCACGCGTGGTTTCATGCGCGGCTATGATTCTGAAAATGACGAGGACGTCAACGATCCTGAAGATGAGGGCGGGCATGATGATCATCACGAAGGAGATGTCGGCGGCGGACATGATCATGATCATGAAGGAGATTTCGGCAGCGGCGGACATGATGATCAACACGAAGGAGATGATGGCAGTGATGGACATGATGATCATCACAAAGGAGGTGCTGGTGGAGAAGACACAGACACACAAACGATGCGGCTAACCTCGGCCTTGCAGGCCCCTCATGTTCAGGAACTGCTTCCCAGGGAGACGAGCAACACCAAAGCTGCTGCCAGGGAGAAAGCCAGGCTAGCGCAGATGGAGATAGACGGGAAAACTCCATTGTAGCCTGGGTGCCGGCCCGAGGATACTCGCTTGAACGTAACGTTCAAGGCTCTGGAGATGAAGGCAGAAAGCAAATGGAACGACGTAAGCTTCAACAAAAACATGAGATTCTGGAAAGAACGTCTTCCCAAGGGAAACACGTGTCCAACTAGTATCGAGGAGGCCAAAAAAATCGTACGTCCTCTCGACCTACCGTATGTTAAGTACCACGCCTGCATTAATGACTGCGCACTTTATCGGGACGAGTACAAGGATAGAACCACATGTCCGGTGTGTGGCCAAGGACGATACAAGAGAGGGAACAAGAAAGTTCCTCGGAAAGTGGTATGGTACTTTCCTATCACTCCCCGTCTGCAGCTGTATTTCGTGGACCCTAAGGAAGCAAAGCTCATGCAATGCCACGCGTTAAGGAAGAAGCCAGCCGAAGATGATCCACATAAGGGCAAGATCCTCACACACCCTTTGGACGCTAGCCAATGGAACACACTGGACATTTACTTTCCAGAATTCGGGGGCGATCCAAGGAACGTCAGGCTTTGTATGAGCACCGATGGACTCAATCCATTTGGCAACCAGAGTAGCACACATAGCACCTGGCCCGTGTTTGTATGGCCGTACAACCTCCCTCCCTGGCTGTGCACCAAGCAGAGATACGTACACATGTGTATTCTGATTCAGGGGCCTAAACAACCAGGTATCGACATGCATCTATATCTCGGGCTGCTGAAAGAAGAGTTAGCCGCGCTGTGGGAGACGCCAGCCCATACGTGGGACGCATACATAGGAGATTATTTCCCTATGAGAGCCGCGCTGCTCACGATGGTGCAGGACTATCCAGGTTACGCATACGTGTCTTCCCAGGTGAACCACGGACACAAAGCATGTGTCAAGTGCATGGATAAGACCCCGCATCTCCAGCTACCAAGGGATCCCGGGTCATTGAAGACCGTGTTCCAACGGACTCGAATGTGGCTTCCAAAGGATCACGTGTGGAGAAAGCGTAGAGATCTGTTCGATGGCAAAGTAGAGCTCGAAAAAGCCCCACGTCTGAGGAGCGGAGAAGTGATCCAAGATGTGTTGGACAACTAAGAAGAGTGCCCTTTGCCGGGAAAGAAGCGTCCAAGGACGAAACCGCTACATGGTTTGTGGAAAGCTAGGCCTGTTTTCTGGGACCTGCCATACTGGAAATACCTCCACACGCCCCATAGCCTTGATGTCATGCACATCACGAAGAACGTGTGTGAGAGTCTGCTTGCCACTATCATCAACATGCCGTATAGGACCAAAGACGGGCCGAAAGCAAGGAACGGACTGATGGAACTTGGCATCAAGGAAGAACTTCATGAGACGCTGCCGCCCGATGATGATGATGATGATGATGATGATGATGAGACGGCGCCTGAAGATACTCAAGGTCGCCGCAAAAGGGTTAAGAGGGGAATTGCAGTGTTTCCGGCTGCCTACTTCACTCTAAGTGAGTAGGAGCTTGAGCAGTTTTTCAACTGCCTCCTAGGAGTCAAAGTTTCTTATGGTTACTCGGGGAACATAGGCAGATATCTGGACAAAGCGAAGAAGAGGTTCAGCAGGATGAAGTCTCACGACTGTCACGTGCTGATGACGCAGATACTTCCTGTTGCGATCCGAGGGATAATGGACGAGCATGTCCGTGAGACGCTGTTTGGCCTCTGCAACTTCTTCGACGTCATCTCGAGGAAGTCGATTGGCTTGAAGCAACTCGACACACTACAACATGAGATTGTCGTGATACTATGCGAGCTCGAGATTTACTTGCCGCCCGCATTCTTCGACATCATGGTCCATCTACTCGTCCATGTCGTGGATGACATCATTTATCTCGGGCCGACATTCCTGCACAACATGATGTCGTTTGAAAGGCTTAACGGTGTTATCAAAGGATTCGTACGCAATAGATCCCATCCAGATGGAAGCATCGCCAAGGGCTTTTTGACCTATGAGTGCGTCTCTTTCTGCTAGAATTATCTACGCACCGACCCGGACGACGAGGATGACCCTGTTGGTCTGCCCAAAAGGACGCACCTCAGCAGGCTCGCTGGATATGGCCACCGCGAGGGCTTTCGCACCATGCATGTCGGCATGAAGGGTCGACGTGACGACTTTGACAGGGCACACCGAGTCGTGCTACAACACATCAAATTGGTTGATCCTTGGGTGGAAGAGCACAAAAGCTTAATCGAGAACAAGTTCATTGACCTTGGTCGACCGAGGAAGAAGGGAGACGTAACAAGAGAGCACAACTCTAGCTTCACGGCTTGGTTCAAGAAGAAGCTTCAAGACAATCCCCCCCAGACCCGCAAACGCCTTCTACAGAGGATGAAAATCTAATATTCGCCTTGTCAAATGGCCCCGGGCACAACGTGAGGACATATCAGGCATACGACATCAGCGGGTACAGATTCTACACCGAGAAAAGGGACATGAGAAGCGACTATCAGAACTCAGGAGTAACAATGCTATCCTATCCAGATGACGAAGCCACCATCAAGGAATGATTTTTCAGAAGGATCGAGGAGATCTGGGAGCTCAACTATGCCGGAGAGAAGGTGTCGATGTTCCGTGTCAGATGGGCCAAGAGCTTCCAAAAAGAGGGTCGGTAATACACCACCATGGTCATACCCGATGCCTCCGCGAAGAACGCCTCCGCAAAAAATGAGCCATGGGTACTCGCGAGCCAAGTTGACCAATGTTTCCTCATCACTGACCCATCAAAGACAAGCCGTGTTGTCATGAGGAGGGGCAAGAGGAGCATCATTGGAATGGACGGACCCAGCAACGAGCAAGACTTAGAAAATAACGGCGATCGGAAGATCGAAGAGGAATTTGACAAGTACTTCGACAAGTCGACTGCTGCAGGAAAAAGGAAGACCACCCTACCTACTAAAGGTTGTCCATTCACAAGAAGAAACCTTAACCTTTCCGGGCTAAAGTATTCAACCGCGAGGAAGAAGGGCAAGAAGATTGCAAATAGACACTAGCTCTAGCTAGCTCGGAATCGAGATCATGCACACATGACATGACAGTTTTATGGAGAATATTGGTGTGTATGGATATTGATTGTTGATTGGTCCACTATAATGCTTGAGAGCTTTAGTTAGTGCTCCATTAATTCAATAGGTAATCTTGCAGTTGAGATATTAAGAATCAAGAGATATGTTGCAGGCATAGTTTAATTATCATTTACATTTCCTAGTCACAGACCACCGTGGTTCCCTTCTATATTAGCATTCTCATTATATGCGGGATTTTTTGGAAATTTGTGGGTATGCACATGCACTTCCTCGTGACAAATAAACATCCCTTTAATTATATGCTGATTTTTTAATCTATAATTCTAACTATGCATTGAAGTTTAGGCCCTTTTATTTGATTTTAGGGCTTTGGCATCATACCTTCTGAAATCCAAACCACTTTGTCCAGAATGAGATAAACTCGTCATAATGTAAATCTGTTTGGATAGATTGTCTTTGTGCTTCTGTCTCAAATTACTGGTAAGAATAATTTTGTGGACACGAGCATTCATGTGTGACATTTGAATATGGTTCAAAGCATAAGTATGCATGACAAGATTGTGTCTAAGTTGTCTATTAATTATTTCTACTAGTTAGAATATGTGAGATGAACACGGTCATATTAGTAGAGGCATTATATTGACTGCTGCTAAGTAGTTTTTCTCCTGCTAAGTATTATCTGTGGAATTTGGTATGCTATTGTTCTAGTATCAGTGATGTGTCTGCCCTGTCTACCATTTGGAACCTTGAGTTTCCTTTCTTCGAATAGTAGAGTTTGCTGATTGGAGATGGTGATGATTGAGGTTGCTTGTGTTGTGCTAGCTTATGTTCTTGCTATACTGTTCTTGTTGTGCTAGCTTCTGTTCTAAGGCTATGCTAGCTTCTGTTCTAAGGCTGCTGCTACTGTTCTTGCTATGTTCTAAGGTACATCTGGAGCTATCCAAGGCATAATGTGCTAATTTTTGCTGCACCTGGAGCTATTTTTTGCTCTTTGTATATGTGTAATTGGATGGTTGTCATCAATTTGAAAACTGGAGCACATTATTTTGTATGAAAAATGTTGCAGGATATTCATTTGAGTTGCCCGTTTCTCCCGAAGTGTTGATTCACTTCCGTTTCGGTTGAGAAATGGGCACTCCTAGGTCAAAAAAAAGCAAAGGTCATGCCGAATTTTTTGGTCGACTCTAGCTTGTACTAATTACATTGTTGCATTTTTTTCTATGAAGAGCAAACATGTTGAGCGGAGATAAAGACGTCGGGGCTAGCCCTTCTCAGCCCATGAGCGTCGAAGAACGAGCAAGAAGAGCCAACCTCAAGTTTTGGCGGTTTGGTGATGACTTAAGCGGGTCCGACGAGGAGGCCGAAGCTACGGATCACGATGAAGTTGACAAGGAGGCCCAAGCTGCGGACCAAGAAGATGACGAGGAGTCTGAATATGCGGAGGAGGCCGAAGATGGCGACGACGACGGAAGCAGTAATGGTGACGAGGAGGCCGAAGCAAGTCATGGTGGTGAACGGGTGGACGCCGATGGCGCCTCCCCACCCGCTAGGAAGAAGAAGAATAAGGCAGAAATGCAGGAGTGGACGCTGCCGAAACTCGGCACCAACCACGAAGAGTTCACCCTTGTGAAACCGGGTGGCTAACCCTTGGAGCCTGCGAAGCTTGCCGCTGGGTACGGCCTATAACTCGTATGCATCGTGCGGGAGAGCTTGAGCATCAACCAGAAGGACATAAGAAAGAACAAACGGTTGTGAGAACTCCTCATTGGGAAGCTTCACAAACGGTACAAGTTCCCAGATGAGTACGATAACCAAAAGCTCATAGGGAACAAGGTAAACAAGTTAGCCCTCACGAGGATGAGCACCGCCTTCAGCAGCTGGAAAAGCCGAGTGAAGACAAGGATTAACGAGGGTAAAAGTTGGGAGGAGATAAAGAAGGCCGAGCCGATGCTCGACGAAGATGAATTCATCAAGTTCAAGGCGAACTGCACTTCACCGGAAGGTCAGGAATGGACCGAGTGGGGGAAGAGTATGCGGGAGCTGAACATAGGTAACCAACGTTGCGGAAGCGGCGGCTACCGAGGAAAAAAGGCCGTTTGGGCAAAGGAGGATGCTGAGTATGCCCGTCTAGGGAAAGATAACCCGTGGCACAAATTCAAGGACGAGCAGGTGATGCAGTTTGTCCACGCCCGCTACTATCTCCACCCCGAACTCAAGGAATTCGTTACCGACGACGATAGTGTGAGGAAGTTCCAGAAAAGGATGGTAAGAGAATTTTTCTCGGAGTACATATGTGTTTCTAATTAAGTAATGAAGTCGAATTTCTAAATAGGATCACTTTCCTTCTCTTCAGAGATCCAAAGAAAAGTCTTGTGCGTCAAGTGCGAGCTCATCCCAGGGGTCGACGGCGGACCCGCGGTGGGACACACCCTTCAACAGGGCGACAAACGTGTTCAAGGGGAGGGCCAAGTCCACGCCACCGACTTCATTTGGCCGCGTGTCCGGCTATGGTACGTACGAAAAGGTTGGTGACTTTAGGAAAGAGGACCCAAAGGCGAAGAAAGAGAGGAAGGCCACGGCGGTGGCGACAAGTGAAAAACGCGAGGTTGAAGTCCTCCGGGAGGAGATGCAACAGATGCCGAGGCTGATCGACGAGAAAGTGCAAGAGAAGATCCGCAAGATGTTTCCCAATGAGCTATGGGAGGGGATCACTGCTTGGAATGCGGCAGGTCGACGAGGGCCGCTCGTGGTGCCCAGCCTCTTCGACAGCAACTCGATCTAGCACGTGTCGCCGAACGTGGTGACGCCCAAGTCCACCAACGTCGAGATGCACCCGGTCGCTCTGGTGCCCCCTCCCGCCGGCGCCAACACCAACGCGCAGCCGGAGGTCGCTCTGGTGACACCTCCTGCCGGCGCCAACATAGAGCCACAGGTCATACCGATGTCCCCTCCCGCCAAAACTCAGGCGCAACCGACGGTGCTTCGTAAAGCATCTCAGCGGGAGGATGATACCGGTGTCTCGACATTAGCCAAGCTCAACGCCATCTCCAAGGTAATGACGCCGGCCAACACATGCATGTTGATAACATTTCACCTCCTTTTCCTTTGATGACTAGCTAGCGCCATCTCACGATGCTTGTTCTTCCGCAGGACACTCCTTGCACGCTCCGTCATTACGTGGACGGCGATCTAAAGGATGTTGGCAAGGGCACAATTATTCAACCAAATAGCCACACGATGCACCACAAGTCGATGGAGGATGACGTGTTCAAGGTCCGGCTGGCTCGGGTGTTGCCGGGGTGCGAATACATGGACCCCCTAGCCAACCTCGAGGCGCTGATGATCATAAGAACCTTCAAGATTGTTGTGGTTGGGTCTTGACATGGCCAAAGACCCAGATTCAGCTTGTGAAGGAACAACAACTAACTCCACGGCCAAATGTGCCCTTGCCGCGGTAGCCACAACAACCAGTCACCGCCACCACCTCTCGTCACCAGCAATTGTTGGCTGCCGCTGCACCGTTGCCTCCACATGGCAAGGCTGTCGCCACACTGCCGCCTCCACATGGCAAGGTCGCCGTTGCGCCGCCACCGCCCAAGGATGCACTTGGGGACAACATTAACGATGATTATGATGATGACAACCCAGATAACTGGATCAACACTGGTGTCACGGACTCTTTGTTCATGCCAAACATGGACGAGCCCTACCGTGTTGCCGACGACCCAAATGCTCGTACCAGAACATGCACGTGTCTAGACTTCCATGGTACCCTAGAGGAGACGCCTCCGGATGCTGGTGCCGCTGGTCCTTATAAAGGCACCCAGGGAATCATTTTTAGCCCCACCACACTCCATAAGGCGGCGGATAAGCAGATGGCTGCTAATGTCAAGATGAAGAAGCATCGCAAGAGAACCAAGAAGAATAATAAGCAGTCTTTGAGCCAGTTGGGTCCAAAGAGGCCCCAGGCTCAGGACGACCCGTTAACACAGCCCCCTGAGGGCACCTTGACCAGGGTTCACATAGCTGGTCAACCGATTCTGAGTGAGGAGCTGATCAAAAATGCAAGTGGAGCGATGGCTAACCTGCAGCATGGTATTCTATATCTAGAGGAGTGCCTTCTTAAAGAAGCAAATCCATCGTACCCTGTTTTCACGGTCAATGTTCCAACGGGCGTGGGCTTCGTCGATAATGCCCCCGCGGATATCTTCTTCATATCGTATGAGGACATCTTCAAGCTTTTCCATGGCAAGCGGATGAACTATAACTTGGTCCGCCTATACGCGCTCCATCGGGCGATGAAGGTCCACAGAGAGAAGACCCCTGGTGTCACGATAGTGGACCCCTACTTCATGCATGATAGCTAGTTGGTGAATCCAGTGACCCGGGCCAGCGCAAGGAACTACCTCCAAAATTTCATGGTGGACAACAAGTGGAAAAGAGCTTATTTTGCCTTTCTTTCCCGAGGGAGTGCACGCACTCGCTCGTCATGGTAACTTGTCCTTTCTTAGTTTTCGGTTGCTCTTTTTCCAACATTGTTTCATTTCAATTGTTTTGCATAGAGACAAATACTGCACACTGATCCTCATTCACCCGAGTTATTCGCTAGCCACGTACTTGGACTCGGGGAGCGAGCAAAAGAAGAAAGACTACACCAACATAAGGAGTCTTCTAGATGATGCTCTCGAGGTATACGCTGAAAATGGAGGCGAATTCAAGAAGGGGGCAGAAAATTTCAGGGATGGCAGACACGTGTTCAAACACGTAATGAAGTTCGCATGTGTCAAGCAGCCGGATAACAGTGTCAAGGAGGCCTACTACACCCTCCATCACCTGCGGGCGATCGTCCAGGATGCACACATCATTATGTTGCCATCTAGTCTCTGAGCATGGGCCGAAGCTGAGGTAAGAATGGACGATGATGAACTTAAGGACGACTTCTTACACATCCAGACTCAGATTGTGACCATTGTGCAAGAAGATGTCATCACAAGGGGGGGCCTTATCCTGCAAAAGAGCGTTCAGTAAGCGCGAGATCGAAGCACAGCTCAAGGCGCAGGGTGACCGTAGGACATGGACAACGAAAGACGGCTACAAACCGTTCCCTGCGCCGTGTAAAACATAGTCTTCATCATGTAGTGTTCCTAGCTAGTTAGCGCTCAGCCGGTTTGTGTATCTCGTGTGTGTGTGTCATAAACTTTAACTTGCCTTAGCTCAAAACGGTCGTTGTTGGACTTCGTTTTCTTATTACCATATGTATGAAACTTAATGGCTTGCCTTAGATCGAAACCTTCTTTTTTGTGGAGATGCATGTGATGAACCTTTTAATTTTTTCTGTTGCATGATATAGTACTTATATGCCTTGTGTATAGAGATGTCGTGCTACGTGGTGTTCAGAGGGAGGGTCCCAGGAGTCTACGATGAGTGGGAGAATTGTCATAAGCAAGTGAACAAGTTCAGTGGCAATAGATACAAAGGGTACCCGGCGAGAGAGCAGGCGGATGCTAGGTGGAGGAACCACCTCCTTGGAGAGCAGAGAGACAGGAACCAGATGAAGACCTTGATGATCGTGCTCCCCGTCTTGCTCATCACCGCCATTGCGGTTGTACTCTACTCGGTCCTTTAGTAGTTTAGGACTTGGCTAATGATCATGATGATCAACTTGTTGTAATGTGTAATGTATGAGAAGATGAGATCAATTTGTTCTAGACTTGTATAATATTCGGGCACTTGTCACTATGTCGGGTTCTAATTGATGTGATGATGTATAATTCTAGTGGTATTATTATCTCTGTTTTTACACTGTTGTGTATCTGTATAAATACCTGTATATGTACCTGTATATGTACCTGTATAAATACCTGAGAGCTCTATATTATTTATACCTGTACGAAACATCAGTGGCGCATATTTTATTCATCCAGTGGCGCATCTACTATCAGTGGCGCATTTGGATATATGCGCCACTGGTACAACATGAATGGCGCATATTTAAGGTGCGCCACTGGTGGGCCTATTATCAATAGCCCATATTGAATATGCGCCATTGATATCTAATTATTAGTGGCGCAACACTAGTGGTGCATTACATATGCGCCACTGATAACAAAAAATATGCTCCACTGATAAGCAATTCTCCACTAGTGTGATTGCCTCCATGTTTGAGAAGATCATTAGTTCTTGGGGAGATGGAGAAACCCTAGTATGAGATTAAAATAAGATAAAGTTTATTATGATATTTATTGATGTGACAATGTGTTAGATTGTCTTTCTTGATGTTGGGAGAAGTCGACCTCTCAATATTTGCCTCTTGTGGGGACTTGATGGAGGGAACTACTTGTTGGTAGGCGGAGGAGTGTTAGCACTTACAGTGACTATAAAGCTGTTGGCACCCCTTACGTATCAACTTGGGAGCCGAGGAAACTCACGGAATACTATCCGTGCCACGGGACACGTCCTGCGGGATTAAGTCCCTTAATAGCGGAGTAATTTGATTGATTTCGATTGCTGACTGCATTGGTTATGAGGATGATGTGAGCAGTGGTTGCTGCCTATTTGTCCAAATACGGAGTTCCTCCCACACATACACAATTGATAATGTTCATGATAATATTTTTTGCATTATCTCTTTATAATGCTAGAGGTGTATCCGCTACTCCCTGAGAATGCCTTTTCCCCTATTGTAGTTTCAATCTCTTTTACATACGCGATACTTACTTTCTTTGTTCAGTTGTTTTACTTTACTTATTGTTCTCTTATACCAAAACCACAAAACACATTTTTACACAATACTCGCATTTTATCTTGTTACTTAGAACTTTATTTAATATTTCTATTGTAGTATTTAATTCAAGAGTTATTACACTTCAGACTCCTGCTCCATGTGGGATTGATATCTTTATTTCGAAACTAGCTACAAACGATCTGTGCACTTGTAGTCATCAAGCTATTTTCTGGTGTCATTACCGGGGAGCTAAGAGTTGTAGGTATTTTAGTTTTTGCTTATTTATTTTTGTCTTGCCAAGTTTTGTTTTGAGTTACAGGTTTCCACCAAGATGGTGGAGTTTGAGCATATGGCTAGTGCTAACCCACTCAGCCACTTTGGGAAGCCCTATGATATTTATAAAAGAGACAACTCCAACGATAAGACAAGGGAGTTTGAAATAAATCCTCTACAACTTGGTATTCTACACAAGAAGCAATTTACTGGAGATAAAGAAGATCCTGATCCATATGAGCATATTGCATGTTTCAAAGATATATGTGGCACTTTCCAATTACCGGGATATACCGCTAATGTGGTAAGGGTAAAACTTTTTAGTCAGACTTTGACTAGTACAGCTCTCTCATGGTATAGATCTCTACCCCCAAAATCCCACTAAAACATGGGATAATTTAGCTAGTGAGTTTCTAGCAAAATATTATCCATTATCAAAATCTTTTGGAATCAGGCGTCTAATAATGACTTGGAGGAACCATCCTAATGAAGGACTAGTAAGAGCTTATATCAGATTTAAAGATTTACTTAATCAATGTCCTCATCATGATTTCCCTGAATGGTATTTATTTCATATCTTATGGCGGCTTAATTGAAACTAATACAATTGAACTAGACTCTTGCGCGAGAGGAGCTTTTATGAATCTTCCTATAACTAAAGCTTGGGCTTTACTTAATAGAATTCGCGATCATAGAGTTTCATGGAATTTTGGTCTAGGAAGCGAAGGAGGCATAGAAATAGATTATGATTGTATTCATGAGTATAATGAAAAGGTCCATGTTAACAAATTATCTAAAGAACTTTATTTGGATTCAGATCTTGTGTTGCATGTTGTTAAAGCTTTTACAGAACACATCAAAGCTCCAAAAGAGGGTTTGGTCAAGTATGATCCACCGCCCGAACCTGAGAAGAAAGAAGTTAAAGCAACATTGGCCTCCCTAGAACCAATATATGTGATACCTTTCCCAAAAACTGCATAGAAGGATATATTTGAATATGAACATGTCAAAGCAGGAGAAGAAGGAAGAGGAAAGTATTCCATAAGTTGAGGAGCATCTAGAAGAAACCAAAGATGAAGAGGTAACCAAGGAAGCAATTATGGCTATGTATGCACATTGTAACATAGTTGAACTTGATAAAGAGACTTCCGTATTGGTCGAAGGTAAAACAAAGATAAAAGGTGTGGGTAAGCCTATTCTTCCCTGCATATTTAGGGAAACCTCGCATTATGGTTTATGCGATCTTGGCACCGAAGTTAATGTTATATCTTATGAAATAAGAAAGGAAATAGAACCGGTTACAATTGAAAATACTGATATGACAATCATGTTAGCCAATAAAACTCTTAGAATTCCAATGGGAGTAGTTGAATATGCAACTCTCACAATTGGCAATAAAAACTTTCCTATCGATTTTGTTGTTGTTGATATGCCAGCCAACACTCTTTGCCCAATTATATTTGGAAGAAATTTTTTGAGTGATGTAGGTGCCAAAGTTGATTTCAAAAAGGTGATTGTGTCTCTTAAGCTTACGGAAGCAGAAAAAGAATTCCACTTTTCCAAATTTAAAGATAGACCTCCACAAATACAAGAAGAAGAGAAAGACAAAACTATTGAGGAAATGGCAGCTCTCTTCTTTAGTGATAAAAAATAAGAAATAAATGAAGACTTAAATTATGAAGAAATAGTTATGGAGGACAAGTCCCCAGAAGAATTAGAAGGTGAATTCGATTCACTTCAAATTATGGGGCCTCCAACTAATGAGGCTTTCGAAGAGCTAGCAAAGAGAGGGGATGAAGAATTACTTCCCCCAGAATTGAAGACTCTGCCAGATAATCTTAAATACAGATTTTTAGATGATACAAATAAATTTCATGTTATTATTAGTGCTAAAATTTCAGGAGAAGAAGAAGAACTCATGAAAATACTTAAGGGGAATCACAAGGCCTTTGGGTACTCAATGGATGATTTGAAGGGCATTAGTCCCATGATAACCGTCCATCGATTATTCATGGAGGAAGGTGCCAAACCAGTTGTGGAATTTAATAGATGACTGAAGCCCGAAATTAAGGAAGTGGTAAGAAAAGAAATAGTACGCCTATTGGACGCAGGTATAATCTATCCTATAAAAGAAAGTGAATGGGTACGTCCTGTTCATTGTGTCCCTAAGAAGGACAGTTTTACTGTTGTTCCTAACGAAAACAATGAATTGATACCTACTAGAACTATTGTTGGACATAGGATGTGTATAGATTTCAGGAAATTGAATAAAGAAACTAGGAAATATCACTATCCTTTACCGTTCATAGATCAAACTTTAGAGAGGTTAGCAAACCACACTCATTTTAGCTACTTGGACGGATACTCTGGTTTTTCTCAAATAGTTGTTCATCCTGATGACCAACTTAAAACAACTTTCATTTCTACTTATGGTTTACATGCTTACCGTCGTATGTCCTTTGGTTTATGTAATGCTCCAACTACTTTTCAAAGATGCATGACTGCTATTTTTGCAGAGTTTATAGAACTGATAATGGAAGTATTTTTGGATGACTTTTCTGTCTATGCAACTTCGTTTACTAGTTGCTTGGATAATCTCAAAAGAGTTTTGCAGCATTGCGAAGAAACCAATCTTGTTCTAAACTCGGAGAAGTGCCATTTGATGGTCAAATAAGGTATAGTCCTTGGACATAAGGTATCAGGTAAGGGAATTGAAGTGGATAGAGCTAAGGTTGAGGTCAAAGAGACAATGCCACAACCTAGGGATATAAAAGGTATAAGAGGTTTCCTTGGTCATGTGGGTTTTTATAGAAGGTTCATTAGGAATTTCTTTGGAATATCTAAACCTTTGACTAACCTTCTGCAAAAGGGAGTAAGATTTAATTTTGATGATAAATGTCTTGTAGCCTTTGATAAATTTAAATATGCTGTATCCTATGCTCCTATCATTAAACCACCTATCTGGGATATGACTTTTGACTTAATATGTGAAGCTAGTGATGATGCTGTAGGAGTAACTCTAGGACAACATATAGGTCATAGATTTAATATTATACATCATGCTAGTAGAACTCTCAATAGTGCTCAACAGAATTATCCTAAGGAAGCAAGGGAACTTTTTGCTGTATTTTTCTCTTGCGATAAATTTCATTCTTATATAGTTGATGCAAAAGTAAGAGTTCATATGGACCGTGATGGTTTAAAAGAACTACTTGAAAGGAAAAATCATAAGCCAAGACTGATCCGTTGGATCCTTTTACTTCAAGAATTTGAGTTGCAGATTATGTAGAGGCAAGAAATAAAGATGTTGGATGCAGTGTCCATATTCACCCAGCAAGACACCAATCTTATTGAGAGTAACTTTAGTCCTGGTGATTTTTGTTTATTAGAATTATTAAATGAACTAAGGTCAATTCCTCCAAAAGAGAAGAAGTCTTTGTTGTTGGAGGAGCTTGTCATCCCTGAATAAGTAACTGGTAAGTGCAAGGTAAGTGTTTTTACTCAAATAAGTGATTTGTTTTCACAAATTTTACTCCTGAATTTTTTGCCTTTGAATTCCTCATGTTTTTCTGTAATTTCTGAAGGTTTTTACCAACTATACGGTCGCAACTATACGATCGGAGAAAAATCTTCGGCCCTATAGTTGGTCGTTAAACCTTCTATACCCTCTTTGCGAAATTGTTTGGAAACTATATGGTCACAACTATACGGCCGGAGAAAATCCTCCCGCCATATAGTTGGTTGTTAAACTCTCAGACATTTTTGATTTTCGATGTCTGGATCTATACGGTCGCAACTATAACGGCCGGAGAAAATCCTCCCGCCGTATAGTTGGTCATTAAACTCTCAGAGATTTTTGTTTCTTTTTTTGTTTTTCAAAGAAAAAATTGTTGGGTCGGTTCCAAGTCGGTAACTTAATCGACCTGGACTCAAGATATTTGGAAATATCTGCCCGGAACCAACTATACGGTCGGAGCTATACGGGCCGCGCCCGTATAGTTGGTTGTTACGCGGCAGGTTTCCTCCAAATCCGTGATTTCTTTCCCTACTTCGTTAAGATTCTTTTCTTAGACGTGAATTTGGTGTTTCCCGCGAGTTTTACCGACCTCTTACCCCCTTATATACTTCCACTGTCTCTCTCACTAAATCATAATCACCAGGAACCAATCCAGCCATGCGCTATCCCGTCCTAGGCCACGGAAAACCCCTGGGTCTCATTGCTCCTTCTAGGGACCTCTCTCGCAGCCCGTCCACGGAGGACGACAATGAGGAGGTGTAGAGGTTTAGCCCGGGGTACAAGGAGTACATCAAGCCAAGCTTCTACAACAACGATCCCGATGAAGATTGGAGTGACATCTACATCTGCCGTGATATCTATGATCCCCCGGAGATCAACTAGGCGGCAAAGAAGAGAGCTCAAGAAGAGAGAGAAGGTCACAAGCCACATGGAAAAGGGCGTGTGGAGATGGGAAAGTTCATCTCCACAGACCCCTGGCCGCACAAGCGTAAGGAATTACCTAATATTGGTGCATGTGCTAGCAAGGGAGCGACGGTGCCACTCTTGAAGCCTACCATTGGTGCTCGTATGAGGGTGAAGCCTCAAGAAGAGTGGAGGAACGACTTCCACTTCCTTGATCCATCAATAATGGATGAGGAAGAATAAGATGTTCCCAGGACCAAGGACCGCGTGCGAGCACTAGAAATATATCAGAAGCAGGAGCTACTCCATCGCGTCAAAGTCCGTCACCGTCTCGAGGAGATAGAGAAGAAGGATGATCTTCTCCCATTGGTGACTAAACTGGCAGATAAAGTGGACACTTTGCAATCTGATTTGCGCAGGTGTTACAACCGCATCACCGCTCTGGAGGATACCAATAAGAAGCTACGCACCGCGGTGTTATGTGTCATGGTGCCTTAGTGATATACAATAATCACGGTATCAAATAATCGCAAGGGATTATTTGATCCCGCCTGGCTTGATTCCAAGCTTGGGGAGATCTTTAAGATCTTGAAATCTATCTTATAAGTTTTACATTACTATTTTAGTTTTGCATTAGTTCAAACTAGAAATAAAGTTTGCATCATTAGAATTCCCTTCAGGAATAGTCGATCCCTTTTAGGAAATTCCAAGTTTATTATCATATATGGAGCCATATTGAGTTTGTGCTTGTCCTATTGGATATATGAATGGCTTGATTATAATTTTACTTGCACTTGATGATAGCAATAGGAGTCTTCCACACCATTGGTATTAATGGAACATCCAAAGATAATTTGGTCAATATGTTGTAAATACATGTTTTGATTTACAAAGAAAGAAAAATTATCTAATCAGTTAAGTTGAAAAAGAAACCTTGAACAAAGGAAAATTAAAAGTGCTATCAAATTAGATTGAGAACAAGACGAGGTAGAATATTCAAGCTATAAAGATTACTTCATATACAATTGGAATTTGGTAATTGAGATCGTTAAACTTCGAATTCCTACATGAAGTGGAATGTATGTCTAGCTCCTTTGCACAACACTTAAACAAAAGTGTGAGCATATATATATATATAAATAGAAGAAAAGTGAGAACAAAAAGAGTGAATGTGCAAAGAACAAATAGGCATACACCACTATAATGTAGTAAGACAAATAAATGTTTTGAGATTTTGAATCCCAAGTGAATATGTTAATCCTAAAACACTTGGGACTACCTCGCTAACTCATTCAGTTGAACTGAATACTTTTACATCATATTGAGAGTGATCTTTTGTGAACTGTTAAATGCTAAGGTGTGCAAGCCAGCTAATATTATTTGGATGGTTCAAGTAAGGTACTATTCATGAACTTATTCCTATGTATCATATATGATAAACACATGCTGCAACTGCCTCATTTATTTTATCGACTCAGCTTCATGAATATAAGGATCACATCCACTAAGATAAACTTGCTCGGGACGAGCAAGAGTCTAAGCTTGGGGAAGTTGATGAGTGCATAATTGCATCATGTTTTATATTATTATTTTGCATTGTAGTTGTAGGATCTTGGTATTTTACAGTGTTCGCACGGACATTTTATGTCTATTTTCACCAGGATTAGGACAGATGATGGATACAATGGTCACAACTCTTGGAGCAGTTATATTGGCGAGAAAAGGAGTCAAAAATAACGTAAATTGCTTATTTGGTAAATATCAATAACATGAGAAGAAAACCCAAAGCGATCGAGGCGTCCAGAGGGTTTGACGACCAACTATATAGCGGGAATAATTTTCCGTCCGTATAGTTCCCGTCGTATAGTTGGAGCCACCACCGCCTCCTCAAATAGTTTCGCCCCGTGCAACTGGATTAGAGAGATGACATACAGAACAACCAGAAATTGTCGAAATTGACGTCCGGAAGGCATATGGAGGGGGAAATCATCCACCGGGGATCCATCTTTGCCCTACGCAGATCCGGGAGGCTAAGGCATCGATCTTCATCATCAATCGCTGCATCACCACCATCTCCATCCATCCCATCTACAACGTATCTAGATCTTGTTGTAATTTTCGTACTCGTTGTGGATTTATACAAGTACTATTCATCTATGATAGATTCCATTGTTATTGCCATGATGTTGATTACCTCCATGTCTGAGTAGATCATTAGTTCTTGGAAAGATGGAGAAACCCTAGTATGAGATTGAAATAAGATAAAGTTTATTATGATATTCATCGCTGTGATCATGTGTTAGACTGTGTTCATCTTGATGTTGGGAGAAGTTGACCTCTCAATATTTGCCTCTTATGGGGACTTGATGTAGGGAACTACTTGTTGGTAGACGGAGGTGTGTTATCACTTACAGTGACTATAAAACTGTCGGCACCCCTTACGTATCAACTTGGGAACCGAGGAAACTCATGGAACACTATCTATGCCATGGGACACGTCCTACGGGATTAAGTCCCTTAATAGCGCAATGATTTGATTAATGTCGATTGCTGACTGTTGTGGTTATGAGGATGATGTGAGCAGTGGTTACTGCCTATTTGTCCAAATATGGAGTTCCTCCCACAAATATACAATTGAGAATGTTCATGATAATAATCTTTGACTTAGCTCTTTATAATGCTAGAGGTGTATCCGCTACTCCCTGAGAACACCTTTTCCCTATTGCAGTTCCAATCTCTTTTACATACGCGATACTTACTTTCTGTGTTCAGTTGTTTTACTTTACTTATTGTTCTTTTATACCAAAAACCCAAAAACACCTTTTTACACAATACTCACATTTTATCTTGTTACTTAGAACTTTATTTAGCATTTCTATTGTAGTATTTAATTCAAGAGTTATTAGACTTCAGACTCCTACTCCCTGTGGGATCGATATCTTTATTTCGAAACTAGCTACAAACGATATGTGCACTTGTAGTCATCATGATGCAATAGAGTAAAATAAGAAGCAAATTCTAAAGGGGGAAATCTTGGGGTGCTACACCTAACATACACATTTATTGTCACCCAATTACGGACATGATGTTTGATGCAGTCAAAGCAGCCCCGGGAGACAGTGATTAATAGGATCTCGCGGTCTAAGGAGAAGGATAATACGCTTCTAACTATTGCAACGATAAACCTCGTGACTTGATCATGTCGCAATACCTATCTTTGGGTAATGTCCATCATATCATATATGAATCCATTGCCAACTAGCATAAATGCTCCATGATCAGGAAGCCTTGATCATCGGTTGCCCAACGAACTAGTATAAATAGAGCCTACTAGGGACTAAGTCTGCTTCATAACACACCTGTATCAATGTTTCCGCTTGATACAGTTATAGTACAATATGAAATTATTACGAACTAACTGAGATATGATAATAAAACCCATTTATTATTTGCCTCTAGGTCATATCTCCTTCGGATATCACCTCAATGCTATTAGAATCATTATGAAATATACTTTCCTATTATATGTATTTCATGTTAATGATGTTGATATGTTTATCTATAAAGTTGATCAAACTTTATGAGGTTTAACTTTGACCAAAACAAATATCCGTTCTAAAATGAGAAGGAAGGAGTACTTCTTTCATGCACTTGACTTGAATATTGACATGATAGTCGTGTCTCTAGATACTGGCCTAGAAGAGGTAGCATGTGTCAGCTTGTAGCCCGAAATGACACGCCTGGAGCCAGTCTCGTTCCATCGGCATGATCCATGGAATAATGCACAGCGTAGAGAGGCACCATCATCTCCTTCCGCGTCTTCTCAGCATGGTTGCCTAGAAGCGTCTTTGGGACGATGTTGTTGGGATGATGGAGCAAGTTCGCAACCCCGTGACACCAGTGGGCCATACGCCTAGAGTGTCTTGATGTTGGTGTTATTGACTTCATTCACGGCGGGCCGCACACCGGCACACTTGTAGCACCTAGACTTCTCAGTGAAGACGATGAACGAACAGTCATGTCCTGTGCCCCTGAGACCGTTGTCCTCGGCACAGCTTGTTGAAGTGGAGAAGGTTCCAAGAAGCACACCGGCAAACCCGACCCAATCATCATTGGAGCCATCATGGTAGCGGAGATTGAGGTGTTGCTGCATGCCGGTCGTTGGCTACCTCCATCATCGTCGTACTCAATGCAGCTACTCTCCGCAGCGGGTCAGGAGAGTGGCTGGCAATCCGGCTGGACCCCAACAGGCTCGTCTTTGGCGTCGTTTATGATAGAGACGGAACTGAGATGCACGGCTGCAGCCCCGTTGCCGCCTACGGAGAGCGACACACGGGAGTGGAGATGGCGCCTGGCTGGCTACACATCGGCCGCCCCGTTGCCATCGCCTACAACTCTGCCCCGCCAATGTAGTATAAATGGAGAGAGTGTCGGGTTGCACATCGACGGCCCTGGTATTTTTGTCTTGCTGCTGTTCATGGGAAGTGGAGAGAACGTCGGGCTGCACAACGACAGATCGGGCGGCGTCATGGCGAGGGCGCCAAGCTACACACCGGTAGCCCCGAAATCGTTGTCTTGGGTCGTCATGATGAGGGCATCGAGGCTACACGCCAGAATCCCCAATACCCGGATGCTTATGATTCGCTACCCTATATTGGGTAAAAGGCTTACAACCCATGAAGATTCCAGACGACAGTCCAAGGAGGCAACCGACAAAATCTTTTAGTATTAGGAAAGAGACCATAAACTGGCATTGTGTTAGTATTGTAATCACGCGGGTATGAAACCTATCCGCATACAGCTTTGAGACCCGGCCTATTATATATAGGACGGGAGAAGCCCAAGCGAGGGTACCGAAATCTAGAAGACAACTTGTAATAGTGTAATTACTCAATATTCAGGCGACTTTGATTCCATTGTTTCCCTGACATCCGACGAAATCCCCAGCGTCCACTTTTCTGTGAAACCCCAAGTCCATCACCATGGGCATTGCCGAGGTTACCCCTCGTCAATTGGCGCCGTGTGTAGGAAACCTGAATGCTGGAAACACGGATTTGGCGAGACGCTCTCCACCAAGCATCAACTCGACGAAAGCAAATCCATACCCGCCCACGCATGTATTAGTACCCGCCGAATTTAATGGCGGATCCGATCTAATCATCGGAAGCTTCCACTTCCAAACAGACAACCCGCAAGAATCACACCCTTCGGCTCCGATCGCATCAGAACCGTCGATGGGAAAAGCTAGGCCTATGGAGGTACCAGCATCTTCTGTTGGATCCTCCACAGATGTCACAGCACAGATCGAAGCAGGCGAAGAAGGTCATCAGCCAACCCCACTATATGAAGCAAACCCGAGAAACTCAAAACCCGACGAAAGAAGCGAAAACATCGACTTCGAAGAAAGGATGGCGAAAATCTATCCAGAGCTACGATCACGGAATACTATCAGCCCAAATTTTGAAGCAGGAGATGACGCCATTATGCCACGCATAACACTCCACCAAGTGTGCATGATCAACGGAGATACCTCAACACCACGCAACAAAAACGGTAATCCTATCCTCAACCCCGATGATATTTTGTCAGATGACCATGCAGGAAACCATGACAATGAAGGAGACCACGGAAACGGAGGAGGAACAACAGATAATCGCATAGTCCAAGGAAGAGGAGGAGAACCACACGTAGAAGAGAAACAAGGACTTCGGCTACCAGCATCGGCATGTCAAAAAGCAAGGGAGGCAATTTCAGGAGCAGTCCCGATGACAGCGGATGCTTCATATGAGGATCTACTAGCATACCAATATCTGCTCCACCACAAGAAGAGTGACCTACTTCGGATGCAAAGGCAACTTGATGAAAGAAAGAGATTAGCCAATGAATCCAGCTTACGATGGGCACAATTAAGCTCTACTCGAGGATCAAGGAGTGTAATAGGAGCAGCACCACCAAGAAGGGCAACATCTCGACTACAGAATATCCCCGCGGAAGAACAAAGTGGAATCATTCAAGATCTCGACCTATCATTCATGTCAATTGATCAAGCAGGAAACATCAAGGCAAAAACAGCTCAGGTAGCCATTGTGGCCGCGCAAACATACATGATCACCACTCAACCCGCACCCGACGATCCACGTGCGGCCTTTCACCGCTCCGCCCTGATGAACCTTGGCATGGTAGGAGCCTCTCTCGCGGAAGCAGAACAAGGAATCACATGTCAACCCGAAAGATCCCCACACCGTCACAACAGTCCTCGGCAAGTAGGACACACCCGACGATCTCGATCACCACACCAGGAGCATCTCGTAGGATCCGAGATGTGAAGAAATACAAGAAACGACAACACCCAACATAGGAGCAGCGGATCCAGAGATGAAAGCCGTAGCCGACGATATCACGATGGATACGACGAAGACAATCACGAGCTATGCGGGGCCAGCTGTTTCACGCAGAGGATTCACAAGGCCTCAGTACCCAAGGACTTCAAACTTCCACACGACCGCCACAAATACGATGGACTCCAGGAACCCGAAGCTTGGTTAGCAGACTATTTGGCCACCGTCAAACTACAGGGTGGCTCCACAACTACCGCAATGCAAAGTCTATAACTACATCTCACCGGCGCTGCAAGATCGTGGCTAAGGCAGTTACCCGAAGATTCAATCGGGAGCTGGAACGACCTGGAAGACAAGTACATCCGGTACTTCCAATCCACGTTTAAGTGACCAGCATCATTGGAGCAGCTGCAAGCGTGCAAAAAAAATCTAGGGAATCCATAAGAGCATTCATCCAATGATGGAATATCATTAAAAACTTAGCTGAGTCCATATCCGATGAAAGGGCTATCGACGCCTTCAATGACGGCCTCCGTCGACGGGAGTTCATAGAAGAACTGGGATGGGTCAAACCCAAAACAATTTCCCAGCTAATGGAAATAGCAAATCGCTGGGCTGATGGCGAGGATGCGCTGCATAATAAACACGCATGATCACCCGAAGAAGACAGGGATAGGCGCGGCAATGATAGAAGAAGAAGAAATAATGATGGAAACACAGGACCAAGTTATGTCGCAGCGGGTTTTTTGGGAGAAGGTAACAACAGAAGCAACGACCACAACATCGGAGGAAGCCAGTCCGCACAGCGGTACCAGCCAAGAGCACGAGAACCACCTATGTCCGCAGTGCAAATGTTGGAAGGACCCTGTAATATGCATTTTTATGTCGACTCAGCAGGCAGGCGATAATCCAACCATCTCATGAAAGACTGTTGAACATTCCTGAAGATGCAGGAGCTATGTAATGCAAAGGCAACTGAAGCGGCAAATCGAGGATACGCATCCACGCCTGGTACACTAGTTTTTGGTGCACGACCACCACCACCAGCGGCACAACCACAAAACATCAACGATCAAAACAACGAGTACCCCAGGTCAAAAGGGGCAATGTCCATGATTCATAAAGGGTGCCCATCTAACAGAATTCAGAAGCTCATCACAAGACAAATCAATATGGCAGAAACAACAATATCAACCACACCCGAATATCTCCACTGGTCAGAGCAAGAAATCACATTCAGTAGAGCCGATCACCCACTTCGGGTCCCACGGCCGAGTCACTCAGCCTTGATAGTCGAAGCACAAATCAGCGGGTTTGATATGAGAAAGGTCTTCGTGGATGCAGGAAGTATCATAAATCTGATCTACGCAAAAACTCTGAGAACAATAGGCTACCCCCTGGACAATCTCACGCCAACAGAAACATCTTAACACGGAATAGTACTAGGTAAAGCTGAAATCCCTTTAGGCAAAGTATTTCTTGACATTGTTTTTGGTTCCAAGATAAATTTCAGGCGAGAAAAACTCGAATTTGAAGTTATGGATTGGCCATCACAATATCATGCAATCCTGGGACGACCAACCTTTGCACGATTTATGGCAGTGCCGCGTTATGCATACTTAGTGATGAAAATGCCAGCACCAAAGGGAATTATCACGGTACAAGGAAGCTTCACACGTGCCGACAGCTGCGATTGGGAGTTCAACAAAACTTATAAATCTTTTGGGATGACAATAGAGTTTGAAAAACTCAAAACTTCAGCAAACACACAACCTCTAGAAGTAGCACGTGTCAATCCGGATCAGGCTTTTGACACAGCAAAAGACACAAAACAAGTACATATCCACCCTATCAACCCGACGAAAACAACATTCGTGGCCTCTAACCTTGATCCCGCATAGGAAAGCACACTCATCGAGTTCCTCCGTGAGCACTGGGAGATTTTTGCATGGCTACCTTCTGACATGCCGGGAATTCCCAGGGAACTAACTGAGCACACACTAAATCTAGATCCATAGGCGAAGCCAGTAAAGTAGCCGCTTCGTTGCTTCACAGAGCCAAAGCGCAAGGCCATTGGAAAGGAGCTCCATCGCCTCATTGATGCCAATTTTAGCAAAGAACTAACGAAATCAAAGTGGCTAGCAAACCCAGTATGTGTTCCAAAGAAAAACACTATAGAACTTCGGATGTGCATCGACTTTACTGCACTGAACAAGCATTGCCCAAAAGATCACTTCCCATTGCCGCAAATCGATCAAATAATCGATGCAACTATGGGATGCGAACGTCTTTCTTTCTTGGACGCTTACTCAGGATACCACCAGATTAGGATGAAGGAAGAAGATCAGGAGAAAACGACGTTTATAACACCCTATGGTGTATTCTGCTACACAACAATGCCTTTTGGCCTCAAGAACGCCGGAGAAACATATCAGCGGATGATGCAGAAATGTCTGGGCAGCCAAATAGGCACAAATTTGCAAGTGTATATCGATGACATCATAGTTACAATAGGTCAAGGACCTAGAAGAAACATTCAAAAATATTGACAGGTTTAGCATCAAACTGAACCCAAAGAAATATTCATTTGGAGTCCTGGCAGGGCAACTCCTCGAATATTTGGTATCAGCCAGGGGAATCGAGGCTAATCCCAAAAAAATACAAGCAATCCTAACAATGAAGAAGCCAACAAATCTATGTGGCGTACAGCAACTGGCAGGGCGAGTAGCGGCAGTCAGTCGTTTTATTGCAAGGTTAGGAGAAAAAGTGTTGGCATTCTACACCCTCATGAGGAAATCAGAAAAAATCGAGTGGACGGAAGAAGCTCAGCGTGCCTTTGAAGATCTTAAAAGGACACTTTCGACATCTCATGTTGTCGTGTCGCCAAAAGAGAAGAGCCTTTAGTACTTTATATCGCTACCACAAATCAGGTGGTCAGTTACGGTCTTGGTCGTAGAGCGACCCGAAGGAGGGAACACCCATGATGTGCAGAGGCCAGTTTACTTCCTGAGTGAGGTTATATCTCCATCCAAACAAAGGTACCCACACTACCAAAAACTAGCATACAGGGTATTTATGATAGCACGAAAACTACGCCACTATTTTTCGGAGCATCCAATCGTAGTGGTCAATGAAGCGCCTTTGTCAAGCATCCTCAACAATCCAGAAGCAACTGGACGTGTCTCTCTATGGGGCATCAAATTATCCCCTCGGGATATCACGTATGAGAAGCACAAAGAAATTAAGTCAGAAGTTCTGCGGGATTTCATCATAGAGTGGACGGAGTTGCAATGTGCGGGTCCACCAGACCTTTCTAGTGCCTGGACAATGTACTTTGATGGATCAAAAAGAACAGAGACAGCAGGAGCAGGAGTCGTACTAATATCACCTCAAGGCGACAAAATGCGCTATATACATCAGATGAGCTTTGCGAACGATCCAATAACAAAGTGAATACGAGGCTCTGTTGCATGGCATGCGAATGGCCAAAGCTTGTGGTGCAACTCATCTCAAAATCTCCAGAGATTCCAATCTTGTGGCACAGCAAGCAATGAACAAGCGCGACACCGTATGCGGAAATATGATTGCTTATCGCGATTTATACAGTATTATAGAAGCTCAATTTGATGGGTGTGAAGTATCGCATATAGGAAGAGCAAGCAATGAGGAAGCCGACAATCTAGCAAACATCGGGTCCTTGTGCTTACCAATACCACCCGGAGTTTTTTGGGAGGAAATAACGGAGCGATCGATCCAAGTAAAAAGAGTCTCCAAGGTTGTAGCACCAAAAACAGGGAAAAATAAACATCCACAAAAAGACTCGAGGGCTCCTTCAGAAGCCAAGAACATAGAAGAAGCCATCGAAGAAGAAGAACAAGAAATTGAAGAGGTCATGCTAATTGAGCCCACCTGGATGCAGCCGTATATAGCATATATGACTAAGGGAGAGCTACCAGAAGATGTGATAGAAGCCCGGCGAATCACCCAACGATCGAAGGCCTTTAGGATAATCAAAGGAGAACTATACAAGAGAAGTATTTTGGTCGTGTTGCAGCGTTGTGTAACACCCAAAGAAGGAAAAATCATACTCAAAGATATACACGAAGGAGTTTGCGTTCACCATGCTAGTAGTCGAGCAATTGCTGCAAAAGAATTCATAGTAGGATTTTACTAGCTCACTGCAGTTCAAGATGCAAAAGACATTGTCAGAACATGTGAGGCATGTCAACGCTTCGCAACAAAGCCTGGAGCACCCGCCGCTGACTTGAATCCTATACCTCTGGCCTAGCCGTTTGGTCAGTGGGGACTCGATATGGTGGGAAAACTTCACAAATCATCGCTAGGAGGATACGTCTTTTTGCTAGTAGCAGTCAACAAATTTACTAAATGGATTGAAGCAATGCCTATCACCACCCAAGACAGGACTTCGGCTGTGAATTTTATCAAATCCATAGTATTTCGGTTTGGCGTACCGAACAGCATCATCACGGACAATGGGACCAACTTCACTTCCAATAAGTTCAAAGAGTACTGCCAGGATATGGGCATCAAAATAAGCTACGCTTTGGTAGCTCATCCGTAAACAAATGGACAGGTAGAAAAAGTCAATGGACTAGTTACCGCTGGACTCAAGAAAATACTACTAGCACCACTTGATAGAGCAAAAGGAGCATGGGTGGATGAATTGCCATCTGTATTATGGAGTTTACGTACAACTCCAACATAAGAGACGCCTTTCTTTTTGGTCCATAATGCGGAAGCCATGCTTCCTGTTGAGGTGTTACACGAATCCCCAAGAGTAGCTGCATATGATTAAGAGGAATCAAGAGAAGCACTTGAAGATGATATGGATGCACTAGATGAAGCTCGAGATGAAGCCCTCCAAAGAGCAACTATGTACCAGCAAAACCTGCGCAATTACCATAGCAGAAGATTGTGGCCTAGGTCCTTTGCAGTAGGGGACCTAGTTCTTCGCCTCAAGCAAGATGGCCACAAGAAGTTAGAATCTCCATGGGAAGGACAATACATCGTCACAGAAGTTATTCCTGGAGGAGCATATCGACTACAAGACAAGAAGACAGGAGTAAATTACTCAAATCCATGGAACGTAGCACAGCTACAACGCTTTTATGCATAAGTAATATGATAAGAATTACAGTTTGGCTTATTAAGCCAGAATAACCAGGACAACAGCTAAAGGCCATCCATTCAAAGAATAATGTATCATCAAATTTTTTTCTCCTTATATATAGAGAAATAAGTAATTTGTACCTTAATCTTTTTATTGTTCAAAAGATCAATCTTTCCATCAAGCTAACAGCAACTATGAACCTATGTCCAGATGCAGGCATCCAAACATAGCCTTGGGGGCTACTCCCATCAGGAGCGTTGGCGCGCACCCGATAGAAATCCAGTTGTGCATAAAAGTATAATCATGATTGGAAACACTTTTGAGTTTTACACCAGTATATCCTCAAAAAGGTATTACTCCCATCGGGAGATAGTATAAAGCATTGAAACTATCTGATAAAATCAGAAACCTTGGTGGCCCAGCAGGCCAAGCGCGAAAAAAGCCAAAAATCTCGGATCATGCTCAGACACGACAGAAAATCCGAATGCCGTGTTCAGAAACATGAAGGTAAGACCCTAGGATTCGTCCTGTGTGGCCTGGTAATTGCACAATAATGCGATCTGCCAGTAAAATATTCGTATCAATGATACGATGAAAAATCCCGACGGGCGCATTGGGTACCCGATAAAAATAGAAAACTGGAATTCAGTATTCGGTAAGACCTCAGCGGCTCGAACTGGATTACGCCAGTAGCAAATTCCAAATTCAAGCCCGGGGACTTGAATTTGATGTAGGACAACCTTGTTTTTTCCCAGGAGCAATTAACTGATTCCCGATCTGTCGGAAACATGAGACTCGTTGTACCAAAATCCCTACAAAAAATAAAATTTGAGGAACAGAAAGAAGGAAAAAGGAAACTTTGAGACTCAACCTGAAGCTGCAGTTCAAGTAGAGTCTCGGGGGCTACTGACATAGGTATGATTACCCGGATGCTTATGATTCGCTATCCTATATTAGGTAAAAGGCTTACGGCCCATGAAGATTCCAGACGACGGTCCAAGGAAGCAACTGACAAAAGCTTTTATTGTATTAGGAAAGAGACCATAAACCGACATTGTGTTGGTATTATAATCACGCATGTATTAAACCTATCCGCATACAGCTTTGAGACCCGGCCTATTACATATAGGACGGGAGAAGCCCAAGCGAGGGTACCAAAATCTACAAGACAACTTGTAATATTGCAATTACTCAATATTCAGGTGACTTTGATTCCATTGTTTCCCTGACATCCGACAAAATCCCCAGCGTCCTCTTTTCCGCGAAACCCCAAGTCCATCACCGTGGGCATTGTGGAGGTTACCCCTCGTTAGGCACGGTTCGTGGGAGTGGATAGACCACCGGACTACATGTTGGTAGCTTGACACCCTCACACTAGACTAGAAATCATACTAAGGAACCGTGAATGGGGTTCACGGTCCGGATGTGCAATAAATCTAAGATCTCTTATGAGTAAAGCAATGCACCTCTATAGAGTGTACAAAATATGACATGTTATTCCCTATTCCGTAAGGACCTACGAACACGGCAGGAAAGGAACTCCATGAAGTTCTACTAAAACTGTGAAGGCTGATGGACATAGATCTTCAAAATAAAAGCAACTTTTGAAGAAATGTTTACAAAAACTTCCATAGCCTATGACCTACGGTCTATGGTTTTAGATAGTGCATCAAACAATCACCTTCTTAACCCTTGCTAGATTTTCAAGCTGTTGAAGCCATCATCAACACCAATCGATGCTCGGGAGGATTACTACAAGATGTAGGAGTTATTCAGTGAAGCCAATAGATTCAATACATCAAGCAAAGTGGAGGCATAATACTAGAAAGGATAGAAATATTATCTCCCGCTCATAGAACCTATTTATGTAGAACATTGCTGTAACGGCAATCGCAAGCCAGATAGTAATAATAGTAGCATGATTCAATAATAGTAGCATGATTCATAGTAAAGTTCTCTAGTTGTTATTTCTAGTTTTCTTTTACTTTACTCACAGTATTGAGGATGTTCTTTGGATCTTTTGTAAGACTTTGAATTGTACTCTACAATCATGTTTTGAACTCACAATGTTTTAGTTATACCACTCTGAGCGATGTAATACTAGTGTAACAGTATTTTATTAGTGTTATGTCAATGACTTGCATACTACACCATGCAATGATATGTTAGGTCACCGCAGTCTGATGGTGTCTCAGTATGTTCGAGAGCCCGTACAAACATTATAGCGAATTTTGATTCCCACTCAGTATCCATCAGGTCTATTTTTGTATGTAGGTTCTAGAAGGTTGTTTTCCATGTAAATTTTCTTCCTATCATTAGACCTCTCTGAAATCCAAATTTTCTATGACTGCATTGAATTAAAAGGCCAATGTTCATCAAACATTTTCATGTGGATATCATGGAAAAATAAACCCCCCAATGATAATCGGGTACGGGTTATATTTTGATATATTAACCAATTCGCCAATAAAATCTAACTTAAAAAATCGTTGGCATGCCCAAATACGGCGACAAGACTTCATGTGAAGTTATTAGTCTTGTTGTAGTTGTGAAGTTTAATGCTATATTCACCATCTGATCTATCCAACACATACATAGTACTAGGCGAACATGTGCGCTTCGCCGCACCATCTTCTCTTCGTTTATGTACGGTCTAGATGACGAGGTTGTTTTTTCGGTGTTTGTACTTGCACTATTGTCGTTGTATGGAGTAATGTGGTGGTCTTTTCTAGCGTGTCATCTCAATGGTGGATGCAATTCTAAATCGGAAGGGCGTGTGTATTGTAGGTGAGAGTGTGGGGTGACCAGTGTGGAACCATGGATTGTGTAGTGACTACGCGTCATATTTTGGATGGTCTGAGCTCTGTCCATAAAGCCTGCAAAGATCTCCGTTCACTTGCAGGCGCCCGCTCTGTCCTTTCCAGCAAGGCAACTGATCTTGGGCGTGCTATCAACGTGGTCAAGCATGTACATTGCACTTATGTGTCCCGTAGATGTAGTAGCGGGATAGCCAGCAAGATTGGGTACTGATTTTGTGGTTGATGTAATGATAAGGATCAAGCGGATGATCCTAGAGTTTTGTCCCGATCTTTCACAGCGAGTCAACTAGGTAGATAATTCTTCCAATAACGCGATGAACGTCACCTGAAGACGAGGAACAGATCCAGCAAGCAACATGATGAAGATCACCATAGCTCGATAATCCTTGATGACGCACAAGAACCTTCATAGCAATTACTCAATACGATAGATGACAGGCAACACCGTCCCCCGGAGGGATGATACACAACCCGTGCACACAATGTTTAATCTAAAATCTGAACTCCCTCAATCCTAACTCGGCCAGCTCCTTATATGAGGGCCAGGGTGCCCCACTAGTTGGGCCGCGACTCGGCTTGGTTGGACAGGCCCCCAAACTCACACAAATACGAATTGGCCCACAACATGACCAGGAACATATTTATTAAATTACAAAGACACGCCTAGCTTGGTGGAGTCCTGAAATTGGGTTGCACCTCTGGTCATGCCCATATCATCCTCCCCCCTTCAAGAAGCGTTGTCCCCAACGCCTGCGGGTCGGGTCGGAAAGGTAGCGTGATATGAACAATAGCTTCATGTGTCTTTGCCATCTTCAAGTATTGCTTGCCTTCTACTCCACATCCTCCCTCCCGACTTGCTTGGCTTGAAATAGCCCTTGGCGCCTGCACCTCCTTGCGTCTCCATGCGAGCTTGGACCTAGGCACCACCGTCTTCTTCTTCTCAAATCTTGTTGGAACCTATGGTTGCTGAACATGGACCTTCTTTCCACGACCTTGCATAAGATGAGTAATGCCTAGAACACACAACTGAAGAACATGTCCATCCTTTCCTCTATGCATCCGCATAACTGTCCCAACAAAACACCTCATAAGTGTGCTAATAAAACTGCTCTTGTTAACCCGCTGCACCTCATGCACTAGAACATCAGGAGCACAAATTTCATCCGTCTGGACACATGTGGCAACACAAACAACCTTCTGAACACATGTTGCAACATCCTTCCTCTCAGCAATAATGAATGCACCTCAACTGGCTTGTCACTAACAAGTTCCACTGGCTTGTCATCTACAGGCATAGCTGAAGCAATATCAACATTGTTGCACTGTGCATCATGCTCTCCATCCTGCACCTTAGCTATCCCAGATTTTGGCTTACCCTTGCGCACCTTCTCCTTATGTACCACTAGCTCTACATCAGACTTTATGTGATCATCTTGGATAGGCTTGAAATTCTACTGTTTGCCACCATGCACAAAAGAATATCTATTTCCTCTTCCAGTATGTGTAACGTTGCGATCATACTACCATGGACAACCAAGTAACAACCCACATACCTCCATTGGCAACACATCGCACTCAATCTCATCAACATAATCACCAATTGTAAATGGCACACGCACCTTATGAGTTACCTTCACCATACCACAACTATTTAACCACTGTAGATTCTTAGGTTCAGGAATACGCCATGTGGACAACCCTAATGCTGCCACCATTGACTTGCTAATGCCATTAGTATAGCTTCCTCCATCAATAATCAACTTGCATGATTTGCCTTTGATCATACACTACGCCTGAAATAAATTCCAATGCTGGCCCTTGTCAACTGTCATGCAAGCATCGCCTTGTACTTTATTGAGTTGCAAATTCAGCCCACTCAATGGTACAACATCCTCCACGACATCCTTAACAACATTAGTCTTAACAACTTCAACCGCTAACGCTTCAGAAATCGTGGCTGCCACCTTGCTAACTGTCGGCAATGGAAGAACGGTCAACTTCTCATGAGTAGTCACAACCGCCGCGACCTTCGGTATAAGAGCTATACTCTTGCCAACATCCAATATCCCATTCACAACCTTGGGCGGTTACTCGATTTCCTCCATATATGGTAATATGACACCATCATGGAGAAAAATTTTGTAGTCCTCCCAAGTATGAGAAAAACCATCTATTTCAACCGCCTCGGACCACCAACTGTCTAACTCCTTGTCCACATGCCGGTGGGTAAGAACATACCCATCATACCCACTAAACGTAACATTATATTTGCAACATCGATAGAAACCCCGTTCCATGTGACTTTCCCAATATTGGTACTCCTCAACTATCGCAAGTCTATGTAGGCACCAGCTAAGCTCGGATGCATCACGTGCCACTCCATTAAGGAGATCGAGATAGTCATTAAAAACAGCACTAGACTTTTTGCCACGTGTACACCTCAAACCAAAAGTATCTCCTAAAAAAGAATCCATCATGTGCTTTTATCGTTACCGTAGTGTAGACAGAGTTGGGGAAAGTCGCTCGACCACGCAGACCGTCTGTGGTCTAGAGATGCGGGAGATCACTCCCAGGCGTAGATGAGTTGGCCCACCAGGAAAACAACACGTGGTGACGTGAGATCGGCCATGCGCAGGGGACGCTAGGCGGGGCGCGAGGCGCTTCCCTCGATCGCGAGCACTCCACGAGACAGAGGCGGGTGCGATCGCCCCGGAAAACTCGGTCACGAGGCGTACGCTGGGTGGACTTCCTTTTTTTAAACTATTGCCACGATCGGATCTGGTAACGTACAAACCAGATCGCTGACCTTTCCTTTCCTTGATCGGATCTACGTGAAGACCTAGAGATTGATCTATGCAACTCTTGTCTTCCTGGTGGCGGTAGCACGCAACACTCGTCGATCTTCACGTGCACCTATAGACCAAAACGATCTTCTTCTTTCTTCCTTCCAATCTCTCCCCCACAACCGATTTGTAAACTACTTGTAGGAAAACAGTCCGCAGATGATCGAAAAACACGCTGTGATTAACGAGGGCTTTGATACCACATGATAAGGATCAAGAGGATGATCCTAGAGTTTTTCCCGATCTTTTACAACGAGTCAACTAGGTAGGTAATTCTTCCAATAACGCGATGAACGTCACCTGAAGACGAGGAATGAATCTAACAAGCAACATAATAAAGATCACCATGCCTCAAACCACAGCTTGATAATCCTTGATGATGCACAAGAACCTTCGCAACAATTACTCAATACAATAGATGAAGGGCAGCGTCGTCCCCCAGAGGGAGGATACACAACCCGTGCACACAATGTTTGATCTAAAATCTGAACTCCCTCAATCCTAACTCGGCCAGCTCCTTATATGAGGGCTGGGGCGCCCCACTAGTTGGGCCGCGACTCGACTTGGTTGGATAGACCCCCAAAGTCACACAAATACTAATTGGCCCACAACATGATCATGAACATATTTATTAAATTACAAAGACACGCCTAGTTTGGTGGAGTCCTGAAATTGGGCTGCACCTCCTCCGTAGTGCCCATATCATGTAACACTCATAGGGTGTACATCTGGTAAACCATTTAGCTTCATATAAGAAGTGATAGTTTATCACATATGCAGGGCTAAGACCATGCCGATGTGAGAGAAATCATGACTTCCTATATTAACTTCAGCAAAACAATTTAATCCCATAGATGGCAGAGAGCTGCCTGAGCTCACGTTGCAACACCGCATGGAGCCAAGCCATTCCCACAACAGGTCTGACATCGCAACGACATTAATGTCCGCCGATGGTCTGGGAAGAGGCACTTTTCTCTCCTCTTATAGCCTATAGGAATTGTAATATCCCAATGTTTCATCCAAAGTGATAATATCGATGGAAATTCATATTGGGTACTGTTATCATATATCATGGCGATATCACTTTGCTGTTAGAACTCAAATTTCCTTTTATGTGAAATAGAAAAGGTAAAGCAATAGATTTTTCAGACTCAATACGAATACACTTTGTATATTATTATTTGTTGGCCCGTATACCCTTGGTTCTTCATACATATCCAAATTACCAAACATTTCCCCACACACAAAAAAAGAAACTAAGCATTTGTGCAATACACATTTCAACCTTCTCTAGTGGTTGTTAAGGCAAAACAAACACATCTGTGCATGGAATTTGTGTTGTCCAAGCATGCTTCTCGGGTGAGCTATCTATAGAAAAATGACACTACAAGCAATCTTCAATCTTTATATTTATTGATTCAGCATGAGAACCACAAATTGTATATATAAGAATATAGTAGCTAAGCTTAAATGTGGAACTACACACATTCTAGTGAAACTATAATATGGATCAGCATATCTACTTATCAAAATATGGGGAGAAACCGATAAATCAAGAGTGACAAACCAAATTTATATGTATTTGCATTTTCTTTGGTCCAATTATTTATTTATAATGGCAAGCAGCAAGGGTGGAAGAAAAAAATCATACTGAAAATACATGACATGAAAATACATGACATGTACATTTAGAATGGTTACGTATAGATGTATAAACATAAAATAAAAATATGGCCGATTTTCAATAGACATATCAAGAATACCAGGCAAAGTTGAAAGAAAATAAACTAATCAGTGTTAAAAGTACATATACTTTTAGGACATGTACTTTTAGAACAAATACTTCTAACTGAGAAATGTACAAAACATGTAATTTATATAAGGGTGATTTTCATGCAGACATATGACCATATCAAGAATATTAGGCCGTGAGAACCTAGCAATAAAAGTATAAGCTTTTTCTGATGACTATGGCAATCAGGCAGCTTTCCCTAAGGAACTCATCTACCATAAAAGCAAAATATTTTCTTATTCCCAACATTAGGGAAATATGTATACAAAATCAGATTATGCACAACTTACACACAAGTATTTAGTTAAAAATCATAACAGTAAACGTTTATACATGAACTAAGCATCTCGCACCAAATGATCTGAAATGAATTGCCGCTATTTTGGTTTTACCAGGATGTATATAATAAAACATAAAAATGAAACCATGTGTACTCCTACAATATAAAGGGGATATGCACAAGATATTAAGCTCCTATTTTAGCATTAACTGCATGTTCAACCTTTCCTTCTCTATGTCTGGGCAATTTCTAACCAGATAGACCAAAGTCTGAAACTAACACCACAATAGTCCCGGCCTCTACTATAAAACATGTAATGCAAGGTGTAAATGCCACAGGAATTTGGCAATGACAAGGTCACACATGTCATAAAATGTGGACCAAAATTTACACGACTTTCAATGTAATTTTTAGTTACATGTCACTACCCTTCAAGAGAATCTAACAACTACCAAATTACCTACATCGCCTAATAAATACCAATGCATCAAATAGCAAATTCTCCATGAAGAAAGTAAGATCGCAACATCGGTGCTAAGCTTGACAACATATGTAATCTAATCCTTGGCTCATACCTAGATGTTGCCTGAAGCCGCGGAGGAGGAAGAGATGAAGGGAGAAGCTTGGCTGCCTTGGCATCCTCGAGAGTAGTACAATACCCAACTTATGACGGTATTCACTGTATTTTTCCAGGCCATTATCCAAGCAAGGGAAAATCAGAGAGGAATAATATGACCATTCCATGGCAAGGTAACATAAATCCAAAGGAAAATGCATTGCTGATGCTGAAAAAATTAATGTTGCACATGTAGTTACCTTACCATGAATTGCATATAGTTGAGTATTTGTTTGTACTTCTCCTCGATGGAGCGCGCAGGTCGCGCTGCCCTCCTGCCATGGAGGGGAAGGTGAGGGCAGGGTAGGCATCGAAGGAGGACGCCGTGACCTGGAGTTCAGAGAAGGCGTAGTGTGCGGAAGTGGAGAAGGGGTGGAGGAGAAAGGGGAGTGGATAGGAAGAAGGCATGCGGAGATTTTTTTTCTACGGGGACAAAACGAACGACTCACGATTGCTCATATCCACGATCCTACGTTCCAAAAAGTCGCGCATGGGAGTGCCCTCAGGAGGCTGCCTTTTGCTCACGCTTAAGTCTAAAGATAATATGTTCTAATAGAATACCTCTAGATCATCAACGAGGTAGACGAGAATGTCACGCAAATTCTATACCTCCCAAAAGTCGGGTAAGAAGACTTTACGAATCTTGTCAACCTGTTTCCAAAATAGTCAAAAAATCTAGATTATGATCCCTAGAACAATTAACAATGTGATAATGTTTATCTAAGTCACCGGACATTTTCTATTCAGAAACATGTCATTCATTTGGTAACAATTGAAGATTTCAAAACTTTTGACCGTTTGCGTGGCTGTTGACTCAGGAGGATCTAGATTTCCAGCTACTCTCTCCATTCAGAAATATAAGACGTTTTAGCTTTGTGAATCAAATGTATCTAGACACTTTTTAGTCTATAGATTCGTAGAGGTTTGGAGTGAACCTATACACTAAAAACGTCGAGATACATTTATTTCACAAAGCTAAAATGTCTTATATTTCTGAACGGAGGGAGTAGATGTTTTTAGTTCATATAATGAACTTAGTTCAGACTCATCCAATCCTACCTCTGATACCTCACCAACTAAATAAGAGAAACCTGCTCGTCCACTGTGTCATTTGCCTCCTCGTCATCCAGATATGTGTGGTGTTTGACACATTAGAGGGTTTAGGAATAATCATTAAACGGTCAAACTCTGTACGTGTCAAAACATTTGTCAAAATATTGATTTCTTTTCATTACTTACCGGTCTAATGGCTACACTATTTAATTTAGTGGGATAAGCGGATTAGAAAAACAGAGGACAGGCGATTTCAAACCTGAAGCGTCGAGGGGTTTTTCCGCCTCGTGATTTTTGCATGGAGTTCTAGTCTATAGCGGTCGCGTTGTCCGGCTCTACTAGTTAGGTCAACTTCAACGGTCCCCGCAAACGGATCGTACGGGTTTAAACTGGTCTGGTCGGATATAGCCCACGGCTCAGCGCGCACCCTTAAACGAAAAGGACCGCGCGGTCTGGTCCGTTTCGCCGCAAACCGGGGTCAAATCTGTAGGGTCACGTAGAGATAAACAAAACTTTTTCCCTACGCGGTGATCCCAAGATCCAGCTCAGGTAGAAGGCCACGAGGATTACCACTAGACCCGCAGTTGCGGAATTGATGAAGCACGTCGCTTGATGTAGTGCAGTCATCGCGAACCGTTCCGGTTCCACGATCCACGATCCGTACTTTCTTCACGATCGTCGAAGTGCTGAACGTACAACACCTCCGCCAGTATCCACACGTACGAGGAGGAGCGCCGGCAATGGACTGCTAGGTCCGGTACGGCGGCGACAGGACGGACTGGGGCTAGGGTTTCCAACACATGGAGTGACCTAACCTTGTGCTCTAAGCACCTGTGCCCCAGCTTATATAGGGAGTGAAAGTGGGTTCCACTCACCTGTGGCCCATTCACTAAACGACCTATATTAGCCACTGGAAGTCTCACTTGCTGACTAAGTCCATGTCTCTATTTGGGTCCAACCCAAATAGATTTCTTGTTTGGGACTAACCCAAACTTGCTTCCGCTCTTAAGTGTGTGACCCGACAGGCTCATGGTAACCCGGACATGATTCCGAGTCTCACTCGTGATCGATCAGTTGGTAGCGGCTCCTAGCAAAACGTGCCGACTCCCAAGTACCAATAAGTCATGATGACATACCTTCCAATGCGACTTTCGTCTGAGTCCCTTTTGCCTCACGATATACCTTGTCGGACTATAGGCGAATGATCATCATCCCTTAAATAGTCCGACTCTCTTTCTCGATCCGAGATAAGTGATTCATCTGACTAACTCTTAATCCGCTGCCTCGGTTAACACTTAACCGTGACGCGCATGGCCATGCTTTCCGAATCATATCTCCCGAGAGGGCCTAGGGAATATCTCTCCGGATGGAGGGGCAAAATCCCATCTTGGTTATTCACATCATGCAGCTTGATTCTCAGTCGACCCGAACTCCGCCTTTCTAACTGCCCAATGATGGAACAGCGTTTGACAGAACCTAAGTCGGAGATCCTCAACTTGGATTGTGCAATAACCTCAGGTCTAAAGATTACATTGATTGAGACATGCAAATGACGACTTGTTCGTTGCATCTCGATATGAGTCAGTCCGACTCGCTAAACTCTTTAGCCGAATCTGTGTAAGTTGGAATAGCATCTCCATGCCCATGACAAGTGGAACCTAGTCATTTGTCGACTTTCACATTGGTCTAAGTTGTGTGTCCGGCACAACCTCAATGACCAAGGACAATTAGTATGAACAACATGAATATGTAGTTCCACAATCAAATCACATATTCGATGATACATATCAGCAGTTCATACATGGACCATAACCTTATGAATACACAGGAATATCATCATTCATGATTGCCTCTAGGGCATATTCCCAACAGTCTCCCACTTGCACTAGAGTCAATCTTCTGACATCACATGTCCAGGCATCTGATTCCCATTCCTCTCAGGTGCGCCTCATGCTTCGGCTGTGGAAGAGGCTTTGTCAACGGATCCGCAATGTTTGCATCCATGTGTACCTTGCATAACTTGATATCACCTTGATCCATGAACCCGCGAATAAGGTGGTACCGCATGAGTATATGTTTGTTCTTCTGGTGTTGTCTAGGTTCCTTGGCTTGTGCAATAGCACCATTGTTGTCACAATACACGTCTAACGGATTGGACGAGCCCTGAACCACACCAAGATCCATGAGGAAATTCCTCATCCAAACGGCTTCTTTTGCCGCCTCCGAGGCAGCAATATACTCAGCCTCTGTCGTAGACGCAGACACTGTTTCTTGCTTGGAACTTTTCCAGCTCACAGCCCCTCCGTTTATCACAAACACATATCCGGATTGCGAACGAGAATCATCCGAGTCAGTGAGATAACTCGCATCCGTGTAACCCTTTACACTAAGTTCATCCTCACCTCCATAAACCAGGAACATATCCTTAGTCCTTCTCAAGTACTTGAGGATATTTTTAGCCGCTGCCCAATGGATCTCTCTAGGGTCAGCCTGGTACCTGCTCACAACACTTAGAGCATAGGAAACATCCGGCATAGTACAAATCATAGCGTACATGATGGATCTGATTGCAGAAGCATACGGAATCGCACTCATCCGACTTCGCTCATCAGTTGTCGAAGGACACTGAGTCTTGCTAAGTTTTACGCCATGGGACATCGGTAAGAACCCCTTCTTAGACGATTCCATGTTGAACTTCTTCAACACTTTGTCCAAATATGTACTCTGACTCAATCCAATGAGCCGCCTTGATCTATCTCTATAGATCTGGATTCCTAGTATGTAAGTCGCCTCACCCAAGTCTTTCATCGAAAAACTCTTTTCCAATGATTCCTTGGTCTCTTGAAACATCTGGACATCATTTCCAATCAGTAATATGTCATCCACATATAAGACTAGAAAGTTCACTTTGCTCCCACTAAACTTCTTGTATAAAATTCTTGATGAAGCCAAACGATTTGACTACCTCATCAAAGCGAATGTTCCAACTCCGAGATGCTTGCTTCAACCCATAAATGGATTTCTGAAGCTTGCATACTTTGTCAGCATTAGCCGGATCGACAAAACCCTCGGGCTGTATCATATACACGTCCTCAGTTAAATTTCCATTAAGGAAAGCCGTCTTGATATCCATCTACCATATCTCATAGTCGAAATAGGCTGCTATAGCTAACATGATCCGAACTGATTTAAGCATCGCTACAGGAGAGAAAGTCTCATCGTAGTCAACTCCTTGAACTTGTCAGAACCCCTTCGCGATAAGCCGTGCTTTATAGATAGAAACATTTCCATCCATATCAGTTTTCTTCTTAAAGACCCATTTGCACTCGACGGGTCTTGCACCGTCTGGCAGATCAACCAAGTTCCAAACTTGATTTTCATCCATAGACTTTAACTCGGATCTCATGGCTCCAAGCCATGACTCGGAATCAAAACCTACCATCGCTTCTGAATAAGTTGTCGGCTCATCACTGTCTAACAGCAATACATCACGAACACTTCGCAATCTGGCCGATCTTCGCAGTGTCGGTGTAACTTCCGGCTCAGGTACTACGTCCGGCTCAACCTCTAAGGCTTTTGCCCACTCGCTGCTAGCCGGTATTTCTCGAATTTCTTCGAGATGCACCGTACTCCCACTGACTCCCCGACCGAGAAACTCTTTCTCAAGGAAGACACCGTTTCGAGCGACAAACACTTTGCCCTCTTCTCGGTTGTAGAAGTCGTAACCCAAGGTTTCCCTCGGATATCCCATGAAAATACACTTATCTGACTTAGTTGTAAGCTTGTCCGACTGAAGTCGCTTGACAAAAGCTTCACAACCCCAAATCTTAAGAAAAGATAAACTTGGCTTCTTGCCAGTCCACATCTCATGTGGTGTCTTCTCTACCGACTTTGATGGTACTCTGTTTAGTGTGAACGCTGCAGTTTCTAGACAATAACCCCAAAATGATAAAGGCAGATATGTCCGACTCATCATTGACCGTACCATGTCCAACAAGGTCCGATTCCTCCTTTCCGACACACCGTTTCTCTGCGGCATTCCTGGAGGAGTGAGCTCGGGAACTATTCCACAACTCTTTAGATGGACATCAAACTCATGGATCATGTACTCGCCTCCTCGGTCTGACCGAAGAAACTTTATTTTCTTGCCAAGTTGATTTTGTACCTCATTCTGGAATTCCTTGAACTTTTCAAAGGCTTCCGACATATGTTTCATCAAGTAGATATATCCATATCTACTCAAATCATCAGTGAAGGTAATGAAGTACTCATAACCACCTCTAGCTGTCGTGCTCATCGGGCCACATACATCACTATGTACTAGTCCCAATAAGTCGGACGCCCTTTCACAACTCTTTGCAAAAGGTGTCTTGGTCATCTTGCCAAGAAGGCAGGATTCGCATGTCTCGAACGACTCCAAGTCGAACAAAGTTAGGAGTCCATCATCATGGAGCTTCTTCATGCGTTTCCAACTTATATGACCAAGCCGACAGTGCCAAAAGTAAGTCATATTCAGATCATTTGGTTTTAACCTTTTCACATTTATGTTATAGACAGATTCACCCTCAAGATTCAAAATAAATAACCCGTCCCAGACGGGTGCAAAGCCATGAAACATATCATTCAAATATAAAGAACAACCATTATTCTTAATATTCGACTCATAGCCCTGTCTCAGCAAACATGAGGCAGAAATGATGTTTCGACTAAGCACTGGAACATAATAACAATTATTTAGCTCCATTATGAATCCAGAAGGTAAATGAAGTTGCATTGTGCCGACTTCCAACGCAGCGACTCTCGCTTTGTTTCCGACTCTAATGTCAACCTCGCCTCTTGCCACGCTCCTAGTTCTTACCAGTCCCTGCAACGAGTTGCAGATGTGAATGACTGATCCGGTATCATATACCCAAGAACTACCAGGTGCATTAGCAAGATAAATGTCTATAACATTGCAAACAAGCGTACCTGAGCCGGAAGTCACACCTCCGCTCTTGGCTTTATTAGCCAAGTACTTGCTGCAATTCCTCTTCCAGTGGCCATCCGACTTGCAGTAGAAGCAAGTGGATCCGGCTACAGGAGATGGCTTAGTCCCTAAGGAAGCGCTTTGGACTGGGTCCTCTGCCTTACCTCCTGACTTTGCCTTCTTCTTCTTAGTCCAAGAACTCTTCTTGAACTTAGCCTTATTCTGTACCATCGACACTTGACTGGCACCTTTCTTGAGATCCGCCTCAGCCTGCTTGAGCATCCCATGTAATTCAGTGAGCTTCTTATCCATACCATGCATGTGGTAGTTCGATATGAACTGGCCATACGCACTAGGAAGAGAGTTCAGAATTATGTCCGTAGCGAACTCTTCGCTAATGGGGTAGCCAAGTCTTTCCAGAGACTACACGTAACCAACCATCTTGATCACATGCGGACTCAGTGGATCGCCATCCTTAAGCTTGCAGCTCAACAAAGCCTGAGAGACTTGATACCTCTCAGTCTTTGCCTGAGCCTGGAACATACTTTTGAGGATTTCGATCATATCGTAGGCCTCAACATTCTCGAACTGCTGCTGCAAGTCCAGTTCCATGTGAGCAAGCATAAGACAGCTAATCTCCGTGGATTCATCACAAATCCGACGGTAGGCATTGGTGGCTGCGATAGTTGCATTCTCATCCGGCTCAGCTGGAAGTGGGTTGGGACACGATCCCTTTTTTCTTGTTTGAGAACAATTCTCAGATTACGATACCAGTTGGTGAAATTAGTTCCATTCAGCTTATCTTTCTCTAAGATGGTTCTCAAAGAAAAATCGGAAATCTGAGGAAGACTGCTAGGTGCCATTGATCTACAACAGAAAATATGCAAAACACTTAAGACATGTATCCATAAAGAGCAAGCATATTAAACACTTTAATATTTATGCTCCCACTAGAACAAACACCCCTCCGATGGTTACTTAGTGATTCAGGACCCTAAATAAGCAAGTCGACTAGTGAGCTTTAGCATCACCGCTAGCCGTCAAGTGATCTAGGTAGACAACTCCTTGTCAATCTTATCTCATATGACTCATGTTGAATGGGTGGCATCACATGCCCCGGCTCCCATCCGACTTTTCCCCAAGTCCCACAACCGTTGTGATAGACCTGTCTAGATTACCAAGTGCTTCCGCTGTAAGAGTCCGACTCGAACCCACCTAGTCGGAAAGAATTGATAGTGCCTCAATTTTATGAGCCCACTACCAAAAATGTCCGACTTGTGATGGTGCAGCACTGGCGGGGAAACCGACTAGACCTTCTTTGAGGGATTACTTTCTACCAACTATCTAATAGAGGTAAAACATAGACATAACAATAACACAAAATAAAGCAATTATAATGTGAAATGGTATGGCTCTCTTCATGGTGATCTCCATCTCCATAAAGCATGTAATCCGACTCGTGTCAACTCTTGTCACATGCCGTTTTACACCATGTAGCCGACTTGTACACCGACTTGCATGCCTTCCAGATTCTCCAAACAGCTACACTAGCTTGTAATGCAAATTATACAGAGAATCCGACACACAGGCCATTATATAATAAGATGACAACACCTAGGCTCCAGCCGGCTAACAAAATCCGTGATACGCAGATCACGTATGGATTACACACATCACATGCACATAAGCCATACCATTCACAACATCATCCTGCAAAAACAAGTTATAAATAGATACGATATCTACCGGTGTTGTGAAAACGACATCTAAGGCGCTACAACAGGGCAAAGCCGGCGGTTCCGGACATCGATTTCGTCATCGGATAAAACATTTTTTCCCAAATCCGATCCGGACTCCGATTCGATCAAACCCTTTGATCTTCGATCACCGTATCCGGGTTTACGTGTCACAGTCTACCCTGATGGCGGAAGCCGACCGGTAGGGGTATGTCGTTCCACGACCTTAGCAGTTAGATCACGGAAACCAGATCATCCATTCCCCCGAGTATAATTGATCCAATCAACTTTGTACAAAACTGATCTATCTCATAGATCGACCACCAAAACTGCAATTAGATCCAATATAACGCCAACCGCATATCACATATGCGCGATCTCGAGCCTAAAACCAGAAGCTAATGCTCTGATACCACTGAAGGGCCATGCAGAGAAAAACAAAACTTTTTCCTACGCGGTGATCCCAAGATCCAGCTCAGGTAGAAGGCCACGAGGATTACCACTAGACGTGAAGTTGTGGAATCGATGAAGCACGTCGCTTGATGCAGTGCAGTCCTCACGATCCGTTCCGGTTCCACGCCTCATGATCCGTTCCGGTTCCACGATCGTCGAAGTGCTGAACGTACAACACCTCCGCCAGTATCCACACGTACGAGGAGGAGCGCCGACGCTGGACTGCTAGGTCCGGTACGGCGGCGACAGGACGGACTGGGGCTAGGGTTTCAACCACATGGAGTGACCTAACCTTCTGCTCTAAGCACCTGCGCCCCAGCTTATATAGGGAGTGAAAGTGGGCTCCACTCGCTTGTGGCCCATTCACTAAAAGGCCTATATTAGTCACTGCAAGTCCAACTTGCTGACTAAGTCCATGTCTCTATTTGGGTCCAACCCAAATAGATTTCTTGTTTGGGTGTAACCCAAACTTGCTCCCGTTCTTAAGTGTGTGACCCGATAGGCTCATGGTAACCCGGACAGGATTCCGAGTCTCACTCGTGATTGATCAGTCAGTAGCGGCCCCTAGCAGAACGTGTCGACTCCCAAGTACCAATAAGTCATGACAACATACCTTCCAATGTGACTTTCGTCTAAGTCCCTTTTGCCTCACGATATACCTTGTCGGACTATAGGCGAATGATCATCATCCCTTAAATAGTTTGACTCTCTTTCTCGATCCGAGATAAGTGATTCATCTGACTAACTCTTAGTCGGTTACCTCGGTTAACACTTAACTGTGACGCGCATGGCCATGCTTTCCGAATCATATCTTCCGAGAGGGCCCAGAGAATATCTCTCCAGATGGAGGGGCAAAATCCTGTCTTGGTTATTCACATCACGCAGCTTGATTCTCACTCGACCCGAACTCCGCCTTTATAACTGCCTAGTGACGGAACAACATTTGACAAAACCTAAGTCGGAGATCCTCAACTCGGATTGTGCAATAACCACAGGTCTAAGGATTACATTGATTGAGACATGCAAATGACGACTTGTTCGTTGCATCTCAATATGGGTCAGTCCGACTCGCTAAACTCTTTAGCCGAATCCGTGTAAGTCGGAATAGAATCTCCATGCCCATGACAAGTGGAACCTAGTCATCTGCCGACTTTCACATTGGTCTAAGTTGTGTGTCCAGCACAACCTCGGTGACCAAGGACAATTAGTATGAACAACATGAATATATAGTTCCACAATTGAATCACATATTCGATGATACATATCAGTAGTTCATACATGGACCATAACTTTATGAATACATTGGGAAATATCATCAACCATGATTGCCTCTAGGGCATATTCCCAACACATTGCCCCTATCATAAGCATCTTGAAGTGATTAAGGTTAAAGTGAATAAACTATGGAGTATATGCTTGACAAAGTATAATTTGGCAATCTCATGTCCCTTGAATACGAGGGCTGCTCCTCATGCTACTCAAGTTTAGTTACCGGTAAGTTCTTGTCATAGTAAGTACATGTGTATCATAGAGAACCGCCAACGGGGTACCCGTTGCCCGATGATACGGAAAAATCCCCATATCAAAATGACAAGGCAAGCAAACAACGAGCATCTCATCAATCTTCTTATTTACCATGGGAAAATGGTGCTTTTTTCTCTCTTTCCTCTTTTCTCATCTTTTTTTTCTTTTTCTCAATCTCTATCTCTTTTTTATAAGAATAATGCTTCATAGATTGCTCATTATGGTTACGCTGCAGGTTTCCACCATGATTAGGCATGGATTAGACCAGCCACCCAGGCATTTCTCTAACACACATACATAAATCCATGGACTTACAAGCTCTCCTTTCATTTCACACTGACGACATCCATAAACAAAAGAGCATGATATCAACTGAGTACAATGTACAAGTGCAATGTTGAAAGAGTTCCCGATACATTGCAAATGTATCTATAATTTTTGATGTTCCATGCTTGGTTTTACATACTTTCTTGTGTTTTGTCCACACTTTGGAGTACTTTTCATATGATTTCTTGGACTAACCTATTAACAAGAGCCACAGTGCCAGATGCCAGTTTTCTACTGTTTTTGGTTCTAGAAAGTCAGAAAATGAATATTCTCGGAATTGGACGGGACAAAAGCCAAAGTCGGTTTTTCACCGAGGGACACACGGAGCGAGAATACGAGACAGAGAGGGGCCAGAGGGCGGCCACACCACCTGGCCGTGCGGCAGACTTGGCCCACGCCAGGGGGTGGTGTGGCCAGCCCAGGCACCCCCTCAGCCTCTCCTTCCGCCTATATATTGCCTCTGATACGAAAACCCTAAGTACCCGATTAAAATTCCACGAAAGAGTCTATAGCTGCCGTCATCTCCATCCCAAGATCGGGAGGGATCTGAAGCTCTTCCCGGCACCCTGCCAGAGAGGGGAATTCACCCTGGAGGCCTTCTTCATCACCATGCACGCCTCTGGTGTGATGCATGAGTAGTTCATCTCTGGACTACGGGTCCATGTAGTAGCTAGATGGCTGGTTCTCCTCCTTTGTGCTATCATGTTTAGATCTTGTGAGCTCCGTTCATGATCAAGATCATCTATTTTGTAATTCCTACATGTTGTGTTTGTGGGGATCCGATGGATATTGAGATGCTATTTCAAATTGATTATTGATTCTATCATGTCTTTGTTATTTGTGATCTTGCATGCTTTCCGTTGTTAGTAGCTATCTTGGCCAAGTAGATGCTAGCAACTCCAAGAGTTAGTATTTATGCTCGATAGTGGGTTCATGCCTCTGGTAATCTGGGGAAGTGACAGAAATCTCTAAGGTACTAGATGTGATGTTGCTACTAGGGAGAAAACAACAATCGTTTCTTCATAGAACAATCGTATTGTTTACATTACACGCAATTCGTAATGCAATAATCTTTTGCTTGCAACTTAATACTGGAGGGGGGTTGGATGATAACCTGAAGGTGGTTATTAGTCATAGATGCAGTTGGATGGCGGTCTATGTATAATGTTGTAATGCCCAATCAAGTCTCAAAGGAGTCAAGATGAGTAGTATATGCTTGTATGCTTTCTCGATGTTTGTCAATTTCCCTGCTGTAATTTGTTCACCCAGCATGTTATCTATCTTAAGGAGAGCCACCTCTAGTGAACTATGGACCCCGGTCCTTTCTTTTACTTTCAATCTACAAACTATTTACTGCTTTGTGTTTACTTTCTACAAACTATTACTTTCTTCCATTGATACGTTTAATCCTTTGTTTTCAGCAAAACCGGTGAGATTGACAACCTCATCGCAAGTTGGGGCAGAGTTCTGTGGTTGTGTTGTGCAGGTCTCTATGTTGCTGCTGGCACCGATAGTGCGCTCTGCCAACATTCAGCTAGCAACACCTTTGGGGTGTTTCCTTGCTCCTACTGGATTGATAACCTTGGTTTAGTACTGTGGGAAAACTTGCTGTTGTGCTCATCATACCTTCCTCTTGGGGTTCCCGAACGAGCTCGATATATTTTGGGCCATTAGTTCCCCATGACAGCATGGTTCTCCTAATTCCCAACGTATAAGTGCAAGCATATACAACATAGATGACACAATAGTTCAAGTTTATTAGGGGCAAGAAAATTAAAGGGTGCCATCAAGTTTGTGAGAGTTTTAATCACTAATTTTCACATAACAAGTTTAATTCGGAAGGTAGATATAAAACATGAATATACTTGGAATAACAAATGCTAATAGGTAGGTATGGTGGACTCTTTGGAATGACTTGGTTTTATTTGGAGTTGGATGCATGAGTGGAACTCATACTTGGTTATGGAGGCTAGCAAAAGACAGGGAGCGACCAACTAAGAGAGAAATAATGGCCATAATCATGCAAAGCGACAAAACATCATTGGTTAAATTATAAAGTGATATTACAAGTCGAAAACTAAATGATCATCGAGGCTATGGTGACTTGGGATAGTCATAACATGGTGTGAGCATGCACCAAGTCGACCCAAATAAAGCATCAAAGGAGAATACCACAATACTATGCTTTAATATGCGAAAACAACGCATGATTCTTTCAAGGCACATTAAGCAATCTCAATTGTTTATAACATGTCATGATACAACAAGAACCACTAAGCATAAAGTAAAAACAATATCAATCATGACATGATAAAGTCTAAGCCACAGTCAAAAGAAGCTCCTTTTATACCACTTATAAGCATGAACTTTCCTACTCTTTTCCAATCCAAACCAACTTATTTGAAAGAACTCACAAAGATAATAATAAATAAAGATCAGTGAGCTTGTCACACAAATCCAAAAGGAAGAAGTAAAAAGTTCTAAGCTAAAAGCACAAGAAAACTAAGGCTAAACCCAGTGCTAGCAAAAGAGAACACTCACAAAACAATAAGAATGAAAACTAGAGTGTTCAAACAATGAAAGCAGAGTGTGTCTCTCTCCAAAAGAAGTGTTGGGATCCAACCAACTTATTGCAGCAAACCAATAAAACTAAGCAAACTAAAACTAAGAACAAAACCAAAGACGCTCCAAGAGCAACACAAATGTGCATGAAATAATAAAAATGAAGTGTTTGGAAGAAACCTGAGATTTTTATTGATGAAGAAGGGGATGCCTTGGGCATCCCCAAGCTTTGACGCTTGTACCTCTTGAATATTTCTTGTGGTGACACGGGGTGGCATCCCCAAGATTGAGCTTTTGTCCATTCTTCATCTCATTACATCATTCTTTCCCTACACCTGAAAATTTTCCTTCATACAAAACTTCACACAATCTTCATTAGCAACATTAGTGCACTCAAGATAATAAGTATTTTGGTTCAGTTTCAACACAAGTAAAACTTCCATTAAAACACAAGATACTGTATCACTTCCTTTAAAAAGTTCAAGTGATCAAAGAGAACTTTAAGAGAAAGAGATTAAGAGGCAAATGCAAATAATGGCAGAAATCTGTCATAACAGACCAGCAGGTACAAACCAATTTTTTCGAAGACCTTCTGTTGCTCAAATAGAAAAGTGTTGAACTAACGAAAGTTGGATAACAACCTGGGGCAGAAGCACAAAAAATTACAGCTCATACCGACGTACAGAGATTTTTCCTGAATTTTTACAGCGAAGCACAAAAATCTGTTTCAGGACGGCAACTTTCCCAAGTCTTACTTCTCTCTCATTAGAGGTTACTCTTGGCACAAAAACCACCCAAAAATGATAAGGAGAGGTTATTACTAAAGCAATAACTTTCAAGACTCAACTAAAACTTTTGGGTTATCTCCCAATAAATACTCTTCTTTAACTCCTTTAAGTTAGGCATGATAGTTTGAGAAGATGCTCACATAGGAAATATGAATTGAAGTAAAAGAGAGCATCAAGAAGCAAATTCAAAACATATTTAAGTCTAACCCACTTGCTATGCATAGGAATCTTGTAAAGAAACAAGTCATGAAAGCACAAAGCAACAAGCATAGTAAAGAAAAACAACTGCAACTTCAAGACTTTCAACATAAAGAGGGGAAACTTAATATTGTTGAGATACATAAAACCATGTTTCCCCCTCTCATAATAACTTTCCGTAGCATCATGAATAAAATTAACAATATAACTATCACATAAAACATTCTTATCATGAGCCACATGCATACAATGATTATTACTCTCCACATAAGCATAGTCATTCTTATTAATTGTGGTGGGAGCAAATTCAACAAAATAGCTATCATTATTATTTTCATCACCATAATCATCAAATATAGGAGGCATATTGTAATCATTAATTTTCTCCTCAATAGTAGGTGGACTGAAAATATCATATTAATCATTGTAATCATCATATATTGGAGGTTTGGTATCATCATGAGCAATACAATAGCTATCTTCCAAAGCTGGGGAACTAAAAAGATCATTTTCATAAAAACTAGCTTCCCCAAGCTTAGACTTTTCCATAGCATTAGCAATAATGGTGTCCAAAGAATTCATACTAACAACATTGCTATTAGCATGAAAATAAAGTTCCATAGGGTTTTTAATTTTCTCTTCAAACACTTCATGTCCTAACTTAAGATAAATACTATAAAGCTCTCTAATTTTGTCGTTGTTTTCCATTAAGCCTAACTAGTGAAAACAAGAAACAAAAAGACAAAATTGTAGAATCTAAAGGAAATATCCCGAGCACTCACACCGGAGGATGTGAGTACCTTTTACCTTACCTCCCTGGCAACGGCGCCAGAAAATAGCTTACTGGCGCGTGGTTGATGTGGAAGCTTCTTCTTCTTCAATCCCCGACAACGGCACCAGAAAATAGCTTGATGTCTGTGCACTTCTATTCTTGTAGACAGTTGTTAGGACTCCAAGTGCAGAGGTTTGTAGAACAGCATCAAGTTTTCCCTTAAGTGGATTACCCAAGGTTTATCGAACTCATGGAGGAAGTGGTCAAAGGTATCCCTCTCAAGTAACACTGCAATCAAGATACAAGAAGTCTCTTGTGTCCCCAACACACCCAATACACTTGTCAGGTGTATAGGTGCACTAGTTCGGTGAAGAGATAGTGAAATACAAGTGGTATGGATATAAGATAACGGTGCTAGAAAATAGCTTGATGGCGTGAAAGAGACTAAAGGCAAACTGAAATAAAGATGGAAGCAAGCAAACATGTAACAGATCTAGTAGCAAACGAAGTTTCAATGCTTAGAAACAAGGCCTCGGGATCATACTTTCACTAGTGAACACTCTCATATAAATATCTTCTCTTTATGATACTACTCTGAACTACTCTCCGGTTGGACACTCTAATCCATGGTAGGGCTATAACAGCACACCTCAAAGTAAGCCTTTCCCATCTAGATAACCCCACACTGTCACCCTGAGCACTAGATGGTTCCAACAAACACCACAATTTCATAGAGACATCCAACTCCAAATATAACTCATAACAAGTATTTGTAATCTCTAGCCTAAGTGCCACCATGGTGTGCATGCTATCACTTTCACACACATGGGGAGAGCAGAGATCTATTAAAGCACTTGAGTAGCAAGGTAGACCTACTTGATTACAAAGCTCATGATCACAATATGATAATGCATAGAGAGAGATGAACACATAGCTACCGGTAGAACCCTTAGCCTCGAGGAAGAACTACTCCCTCCTCATCATGGGAATCAGCAACGGTGATGGAGATGGTGGTGGAGATCGATGGAGATGGCTCCGGGGGCACTTCCCCGTCCCGACAGGGTGCCGGATCAGAGACTTTCTGTCCCCCGAATCTCCCCTTCGGTGGCGGCGGCGCTGCGGAACTTTTCATGGCTGGAGGCTGTTCGATTTAGGGTTTCTGCATCGGAGGCTTCTTATAGGCGAAGAGGCAAGGTCGGTGGGCGGCCATGGGGCCCACACCACTAGGTGGCGCGGCCAGGGTGGACCCACGCCACCACATGGTGTGGCCGCCCTGTGGCCCCTTTCCGTCTCGTCTTTTGGCTCCGTGAGTCTTCTGGTAAAATATCGACTTTGGCTTTTGTCCGGTCCAATTCCGAGAATATTCATTTTCTGACTTTCCTGGAACCAAAAATAGTAGAAAACAGGCAACTAGCACTGTGGCATCTTGTTAATAGGTTAGTTCTAGAAAATGTATAAAAGTACTCTAAAGTGTGGACAAAACATAAGAAAGTAGATAAAAACTAAGCATGGAACATCAAAAATTATGGATACGTTAGCAACGTATCACAAATCCTCTTCTCTTCCGCCTGCAGCAGCGCTCTGCCACCTGGGTATTGTCCCTTCGTTCCTCACCGACTCGTAGTGATATATGCAGCGAAGCTGGCGCTTGTGGCGCGCTCATACCACAACGATTACTTTGCTGGGTGAGGTACTGATGTTGCGATGAGGCGTCTTGGCAAGGGTTTAGACCACGGAACTATGGTTCGCCACGAAATGGAGCACGTCGCCGGCAGCGGCATGTACTAAATGCCGAACGAGTTTTGTGTACACACAACACGTGAGGGAATATTGCAGGAGCACTAAGGAGCTCAGGAAGTTAGGAGCGTCGCAGCGGAGTCAGGGAAGTCGTGCGAGATGCCAACTTATCCTGGCGCAAGCCAGCACGCACCCCATCGGCCGAAATATCATTTTAGAAGTCAACTTTACATGCCGGCGTTGCATTGCCCGTCCAATTGCTTTTAGATCGGTGTCGTTGCTCCCTGTCTCATGGCTGTATTCCCTTCCCCTCATTTGGTATTCCTTCCCTACGTGGCACCTGCTGCATACGCACGACCTCCCCCTCTCTGTATTGTTCCCTCCCCAATCCATATCGCTCCCCCTCCTCCCCGCCTCTCTCGTTTCGACCTCCATGCCGCCGCTCTCGTTTCTAGCTCTGCACCACCGCCGCCTCCGTTGTTCTCGTTCCTTTGCCTTGTAGCAGCGCGCCCCCTACTTCTTGTATCAGCTGGAATCTCTCCGGCCGTCCTCCACTCGCCTACTGCTATCGTGCTCGCTTTTAGGGGAGGTTCCGCCGTCTCCGCTTCTCTACCTATTCTAGGAGCTGCCAGATCTTGTTGTTTGGAGAAGGAATTGAATGCGGATATTCCTCTGAACTAAATTACTTTTCAAGTTCTTAGCAAATTCCTACGGCAGATATTCTTTATTTTATCCCCAATGGTAGGTGGTGTTTTATCCTACTTTGTATCATGATAAGTGGAGTATCATGAAATCTAGCGATTGTTAGATATAGTGAGAAACCGAAGCAACTCCTTCTGTGGTTTGTATGCTAAATTATTTCCTTGGCTGTTCTGGACTATTTTAAGTACAAACTCAAACTTTAATTACCTCATGGTTTAATATCAAATTATCTGCATCTGAATCAAATGTCCTAGTTTTGATGCGGATGTCCATGTTTTGGATTCCTTTAGGCAGTAGCCCCCACAACCGAAAGTAATACTGGGAGTATTGGCAATTATTGGAGGCTGCAGCATCCAAATTAATTGAAATCAGGTATAGATGTTCGGTACTCTCAAGTTAGCCTCAATGATACACAGTATAGAAATAGAAAGTTTGAAACAAAATCATGTTTGGAACAATTGAAACCAAGTTTCATTAAACAATTAACCAGAAAACCATGTTTGAAACAATTGAAACCACCATTTCAAACATCTGAAACCACTAAAACATGCTTGGAACTTTTGAAACCACTAATACATGTTTGAAACAATTTAGACCACCACATAAGAAGAACCGAAACCATAATACCAAATTTCATTTAATTCAAACCACAAAACCATGTATTGAACAATTGAAACCAAGTTTCATTAAATTGAAACCAAGTTTCATTAAATTGAAACCACCACCTGAAAACCACTGGAACCTCAAGACCAAGATTCATTTGATTGAAATAGCAGAACCATTTTTGAAACTATTGAAACGACCACTTCAAACATTTCAAACCACTAAACATGTTTGAAACATTTGAAACCACTAATCCATGTTTGAAACAATTAAAACTACCACAACAGCAGAACCGGATCCACAAGACCAAGTTTCATTTAATTGAAACCACAAAACCACGTTTGAAACAATTGGAACCCCCACTTCAAATATTTGAAACCCCTAAGACATGTTTGAAATGGTTGAAACCACCACATAAGAAGAACCGGAACCCCAAGACTAGGTTTCAATTAATTGAAACCACAAAACCAAGTTTAAAACAATTGAAACCACGTCTTCAAACATGTGAGACCACTAAAACATGTTTCAAACTTCTAAAACCACTAATACATATTTGAAACACTTTAAATCGCCACATAACAAGAACCGGAACCACAAGACCAAGTTTCATTTAATTGAAACCACAAAACCATGTTTGAAACAATTGAAACCACTAAAACATGTTTGAACATTCAAAGCACCACCTAACAACATCTTCAACCAGAAGCACAAGTTTCATTAAATTGAAATTACACCCCCCTAAAAAAACATTGGAACCTCAAGACTAAGTTTCAGTTAATTAAAACCACAAAATCATGTTTGAAATAATTGAAACCACCACTTCAAACATTTGAAACCGGTAAAATATGTTTGAAACATTTAAAACAACTAATACATGCTCAAAACAATTGAAACCAAGTTTCATTTAATTGAAAGTACCATCCCAAAACCACTGGAACCTCAAGACCAAGATTCATTTATATGAAACTAGAAAACCATGTTTGAAACAATTGAAACCAACAACTCAAATATTTGAAACCCCTAAAACATGTTTGGAACATTTGAAACCACTAATACATGTTTGAAACAATTGAAACCACCACATAAGAACAACCAGAACCACAAGACCAAGTTTCATTTAATTCAAACCATAAAACCATGTTTGGAACAATTGAAACCACCACTTCAAACATTTGAAACCAGTAGAACATGTTTCAAACTTTTGAAACCACTAATACATGTTTGAAACACTTGAAACCATCACATAACAAGAACCGGAACCACAAGACCAAGTTTCATTTAATTGAAACCAATAAAACAAGTTTGAAACAATTAAAACCACTAATACATGTTTTAAACAATTGAAACCACCACGTAAAAAGAACCGTAACCACAAGACCAAGTTTCATTTATATGAAACCACAAGACCAAGTTTCATTTATATGATACCACAAAACCATGTTTGAAACAATTGAAACCACCACTTCAAACATTTGAAACCACTAAAACATGTTTGAAACATTTGAAACCGCTAATACATGTTTCAACAATTGAAACCACCACATAAGAAGAATCAGAACCACAAGACAAACTTTCATTTAATTCAAACCACAAAACCATGTTCAGAACAATTGAAACCACCACTTCTAAAATTTCAAACCCCTAAAACATGTTTGAAATATTTAAAACCACCAATACAACAATTGAAACCACCACATAAGAACAACCAAACCACAAGATCAAGTTTCATTTAATTGAAAACACAAAACCACGTTTGAAACAATTGAAATCACAACTTAAAACATTGGAAACCACTAAACCATGTATGAAATAATTGAAACAACCAGTTCAAATATTTGAAACAAGTTTCATTTAATTGAAACCATAGAACCATTTTTGAACCAATTGAAACCAGCACTTCAAACATTTGAAACCACTAAAATATGTTTGAAACATTCGAAACAACGAGTCCATGTTTGTAATAATTAAAACCACAAAATATGTTTAAAAGCACTAATATATGTATGAAACAATTGAAACCACCACATAAAAAGAACCAGAACCACAAGACCAAGATTCATTTAATTCAAACCACAAAACATGTTTGGAACAATTGAAACTACCACTTCAAATATTTGAAACTCCTAAAACATTTTGTAATATTTAAAACCACCCATACATTTTTGAAACAATTGAAACCACCGCATAAGAACAACCAGAACCATAAGACCAAGTTTCATTTAATTGAAACCACAAAACCATGTTTGAAACAATTGAAACCACCACTTCAAACATTTGAAACAAGTTTCAATTAATTGAAACAATAGAACCATTTAAAAAAAAATTGAAACCACCATTTCAAACATTTGAGACCACTAAACATGTTTGAAACATTCGAAGCCAGTAATCCATGTTTGAAACAATTGAAACCACCACATAAGAAGAACCAGAACCATAAGACCAAGTTTCATTTAATTGAAACCACAAAACCATGTTTGAAACAATTGGAACCACCACTTAAAACATTTGAAACCCCTAAAACATGTTTGAAACATTCGAACCCACTAAGCCATGTTTGAAACAATTGAAACCACCACATAAGAAGAACCAGAACCACAAGACCAAGTTTTATCTAATTGAAACCACAAAACCATATTTGAAACAATTGAAACCACCACTTCAAACATTTGAAACCCCTTAAACATGTTTGAAACAATTGAAAAAATTAAAACCATAGAACCATGTTTGAAATAATTGAAACCATGACTTCAAACATTTGAAACCACCAAAACATGTTTGAAACATTTGAAACCACTAATACATGTTTGAAACAATTGAAACCACAACATAAGAAGAACCAACACCACAAGACCAAGTTTCATTTAATTGAAACCACAAAACCATGTTTGAAACAATTGGAATCACCACTTCAAACATTTGGAACCCCTAAAACATGTTTGAAACAATTGAAACCACTACATAAGAAGAACTGGAACCCCAAGACCAAGTTTCATTTAATTGAAACAATTTAAACCACGTCTTCGAACATGTGAAACCACTAAAACATGTTTCAAACTTCTGAAACCACTAATACATGTTTGAAAAACTTGAAATGACCACATAACAAGAACCGGAATCACAAAACCAAGATTCATTTAATTGAAACCACAAAACCATGTTTAAAACAATTGAAACCACTAAAACATGTTTGAATCATTTGAAAACAACAACCAACAACATATTTAACCACAAGACCAAGTTTCATCAAATTGATACCACCACCCAAAAACCTTTGGAACCTTAAGACCAAGTTTCATTTAATTAGAACCACAAAACCATGTTTGAAACAATTGAAATCACCACTTCAAACATTTGAAACAAGTAAAACAGGTTTGAAACATTTGAAACCACTAATACATGTTTGAAACAATTGAAACCAAGTTTCATTTAATTGAAACACCACCCCAAAACCATTGGAACCTCAAGACCAAGTTTCATTTATTTGAAATCACAAAACCATCTTTGAAACAATTGAAACCAACACTTCAAACATTTGAAATCACTAAAACATGTTTGAAACTTTTGAAACCAGTAATACATGTTTGATACAATCAAAACCAAGTTTCATTTAATTGAAACCCCCAAAACCACCAGAACCTAAAGAACAAGTTTCATTTATATGAAACCACCACTTCAAACATTTGACCATTAAAACATGTTTGGAATATTTCAAGCCACTAATATATGTTTGAAACAATTGAAACCACCACATAAGAAGAACTGGAACCACAATACCAGGTTTCATTTAATTCAAACCACAAAACCATGTTTGGAACAATTGAAACCAAGTTTCATTAAATTGAAACCACCACCTGAAAACCACTGGAACCTCAAGACCAAGTTTCATTTGATTGAAACCACATAACCATTTTTGAAACTATTGAAACCACCACTTCAAACATTTGAAACAACTAAAACATGTTTGAAACATTGGAAACCACTAATCCATGTTTGAAACAATTGAAACCACCACAATAGAAGAACTGGAACCACAAGACCAAGTTTCATTTAATTGAAACCATAAAACCATGTTTGAAACAATTGGAACCCTCACTTCAAACATTTGAAACCCCTAAAACATGTTTGAAACAATTGAAACCACCACATAAGAAGAACTGGAACCCCAAAACCATTTTCATTTAATTGAAACCACAAAACCACAACATCGCCATTTGAAATAACCTTTTCGAAACAACCTCACACACTTAAAAAATGAAACCTATTTAACTCTTATCAGCAATGAAACATATGAAACAACATTACTTCAAACCAACATAAACTATAAAACCATTGTTACAACATTGCCATTTGAAAAAACCGTTTTGAAAACATCTCACACACTAAAACAAATGAAACCTAAACCATCAAGACAACCTTTATGAAACAATATCTCCATTTGAAACAACCTTTTAAAAATAACCTCCCACACTGAAAGAAATGAAAACTATCTTGCAATAACCTAAATCAGCAATGAAACATATGATATAGGATCACTTCGAAACCTATTTTACAATAACTTAAATCAACAATAAAACATATGAATAAAACCTTTACAAACAAATTAAAAATACCTAAAATTATTGAAACAACATCTAATGAAACAATTGAAACACCTTTATGAAAAGAGTGAAACTACATCAGTCCTTCAATGAACTACTAAAACATCATAATCCTTTATGAAACAATTCCATCTCTATTGAAACAACATAAAAAAATTGTGAAACTATTGGAACAACATAAACCTCTCATGAAACAATTGAAATTATTCCTAGTGTACTACCAACTAGAAGAATTTCTTAGGAACGAGCACCTTTTACAAATTTTGAAATTATAGCAAATCAAATAGAACATGTGTAGACACTCTGTTCTCTACAACTTCCAATTTATTTAAATCAACGGATTTGCTACTCAAGTGGATAATTCTGCCATTGTACACTTCACGTAGTGTCAGAACCAGAAATTGAGATGAGCCGGGGAGAACATATAAGTCTTAATTTTCGAGACAAAGTACTATTCAACAAAATGAATGGTCCAAAAAATTCAATTCTTGTGATTCATGAGGTATAACTATAGACAACATGAGAGTGGTGGCGCAGCATGCTGTGCGAGGTGGGGGATTTGGGGGAGCGACCGAGCAAACAACAAGTCAAATCGAACATAATAGTTTTGTCTAAGATTTTAGCATCAACCCCACTCTTTATTAATTGGTAATAATCATAGGAATACACATTTTTTCGGCGGCGGACTAATCCACACCGATCTACCAACATATGATGTTGTAGAAGAACGAGCTAAACTATGTGCATCACCACCATTTAAGTAGGGTCCTTCTGAGATTATTTCTTGGAATTGATGTGACCATTGCTTGCACCCACGAGTGACTGCACCACAACATTCTCTGTCAACCTATATTGAAGACTTTTTTCACTTCAAGACAATCGGTTGCTATTTTCACCTGATGAAGATCAAAATCACTTGCTAGAGCTAAAGCTTTTTACATGGAAAATTTATCTTTGATCGGGGGTCACCGTTGAAGGTTTTATAGGTCCGGTTGTGTCTGGTCCGTGCTGGCCGTGCATACCTGTTCGAAATGGACTCAGTTTGTCCCCAAAGATCAGCCCAAGTAAGGCCCATCTGCCTTAGGTCAGGCTACCTGTTCGTCAGTTTGAACGAAAGCTTCTGCACGACCCTACTGGAGCCGCCGCCGCTGGAATTCCGGAAAGGAGATGCCTGCTCCGGCGCAGGGGAGCCGGGGCAGCCTCCCTTCTCGCCCCCATAGTGGCGCCGCCACTGACTTCACGGTCCTGTCGCTCTAGACCAAACGCTATTAAACGAACAGAGACGGTCCAAAGAAAACATTGTTGGATTCAAAATTCTACAAATCTCTTTCCCTGTCATATAGAGAGACATGATAAAATGTGCATCGAGTTGTTGTTCAGTATGAAGAAACGTGATATGAAGGATGGGGGCATGATGTCAAAAAAATAGAATGGATCTTAAGCATCAAGTACAACATGTAATTAAATTCCCATCTAATATCACAAAACAACATCTAGATCTGGATCACGAACACGTTTTTGGATCTGCAATACCTGTGCATTGGTCATGGTCTATTGCATAAGTAATGAGAACACTCTGCTCGGAAGACCAAAAAAAAAAAATCACCACAACCGAAAGCTAAATCCTGAAAGAACAAACAGAGACACACACAAGTAAAAACGAAAATAAAGAAAGAATATTCGAATTGGGAAGCTGCCCAGCTATGAGTCAGCGACCTCTGCAATGAACATCGCAAGATCCGGGGATGCATGGCTTGTTTGCAGGGGATTAGGTCATGGTTGCCGCCTGAGACCAAGTCCTCCCCGTGATGGCGCTCGAGCAGAACCACTGGGAATCAGAAGGCCGGTGCAGGGGTTAGACCGTGACCGAGATCGATTCGATCGGGAGTCGGTGGGCAATTCCTAGACGAGGATGAACAAACAGAATGGAAGGAGAGAGGAAGAGGAAGGACGACGCCGGGACCCTCCCTTGTCGTTGTATCAGACGATTGTACCCCTCGTATTATTCGATGGTTCAGGAAGAGGCCTGGAATCCCGGTCTCGTCCCAGATGGTGGGAATTGGACTTGCGGGATCGGCTCGCGAATCTTAATGCATAGGGCGGGCGGGTGGTTGATAGGACACCATCACATGGCGTTAACTTTAGAATCGCCGCTTTCACCCACCGGCGGCGTATAGACGCAACTCGTGGTTGGGCTCAACGGGCAGACACAGCTCGGCGTTCAGTGTCCGGCATACAAACTTACAAACTACAGAAGCAGCTAAAACGGAGAGACACAGGTTAGCGTTCGCATTGATCTACAAGTACAAATCGCAGTACAGCTAGTTCAAACGATGTACACCTATGCCCAATTAGATGTTTATGGCGGGAAGGAAACGAGCAGATACACATAGAGACAATGGTCATGCAGGAGAAGCGCATGCTGCATGAGCTAGGTCAAGCTAACCGGTCAACCATCCTAATTTTTGACTTGCCACGTGATCAAATCCCAGCTCCGAGAACTTAAGGTTTAAAATAGAATAGGATCCAACAATTCAAAGTGCCAATTTCCTGGATTCAAAGTTCAGGGTTTGATTTAGCTAGCCTCTTCGAATTCAAGGTTTGTTTTGAACTTTTCTCCCGCACCCACCATGCCACGGTGCGACATACGGAACTGGTGATGGAGATGTTGGGGATATACTTTCCGGATATACCTACTGTAACTCGCTGAGCAGGGTAGTCCACTTCAGATTAGAACTTTGCTTCACGGGCGGTCTAGTCAGGGAGAAGAGACGGAGATCCATCTGGCTACGGGAAGGCCAGGAGACTGACCGACTTAGTCCTGTTTAGTTACTTGTAGTCCAATATGTACTTTGTAGCTGACTCTTAGTCGTAGCCGGATAGGTATCCTATAACCCCATGCCGGATATCTATACTATTATTTAAGCTCACGTCGTTCATCGTATTCCGTCTGCCTATGATAGGACGGTTTTGCCCCTTGACTAGATAATATTTACCCACCAGTGCCACTGTAAGTAAAAAACGGTTCCGCCGAACCCATCGTCCCTTTCCTCTGCTCTGATCCTCCTTCGATCCCTAATCCTTCTACTCCACCAGTTGTCTTCCCGCCGGCCTCCCGTCTTCCTCCTCCTCCGACATGTATTTCGGCCACCGAAGGCGCCCTCTCCTCTACCTAGAGATCAACCAGCAGGGTCATTCCTATCCCCTGCAACACAAGCGGCCACGTTGTCCATGGGCCGAGACAGAGGATGCGGGGAGAGGCCAAATGTTTCGATCTGTGGGGTGTTTGGTTCTGGTTATTTCCCAGCCTTCCCGACTCCCAGTCTACCTTCCCCGGATCCGCCCTTCCCCAACAACATTGTGTCCTTCGTCCATCCCCGTTTTCGCAGGAGACCACCAGAATCGAGAGTGTTAGGACGCGTCAATGGAGCCGAAGCGAGAGGAGAGACGAGCATGGCAGTCGGTGTTGAAAATATAAGCAATAATTCATATGATTTAATCCGAATAAATAATTGATAAAGCATGATCATACAGATAGCAAATAAATAGATCACGCACAATAACAAAGTAGATGAACAAATTGCATCTAAACAAGACAGACCCATTACATCTATACCAATCACTAGAATAAAGAACTCTAGCAAAATCCGAAAGAGACAGTTCAATATTACGTACGGTAGAGCAGCCACAGCGGTAGCAGCAACAATGGTCGCAGCGGTAGCATCAGCGTTGTCAGCCATGTCGTCGATGTAGAGGCTGTTGATGTCCGGGAAGAAGTCCTCGTCGGGGAAGGAGTCGTCCGTGATGGCGCTAGTAGTCGCGTGAAAGCGCTCCCCAAAAACCTGATCGCCCCTCACCCGTACAGGTTCACAAGAAGGCGGGGTTCCGGCGGCCTACTATCCCGATCTACGGTGCACGCCGTAAGCCGGGATGGGGAAGACGAAGGCGGCGGCGCAATAGATTGGAAGGAGACATGTGTTGTAAGCGGTGCCGATTTGGTTTAGTATGGAGGCTTATATAGCACAAGTCAGGAAGATCGTGGGACTCAGCCCACGCCCGAGTCGGTAACAACCCACGTCCTATAAAGATTAGAAACGGCTGACTAATCAACGCGTCCGTTAATGACTCGTAATTAATCCAAGATTAATTTTCCCGACTAGCAAAAATAAAGCTCGGCTCGGCGAGATTCCCGCAACCCGCGGCGCACGCGCATCGTGACGAGGCAAGGCGAGCCGGGCGGCGTCGGAGGAGGAATGCGCAAGAGCTGCTCTTATTCTCACACCTTAGTGAGTGGTGGAACAACCTAGTATATAAGGAGGTGTAACTCTCATTCAACTAGTAATGTGGAACTATACTTTGGCACCACTAGCATAGCCATATGCTGCTATACACAAATGGGCCAAAGGGAATTTCAGAATTTGTCTAATGGGCCAATAGCCCAAAACACACCAAATTCCAATAACACCCCCCCCACACACACACACAAAGTCTCATTGGCACATCACCTAATTTCCATTCTAGAATATTGTTTTATATACCGGTGTGTAGTGGATACTGTTAGGTTGAACTTCCACATTAAACTTCATGCTACACTAGCGAGCAACTTGAATAGTGGACTATGCCTTTGTAACTACCTCGGACCCTACGCTCTAAGTTCAAGCCTGGATGAAACAGAAGTGGTTAAAATAGTACAGCGGGGGCCCAGGGGACCGCCCACGTCTAGACCCGTCGGCCGTCCTAACCACTTCTAAGACATTGGGACAAGAGCGAGCGGCGTAGGCAACAAGCGAAGAGATCAAATACATACACAAGTGAGTATGTATGCAAGCTACCATACAACAATTTTCAAAGCCATTCCATCTAAAAGAAATAGAAATATTGCAACGCCATACAGCAAGATTCAAATATCCTAGATAGAGATAATAGTTTAGGATAGCTCCTCATACATCAAACATCAGAGTGTCAGGCGGAAGCGGAAAACAAGATCCGAGTACGGATAAGGAGCAAATCGGCATAAGATGCCACATAAATAAACACATCCCGTCCACAGATCTCACGGATCCCCATCCCCGGAATCTCTACACTGCGTGATCGTTGCTAACATCATCTGTCTCCTCCACCCAGTATCCATCTTGCGAATACACCTGTTCATCTGAATCAAACAATTTATCGTGTGAGACCCTAGGGGTACTCAGCAAGTCTTTATGCCTCTAAAGGGGACATATACCTGGGGTGACGCAATTGCAGCAAAAGATAACAACTAACAAGCCTATAGATACTCGCTTACCATCCGACTAACCAATGATAGACGGATGTCCGTTAATTAGTAACAACAGTTATAATAGTATAATTAACAGATCCATCCTCCTTCTCGCTTACCAACGAGAAAGCGGACGAACAACCCCTCCGTTGGCAGTTTTATTAACCATTCCATGAGTATTGCACTATTTACTAGTCAGGTATTTAGCCAGATTAAAAGCGGTACTTTAGTTATACTTGTCTATGGTCGAGAAACTGTGCTCCAAGACGTCCATAACCGCGGACATGGCTTTTAGAAAGATTTACCCTGCAGGGGTGCACAAATAGCAACACACACTGATCAACCTCGGAAAAACCAAATCAAAACCCAACGAGGCATTCACGACAAAGCGATCACAGGATTCAGAAATATTTTAGGGGCCACCCCATTAAGCTACCCGCAACGAAGTTGGCCGGCTCTGAGATGGACCCAAGGTTTGCGTCAATGGCTGTAAACGATTGGGAACCCGAAAGTGGGACTGGGCTTGTCGATACCGCGAAAACACTCCCCATTCTTAAACAGTACAGGTGCTCCTCGCACAATCTTAAATAAAACAGTAAAGCATGGCATAAGTACAGGATAGTAACAAAGCCCCAAACTACTTTGTGGGCCCAAGAAATAGAAATTAATCAAGCTCTGGCTCAGGGGGGTCCATAAGGCCTCCCGGATGTGGATAGTGCGAATAGTCAAGGAACAGGAATCAAGTACTCGGGGTCCTACGGGACACAAGTAAGCATGAAAAACCAAATAGCAGATATTGCTCACCGGTGCCTCTTTCATTAGTTATCCCATTACTACTCAGGTTAAGTTGTTTAGGTACCTCGTTATCCATCAGACACTCACATACCCTACACATGTTGTTCTACGACTCGCCTGGCTCAAACAACTCTTGTAGTAATGGCTCATGGGATGGAGGAACAAGCTTCGGTGGGTTTTAAAAGTAAAGACTATGCAATACTTGGGATTCAATTTAATGCAATCGCGACTCAATGATGCAAGAATAAGATAGAGGCAATATGTACTATATGTATGCAAGCATGTGGTAGTGCTTGCCTGGTAGCTCAGTTGAAGCGAGAGATGGATCTGGGTAGAACTCCTATGATTCCTGATAATTCTCCTGCTGGGCGTCTATTCGAAGAAGAACCAAACAAACAAGGGCCAACATAAATAAAGTGCACAATCATATGAATTAAAATGCGACAAGCAAACAAGCATGCCATGATGAAAGATGCACAATTTACATGGCAATAATGTAGCATGGCATGGTGAGGTGTGGGGTACAAGAATAAAGCATTTTATTATTTATGTGGTCAAGTTTTATTGCCATAAACAGTTCTGATTTTTAATAATGACATGATGCATGCTTAAATTCAGAACATGGAATGCATAGTTAGAACGGGCTCGTCGTGCTGATCGATTCAGATATATTATTTGTTAAATTTGGAGTTATAAAACTAAAGTTATTAATTAATTAAGAAAAGGGCATTTTATTGTAATTTTAATTATCTCGAAAATTTAAAGTGCTCAAATAATATTTTGAATGGCATATTTGAAATCCTCACATTTTTCTGATTCAGAAACATATATTATTTGTATTATTTGGATTTACAAATTAAAGGTTATTAAAAACAGAATTTAAATCATATTTAAAACATTTCTGGAATACATTTTATTTAAACAGACCCAGACATTTTATACCTAGGGGTAGCTAGCCCCAAACGCTGACGGGTGGGACCGAGCTGCGCTGGTGAAAAACTGCGCGCGGAACTTTTCCTACCGTGAGGAAGTCTAGCCTGTAAGACAGACAGGTGGGTCCTGCGGACCAACGGACCCATGCGACAGTGGCTGAGCGAGCGGGTGCCATGCGGCAGAGCCGAGGACCACGGGTTGAGGTCCAGAATTTGCGGGTGTGTTTTTGTAAAACAACCACGATGACTGACAGGTGGGGTTCGGGTGGAGCGCGGGTTGACCGAATCAAAAACCGCGGTACCTTTTTGTAAAAAGACCACATCGGCCGACAGGTGGGTCCGTAGGGACCGCGGGTTGAGGCAAAAGGGTGTGTGTGTGTGTGTGGGGGGGGGTATTTGCAAACTGCCAACAACCCACTGTTTCTCTTCTCTGAATCTGGCGACAGGACGTTGTGCGACAGAGGACAGTGCGCGGCATGGGGGGATCGAACCTGCGACCTGCGGCGTGCGTGCAGCGGGGCAGAACCAGTGCGGTAGAGAGAGGGATGTTGACAGGAGGGCGGTAGGCGGCTAGGTAAGCTTCTGCGAGGCGCGGCGACGAGCAGACGCTCGTGCACACCGTTGCACAGAGCATGCTCGACGTGTGGTCCGGTGATCTCAGGCGACCAAGGGGAAAGGGGAGGTGTCGGGGAGGGTGCGTGGCTCACTGCGAGGTTGCCGGTGCAGTCAGATCAGGCCGGGGAGCAGCACGTCGACGGTGATGCAGAGGCCGGCGGATCTAGGGTTTTGTCGTCGGCCTCGTCAGCGTGCAGCAGGTCCTGAGCCTCCTCCTCCTCGCTGCTGTGCACGGGGACGATGCAGAGGTTCGCCTTAGTCTTCCCCAATGCCAACACACCCACCCGCCTCCGTGTTTTGTTGAGGTAGGGTGGAGTCTGACGGTGGAGAGGAGGTTGCAGGGGAGAGGAAGGGAAACGGCGCAGCAGCCAGGGGGAAGTGTGGTCGGTACGGCAGAGAGGGAGGGGTGGAGATAAAGGTGAGGGAGAGGGAGGCCGTGGGAGGCGTGGTGGAGGAAAAGGTGGCTCGACCACCTTTTCTCCTCTACCCCCACGTGCTCGACCGGCTCGGCCAGGGCATGGGAGGGGTGGTCAGGGCTGCAAGGGGGCCAGGGCGAGGCCAAGGAGGCCAGGCTCGGTGTGGGGACGGGCTGCAGCGAGAGAGAAGGGAGAGAGAGAGAGAGGGTCGGGTATGGCTAGGGTTGGAGGGAGTGGTTAGCTAGGGTTGGGGTAGCTCGGCATGGGGTAGAGAGGGGCTAGGGTGGGCCCTTGCTGGCAGAGAGAGAGAGAGAGACAGAGAGAGAGAGAGCAGCTAGGGGGGATGCTCGGCATGGTGAGAGCAAGGTGGTGGTAAGGTTAGGGTTAGGGTAGGGAGGAGGGTTAGGGTTTAGGTTAAAGTGGGGTGTGATGGTGGTTAGGGTTTGAGCATGGACAAGACAAGATCAAGCAAGGGGTTTAGGGTTTGTTATGATCTACAAGATCAAGCATGATGAAAGAAGATGGTGAGGTGAGAGTTTTTTGGTTTAGCACAAGGTGATGGAAAGAGGAGGAGAGATAGAGATGGTTTTAGGGATATGATCTCACATGATCATGCATGGATGGGATGATGGATAAAGGAAGCAAAGGTCAAGGTGAAGATGGTTGAGTAAGAGCAAAAAGGAGTAGAGCTCATCCCAAGGAGAAGATCCACTCAAAAACCAAAGAAAACCAAAGAAGGATAAGATGGTGGTGATGTTTGCATGGCCCATGCATGCTCATTAATGCCTTGTTTAATCTTGTGAAAACAAAATAAAGTCTCATGGCATTTATTCCCATGCATCCCTAAAATATGGAGATAAGGCCAAGCCAAAAGAATTAAAAGGAGGTTCCATGTGGAGTAGATGGGGATGATCATATTTGAATATATTTTGGGACATGCTAGTGTGTGTGTTCCACTAGGTGCATTATATCCTCAACAATATTTCAACATGAGCAATTATTCCAAACCAACCCATATGGAAGCTAGAAAAAAGGGGTACCACTCACAAGGCATGCAAAGGTGGCTCCACATATCAATAATGTGAAAACAACATGATGCTAGTGTGAGGGCATGTGGAAAAATAGAAGTGGATCCACCCCAACCCACATGAGCTAGATTTAAATGCCAAAGGAAAAGTGTAAAAGCTCATGGATAATTAGGATGGTGGAATTATAAGGTGGTGACAAGTAAAAGGTGGTGGAGTTGAATAAAAGATATGCCCCCAACTCAACTTGGGCATCAAGCACTTATCAAGAACCAAATACAATATATCAAGAGCCAAATACAATTACTAATGCATATGAGAGAAGAACCAAATGAAAAGGGTTTTATATGATGCTCAAATGGAAGGTGGCAAGATGACATGAGCATGATATAATTATGATGCAACAATTATATGTAGGAAGTAGCAATGATATTACTAGACAATGTAGCATTACATATGTTAGATAGATGGGATGCTACAACTCTCCCCCACTAAACAGGAATCTCGCCCCGAGATTCTAGGAAGAAGAAGTAGACACGAAGAGGGTAGGATACTTGGCACGGAGCTCGTACTCGCGTTCCCAAGTAGCTTCATCAACGGAATGGTGCGACCACTGCACCTTGCAGAACTTGATGGACTTGTTGCGAGTCCTTCTTTCTGCGACTTCTAGAATTTTTATGGGGTGTTCTTGATAAGACAGATCTTCTTGGAGATTGATGAGTTCATGGTCCACGGTCCTGCCGGGATCCTTGAAGCACTTCTTGAGCTGAGAATATGAAAGACATCATGGACCTTGAGTTTTTTAGGGAGCTCAAGAGCATAAGCAACTTCTCCTCTTCTTCCACGAACTTTGAAAGGACCGATGTATCTAGGAGCCAGCTTTCCTTTGATACCAAAGTAGTGCGTGCCTCTCATGGGAGTGACACGAAGGTAAACGAGATCACCATGGACATACTCCATGTCCGTGTGCTTTCTGTCATAGTTGCTCTTCTGGCGACTTTGAGCAACCTTCAGATTTTCAAGGATGATGTGAACCTTCTCCTCCGCTTGAGTTACAATGTCGGGGCCAAACAATGTTCTTTCACCTGCGCCCGACCAACCAATCGGAGTTCTGCATTTGCGACCATAGAGAACCTCAAATGGTGCCATCTTTAGACTTTTCTAGAAGCTGTTGTTGTAAGAGAATTCAGCATAAGGAAGACATTCTTCCCACTTCATGCCGAAAGAGATAACGCAAGCACGGAGCATATCTTCCAGAATCTGATTGATCCTTTCCACTTGTCCTTGCGACTAAGGATGGTAAGCTATGCTGAAGTTCAATTTTGTTCCCAAAGCATTTTGGAAACCTCCCCAGAACTTGGAAGTGAAGATGCTTCCATGGTCTGAACTGATCTCAAGAGGAACCCCATACAGAGAGACAATTCTGTTGATATAGAGCTCAGCCAACTGAATTGCAGAAATTGTTTCCTTGACGGGAAAGAAGTGAGCCACTTTAGAAAGCCTGTTGATGACAACAAAGATTGCATTGTTGCCCTTCTACGACCTTGGAAAACCAGTTATGAAGTCCATCTCTACTTTCTCCCATTTCCATTCCGGAGGCTTCAATGGCTGTAGAAGACCGGAAGGTTTCTGATGGACAGCTTTAACTCTGCGGCAGACATCACACTCCAAGACATACTTGGCACAACATTGTTTCAACCCAGGCCACCAATATTGTGTTTTCAAGTCCATGTACATCTTAGTGCTGCCAGGGTGGATAGAAAGAACAGAATCATGCGCCTCCTTAAGAACTTGCTCTCTTAAACTCAGGTAGTTTGGAACAAACATCCGGTGTTCAAAGAAAAGAGCGCCTTGGTCGTCGACGTGGAAGGACTCATACTTCAGAAGCTGAATGTTGGAGATGATGTTTTTAGTGTAAGGATCACCAAGTTGAATGGAGCGAACTTTTTCTTCCAAGAGAGGGGTTGCCAGAAGGTTCAGAAGATACCCTTGATCCACAATTTCAAGGTTGAGCTTGCGGAATTCCTCACACAAGAGAGGCTGTTGTTCTTCCACCATGAGGTTGTTGACATAAGCTTTTCGGCTGAGAGCATCGGCCATCACATTAGCTTTGCTAGGAGTGTAGTTGATGGTCAAATCGAAATCATTAATTGCTTCAATCCACCTCCTCCGACGAAGGTTCAGATCAGGCTATGTGAAGATATACTTCAGACTCTTGTGATCAGAAAAGATCTCACAACGGTTGCCAAGCAAGTAATGCCTCCATACTTTCAAAGCAAAGACAACTGCTGCGAGTTCGAGGTCATGTGTAGGATAGTTGATCTCATGCGTCTTCAATTGTCGAGAGGCATAAGCAACAACTTGTTTTTCTTGCACAAGGACCGCACCCAATCCTTGCAAGGAGGCGTCACAGAATATCTGGAAAGGCTTTGATGTATCTGGAGGAATCAAGACTGGTGTGGAAGTGAGCTTCTCTTTGAGTGTTTCAAAGCTTGCTTGACATGCAGGAGACCAAAGGTATTTCTTGCCTTTATTGAGGAGATCGGTAAGAGGCTTCGCAATCTTCGAGAAGTTCTGAATGAAGCGACGACAGTAACTAGCCAAATGAAGCGACGACAGTAACTTGCCAAACCAAGGAAACTCCGGACTTCTTTGACATTTTTGGGTGGAAGCCAGTCAACAATTGTCCGAACAGTTTCTGGGTTGACGGCAATGCCCTTGGCAGAGATGACGTGACCAAGGTAGGTGTCTTCAGGCAGCCAGAACTCACACTTGGAGAAGTTTGCATACAGGCGGTTCTCACGAAGCTTGTTTAAGACACACTGAAGGTGTTCTTCATGTTCTTCCTTTGACTTAGAATAGACTAGGATGTCATCTAGATAGACCACGACGAACTTATCAAGATACTCCATGAAAACTGAGTTCATAAGCCTCAAGAAGGTGGCAGGTACGTTGGTGAGACCGAAGGACATGACCGTGTACTCATACAGGCCATAGCGGGTGGTGAAAGCTGTTTTGGGAACATCTTCCTTGCGAATCTTGATTTGATGATACCCACTTCTCAAATCCAGCTTAGAGAATACCACAGCTCCAGCTAGCTGATCGAAGAGATCATTAATCCGCGGAAGGGGATATTTATTCCTGATGGTTTTAGCATTGAGAGCCCGATAGTCAACACAAAGTCTATCAGTCTTGTCTCGCTTCTTCACAAAGATGGTTGGGCTACCCCAAGAAGAAGTACTGTGCTGAATGAAACCCAACTTCTCTTATTCATCAAGCTGGCGTTTGAGTTCAGCCAACTCAGCAGGACCCATTTTATAAGGCCGCTTTGAGATAGGAGCGGTACCAGGTTCAAGCTCAATCACAAACTCGACCTCTCGGTCAGGAGGCATACCTGGCAACTCTTTAGGAAAAACATCTGGGAACTCACAGACCACCGGAACACTCTGAATAGCTTCCATAGCATCATCATTCAGAGCCGCTAAAGAGAAAAGCTGAATTGCAGGAGTCAGACTTGGAGAATAGACTATATGGCCTTCAGGAATTTTCAGAGAAACCGAACGTTTAGCACAATCAATCACAGCTGCATTTGCTATTAACCAATCCATGCCCAAGATAACATCAATGTCAGAATTGCCCAGAATAATTAAGGAAGCCGGGAATGAAGAACCACCAATCTCAATTTGATTGTTATGGCTGATTTTAGAAGATGCCATTGTTGCTCCAGGAGAAAGGATCATTAAACGCTTGGGGAGAGGATCCATTGCTAACTCATTCTCATTTGCAAACTTGTGAGAAACAAAAGAATGCGATGCACCAGAATCAAACAAAACTCGTGCAGGAACTGAGTTAACAGGAAGCGTACCCATCACAACTCCAGGTGCATGCTTGGCTTGAGCGACATTGACACAGTTGGCACGAGCAACCGTAGACCCGGGCTTGGTGTTGATGTTGAGAGCCCGAGGTGGAGGTGCACGAACCATAGAAGAACTTGCCGCAGGTCTTGGAGGTGGTGGTGGAAGAGCTTTGTTGTTCATTGGACAACTCCAGTGTTGATGCCCAGTGTTCCCACAGGTATAACAAGCACCAGGTGGACGTGGAGCAGCATAGCCAGGGACTCCGCCAGGCGCTCCAGGGTAGTTGTGGTTGTAGCCCCTAGGAGCCGCGGTGATGGAGTTTGGTGGCCTTGCCGCGTAGCTTGACGGTCTTGGTGGAGCCGGGAGCGACGGTGGGGTGTTAGGAACCCACACGCGGCGCTTAGAACGAGCTGACATAGCTGAAGAGCTTGCTGCGTCGCGGATGTGTTTCTTGGACTCCTCAAACACTTGCCTACTTGCTTCTTCCTATAGAGCTGTATGTTGGAGTTCTAGAAAAGACCCCGGCCTTGCATGAGTGATTGCATATTTGATTGATGCATTGAGCCCTTGCCTGAACCTCTTTTGCTTCTTCTTGTCATCAGAGATCTCATCGCCACCATACCGAGAAAGGTTCATGAAGTTTCTGATATAGGTATTGACATTGTCATTGCCCTGCTTGAGGTTGAGAAACACTTCCTTCATCCTTTTCATGACAATTTCTAACAGATATTGCTCTTTGAAAGCTCCAGTGAATTGCTCCCAAGTAGGCTGAAAACCAGAGTGGTCTGCCTTCAGGTAATTTTCCCACCACAGAGCTGCATCTCCCTTCAGAAGGTGAGTGGCACATTTTACCCATTCTTGCTCAGGAACATCCGCAGTCATCAGCAACCTTGACATTTCACGCAGCCAATCATTAGCATCAAGTGGCTGATCAGACACCTCAAATTGGCGTGGGTTGAACTTCAGAAAACTCTTGATGTCTCCTCGCTTGGGAGGTGGAGGTAGCGGAACAAACTCGTTCCTCCTGACACTTTCTTTGAATCGCTGCTGGTTCTGCTGCATTGCTCCCAAGGCATTAGCAATACTTGCCAACGCAGCCCCCAGTTCAGGTGGTATGTCCTCCTCAGAACGGCGTGGTGGTGCCATCCTGTGATTGATATAAAACACAAGTCAGTACTATAATGGAGAATAATAATAATCCAAAATAGTACCAAAATAGAATTAACCAAGATTGAAAGGATACAAATTACTAAGATGATATTAAAATATCAACAAAGTTCAAAGCACCTCGAAGATATCAAGCATATCGCACACGACTGAACAAGGAGTGTGGTACACAAGCTAACAAAGAAAAAATTTCGCAAATTTCGGCATTAAAATACCACTATATGCGCAAACCACTTAACGAATCAAGATTAGTAACTCTACCAATTCAATATACAAGAGCGAATGAGAAAAGTAGTGGTATGGTCGCGACTCCATCCTGCACTCAAATCATTACTCCACACATGAATAAGTAAAACACATATCCCAACACCTTCTTCTTAAGATGAACCTAAAGATTAGTAATTACGGAAACGAACACCCCAAACAAGATAACGTCGGATAACAAAGAGTAAGACAGATCGCACCGGTATACAAAAAATCGGATAGATCGCGTCGGTTTACAAAGGACTGTCGGTATGGAATGTACCAACAATTGATAACCAAAAGGCAGATAGTGATAACATTTAGATGCAACAGATAAACAAAGAATTCACACACACACACAACCTATGGTACTACGAAACCCCGAACACGTGAATCCTAGTTTGAATTTTAGAAGAGGATTGAAAACGTTACACTTCCTTACCAGAAAAGGGTGGGTGGGTGGGTAAGAAGAAAAATGGAAGCAGTCCTACTCTCACGTTTTGTTTTTCCCTAGTATACATAGCTACCAAAAATATTTTCTAGACTGACAACGACCATTTGGCTGAGACCCTGAAGAGCGGGATGGCTCTGATACCAATTGTAACTACCTCGGACCCTACGCTCTAAGTTCAAGCCTGGATGAAACGGAAGTGGTTAAATAGTACAACGGGGGCCCAGGGGACCGCCCACGTGTAGACCCGTCGGCCGTCCTAACCACTTCCAAGACATTGGGACAAGAGCGAGCGACGTAGGCAACAGGCGAAGAGATCAAATACATACACAAGTGAGTATGTATGCAAGCTACCATACAACAGTTTTCAGAGCCATTCCATCTAAAAGAAATAGAAATATTACAACGCCATACGGCAAGATTCAAATATCCTAGATAGAGATAATAGTTTAGGATAGCTCCTCATACATCAAACATCAGAGTTTCAGGCGGAAGCAGAAAACAAGATCCGAGTATGGATAAGAAGAAAATCGGCATAAGATGCCACATAAATAAACCAATCCCGCCCACAGATCTCACGGATCCCCATCCCCGGAATCTCTACACTGCGTGATCGTTGCCAACATCATCTGTCTCCTCCACCCAGTATATCTTGCGAATACACCTGTTCATCTGAATCAAACAATTTATCGTGTGAGACCCTAGGGGTACTCAGCAAGTCTTTATGCCTCTAAAGGGGACATATACCTGGGGTGACGCAATTGCAGCAAAAGATAACAACTAACAAGCCTATAGATACTCGCTTACCATCCGACTAACCAATGATAGACGGATGTCCGTTAATTAGTAACAACAGTTATAATAGTATAATTAACAGATCCATCCTCCTTCTCGCTTACCAACGAGAAAGCGGACGAACAACCCCTCCGTTGGCAGTTTTATTAACCATTCCATGAGTATTGCACTATTTACTAGTCAGGTATTTAGCCAGATTAAAAGCGGTACTTTAGTTATACTTGTCTATGGTCGAGAAACTGTGCTCCAAGACGTCCATAACCGCGGACATGGCTTTTAGAAAGATTTACCCTGCAGAGGTGCACAAATAGCAACACACGCTCGATCAACCTCGGAAAAACCAAATCAAAACCCAACGAGGCATTCACGACAAAGCGATCACAGGATTTAGAAATATTTTAGGGGCCACCCCATTAAGCTACCCGCAACGAAGTTGGCCGGCTCTGAGATGGACCCAAGGTTTGCGTCAATGGCTGTAAACGATTGGGAACCCGAAAGTGGGACTGGGCTTGTCGATACCGCGAAAACACTCCCCATTCTTAAACAGTACAGGTGCTCCTCGCACAATCTTAAATAAAACAGTAAAGCATGGCATAAGTATAGGATAGTAACAAAGCCCCAAACTACTTTGTGGGCCCAAGAAATAGAAATTAATCAAGCTCTGGCTCAGGGGGGTCCATAAGGCCTCCCGGATGTGGATAGTGCGAATAGTCAAGGAACAGGAATCAAGTACTCGGGGTCCTACGGGACACAAGTAAGCATGAAAAACCAAATAGCAGATATTGCTCACCGGTGCCTCTTTCATTAGTTATCCCATTACTACTCAGGTTAAGTTGTTTAGGTACCTCGTTATCCATCAGACACTCACATACCCTACACATGTTGTTCTACGACTCGCCTGGCTCAAACAACTCTTGTAGTAATGGCTCATGGGATGGAGGAACAAGCTTCGGTGGGTTTTAAAAGTAAAGACTATGCAATACTTGGGATTCAATTTAATGCAATCGCGACTCAATGATGCAAGAATAAGATAGAGGCAATATGTACTATATGTATGCAAGCATGTGGTAGTGCTTGCCTGGTAGCTCAGTTGAAGCGAGAGATGGATCTGGGTAGAACTCCTATGATTCCTGATAATTCTCCTGCTGGGCGTCTATTCGAAGAAGAACCAAACAAACAAGGGCCAACATAAATAAAGTGCACAATCATACGAATTAAAATGCGACAAGCAAACAAGCATGCCATGATGAAAGATGCACAATTTACATGGCAATAATGTAGCATGGCATGGTGAGGTGTGGGGTACAAGAATAAAGCATTTTATTATTTATGTGGTCAAGTTTTATTGCCATAAAAAGTTCTGATTTTTAATAATGACATGATGCATGCTTAAATTCAGAACATGGAATGCATAGTTAGAACGAGCTCATCGTGCTGATCGATTCAGATATATTATTTGTTAAATTTGGAGTTATAAAACTAAAGTTATTAATTAATTAAGAAAAGGGCATTTTATTGTAATTTTAATTATCTCGAAAATTTAAAGTGCTCAAATAATATTTTGAATGGCATATTTGAAATCCTCACATTTTTCTGATTCAGAAACATATATTATTTGTATTATTTGGATTTAAAAATTAAAGGTTATTAAAAATAGAATTTAAATCATATTTAAAACATTTCTGGAATACATTTTATTTAAACAGACCCAGACTTTTTATACCCAGGGGTAGCTAGCCCCAAACACTGACGGGTGGGACCGAGCTGCGCTGGTGAAAAACTGCGCGTGGAACTTTTCCTACCGCGAGGCAGTCTAGCCTGTAAGACAGACAGGTGGGTCCTGCGGGCCAACGGACCCACGCGACAGTGGCTGAGCGAGCGGGTGCCACGCGGCAGAGCCGAGGACCACAGGTTGAGGTCCAGAATTTGCGGGTGTGTTTTTGTAAAACAACCACGATGGCTGACAGGTGGGGTTCGGGTGGAGCGCGGGTTGACCGAATCAAAAACCGCGGTACCTTTTTGTAAAAAGACCACATCGGCCGACAGGTGGGTCCGTAGGGACCGCGGGTTGAGGCAAAAGGGTGTGTGTGTGGGGGGGGGGTATTTGCAAACTGCCAACAACCCACTGTTTCTCTTCTCTGAATCTGGCGACAGGATGGTGTGCGACAGAGGACAGTGCCGGCGTGGGGGGATCGAACCTGCGACGTGCGGCGCACGCGCAGCGGGGCGGAACCAGTGCGGTAGAGAGAGGGATGTTCACAGGAGGGCGGTAGGCGGCTAGGTAAGCTTGTGCGAGGCGTGGCGACGAGCAGACGCTCGTGCACGCCGGCGCACAGACGTGCTCGACGTGTGGTCTGGCGATCTCATGCGACCAAGGGGAAAGGGGAGGTGTCAGGGAGGGTGCATGGCTCACCGCGAGGTTGCCGGTGCAGTCAGATCGGGCCGGGGAGCAGCAGGTCGACGGCGATGCAGAGGCCGGCGGATCTAGGGTTTTGTCGTCGGCCTCATCGGCGTGTAGCAGGTCCTGAGCCTCCTCCTCCTCGCTGCTGTGCACGGGGAGGATGCAGAGGTTCGCCTTGGTCTTCCCCCACGCCAACACACCCTCCCGCCGCCGTGTTTTGTTGAGGTAGGGTGGAGGTCGTCGGTGGAGAGGAGGTTGCAGGGGAGAGGAAGGGAAACGGCGTAGCGGCCAGGGGGAGGTGTGGTCGGTACGGCAGAGAGGGAGGGGTGGAGATAAAGGTGAGGGAGAGGGAGGCCGTGGGAGGCGTGGTGGAGGAAAAGGTGGCCCGGCCACCTTTTCTCCTGTACCCCCACGTGCTCGACCGGCTCGGCCAGGGCATGGGAGGGGTGGTCAGGGCTGCAAGGGGGCCAGGGCGAGGCCAAGGAGGCCAGGCTCGGTGTGGGGACAGGCTGCAGCGAGAGAGAAGGGAGAGAGAGAGAGGGTCGGGTATGGCTAGAGTTGGAGGGAGTGGTTAGCTAGGGTTGGGGTAGCACGGCATGGGGTAGAGAGGGGCTAGGGTGGGCCCTTGCTGGCAGAGAGAGAGAGAGCAGCTAGGGGGGATGCTCGGCATGGTGAGAGCAAGGTGGTGGTGAGGTTAGGGCAGGGATGAGGGTTAGGGTTTAGGTTAAAGTGGGTGTGATGGTGGTTAGGGTTTGAGCATGGACAAGACAAGATCAAGCAAGGGGTTTAGGGTTTATTATGATCTACAAGATCAAGCATGATGAAAGAATATGGTGAGGTGAGAGTTTTTTGGTTTAGCACAAGGTGATGGAAAGAGGAGGAGAGAGATAGAGATGGTTTTAGGGATATGATCTCACATGATCATGCATGGATGGGATGATGGATAAGGGAAGCAAAGGTCAAGGTGAAGATGGTTGAGTAAGAGCAAAAAGGAGTAGAGCTCATCCCAAGGAGAAGATGCACTCAAAAACCAAAGAAAACCAAAGAAGGATAAGATGGTGGTGATGTTTGCATGGCCCATGCATGCTCATTAATGCCTTATTTAATCTTGTGAAAACAAAATAAAGTCTCATGGCATTTATTCCCATGCATCCCTAAAATATGGAGATAAGGCCAAGCCAAAAGAATTAAAAGGAGGTTCCATGTGCAGTAGATGGGGATGATCATATTTGAATATATTTTGGGACATGCTAGTGTGTGTGTTCCACTAGGTGCATTATATCCTCAACAATATTTCAACATGAGCAATTATTCCAAACCAACCCATATGGAAGCTAGAAAAAAGGGGTACCACTCACAAGGCATGCAAAGGTGGCTCCACATATCAATAATGTGAAAACAACATGATGCTAGTGTGAGGGCATGTGGAAAAATAGAAGTGGATCCACCCCAACCCACATGAGCTAGATTTAAATGCCAAAGGAAAAGTGTAAAAGCTCATGGATAATTAGGATGGTGGAATTATAAGGTGGTGACAAGTAAAAGGTGGTGGAGTTGAATAAAAGATATGCCCCCAACTCAACTTGGGCATCAAGCACTTATCAAGAACCAAATACAATATATCAAGAGCCAAATACAATTACTAATGCATATGAGAGAAGAACCAAATGAAAAGGGTTTTATATGATACTCAAATGCAAGGTGGCATGATGACATGAGCATGATATAATTATGATGCAACAATTATATGTAGGAAATAGCAATGATATTACTAGACCATGTAGCATTACATATGTTAGACAGATGGGATGCTACAGCTTTGAACTACAAGTTTTCTGCACACTAGTTTCACACAAAATCTAGACTGGTATAGGGCTGCCGCAGGGCTTCCCCGCCGTTTGGAGCTTATGCGTCATACTCCAGGGTCTTTCACGAGTTTATTATAGAGCACCCAACTCTCACGGACTGCGACGTTTGACAGTCAGACTCATATAGGTGTGTTTCTCAATATGTTCTGCAGGACAACATCTCTGCTTGGAAAAGCCACTTGGAACACATTAAGATAAATATCAACCTGCCATGCAGAATAAGAGAGTATTGCATCTTTATGGAGATGTAAATATAATATGGGCATACTCTCCTCTCAGCTGATCAACAACTTGTCTACCAGCTCTAATTCACGGGATCTCCGATCACATAGAGTGGGTTGCCACTACAAACAACTCATTGTGTGTGGGTCTCAAACCTATCTCCCTCGATGCATTATCTATCACATTACATGATAAGCCCTTTGTGAAGGGATCTGCCAAGTTCTTAGATGTTTGGATATAATCCAATACAATAACTCCGGAGTTTCTTAGTTTTCTGACAGATTTCAATCTCCTCTTCACATGCCTTGATGACTTCATATTATCCTTGGAACTGTTTACTTTGACGATCACAGTTTGATTATCACAGTTCATCGGGATGGCGGGTATTGATTTTTCAACCACAGGTAAGTCCATCAAGAGCTCACGAAGCCACTCTGCTTCAACAGTTGTTGTGTCTAATGATGTGAGTTCTACTTCCATAGTTGACTTTGTTAAGATGGTCTTCTTGCAAGACTTCCAGGAAACAGCGCCACCACCAGGTGTAAACAAATAACCACTTGTGGCCTTAATCTCATCAGCATATCAAATATCCAATTTGAATCACTATAACCCTCAAGTACTCAAGGATACCCAGTATAGTGAATACCATAACTCGCAGTGCCTTTCAAATGGCGCAAAACTCTCTCAATAGCATGACAATGATCATCTCCAGGATTTGACACAAATCAACTCAGTTTGCTTACAACAAAGGAGATGTTAGGCCCTGTAGTGCTGGCTAAATACATGAGCGAGCCAATAATTAGAGAGTATCTCAATGGATCTTTAGCATTCCTTCGATTCTTTTGAAGTAGCACGCTCAGATCATAAGGCGTTGGAGAAGACTTGAAGTCGCTATACACAAAGTGACTCAATATCTTTTCCACATAGTGGGACTAAAGCTGTGTAATCCCACTATTGTCATCCTTCAGTAGCTTGATGTTTAAGATTACATCATCCACTCCCAGGTCCTTCATCTCAAAGCACCGAGATAGGAACTCTTTGACCTCCTCAATAATAGCGAGGTTGGTCCCGAATATCAATATGGCATTGACATAGAGACACATAATAACTCCCTCGCCCCCACCATGGTGATAATACACACACTTATCAGCTTCGTTTACAACAAAGCCTTAAGAGGTTAAAGTTCTTTCAAACTTCTCGTGCCACTGCTTAGGATCTTGCTTAAGACCATATAAATAATTCACTAACATACACAACTTTCCTTCTTGACCATCTACTACAAATCCATCAGGCTACTCCATATAAATTTCCTCATCTAGCTCTCCATTTTGAAAAGTTGTCTTAACGTCCATTTGATGAACGAGAAGACCATGTGAGGCAGCAAAAGATAGTAGTACTTGAATAGTGGTCAATCTAGCTACATGTGAGTTGGTATCGAAGAAGTCTTCACCTTCTTTTTGGGTATAACCCTTGGCCACAAGACGTGCCTTGTACTTTTCAATAGTACCATCAGGTCTAAGCTCTTTCTTGAACACCCACTTACATCCTACAGGTTTGCACCCATAAAGACGATCAGTGACCTCCCAAGTTCCATTAGCTAAGATGGAATCCATCTCACTACGGACAGCTTCTTTCCAGTAGTCAACATCTTGAGATGCATAGTCTTCTGAAATAGAAGTGGGAGTATCATCCATAAGATACACAATGAAATCATCACCAAATAACTTTGCAGTCCTTTGTCTCTTGCTCCTTTTAGGAGCTTCATTGTCGTCCTTCACTGGATCATCATAGTGTTCTATCGGCATAGTGGGTTTAGGAATTATAACAAATTCCTGACTAGATGAACTAGTCATCTCCTGATTTGATGATCTAGACATACCTTTCATGGGAAAGATATCCTCAAAGAAAGTCGCATCATTCGACTCCATAATCATACCAACATGAATGTCGGATACCTCAGATTTTACTATCAAAAATCTATAGCCAATGCTATGAAAAGCATATCCCAGAAAAACACAATCCACAGTTTTGGTCCAAGCTTTCGCTTCTTGGGTATTGGAATATTGACTATCGCCAAACATCCCCAAGTTCGTAAGTAAGAGAGTTTAAGCCTTTTCTTCTCCCATTCCTCAAATGTAGTCATGGTTTTATCCTTTACGAGAACACGGTTTAGGACATGACACACAGTCATTAGCGCCCCCACCATTCCTTGGAAAGACCCAATGTATCTAACATGGCGTTAACCAAATTAGTTAGAGTGCGGTTCTTTCTTTCGACCACCCCATTTGACTGAGGTTAGTTGGGAGGCGTCCTCTCATGAATAATACTATGTTCCGGATAGAATATATCAAATTCATTTGAAAAGTACTCTCCACCATGATCCGACCTTAACCGCTTGATTTTAAGATAAAGTTGGTTTTCTGCTTCAGCTTTATAGTTTTTGAAGTAATTCAAAGCTTCATATTTAGATTTCAGAAGATAAACGTAGCAGTATCTACTGGTGTCATCAATCAACCTCATAAAGTATCTTTTCCACCTCTTGTCAATACACCATTCATCTCACAAATATCTGAATGTAAATTTCTAGTGGTGCCAAGTTTCTCGGTTCCGCAGCCGTATGAGACTTGTGGGGTTGCTTTGCTTGCACACAAACTTGGCACTTAGAACCTTTGACAGTTGTAAATTTCAGAATTAAACTCATATTGGCTAGCCGCGTCATGCAACCAAAGTTAATATGACAAAGTCGTGAATGCCAAATATTAGACTCATTATCATTGCAAACATGATTAATAACTTGAGTACATGAGTCTGACAAAGATAAGCGGAACAGATCTCCGCACCCATAACCCTTTCCAACAAATTGTAAATACTTAGAAATTACAACTTTATTGGACTAAAAAACAAACTTAAAATCCATCCCGATACAGAAGCGATCCGCTGGCGAGATTCTTGTTGATGGAGGGAACGTGCTGCACATTCTTCAGCTGTACGGTCTTCCCCGAAGTAAACCTCAGATTTATCGTACCAACACCATGAACAGAAGCACGTGAGCCGTTTCCCATAAGTAGAGAACTTGGATATATCAGAACATACATGTGTATTAGCACCCGTGTCAATCCACCAATCAGGAGAATGACATACTAAAAGGATAGTAGGTAAAATACCGTACCCAGCGTCCTTCATCTTAGTGTCGCTAATAACAACATTAGTGGTCTTGTCGCTGTTCCCATGTTGCGGCTTGTCAAAGCGATTAGGGCAGCTAGGAGCCCAATGATCAGGATCACCACAGACGTGGCAAGAGCTTTTCTTATCATTTTTCCTCTTGAAGTTGGTTAGTGAGTGGTCTTGTTCTTGCCATCAAACTTCCCTTTGCCATCAGATTTGTTTTTATTCTTGAACTTGTGGGATTGGAAGTTTTTTTTCTGTACCAAATTGGCACTAGAAGCTCCCTCAAGTCCTCGAGCACGTGTGTCATTTACTCTCGCCTTCTCTTCCACATGAAGATACCCAATGAGATCTGTAATGGAAAACTCGCGTCTCTTATGTTTCAGAGAAGTAGCAAAACTCCTCCACATGGGAGGAAGCTTGACAATAATGCCTCCGTCCACAAACTTGTCCGGTAAGGTACACTTGAACTGCTCGAGTTCTTTGGCAAGTGATTGTATATCATGAGCTTGCTCAACGATGGAGTGCTCATCAACCATCTTGTAGTCATATAATTGCTCCATGACATACAACTCAGTGCCAACGTTCGAGACCCCAAATTTTTCCTCGAGCGTATCCCACGCGTGTTTGCCATTATCAAATGACATATATGGGTCAATAATGTTGTCTCCAAGAATACCGAACAGAGCCGCCATAAACATGGTATCGGCTCTCTTAAAGGCCGCTTCCTACTCAACAGAAAGATCCTTTAGGTTTTCCAAGAGTGGCGCTATAGTAGTTTAGGTTTTTAAACCATAAAATTGCTCTCGTGCGCCATCTCTTATAGTGCGTACCATCAAACGAAGGTGGCCTAGTAGCGGCGGCTACACCAGTGGAATTCAGTTGCCTATAATCAGGTTTTTGGATTGTTGAAAATATAAGCAATAATCCATATAATTTAATCTGAATAAATAATTGATAAAGCATGATCATACAGATAGCAAATAAATAGATCACGCACAATAACAAAGTAGATGAATAGATTGCATCTAAACAAGACAGACCCATTACATCTATACCACCCGCTAGAATAAAGAACTCTAGCAAAATCTGAAAGAGACAGTTCAATATTACGTACGATAAAGCAGTCGCAACAGCACCCGCAACAGTAGCAGCAGAAGTGGCCGTAGCATTAGCAGCATCATCGTCAGCCATATCATCGATGTAGAGGCTGCCTATATACAGGAAGAAGTCTTCGTCGCGGAAGGAGTCATCTGTGATGGCGTCAGTAGTCACGCGGAAGCGCTCCCCAAAACCCGATCGCCCTCACCCGTATAGATTCACAAGAAGGCGGGGTTCCAGAGGACTACTGTCCTGATCTGCGGTGCATGCCGCAAGCCGGGATGGAGAAGACGAAGGTGGCGGCGCAATAGACTGGAAGGAGACGCGCGTGGTATGCGGTGCCGATTAGGTTTAGCGCGGAGGCTTATATAACGCAAGTCAGGGAGATCGTGGGACTCAGCCCACGCCCGAGACGGTAACAACCCACGTGTCATAAAAATTTGAAATGGATGACTAATTAACGCGTCCGTTAATGACTTGTAATTAATCCAAGATTAATTTTCCCGACTAGCTAAAATAAAGCTCGGCTCGGAGAGATTCCCGCAACCCGCGGCGCGCACGCGTGTCGTGACGAGGAGAGGCGTGGCGAGACGAGGCGGGCAACATCGGAGGAGGAGTGCGTGAGAGCTGCTCTTCTTCTCACACCTTAGTGAGTGATGGAACAGCCTAGTATATGAGGAGGTGTAACTCCAATTCAACTAGCAATATGGGACTAAACTTTGACACCAGTAGCACAGCCATATGCTGCCATGCACAAATAGGACAAAGAGAATTTCAGAATTTGTCTAATGAACCAACAACTCAAAACTCACCAAATTCCAACCGTCGGGAGTTCAGCTAGCCACGAGGTCCGGGTCCTCTTCAACACGACGAGGTACTGCGTCGCTCGTCCACCAATGGCTTGTCAGGATCTGCATCAGCTCTACGCCTCTACCAGGCGTCAGGTCTTCCCGAAGCCCGACTTTTGTTGCTGCCCTCGAGCTATAGAGTGCAGTACCTTCAGCCGCCATAGAAGCTGCTGGTCAGCTCAACTACAAGGCTCTGATGCTCGCACGATTTGGGCCAACTCCTATTTAGTGAATTAGTTGGCGTAGATGAAAGAAAACAAGAGACGGCAGAAAGCACTATGAGGATAAGAAACGTTCTCTAGAAACCAAGCCTAGCTAAAGAAGGTGATTATGAACCAAACACAACATATCCTATCGGGGGCAGGCAGTGCACTGACTAGATAAAAAGTTGTGGCATGTTCTTTTTCTTTTCTTTTTTTAAACATGAATTTTTTTTTTCAAAGTTCACACACCTAAAGTATTGTCTATAGTACCATGTTACTCCGGGTTCTGGTCATGATGCAACCATTTTTTTTGCGACCTTGATGCCACCATTCTCCATCTGCAAAGATGCAAGGTGCAACAACCAACATGTAGATCCTATATAGACAAAATGTGTCTCCAGATAGCAAAATTTAGATCTGAAATTCACTTCTAAATGGGCTTGATGGTAAGAGGACACTCATACAAATGGCCTACCAAACATAATGAGATCGTGTAACTCTTTTTTAGTTCTAGTAGGCATTTCTAGACTTGGAAGAAAAAACAACATCTTTGGATGGTATCACGACCAGAAAATAGTAGACGCGCCAAACGACTTCATCATGTCAACACAAAATTATTTTCCTGTAAGTGCATTTTTTGCGTGGACTAAGAATCATCACTACAGGAATGGACAGCTTCGCCGACGGCCAAAAGTCGGGGCCGTCGGCGTAGCCATCGCCCAGGCCAGCTCTGCCCGGTGGTCGTTGACGTACAGGTGCCGTCGGCGTAGGCCCAACTACGCCGAGGGCGGCCATTGGCGTAACCAGACCCACGTCCGCCGGCCCGTGACGGCGTTATAGCTACGCCGACGGCCACCCTCGGCGTAGCTATATGGCCATTTTCTTTCCTCTTCTCTGGTTTTCCTGCTGGGCCTACGCCGAGAGTGGCCGCCGGCGTAGCTCCTTCTTATTTTTTATTTGCATTTTATTTGTACTAATTTATTATAACCAATTATTTAAACATTGTCTATATTTTTCTTAATTGGAGGGATTCTTATCGTGAGAATAGCTGTCTCCACGCCCACATGAATTGACGTTGTGAATCATCATATTCAGCATCCACAATCAAGATATTAGTTATCTTATTCAAGTTCTCGACATAGTTTTCTACTACAAATTCAATAAATTCACTGATACATCTCGCTCAATCAAACTGGACGCCGATGACCGGATACTGAGCCGCGGGTGGTAGACACCCAGAGAGAAGGAACCATCACACGAGCATAGCTCGGGTGAGATCCCTGAAGAACCTTCCATGTATTGGAGAACCTGACCTCCAACACATGCATATAGCGGCGGACGTGCTCGTCCTCCTCCCTGACTTGCCTCCGTACCACCTCCTCGGGGGCCGGCTGCCACTGAACCGCTCCTAGACCATGCGACCGCCACCAAAGAAGCTCCGGGTCGACGATGGGACCTGGATTCCTCACCAAGCTACTGTTCCCGGAAGGTAGCACCTCCCAGTGCCAGCCTGGCGGAGCCCAAGCTCAGACATCTCCGGCCCCGCTGGAGCCCAGCAGTCCTCCGGCGTTGCCGCCGAGTTGAGGACGAGCACTTGGGTTGGGCATCCTAAAGTATGCATTTGAACGAAAGAACAAATTTGTAAGTGTGGGTGCTCTCAAACGCATCTAATTAACCAAAAAATGGGCTTGGATATTACCTGTGGGCGGCGAAGGTGGGCGGCCTCAGGTGGCGATGGCTTCGAGCCGGTGAGGGGCTCCGGGTGGCGGCGGCTTCGGGCGGGCGGTGGATTCGGGTGGCGGCGGCTGCTTTGGGTAGGAGGAGGAGACAACAAAGTGGAATGAGAGAGGAGTGGGTATTTAAGCTAAACAAACCTAACCCACCAGATATACATGGGCCGAGCCTAGGTTTTCTTGGGCCGAGCCTATGTTTTCTTGGGTCGAGCCTTGGTTTTCTTGGGCCGAGCCGCCACGTCACAACCGGAGCCTAGAATGTGGCAAAGTTGGCCAACCTTTGCTCTCCATGCACATATGTCCTGAACAAACCAAAACAAGTAGAGAGGTCCACCAGATTACCCTCGTACGGAGATAGCTATAGGGGTAGACGATCTGGGGCCCCCGGTCTAGGGTTTCACCGGAGGAAGACCACCGGAGCGTCGGAATCACATGAAAACTTGCATGTGCCCCAAGGATATGTGTGTGAGAGTGGTGCAAGGTTGGTAGGTGCCACATGTAGGCCCCAATGATGACCCACAAGTATAGGGGGTGTATCGCAGTATTTTCGAGGGAAATGAAACCCAATTTATTGATTCGACACAAGGGGAGCCAAAGAATATTTATAAGCCTTAACAACTGAGTTGTCAATTCAGCTGCACCTGGAAACAATCTTGCTCACAGCAGTTTATCAGTAGTAACAGTTTTGTAGTAGGAGTAGTAAAGTAACACCAGTAGTAAAGTAAAGACAGTAGTAACAATAGTAGCAAACAGTAGGATTCGAGTGCGGTAGGCATAGGGATGGATGGATGGGCGTTGCATGGACAAGAAAATTCACATGACAATCAGAACATAGGGCAATTGCAGATAAGTAAGATAAAGCATCCAAGTACTAGATAATCCTAGGCATGTGTCCCATATATAGTCATACGTGCTCGCAATGAGAATTTGCACAACATCTTTTGTCCTGCCAGCCCGTTTGCAGCGGGGCCTCAAGGGAACTACTGGCAATTAAGGTGCTCCTTTTAATAGAGCACCGGAGCAAAGTATTAACACTTCGTGAACACATGTGATCCTCACATCAAAGCCATTCCCTCTGGTTATCCCGATTTCTATCACTTCGGGGCCATTGGTTCCGGACAACAACGTGTGTATACAACTTGCAGGTAAGACCATAAACAATACTATCATAATGAATGTATAACATGTTCATATCTAAAATCATGGCACTCAGGCCCTAGTGACAAGCATTAAGCATAAAAAGTCACAACAAAGTCATAAAACACTAATAGAAGATACTAGGAACCATGCCCTAACAATCTGATGCCATTACATGAACGATCTCATCCAATCTATACCATCCCCATAGCCTACAGCGGGGGATTACTCACTAATAGATGGGGGAAACATGGATGGTCGATGGAGAAGCGATGGTGATGATGATGGCGATGATCTCCTCCAATTCCCTGTCCCGGCAGGGTGCCAGAACGGAGTTTCTGGTTCCGAATCGTGGAATCTGGTGGTGGCGGCGGAGCGGAACTCTTTCTAGAAAAACGTCGAACCCCCCTATATATTTAGGTCAGGAGGCAACTTATAGGCGAAGAGGGAGGCCGAGGGGGTGCCTAGGGAGGCCAGACCACCCCCTAGCGCGGCCAGGCCTAGCCTGCGCGGCCAGGTGGTGTGGCCAGGCCCCAGCCCCTCTCCGTCTCATATTCTGGCTCCTAGTGTCCCTCGGTGAAAAACTGACTTTGACTTTTGTCCCGTCCAATTCCGAGAATATTCATTTTCTGACTTTCCTGGAACCAAAAACAGCAGAAAACGAGCAGCTGGCACTGTGGCTCTTGTTAGTAGGTTAGTCCAAGAAATCATATAAAAAGTACTCCAAAGTGTGGACAAAACATAAGAAAGTAGATAAAACCAAGCATGGAACATCAAAAATTATGGATACGTTTGCAACATATCAACATCCCTAAGCTTAACTCCTGCTCGTCCTCGAGTTGGTAAGTGATAAAAAGAAAGAATAATTTCTGAGGTGACATGCACCATCATAAACTTGATCAAAGTATTCGTAAAACATTCATAGCTGGGATCATAGTACTTCAACATAACATGAAAGATAAAGTTCTAACAATAAGACAAAGCAACTATGTTGCAACATGAAAAGGCACAAACAAAAGATTCATGAATAACAATGCTTTGCAAGATGTTTGATTGTTTCACATAAAGAAAACATAGCATAGTGGCATTCAGCTTGTCCCTCATGGAGTAGCAAACATAAATGCATAGGACACCTTCAAAGTTCATAAGAGTGACTACAAATAGTTTAAAACAAGTAATATCAAAGCTATGCATCAATCAACAAGTCTTGGGACAATGCACATAGGACTAAGAATGGCCACTATGCTCTCAAAGTAGGTGCATAAAGGTAGAAGGTGGAGACTCAAAATAAAAGTAAAAGAAAGGCCTTCATAGAAGGAAGTAGGGATTCAAGTCTCATAAAGAGCTTCCAAAAAATTATGGTACTTAATAGCTTTCAGCTCTCATCGCCCCTATCATAAGCATCTTGAAGTGATTAAGGTTAAAGTGAACAAACTATGGTGTATATGCTTGACGAAGTATAAGTTGGCAATCTCATGTCCCTTGAATACGAGGGCCGCTCCTCATGCTACTCAAGTTTAGTCACCGGTAAGTTCTTTTCATCGTAAGTACATGTGTATCATAGAGATTCGCCAACGGGGTACCCCTTGCCCGATGATAAGGAAGAATCCCCATATCAAAATGACAAGGCAAGGAGACAACGAGCATCTCAACAATCTTCATATTTACCATGGGAATATGGTGCTTTTTCTCTCTTTCCTCTTTTCATAATCTCTTTTTTATTTCTCTTTTTTCTCAATATCATACTCTAGACAGCTCATTATGGTTACGCTGCAGGTTTCCACCATGTCGGGATGGATTAGACCAGCGGCCCAGGCGTTTCTCTAACACATATACATAACTCCATGGACTTACAAGCTCCCCTTTCATTTCACACCGACGACATCAATAGACAAAAGAGCATGATATCAACTAGGTACAAAGTACCTGTGCAATGTTGAAAGCGTTCCCCATGATAGCATGGTTCTGCTAATCCCCAACAAATAAGTGCAAGCATATACAACATAGATGACACAATGGTTCAAGTTTATTAAGGGCAAGAAAACTAAAGTGTGCCTCAAGTTCGTGAGAGCTTTAATCACTAGTTTTCTCATAACAAGTTTAATTTGGAAGGTAAACAAAAACATGAATATACTTGGAATAGCATATGCTAGTAGGTAGGTATGGTGGACTCTTTGGAATAACTTGGTTTAGGGAGTTGGATGCATGAGTGGAACTCATACTTGGTTGTGGAGGCTAGCAAAAGACTGGGAGCGACAAACTAAGAGAGCAATAATGGCCATAATCATGCAGAGCGACAAAACATCATTGATCAAAGCATAAAGTGATACTACAAGTTGAAAACTAAAGGATCATAAAGGCTATGGTGACTTTGTATAGTCATAACATGGTGTGAGCATGCGCCAAGTCAACCCAAATAAAGCATCAAAGGAGAATACCACAATACTATGCTTTAATATGATCAAACAACGCATGATTCATCCAAGGCACATTAATCAATCTCAATTGTTTATAACAAGTAATGCTACAACAAAGAATACTAAGCATAAAGCCAAAACAACAAGCATGGCATGACAAAGCATAGGCCACAGTAAAAAAAAGCTCTCTTTACCACTTAAGCATCAGCTTTCCTATTCTTTTCCAATCCAAGCCAAACTATTTGAAAACCAATGTATGAAAGAGGGGGGTCCAACCAATTTATTCAGCAAACTAAGCAAACAAAGCAAACGAAAACGAAAAAGAAGACGCTCCAAGAACAACACAACGGTGCATGAAACAATAAAAATGAAGCGTTTGGAAGAAACCTGGGATTTTTGTTGATGAAGAGGGGGATGCCTTGGGCATCCCCAAGCTTTGACGCTTGTACTTCTTGGATATTTCTTGGGGTGACACGCGTGGCATCCCCAAGCTTGAGCTTTAGTACATCCTTCATCTCATTACTCATTCCTCCATACACTTGAAATTTTTCCTTCATACAAAACTTCACACAATCTTTATTAGCAACATTAGTGCACTCAAGATAATAAGTCTTTAGGTTCAGTTCTAACACCAATAAAACTTCCATTAAAACACAAGCTACTGTAGCACTTCCCTCAACAAGCTCAATTCCCCCAAAGAACTCAAAATGGAACCAGCAAGAAGCAAATGCAAATAACGGTAGAAATCTGTCAAAACAGACCAGCAGGTAAAGATGAATTTTTTTGAAGACCTTATGTTGCTGAAATAAAAAAGTGTGGAACTAACGAAAGTTAGATAACAACCTGGGGCAGAAGCACAAAAATTCACGCCTCAAAAGGACGTACAGAGATTTTACACGAATATTTACGGTGAAGCACAGAAATCTGTTTCGGGACAACAACTTTCCCAATCATTACTTCTCTCTCATTAGAGGTTACTCTTGGAACAAAAAGAAAATAAAAAGGATAAGGAATGGTTATTACTGAAGTAATTACTTCCAAGACTCGTCTAAAACTTTTGGGTTATCTCCCAATAAGTACTTTTCTTTAACGCCTTTATAGGCATAAGAAGCACGAAAAAGAATCAAGTAAAAGAGAGCATCAAGAAGCAAATTCAAAACACATTTAAGTCTAACCAACTTCCTATGCATAGGAATCTTGTATGCAAATAAATTCGCAAAGAACAAAGTGACAGGCATAGGAATATAAAACAAGAGTAACTTCAAAACTTTCAGCACATAGAGTGGTGTTTCAATACCATGAAAACTTTTACAACCATATTTTCCTCTCTCATAATAATTTTCAGTAGCCTCATGAATAAACTCCACAATATAACTATCACATAAAGCATGCTTTTCATGTTCTACAAAAACATAATTTTTATCAAGCTCAAAAATAGTGGGATTAAAACCTTCAAACCCACTTTTAACCATTCTATAACAAGATGACTGATCATTCAATATAGGACCATCGTCTAGAGCTTTATCATAAACAATTTCTAAGAAAAACTCTTTAGTACCATGCATATCAAAGTTAGGCACAAATAAAGGATTATCACAGATAACATGAGCATAACATTCATCCTCCTTTGGTAAGCATGGGTGACAATTAAATAATGTAAGGGATAAATAGTTACTCTCATTAGAAGGTAGGAATGGGTAGCTAATCCATTCTTCCTCCTTTTGTTCATTATTGTCCTCCTCTTTTTCATCTAATGAGCTTTTAGGTTCATCAATTTCTTCTTCCATAAGATCCTGCAAGGCATTAGTCTCTTCCATTTGTGGAAAGCATCTATCAATATATTCAAGAATATATCCATTTTCTTCCTTGTAATCATCAAAGCAAAATTTAAGTATATCATAAACCTCATATTTATAAGGTGAATCATCAATATTTTCAAGCAAACTAGCAAGTTCAAATGCACCCTTCCAAGCAATAAATTCCTCAATTTGTTCCAAATCATAAAAGTCATAATTTCCCTTAACATAAGAAGATATGGTAACATCATCATTATACTCACATTGAAAAGGGAGGTGTTTGTACCTCCTACAGCAACAAGATTCATCAAAGCAATAAGTAACATTATAAGTAGAGCACACGTTTATAGCAATGGTATACAATTTATCAATTTTTCCCATAAGTGTTTCCCTTTTTGTGACAAGCGGTGTTCCTTATAATAATATTTTTGTTCTTCCGTGAAGCCACCTTGCCAATAAGGCTCAGTTTCAAAGAAACCAACCATTGATAGAAAGCATGATAAAGCAAGACAATAACAGGCCAACAAGAATAACAGCTAGAGTAGGAACTAATTTTTTTTGTATTTTTGATAAAGAAACAAGCAAACAAGGCGGAAATAAACTAAGCTTGAACAATAGTGATTCCAAGTGGACTTGATAAATAAAGCTATGCTCCCCGGCAACGGAGCCAGAAAATAGTCTTGATGACCCACAAGTATAGGGGGTGCATCACAGTATTTTCGAGGGAAGTAAAACCCAATTTATTGATTCGACACAAGGGGAGCCAAAGAATATTTATAAGCCTTAACAACTGAGTTGTTAATTCAGCTGCACCTGGAAACAATCTTGCTCACAGCAGTTTATCAGTAGCAACAGTTTTGTAGTAGGAGTAGTAAAGTAACAGTAGTAGTAATGTAAATACAGTAGTAACAATAGTAGCAAACAGTAGGATTTGAGTGCGGTAGGCATAGGGATGGATGGACGGGTGTTGCATGGACAAGAAAATTCACATGGCAATCAGAACATAGGGCAATTGCAGATAAATAAGATAAAGCATCCAAGTACTAGATAATCCTAGGCATGTGTCCCATATATACTCATATGGGCTCGCAATGAGAACTTGCACAACATCTTTTGTCCTGCCAGCCCGTTTGTAGCGGGGCCTCAAGGGAACTACTGGCAATTAAGGTGCGCCTTTTAATAGAGCACCGGATCAAAGCATAAACACTCTATGAGCACATGTGATCCTCACATCAAAGCCATTCCCTCCGGTTATCCCGATTTCTGTCACTTCGGGGACATTGGTTCCGGACAACAATGTGTGTATACAACTTGCAGGTAAGACCATAAAAATACTATCATAATGAATCAATAACATGTTCAGATCTGAAATCATGGCACTCGGGCCCTAGTGACAAGCATTAAGCATAACAAGTCGCAACAAAGTCATAAAGCACTAATAGAAGATACTAGGCACCATGCCCTAACAATCTGATGCCATTACATGAACGATCTCATCCAATCCCTATAATCCCCATAGCCTACATTGGGGGATTACTCACTCATAGATGGGGGAAACATGGATGGTCGATGGAGTGGTGATGATGGCGATGATGGCGATGATCTCCTCCAATTCCCTGTCCTGGCAGGGTGCCAGAACGGAGTTTCTGGTTCCAAATCATGGAATCTGGTGGTGGAGGTGGAGTGGAAGTATTTCTAGAAAAACGTCAAACCCCCCTAGGTTTTTAGGTCAGGAGGCAACTTATAGGCGAAGAGGGAGGCCGAGGGGGTGCTTAGGGCGGCCAGACCACCCCCTGGTGTGGCCAGGCCTAGCCCGCGCGGCCAGGTGGTGTGGCCAGGCCCCAGCCCCTCTCCGTCTCATATTCTGGCTCCTAGTGTCCCTCGGTGAAAAACTGACTTTGACTTTTGTCCCGTCCAATTCCGAGAATATTCATTTTCTGACTTTCCTGGAACCAAAAATAGGAGAAAACAGACAGCTGACACTGTGGCTCTTGTTAATAGGTTAGTCCAAGAAATCATATAAAAAGTACTCCAAAGTGTGGACAAAACATAAGAAAGTAGATAAAACCAAGCATGGAACATAAAAAATTATGGATACATTTGCAACGTATCACCCAGGTGTGACCCCCTTCCTGGACATGCGTTAACACTTAGTAAAATCCTGGATCTATACGTGGAAATTCCCGTCGTGTCACAACCGGGGCCTAGAATGTGGCAAAGATGGCCCAAACTTTTCTCTCCATGTACATATGTCCTAAACAAACCAAAACAAATAGATAGGTCCACCGGGCTACCCTTGTACCAAGATATCTATAGGGGTAGACGATCCGGGGTCCCGGTCTAGGGTTTCGCCGGAGAAAGACCACCGGAGCATCGAAATCACATGAAAACTTGCATGTGCCCCTAGGATATGTGCGTGAGAGTGGTGAAAGGTTGGTAGGTGCCATGTGTAGGCCCCGGGTGTTACCCCCTTCCCGGACATGCACTAAATCCTGGATCTGTACGTGGAAACTCCCGCCGCGTCACAACCAGGGCCTAGAATGTGGCAAAGTTGGCCCAACCTTTTCTCTGCATGTACATATGTCCTAAACAAACCAAAACAAGTAGAGAGGTCCACCGGGCTACCTTCGTACGGATATAGCTATAGGGGTAGATGATCCGAGGCTCCTGGTCTAGGGTTTCACCGAGAAAGACCACCGGAGCGTAGGAATCACATGAAAACTTGCACGTGCCCCTAGGATATGTGTGTGAGAGTGGTACATGGTTGGTAGGTGCCATGTGTAGGCCCTAGGTGTGACCATTTTCCCAGACATGCATTAACACTTAGTAAAATCCTAGATCTGTACGTGGAAACTCCCGCCACATCACAACCGGGGCCTAGAATGCGGCAAAGTTGGCCCATCCTTTTCTCTCCATGTACATATGTCCTAAACAAACCAAAACAAGTAGAGAGGTCCACCTGGCTACGCTCGTACGGAGAAAGCTATAGAGGTAGACGATCTGGGGCCCTCGGTCTAGGGTTTCGCCGGAGGAAGACCACCGAGCATCGGAATCACATGAAAACTTGCATGTGCCCCTAGGATATGTGTGTGAGAGTGGTGAAAGGTTCGTAGGTGCCATGTGTAGGCCCTAGGTGTGACCCTTTTCCCGGACATGCATTAGCACTTAGTAAAATCCTGGATCTGTACGTGGAAACTCCCGCCACATCACAACCGGGGCCTAGAATGTGGCAAAGTTGGCCCAACCTTTGATCTCCATGTACATATGTCCTAAAAAAACCAAAACAAGTAGAGATGTCCACCGGGCTACCCTTGTACGGAGATAGCTATAAGGGTAGATGATCCGGGGCCCCCGATCTAGGGTTTTGCTAGAGAAAGACCACCAAAGCGTCGGAATCACATGAAAACTTGCATGTGCCCCTACGATATGTGTGTGAGAGTGGTTCAAGGTTGGTAGTTGCCATGTGTAGGCCTTAGGCGTGACCCCCTTCCCGGACATGTGTTAACACTTAGTAAAATCCTGGATCTGTACGTGGAAACTCCCGCCGCATCACAACCAGGGCCTAGAATGTGGAAAAGTTGGCCCAACCTTTGCTCTCCATGTACATATGTCCTAAAAAAACCAAAATAAGTAGAGAGGTCCACCGGGCTACCCTCGTACGGATATAGCTATAGGGGTAGACAATTCGGGGCCCCCAGTCTAGGGTTTTGCTAGAGGAAGACCACCGGAGCGTCGGAATCACATGAAAACTTACATGTTCCCCTAGGATATGTGTGTGAGAGTGGTGCAAGGTTGGTAGGTGCCATGTGTAGGCCCCAGGTGTCATGGAAATGTCCACGGCAGTCGCTGCTACTGGCAACGATTGATTGAATCAGGCCCAAGAGCTAGCGGCCATCTGTGGTGCGGTATGGGGGCGGATGCACATGGTTTACCTAGGTTCGCCCCCCCGGAGGCTAAAGACCTACTCCTGCTAGATTGGATTGATAGAGAGCGAGTTACAGGGATGGCGAGCTCGGCGTCTAAGCAGTGAGTCACTCGAAGTGGTGTATAATGGAACGTAAGTCCTTAGAGTACCCTAGGGAGGTTTATATATGAGGCACCTCGCTAGGGTTTACAGTTTACAACAGAACAAGATATGGATTCAGAGGCTTTGACCTAATCCGACTGGGCTTCGAATACGCTTTTGTTCCTCCAGTTTCCAGTCGCCAGTCTTTCTCTCTAGCCGCGTTCTAGTCGCCGTCCTATAGGCCCACTCGTGAGGCCTTTGGCCCAATCAGAACATCCTGCTGGGCATACCCCATTCGGCATATCCCCATCAGTAGTCCCCGAGACCATCGTTGATTCAGATGCAGGTGTTCATTTGGCGGTCGGAGTAGGCGAGTCCAGTTTGGATGCTAAGTCGAATTGGCGATGGACTCCACCGAAACCAAGGAAATTTTCCCCATGTTTGTAGTCGCTGCTTCGGCGAATGCAACAGCTCTCAAGTCGCTGCTTCGGCGAGTGGGCAGAGCTCAGTTGTAAGCGAGTCGAGTGGAGGAGTTGGACCGTCATCTTGGTCAAACTATCCATTGGATAGTCCAACAGTAACTTCGGCGCAATTACCATAGGTAACGGCTACCCCATGATTGGTGGGTAGTACCCCCTTATAAGGGGAGTGACAGAACAGTCCTGCAGATCCTTCCCCGCATCCCAAACTTTCCAGGCCAAGCGACCGGGCTCCCTTCTAGATGGCGCCTCCAAAAGGTTCATGGGGGAAATCCAGGTGCACTGTGGCACAACTCAAGTCCTTCGAGGACGCCGAAGTGCTCCATAAGGGAACTGACAGGTCACCGCGTCTTCTGAGATCGAGTCAAAGCCGCGCGCCAGTGAGTTCATTTGCTTCCCAAGCCACTTGGAGAGGGGCTTGGGGTTCCCCACTTCGCTATTCTTCCAGCGATTCTGCACGCACTACACGATCAAACCGTCGGATCTCGGTCCACACAACATCGAGCAGCTGGCGATCTTCGTCGCCTTCTGCGAATGTTACCTCGGCTGTAGGCCATACTTCTCGTTGTGGTTGGAGCTGTTCCACGACCGCATCAGGTGCGAGGTGTCCACTGGCCTGATGTGGGCGGCCGGAGGCGTCACATTTTAGTTGAAGCCGAAGGCCAACTTCATCAAGCTGTTGTTGCTGAAGAAGGCCGCGAGCGAGTGGAATAAGAGCTGGTTTTACGTGAAGGAATCCACTCCCTCCAGCAAAGTGGCGCTACCCGAGTTCGTCGCAGAGAGGAGCGAGCCTTGCCGGCTGGCGGCGAACAAGCTTCCTGATGACCAGAGGATGGCTATCGCGGAGATGATGGATCAGATCCAGAAGCTAAAGGACCAGGGGCTGTCCTCGATCAACCTGTACAACTGCTGGCTTGGGCGGCGTTTGGTTCCATTAGCGGCCCGGCCGCATTGGATGTATGAGTACAGTGGGAAGCACGACCCCTCTCGAACCAGCGAAGAGTCATGGGACACCGAAGATTATAAGGCCGCCCTGAAGAAGATCACCGACACGGAATTTACAACCACGTCGGTCGGGATCGCCCCGTACATCCCTGTGAAGAATGAAGCTCCCACAGTAAGTTTTCCTTCCCCAAATTTCCTTTTGGTCGCAATTCCTGCGGTGCAATTTGCAGCTGCATCATCCGATGCTTATTTGTGGCTACTCTCAGTTGTTCCAGGTTCTGAAGGGTTGGCTCCCCCCACTCGACAAAGAGGTCCCCCAGGAGCTTGAAGAGGCCTCCAAAGGAGAATCCTCCGAAGGCGACAAACAAGAAAGGGAGGTTCCTCCCCCAGCACCCACGACCCGCAAGACTCGCATGTAGAAGCAGCGCGAGTTCGAGGCGAGTCATAGTCTCGAATAACACGACGAAGGCGATGAGATCTTGCAAGAGCACACTTCTCGGTGCACGGCCACGCCGACGAAGCCTGCACGCAAACCGAAGTCACCAGCAAAGAAGCTGGCATCGCCGCCCAGGTCGGTGGTGGTGTTCGAGTCAGATGATGAATCTGATGATGATGCGGCCGAAACCTCGCGCAAGATCCCGGAGGGCACGATTCTGATGACGGGATTGGAGGATGAGGACACCGAAGCAGCGGTAGAAGTTCCTCTTGCGGTGATCGTGCCAACAACTTCGATGGCACCAGAGCAAGAAGCGGCTGAGGCCGCGGCTTCGAAGTAGCCGCAACCTTCAGGAACTGCCGCATCTTTGGAGTAGGAGATTCCAGCGACCGCGGCTTCGTCATCAAAGAATCCCGTGGTGTCATGGGCTTCAGATGTTTTTGAGAGAGGCCTCACACGCAAGCTGGGGCCAGAGTTAGACAAGCCCACCCACATCAGTACGGGGTTGCGCGTTGTTCTAGTCGCCAACTAAGGCTCGAGTTCTTCCTTTCGAATCATGATCCGTTTTTGTGTGATTTATTAAGCTGACTTTGGAGGTTTGGCAGGTCTGGCATCAAGAAGATTGGTCGTCCTTCAGTTGCGAAGATTCTGCTAGTCGCCACCGCAGGGGAAGGCGACCTCCCCCAAAAAGGGAAGCTTGCTGCAGACGTCGCGCCTGCGGAGGGCGCAAAGAAGCAGAAGGGATGTTCCGGCGACACCGCGGCAGGAGATAGTGCCAAGGGGAGTGATCCTGCTACAGGCGCCGAGGAGGTAGCGGTTACCCGATCGGAGCGAGCCAAAGGGGATCCGATGACGGAACCGTCGGCCCCGATGACTAGTGCCCTGGCTAGGGCCTCGACGACATTTCCGTATTTCATGGCGAAGGGTTTTCCGGGCGTGGCGGAAAACCAGTCTCCGCAGATGCCGGAGATTGTTGATGGGTACGTTGGGTCTTGTCGTGGGCGTACCTCCTTCGTGGTCCCTTCAACGGACGCCAGAGAACTTCACAACATGCTTGACACCGCCATTCAGGTATGTCTAGTCCTCGAGTGTCTAGTCGCTGAATTTTAGCGGCTAGGCACTGAGTTTCTTCTAGTCGCCAGTCCCCGAGTTTCTAGTCGCTGAATTTCAGCGACTAGGAACTGAGTTTCTTCTAGTCGCCAGTCCCCGAGTGTCTAGTCGCTGAATTTCAGCGGCTGGACACTAAATTTGTGTTTTTGCGATTGCTAATTTTTCGTTATGCTTGTAGGGCTTACAGAGGGAGTCGACTGATCGGCAGGCCACAAGAGAGCATCTGGAGCCTGATCTGCGGGTGGCGCAGGAGGCGAACCGGCGACTCCAAGAGACTGTTGGTGGGTACTTGATTCATTTTACTATCGCGAGCTGATGGTGTTCCGGAGTGCTGATAGTCGTTTTTGTTCTGTTCAGATGGTCTTCCGGCTGCGATTGCCAATGCCCGAGAAGGATATGTCCCAGTTGCCGAGATGAACGCGGCGAATGGGCGTATCAACTCGCTGGTCAAGGATTTGGAGGTGGCGAAGGCGGCCTTGAACTCTTCTAAGGAGAGGGCGAAGGCCACGGTTGCTGCGACTGAAGAGGAGCGGAAGGCTATGGACTCAATCATCCTTGGGCTGCAAAGTGGTCACACTGCCTTGGAGAAGCACGTCACCGAGAACTGCTGAAAGCTCCTTGGTGAGTCGCTACTCTTTTTCTTTGAAGTCCCCGAGTGGGGGAATCTGTAGTGGCACTAACATCTGAAGTTGTAGCTGTGATAGGGCAAAGCGACCTAGTGGTGCTGACCTTCAATGCCTCGCAGTGTGTTACTGCGGTGGTGAACACGGCCACCGCCTCGACGTTGTGTGTCTAGGCAGTTCTTCAGGGAATGTTCCCCACCGAGGTTATACCTGGGGGACTAACTGAAGTATGGCACTATCTGGAGGAGGTGCCCAGCGTCATAGAGTGGATGACGCGCTCGGCCTTCAGGCGCGGGGCCACCACGGTGTTGAGTCTGGGGCTTGCTCACTTCCCCGACAATTTCAATCTCGACGACGTCACCAGCGGCTACCCTTCGGCGACTGGAACAGTGGAGATGTCTGAGGTGTTGAAGCTGACCGCCAAAGCCGCCCCCTTTGCTGATCAGATGCTGCTGATGGGGGACTTGCTGCCGTACCAGGAGACAGTGGTGGCTCCAGGCGACCCCGAGCGAGAGCATCGTGATTTGAAGTCGGAGCATCCCTTCCAGTCGGTGCTATCAAAGTCGCTGACGACCTACCTGACGAACCCGTGGCAACCATTCGTCTGCGTCAAGGGTGGTGGGGATGCTTCGTCATCAGGGCCTGCAAAATAGATGGCCTCTCTAGCCAGTTTGTAAGTTATGCCAAGTGGCGACTTTTGTAATATGAAAAATATTTTGTATGGGAGTAAGAGGAGTCAATCGACTCGCAATGCAAGCTTAATTGTGTTGTGTGTTTAATTATTTGTTTGATCGAGTCCCCGAGCACGTCCGCCCTTTAGTGGGGTATAACTCGTTTGTATACATATGTGTTTACTTTGGATTTTGTGTTGGTTGTCCCTTGCGTCTCTGAAGGGGCGAGTCCCCGAGCGCGAGTAGGATTGCTTGTGGGCGAGTCCCCGAGCATATTACTTAGCCGTTTTGGGTGCGTGCCTGTCGCAAGGTACTGGCGTGTTGTTTGTAACGCGTCTCCTCCCCTGTTTCGGAGAACCAGTTGCTAGGCGAGTCTAAGGCAGATCTCTTACTTGGTGTGTTCCTGAGTCGCGTGAGCGTTTCCGTTTGCGAATTCCCCGTGCGTGGTACTTAACCGTTCGAGTCGCTTTGTGCGAGGATGGGAAGGAAAGGTCTCTCTGAGAAGCGTGTGGCGGTAATCTTGGCCCGGTGGGCCAGTCGAGCTGGGTGACTCCGATGGTGGCTCCGGGTTGGCGTGTTCGTGGACGACACAAGGCCCGAATATTTTTGGTGCCCTTGGGCCGCACTACGTAGCCGTGCCGGTAGCCCGACTAAGGGTTGACTTCCGTAGGTAGCATATTGCTAATTGTACGAGTGCAAGTGGCACAAGAGTATGGTGAGTAGACAAAATTTGTGTGATCCGAATGAATTTCATTATATATCATATGGGTACAAGTTTGAGTTCTATGTATAGAACTTTTGGAGAAGGTTTACATTCCATGGCCTCCCAACCTCAAGCTGGCCGTTGCCTCGTATGTCGATGAGGTAGTAGGCGTCATTGCCGAGGACTCGCCCTATGGTGAATGGACCCTCCAATGGGGGGGGAGATTTTGTGCATGCCCTTCTTGTCCTTAGCCAATCGTAGGACCAAATCGCCCTCCTGGAAGGTGTGGGTCCGGACTCGGCGGTTGTGGTAGCAGCGGAGTCCCTGGTGATATATGGTGGTGCGGGAGCGAGCTAGGTCGCGTGCCTCGTCGATTTGGTCGATGCTGTCTTGGCGGGCGATCTCGTTTGTCGCCTCGACGTAGTTGGCGACTCGAGGTGAGTCGTGCTCCAGGTCAGTTGGCATCACGGCTTCGATGTCGTACACCATGAATAAGGGTGTGAACCCCGTGGAGCAGTTGAAGGAGGTGCAGATTCCCCATATTACAGAGGGGAGCTCTTCGACCCAGTATCCTGGGGTGCGCTCGAGGGGCACTTCGAGTCGTGGCTTGAGCCCGTGGAGGATGCTCTGATTGGCGCGTTCTGCTTGGCCGTTTGACTCCTGGAGGGCGACTGAGGCAAGGTCGAGTCGTATGTTGTGTTCTTCGCAGAAATCGGCCATGGCACCCTTGGCAAAGTTAGTACCATTGTCCGTTATGATGTTGTGCGGGTAGCCGTATCGGTAGATGAGCTCGCGTAAGAACTTGGTGGTCGTCTTGCCGTTGCACTTTTTGATCGGCTTGGCCTCGAGCCATTTGGTGAACTTGTCGACCACGACCAGGAGGTGGGTGAAGCCGGATGGGGCCTTCTTGAACGGGCCGACCATGTCCATGCCCTATACAGCAAATGGCCATGTGATGGGGATGGTCTTGAGTGCCAAACTAGGGAGGTGCGTCTGTGTATCGCCCCAGTCGTAGTTAATCTTAATTAGGGTTTCTTTGTGCATTCATGAGCTTCATTATTTTGCTAAGAAATAAAAATGCATGCAAAGAAATTAAAGCAAAACCCTAATCCTCCCCTCTCTATTTGAAATGTATTCAAAAGGGGTTTTGAACTTTGAAATCACAAAAATAATGGAGCCCAAATTGTTTAAAGGGCCCCTACAATATTTTCATGTTTTACAAACTCTCTAGTATTTTTGGAATAATTAAAACAGATTTGAAATGAAATACAAAAGAGAAAACAAAAAACAAAAAGGAAAAAGGTTTTGTGTAAAAAAATAGAGCAGCAGCCGAATCAGGCCCAGCTGTGCGCCGCCGCTGGACGTGGTTGCACGGGCTGCTCCGGCAACCATTCTTGGATGGCGTCGCCACCTTTACGCTCCCCGCATCATGTTGCGTCTAACCATCGCATCCCCGCATCCCTGTTCGCCATCAAATGCCGTTCCGTCGTTGATCTGAGAGAGCTGGCTAGGCTGACGTCACGCCGACGTCAGCACGGGCGGGTCAGCCCGGCCAAAACCGCTGCAGGTCCCGCTTTCCCCGCGTGGCTTGCTGATGTGGCCTGGCCCTAGCAGTCAGTCACAGTGGCTAGGAGTTGCCCCTTTGTGAAAAGGTTTCTAGGTTGTTTTAATATTTCCAGAAAAAAGGATAAATGTTAGAAATTCAATAAGTAATTCATATTAAGTCAGAAAAATATGTATAATATATCAAAATGTTCAGAAAAATAAGATCTACATTTCAGACACTCAATCATGCATTGTTCAACAACTTCAGTTGCAAGTTTAATTAGAAGAATGAATTAAACCCCGTAGGTGATTCCGGGGTCTCTCCTGTATTAGGGTTTGCACCCCTCGGACGCCGCTTAAATTGCCAAGCATGCTCTAGGGTTTCATTTAAGATATATTTAACTTGTCATATCATCATACTTGCTTGAGCATTGCATCGATGCCATGTGTTGATTGTTGTTCCCCTTTCTTTCCGGTGTTTGCTTCTTCCCGGTAGAGTACAATATCGAGATCGAGATCGAAGACCAAGGTTAACACCATCGAAGACCGACGAACAATACTTGACCAACTGTAATCAAGTCAAGTACAAGGCTTCCGAAGATCTTCATATTGGTTATTAGCAAACAAGGCAAGCATAGCCTCAACATTATACAATCCTATGGTTTCGAAAGTATTTCATTCTTGCCATGATGCATACGGTTCTACAGTGGTATTTTATCGATAGATAGAGTATCCTATCTGTTGCAATACTCCCTTCGAGCTTATATTACCTGATCCACTGCTCCTAGCATAACTAGGTCTGGCTTGTGTGCACCGGTAGATCTTTTATCTGTGTCTTGCTTAGCCATGCTTAGCTGTTAGTGCTGGTTCATCCAGATGATGTACCAAAATGCAGAGGATCTAGTATGACTGGAGAATGAGGTATACTGATGAGGTAAGATTAGTGGTAAAGGTTAAACATGCTAAGGCTTGTATGGGAGGCCACAATGAGACGTTGTTTTTCTAGTCCCATGCTCGCCACCATTAGGAACCGAGTTCTTGCCTTTGGAACCGAGACGAGCGTACAACCACACGGGGCTTGGAAAACCCCACGAGTAACTAACTTGCCTAGTAGATTCCATGAGTCACCTAGTTCGGTGTTCCATTCAACATATGCATTCTGGTTGTTCTCGAAGGCGGTGAAGGTGGTGCATTCATACATGTAGGGAAGCGTGGACCGGGTTGCTTGGGGTCGATGGAGCCCCTGATAAACCAACCTCGCCCACATCTCTAGGGACCGGCTTCGGGATTTGACCCGTTACGGTGGAACCATCCTTAGGGTGTGACTCATGGGCTCGGTGAAAGCAAGGTAAAGTTCGTGTCCAACCACCCTCTGCCGGCCTTCCAAGGAATAGGGCTAATCATTGTGGCATTAAGAGTCGGTTGGTACATGTGGGTAAAGTTGTACACCCCTGCAGGGTTAAATCTTTTCGAAAAGCCGTGTGCATGGTTATGGACGACTTGGGAACGAACGTGAAGATCATAGAGAACTTTAACCTAACCGTAAAACTTGGCATTTCAATGTGTGCTTAAGGATGCTTCCTCATGGGTACGAGGGGGTGATCCTAGTTGTGAGATGAGGATTACTTTGGTCGATATCAAAAGATGATGATCAATTCTTCGGAGATGTCGCTCCCTTATCCCCTTTTAAAATACTCTGAGTAGACGAGCTGCTTCTCGCTCTTGTTTTATAAACAAAGATGGCTTTATGCAAAATAAACCCACTAGCCATAAGTCTTGCAGAGTACACCTTGTACTCACCCTTGCTTTGTTGATACTTTTCTAGCAGAGTAAGTGTTTCCCTGAAGACGAGTTCCGGATGACATCAACACCGACGAGTAGCTTGGGGTTCCCGGCCGGCATCCTAGAATCTATGGGCTGGGACGTCATCGTTATGCTTCAGGCCTCTTAGGCCATTTGTTAAGTTTGCTATACTTAATAGCATAATTTTCCTTCCGTTGTTTGATGTTTGTGGTCAATGACCTCTGCTTGTAATATTTTGGTTCTTCGCTCAGTCATGAGCTTGCTGTAATAATTTTTGTGTCGCTGGGTTACTGTTGTGTTACTAATTTCTCACTAGATATCCTCGAGCTCTAGGTTAAGCTTATGTCAGGCTAAGGTCTGGATTTGTTTAACCCTGATCCCGGGGGTGTTACAGTTTTTGGTATCAGAGCAGTACAAACCATAGGAAAACCTTGCTACTGGTCGATGTTGAGTCTAGTGCTTGTGAAAACTATTTCAAAGATGATAAGTATTTGTGAAAACTCTGGTATGCTTCTTTTTGTCCTTATCCAGTTTCGCTCTAACTCTAGGTCATCTTACCTTGTGTTGAGTTGGAAAAAGTTTTGATATCTCTTCTAGTTTTTCAAAGCTTAGGTGCCTTTTGGGCATGCCGTTTCTCAGCTAGTTGACCTAGTGTTGAGTTCTCTAGAGTTATGTGTGTTGTGTGTTCCTTGTTTCCTTTGCTCTGCTTCAGCTGAGAGATTCCTCTCCATCATGATCTCTCTATCTTTTGGAACCCACAATATTATATTGTAGCATCCACAGTGTTCTGTTCTAGGCTTCGAGGTTTCATTTTGCCTCATGTGCCTCCCTTTTGTTTGTTTGGGTACTTCAAAAGTTCTTTCTTCTCTTGGAAGCAACCTCGTGATTACTGTCTTGTAGTGTACGCTATGTTACTCAAGTAGTAGTTACTCTTTCCTAGGGTTTTAATCCTTGGACTTGAACCAAAGATCCCGGATTGTGTTGGAATCTTGTACATGAAGCTGATCTTTAACCCAAGATCCATTAATTTGACCCTTTTCGTAATGTTCACACATCACCTCAGGATGGCTAGAACTATAATTCTGGTCTTCAAGCTTGTGGTCTTTGTCGCGATTGAATTGTGACAATTAAGGACTTCCCCTACCACATGTTATGGCAGATGTTCTTTAATGGAACCAAATAGACCACGACAAGAGTACTCCTCATGAGTCTCATATCTATATTCATGACTCTACAATACCCTCCCTTCTATGCATTGGTTTTCGGAAGATTGATAATCTATGCATCCAAATCTCAGGATTCCCTCTTGAGCATGTTCTTCTCCCCTTGTTGTTTCCGACCTTTGTCTACCAGTTGGTAGCCAAGTAGTAAATGTGCATTAGTGTCTTCCGATGCAAGATACTCTTGTGGTCCATCAAGACAAACCATACCGGGATGTCAGGAGAATCAAACTCTAGTACCTCGTCATATCTAGGACCAGGTCAAAGTGTTATAGTCCGTAGATTAAGAGGCATTGATTATCTTCTGATATGTCCTACCTTTAAGTATCACACTCTTATACACTAAGAGGTCGTGTTGAGTTTCATGACCTTCTTAACGAAGTGATGCTCTTACATATTATTTACCACCCTTCCTTCAAGCTTTCGCGCTCGAAAATGATGCATGTGCGTAATAATGTGGCCATCTAAGATTTTTAGCAATTCGTATTGCTTTGAACTCCAAGGACATTTGTGTCATTCTTAGCGTGATTGGTTAACCCTATCACTAAGCGATGGATGATTGTGCTACCAAGTCCGCTATTCTGGTACACTCTCCTCGGTCAAAGAGTTAGGCTTATGCCAAAGCTCTGAGACTATGTCTTCTTGCCTTACTAAGAAAGTTTCCTCTCAAACTAAGTGACATATCAGTTGTCCGTGATATTCTAGATGTCTACTAGAAGTATCTCCATGTTGCCACCTGACTGTGATGTCAAGTTCTTGAGAAAGTCAGTTCTTTGAACTACTTCTTTCTCCAAGGATCCGTACTGGATACCCCTGAACTTGTTGGTTGAGCTTAAATAACAACTTGGAGAGTTGTAAGACAAAAGTTCTATATGACTAAGTTCCTTCTTAAAGGGATGTCTAGTTTTGCTCGTGCTGAAGAAATATAGTATCTCCTCCGTGGATATGTTATCTTCCCCACTTTTGATTTGATTTGGGTTATCATCAAATCAAACCCAGTTCCAAGGACTATCTTGATGGTGTTGCTACTCGTGATGTTTCACTTGAGTACATCTTCATATCCTCTGGTCTGACCAATACTTTGCCTTGTTCAAGTAACATATGAGTGCATCCTCTTGGAGTATCTCGATAAGTTTTTTGTTGAGCCCATCGACAATATACTTATCTTCTCCATGCTAGAATAGACTCCTATGAAACATTTTGCATTAATGTTGGAAAACTTTCTAAGAACCGTCTTCAGGTCATCTCGAAGAATGTGTTCTGGATGTTTGAAGTAACCTTCTCCGATTCATGTGCAATTGTAGAAAGATGTCATAGTGGATTCGAGTAGAGTTGTTTCTGTTTCTTCAAGGACACATGTGTATTTCATTGCAAGTACTTCATGTAGGTGAAGTTGTCTTTCGACAAGTTGCTAATACATGGGTCTAGCAATCTAGCTCAGCCTATTGGAGCTTAACACTGTAGTCCATATCTTGAGAACCTAGTGACTTTACCTCTGCGTAAATGTTGCAAACTTTCTATTCGGACATGCCGAGTCTGAAGTATTATCTCACCTAACCAAATCTGAATCTCAAGCAGATATGATGGTTGGTGTTCCTCAAGGATTTGACATAGGTCTATTTGTAAATTCGGTAATATTGATGTTATAGTTGGCACAATCAGTCGGAAGCCTATAGTCATATACTTTTGAATCAGCAAATAACAACCACTCCTCATAAGGCTTCTTCTATGATTTATTATAGGAGTTGTGCTTATGTGTCCTTTGTATCCGAAGTCCGACCTTTACTTGATGTCTGCTTTCTCGAACATCAAGGAGAACATTTAAAGTAGAGTTGCCAAATGTCTCTCGATCGATCCCCAGACCCTTTTATGTTGGCAAGCAATTTGTTGTGCCAAGTAACTGAAGTCTGGTAATAAGGTTTCTTTTTCCTTGTGTCATCATGAATCTTCTTACCTATTCATCCCGTGGTGTAAAGTGATATCATGATCTTTGGCAAAGATTTTGATAGACCTAGATGAATACAGAGTTTCCTTCATTTCTTGATCATGTTTAAGAGTGAAAATGATTTTTGGTAATCAGGAAGTTCTCTTGTTACATGTTCCTTGTGACGGTATGAGTCCTCGCCACAAAACACTTTTCTATATTGGCCTTCTGTTGAACGAAGAGTGATCCTTCTGCATCAATAGTAGTTCAACGTCTTGGTTTTTGTATCTCTGTACCCATGGAATCTCTACTTAAGTCATCTAGTAGAGTTTTATTTTTCGAAATCTGTGGTCATGTTCTTTCTGTTGTAAGCTTTCCTTTTTAGAAGCTTAAACCCTTCTGAAGCTCCATGGTCTCAATCCTTACGAAGACCAGCTATCTAACAACTTGAAATCTATCTCCTTTTGTTTCCTTCGTTACCTTGATGTGTTTCATGTTTGTCATCTCAGAGTTGTTTTGAACACTCCTTTCATGTGTTAACCATGAGATACTCTGTGTGTTGTTTAGTGTGTTTCCCTCTTATCTTTAGAGTGACCCTATCTCTTTCACCCTCTGTCTCTCTTCCTACCTGCGGAATCTCGGGTCGAGATTCTCGTAAGGGGGATAGAGCTGTAACGCCCTAGTTTTAGTTAATCTTATTTAGGGTTTGTTTGTGCATTCATGAGCATCATTATTTTACTAAGAAATAAAAATGCATGCAAAGAAATTAAAGCAAAACCCTAAAACCCTAATCCTCCCCTCTCTATTTGAAATGTATTCAAAAGGGGTTTTGAATTTTGAAATCACAAAAATAATGGAGCCCAAATTGATTAAAGGGCCCCTACAATATTTTCATGTTTTACAAACTCTCTAGTATTTTTGGAATATTTAAAATAGATTTGAAATGAAATACAAAAGAGAAAACAAAAAACAAAAAGGAAAAAGGTTTTGTGTAAAAAAATAGAGCAGTAGCCGAATCAAGCCCAGCCCAGCTTGCCTCCTCCCTCTCCGCTGCTCAACGCGTAGCAGCTCGTGGCCCAACTGTGGCCCAATCCAGCCCATACCCCTTCGTTCTTGTCTTCTTTCTTCCTCCTCCGCCAGAAGGACGCCGATGAAGCTGCTGCGTGTCCCGTCGCCGGCCATCAATCTTCCATGCATTATGATGCCCGCCGCCGCCCTGGATCCGAGGATAAGAACAGCTGCTTCCTCCTCTCTCTCCCCATACTTGTTTCACCTCGCCTCGCGCTCTCTCGCGTTTTTCCCCACTCGAGCCGAAGCCCTAGCTTTGGCTACCGCTCCTCCCCACCATTGCCGGCCTTCCCGAGACATGAATCTATGCCCGCGAGCTCCGCCGTGCCGGGCTATGACTCCCTGCTAGAGGAATCGCCCGCGCGTGCTCAGAATCGAGCCATCCGTGGTCGACTTCACCGTCGACCACTAGAGCTGTCGCCGTCAATTCCGGCGCTTCCCAACCTTCTCTGGCCTCGCCGTCACCATCAACTGCAAACAGGGTGAGCACACGGTTCTAAGGAACCTCTTCAAGCCACCCCTTCCTCTCTGGTTCACTCTGGCCTCAAACGCCGCCGCGCGCCGCCGCTCGACGTGGTTGCACGGGCTGCTCCGGCAACCATTCTTGGACGGCGCCGCCACATTTACGCTCCCCGCATCGTGCTGCGTCTAACCATCGCATACCCGCATCCCTGTTCACCCTCAAACGCCGTTCTGTCGTCGATCTGAGAGAGCTGGCCAGGCTGACGTCACGCCAACGTCAGCACGGGCGGGTCAGCCCAGTCAAACCCGCTGCAGGTCCCGCTTTCCCCGTGTGGCTTGCTGATGTGGCCTAGCCCCAGCAGTCAGTCACTATGGCTAGGAGTTGCCCCTGTGTGAAAAGGTTTCTGGGTTGTTTTAATATTTTCAGAAAAGGGATAAATGTTAGAAATTCAATAAGTAATTCATATTAAGTTAGAAAAATATGTATAATATATGAAAATGTTCAGAAAAATAAGATCTACACTTTATACACACAATAATGCATTGTTCAACAACTTAAATTGCAAGTTTAATTAGAAGAATCAATTGAACCCCGTAGGTGATTCCGGGGTCTCTCCTGTATTAGGGTTTACACCCCTCAGACGCCGGTTAAATTGCCAAGCATGCTCTAGGGTTTCATTTAAGATCTATTTAACTTGTCATATCATCATACTTACTTGAGAATTGCATCGATGCCATGTGTTGATTGTTGTTCTCCTTTCTTTCCGGTGTTTGCTTCTTCCTGGTAGAATACAATATCGAGATCGAGATCGAAGACCGATGTTAACACCATCGAAGACCGATGAACAATACTTGACCAACTGTAATCAAGTCAAGTACAAGGCTTCCGAAGATCTTCATATTGGTTGTCAACAAACAAGGCAAGCATAGCCCCACCATTATACAATCCTATGGTTTCGAAAGTATATCATTCTTGCCATGATGCATACGGTTCTACTATGGTATTTTATCGATAGATAGAGTATCCTATCTGTTGCAATACTCCCTTCGAGCTTATATTACCTGATCCACTGCTCCTAGCATAACTAGGTTTGGCTTGTGTGCACCGCTAGAGCTTTTATCTGTGTCTTGCTTAGCCATGCTTAGCTATTAGTGCTAGTTCATACAGATGATGTACCAAATGCAGAGAATCTAGTATGACAGGAGAACGAGGTATACTGATGAGGTAAGATCAGTGGTCATGGTTAAACATGCTAAGGCTTGTATGGGAGGCCACGGTGGGATGTGGTTTTTCTAGTCCCATGCTCGCCACCATTCGGAACCGAGTTCTTGCCTTTGGAACCGAGACGAGCGTACAGCCACACGGGGCCTGGAAAACCTCACGAGTAACTAACTTGCCTAGTAGATTCCATGAGTCACCTAGTTCGGTGTTCCATTTGACATATGCATTCTGGTTGTTCTCGAAGGCGGTGAAGGAGGTGCATTCATACAAGTAGGAAAGCGTGGACCGGGTTGCTTGGGGTCGATGGAGCCCCTGATAAACCAACCTCGCCCACATCTCTAGGGCCCGGCTTCGGGATTCGACCCGTTACGGCGGGACCATCCTTAGGGTGTGACTCATGGTCTCGGTGAAATCAAGGTAAAAGGTCGTGTCCAACCACCCTCTGCCGGCCTTCTAAGGAAGAGGGCTATTCATTGTGGCATTAAGAGTCAGTTGGTACGTGTGGATAAAGTTGTACACCCGTGGAGGGTTAAATCTTTTTGAAAAGCCATGTTCACGGTTATGGACGACTTGGGAACGGATGTGAAGATCATAGAGAACTTTAACCTAACCGTAAAACTTGGTAGATCAACGTGTGCTTAAGGATGCTTCCGCGTGGGTACGAGGGGGTGATCCTAGTTGTGAGATGAGGATTACTTTGGTGGATATCAAAAGATGATGATCAATTATTCGGGGATGTTGCTCCCTTATCCCCTTTGAAAATACTCTGAGTAGACGAGCTGCTTTTCCCTCTTGTTTTATAAACAAAGATGGCTTTATGCAAAATAACCCCACTAGCCATAAGTCTTGCAGATTACACCCTATACTCACCCTTGCTTTGTTGATACTTTTCTAGTAGAGTAAGTGTTTCCCTAAAGACGAGTTCCATACGACATCGACACCGACGAGTAGCTTGGGGTTCCTGGCCGGCAGCCTGGAATCTATGGTGGGACGTCATCGTTATGCTTCAGGCCTCTTAGGCCATTTATCAAGTTTGCTATACTTAATAGCATAATTTGCCTTCCGTTGTTTGATGTTTGTGGTTAGTTACCTCTGGTTGTAATATTTTGGTTCTTCGCTCAGTTATGAGCTTGTTGTAATAATTTTTGTTTCGCAGGGTTACTGTTGTGTTACGGATTTCTCACTGGATATCATCGAGCTCTAGGTTAAGCTTATGTTGGGCTAAGGTATGGATTTGTTTAACCCTGATCCTGAGGGTGTTACAGTCTGGTTGGCATATTTCTAGCACCCAACACATCATTGGACGATGTCGGTGGCGTCGGCGTGCGCGGTGAGCCAGTAGAAACCATGCCGCATGGCCTTGGCTACCAGAAACTTGGCGCCGGTGTGATGGCTGCAGTCACCCTGATCCTGACGATCTTGTACGCAGCGCTGGAACACGCCAGTCACGCTGCGTTTGTGGAGCTCGCCGTTCATAATGACGAAGGATTTGCAGCGGCGCACAATCATCCGCGCTTCCGTCTCGTTTCTTGGGGGGATCTTGTGCTCGAGGAAGGCGACATTCGGTGCTGTCCAGTCACTGGGCTCCCTGATCATGGCGACTAGGGTCGGCTCGGGTTGTAGTGGTATCCCGATGTCGATCTCCTTCGGTCGACAGACCGAAGGTTTGTGGATGATGTCGAGGAAGACGCCCGTGGGTGGTGTTTGCCGAGCCGACCCGATGCGGGAAAGGACATCTTCCTCCTCGTTCTTTTGCCTATAGATCCACTCGACTGAGTAGCCGTCAAAGTGTCCTCCCAGCTGGTCTACCGCTTGGCAGTACACTATCATTGTCGGGGAGACGGCATCGCTAGTTCCGGCGACTTGGCCGGCGACTAGATCGGAGTCGCCGTAGCACCGTAGGCGGACGATGTTCATCTCCTTGGCGGCCGCATGCCGTGAAGGAGGGCCTCGTATTCTTCCATGTTGTTGGTGCAGGGCTTGAAGTTGAGGTGGAGCACGTAGCGGAGCTTGTCTCCTTTAGGGGAGGTCAATATGACCCCAGCCCCTACGCCGTCGACGGTTTTTGGACCCGTCGAAATTGAGCGACCAGTAGTGGAGGTATGGTAGATTCTCCGGCGTTGTGCTTCTTCCCAGTCTGCGAGGAAATCAGCCAGGCTTGCGACTTGATCACTTTGCGGGGCTCGTATTTGATGTTGTGGACGCCGATTTCGACGACCCACTTGGTGACTCGCCTAGCTGCCTCGCGATTGCGTATTATGTCCTGAAGTGGTGCGAAGGAGACGACCGTGATTGGGTGCTCCTGGAAGTAATGGGGGAGTTGCCGTTGAGCTCGGAATACCGCGTATACCAGTTTCTGGTACTGCGGGTAGCGCTGTCGTGAGTCCGTCAGGACTTCGCTGATGTAGTAGATGGGGCGCTGTATGGGGTGCTCCTTGCCCTCCTCTGGCCGTTCGACGACCATCACGGCGCTGATGACTCGAGTCGAGGCCGCCATGTGGACGAGCATTGGATCTTTATCGATTGGAGCGGCAAGGAGTGGAGCCGCGATTAGCACTTCTTTGAGCGCTTTTAGTGCGTCGTCCGCCTACGCGTCCCATTGGAACGTGGGGTTCTTGCGTATCAGGCGATAGAGGGGCATTGCCTTCTCCCTGAGTCGGGGAATGAAGCGAGTGAGAGCTGCGACTCGCCCGACCAAGTTCTGGATGTCGCGCAGGCACTCGGGTTTCCTGAGTCGCGTGATGGTGTCGATCTTGGTGGGGTTGGCGTCGATGCCTTGCTTGGAGACACATATCCCAGGAGCTATCCAATGGGGACGCCAAAGGTGCATTTTCCTGGGTTTAGCTTGATGTTGTACTTCCGCAGGTTTGCGAAGGTTTCGGCCAGGTCGGCGAGCATGTCGTCCTGGCAGGTGGACTTTACCACCACGTCGTCGATGTAGACGTGAATGTTGCGGCCAATTTGGCTCGCAAGGCACTCCTGCATGCACCTTTGGTATGTGGCGCTGGCGTTCTTGAGGCCGAATGGCATGGCCCTGTAGCAGAAGGCGCCGAATGGCGTGATGAACACCGTCTTCTCCTCGTCCTCGACCGCCATCTTGATTTGGTTGTAACTAGAGTACGTGTCAAGGACGCACAGCGACTCTGATCCCGCGGTCGAGTCAATGATCTAGTCGATGCGCGGTAGGACGAGCTCCTCCTTTGGGCAGGCGCTGTTGAGGTTGGTTTCAGTCGACACACATTCTCCACGTGTTGTTCTTTTTCAAGACCAGGACTGCGTTTGCCAGCCACTTGGAGTATTTTATTGGCCGAATGAAGCCTATGGCTAGCAGGCGCTATACTTCTACGGCGATTGCTCGATGGCGCTCTTCATTGAAGGGCCGCAACGACTGCTTTACTGGTCGCACTTTGGGGTCGGCGTTGAGTTTGTGCTCAGCGAGTTCCCTCGGGACACCTGGCATGTCAGATGGTTTCTAGGCGAAGATGTCGCGATTCTCACGGAGGAACTCGATGAGCGCACTTTCCTATGCGGGCTCATGTGTGCCCCGATGGTGACCCTCTGGCTGGAGTCGCCTGGGACGAGCTCGAAGGTGCAGGTATGCGTGGTCGCCTCAAACATGGAACTCGCGGCGGTTGACTTCCTCAGTATGGTGGGATCGTCCTTGTTGATGTTTCTCGTGTACTTCACGAGTTCTTCCGCGTGGTCAGTCTCCGCGGCGATGACGGTGTCAGCAAGCTCAGTGCCTTTTGTCCTCGCATTCCACGGCCATATCGGGGTCATCGTGGATGGTGATGATGTTGCCACTAGTAGAAATACCCCCCTTTGGTCCCGGTTCATAAGGGCCATTGGTCCCGGATTTTGAACCGGGACCAATCACTCGGGACTAATGCTGGTCCCGGTTCTGGCACGAACCGGGACCAATGGGTCTCCACGTGGCCCGCCATCGCATGTGCTCGCCGTAGGACCTTTGGTCCCGGTACGTGGCATGAACCGGGACCAATGGTCTTTTCAATTTTTTTTTCAAAAAATATTTTTCTTAATTTTTTTTTCGATTTTTTTTGTATCTATGAATATTTGGACTGGTTAATCTCTCACCCGAAGCGTCTCAATCACGCTTAGTTCTTGGTCAAATTCTAATCTTTGGTTCAACTTCCTGGTCGGTCACCCATCCTAACACTTAGTCCTTGTTGATGTTGCCCGCGTATTTCACGAGTTCTTCCGCGTGGTCGGTCTCCGCGGCGATGATGGTGTCAGCAAGCTCAGCGCCTTTTGTCCTCGCATTCCACGGCCATATCAGGGTCGTCGTGGACGGTGATGATGCTGCCACTAGTAGAAATACCCCCCTTTGGTCCCGGTTCATAAGGGCCATTGGTCCCGGATTTTGAACCGGGACCAATCACTCGGGACTAATGCTGGTCCCGGTTCTGGCACGAAATGGGACCAATGGGTCTCCACATGGCCTGCCGTCGCATGTGCTCGCCGTAGGACCTTTGGTCCCGGTACGTGGCATGAACCGGGACAAATGGTCTTTTCAATTTTTTTAATTTTTTTTTCGATTTTTTGTATCTATGAATATTTGAACTGGTTAATCCTCTCACCCGAAGCCTCTCAATCACACTTAGTTTTTGGTCAAATTCAACTTCCCGGTCGGTCACCCATCCTAACACTACTCCACCTTTTTCGATTTTTTTTGTATCTATGAATATTTGAACTGGTTAATCTCTCACCCGAAGCCTCTCAATCACACTTAGTTTTTGGTCAAATTCTAATCTTTGGTTCAACTTCCCGGTCGGTCACCCATCCTAACACTACTCCACCCTAGCACGCTTAACATCTTGGTTCCTTCTCATCCCCCTTCCTATGTACCACTTGTACCCTTATGTCTATAGTATGCTATTAATGACATTAACCAATGCATCTTGTGAGTCACACATTCTTATAATTTGAGTTACAAACAATATCTTTAATGTACAAAAATGACTAAGTAATACTAATATTGAATAAATATAGAAATAAAATATGTTTTATTATTATTTTTGCATTAAATTCATATCTTTAAATCCATAAATCGAAATTCCACAAATAATATTTCCATTATTATTAGAAAAATGTGAGGAATCCAAATATGTAATTTTTTATTTTTTTGAATTATTTTTAAAAAAATTAAAAATCTGAATTTTGACCCTTTTGGAATTTAAAAAATCTAAAAAAATTGCAAAAATGGTGGCCATCTGAAATTTTGACTCTTTTTCCGATCATTTTGATATATTATACGTTTTTTCCGACATCGTATGCACAAATGGCGGCCATCTGAAGTTTTTATAACGTTTTTTTTGCAAAGTAAGTCGAAATTCAAGTTTGTTAATTTACATGACAAGTGTATCACTAAATACAACTACAGTTGAAAGGATTTTATTTTTTGATTTTTTTAAAATTTTCTGCGACATGTTTTTGAAACTAGAAGGCGATTCGGGGGTGAGATTTTCACCTGCCACGGCAGGATTTGGGGCCTTTTTGCTGCCGCGGCAGAGAAGGTGGCCGAGAATTTCAGAATTTTTTTAATCCCTGTTTATGTCCTGAACCGGGACTAAAAAGTGACCCTTTGGTCCCAGTTCATGGCATGAATCGGGATCAATGCTCCGCTGACCATTGGTCCTGGTTCATGCCATGAACCGGGACCAATACCTCGAGATGAACCGGGACCAATGTCCTGGCGGCATGAACCGGGACCGATGTTTGGCATTGGTCCCGAATTGTTATTAGGACCGAGACAAAAGGCTTTTGGGGCTGAACCAAAGAACCTTTTTCTACTAGTGTGCTTGGCCCTGGAGCTTCATCATGTTGTAGGCGTAGTGTGGGGTCGCCATGAATTTGGCGTCCCAGGACGCAGTTGTAGGGGCTGCGCAAAGTCACCAGCTCAAACACAATCCTCTCTGGACGGTAGTTTTCCGGTGTGCCGATGGTGACTGGCAGCGTCACTTTTCCAATCGGGTACATTTCCGACCGGGGACGATGTCGTGGAAGGTTGTCAGGGTCGGCTCGATTGCTGCCTCAGGGAGCTGGAGCCTCTTGAACGTGTATGGGTACATGATGTTGATGGATCTCCCGCCGTCCATCAGTGTCTTGGGCAGCCAGTAGTCGTCCACCTTGGGCCTAACCACCAGGGCAACTCGCCCTAGATATTCGATCCTAGGCGCGTGGTCCTGGTGACTCCAGGTGATGCTTTGCTCGGACCAGTTGAGCAAGCGGGGGACGTCAACTTGGGTCACTACATTGACGGCGACCGCCCTGGCAAGGACCTTCTTCTCGCGTTTGGTGCCGAGCCCGGTGAAGCTGTGTAGCGAGCCGGTGGCTTGTCCGAACCCGCCGACGTTGGTACCCTCGTACGGAGATAGCTATAGGGGTAAACGATCCAGGGCCCCGATCTAGGGTTTCGCCGGAGGAAGACAGCCGAAGCATTGGAATCACATGAAAACTTGCATGTGCCCCTAGGATATGTGTGTAAGAGTAGTGCAAGGTTGGTACGTGCCTTGTCTAGGCCCCAGGTGTGACCCCCTTATCGGACATGCGTTAACACTTAGTAAAATCCTGGATCAGTACGTGGAAACTCCCGTCGCGTCACAACCGGGGCCTAGAATATGGCAAAGTTGGCCCAACCTTTTCTCTCGATGTACATATGTCATAAACAAACCAAAACAAGTAGAGAGGTCCACCGGGCTACCCCCGTACGGAGATAGCTATAGGGGTAGACGATCCGGGGCCCCCGGTCTAGGGTTTCGCCGGAGGAAGACCACCGGAGCATCGGAATCACATGAAAACTTGCATGTGCCCCTAGGATATGAGTGTGAGAGTGGTGCAAGATTGGTTGGTGCCATATGTAGGCCCTAGTTGTGACCCCCTTCCCGGAGATGCGTTAACACTTAATAAAATGTTGGATCTGTACGTGGAAACTCCCGCCGCATCACACTCGGGTCCTAGAATGTGGCAAAGTTGGCCCAAACTTTGCACTCTATGTATATGTCCTAAACAAACCAAAACAAGTAGAGAGGTCCACCAGGCTACCCTCGTTCGTAGATAGTTATAGGGGTAGATGATCTGGGGCCCCCGGTCTAAGGTTTCGCCGGAGGAAGACCACCGGAGCATCGGAATCACATGAAAACTTGCATGTGCCCCTAGGATATGTGTGTGAGAGTTGTGCAAGGTTGGTAGGTGCCATGTGTAGGCCCCAGGTGTGACCCCCTCCCGAACATGCATTAACACTTAGTAAAATCCTGGATCTGTACGTGGAAACTCCCGCCACGTCACAACCGGGGCATAGAATGTGGCAAAGTTGGCCCAACCTTTTCTCTAGATGTACATATGGCCTAAGCAAACCAAAACAAGTATAGAGGTCCACCGGGCTACCCTCGTACGGAGATAGCTATAGGGGTAGATGATCCGCGGCCCCCGGTCTAGGGTTTCACCAGAGGAATACCATCGGAGCATCGGAATCACATGAAAACTTGCATGTGCCCCTAGGATATGTGTGTGAGAGTGGTGCAAGATTGGTAGGTGCCATGTGTAGGCCCCAGTTGTGACCCCCTTCCTGGACATGCGTTAACACTTAGTAAAATGTTGGATCTGTACGTGGAAACTCCCGCCGCATCACAACCGGGGCCTAGAATGTGGCAAAGTTAGCCCAACCTTTGCACTCCATGTACATATGTCCTAAGCAAACCAAAACAAGTAGAGAGGTCCACCGGGCTACCCTCGTTCGTAGATAGTTATAGGGGTAGACGATCCGGGGCCCCCGGTCTAAGGTTTCGCCAGAGGAAGACCAAGGAGCATCGGAATCACATGACATTTTTTTCCGATCATTTTCATATATTGTACGTTTTTTCCCGACGTCGTATGCACAAATGGCGGACATCTGAAGTTTTTATAACGTTTTTTTGCAAAATAAGTCGAAATTCAAGTTTGTTAATTTTCATGATAAGTGTATCACTAAATACAACTATAGTTGAAAGGATTTTATTTTTTGATTTTTTGAAAATTTTCTGCGACATGTTTTTGAAACTAGAAGGCGATTCAGGGTGGTTGGGATTTTCTCCTGCCACGGCAGTATTTTGGGCCTTTTTCCTGCGGCGGCAGAGAAGCTGGCCGAGAATTTCAGAATTTTTTTAATCCCGGTTTATGTCCCGAACCGGGACTAAAAAGTGACCCTTTGGTCCCGGTTCATGGCAAGAACCGGGATCAATGCTCCGCTGACCATTGGTCCCGGTTCATGCCATGAACCGGGACCAATACCTCGAGATGAACCGGGACCAATGTCCTGGCGGCATGAACCGGAACCGATGTTTGGCATTGGTCCCGAATTGTTATTAGAACCGGGATCAATGGCTTTTGGGGCTGAACCAAAGACCCTTTTTCTACTAGTGTGCTTGGCCCTGGGAGCTTCATCATGTTGTAGGCATAGTGTGGGGTCGCCATGAATTTGGCGAACGTTTAGCATCCCAAGACGCAGTTGTAGGGGCTGCGGAAGTTCACCAGCTCAAACACAATCCTCTCCGGGCGGTAGTTTTCCGGTGTGCCGATGGTGACTGGCAGCGTCACTTTTCCAATCGGGTACGTTTCCGACCGGGGACGATGCCGTGGAAGGTTGTCAGGGTCGGCTCGATTGCTGCTTCAGGGAGCTGGAGCCTCTTGAACGTGTATAGGTACATGATGTTGATGGAGCTCCCGCCGTCCATCAGTGTCTTGGGCAGCCAGTAGTCGTCCACCTTGGGCCTAACCACCAGGGCAACTCCCCCTAGATATTCGATCCTGGGCGCGTGGTCCTGGTGACTCCAGGTGATGCTTTGCTCGGACCAGTTGAGGTATCGGGGGATGTCAACTTCGGTCACTGCATTGACGGCGACCGAGCTGGCAAGGACCTTCTTCTCGCGTTTGGTGCCGAGCCCGGTGAAGCTGTGTAGGGAGCCAGTGGCTTGTACGAACCCGCCGACGTTGCTACCCTCGTACAGAGATAGCTATAGGGGTAGACGATCCAGGGCCCCGATCTAGGGTTTCGCTGGAGGGAGACCGCCGGAGCATTGGAATCACATGAAAACTTGCATGTGCCCCTAGGATATGTGTGTAAGAGTGGTGCAAGGTTGGTACGTGCCATGTCTAGGCCCCAGGTGTGACCCCCTTACAGGACATGCGTTAACACTTAGTAAAATCCTGGATCAGTACGTGGAAACTCCCGTCGTCTCACAACCGGGGCCTAGAATGTGGCAAAGTTGGCCCAACCATTTCTCTCGATGTACATATGTCCTAAAGAAACCAAAACAAGTAGAGAGGTCCACCGAGCTACCCTCGTACGGAGATAGCTATAGGGGTAGACGATCCGGGGCCCCCGGTCTAGGGTTTCACCGGAGGAAGACCACCGGAGCATCAGAATCACATGAAAACTTGCATGTACCCCTAGGATATGTGTGTGAGAGTGCTGCAAGATTGGTAGGTGCCATATGTAGGCCCCAGTTGTCACCCCCTTCCCGGACATGCGTTAACACTTAATAAAATGTTGGATCTGTACGTGGAAACTCCCGCCGCATTACAACCGGGGCCTAGAATGTATAAAAGTTGGCCCAACCTTTGCAATCTATGTACATATGTCCTAAACAAACCAAAACAAGTGTGGAGGTCCACCGAGCTACCCTCGTTCGGAGATAGTTATAGGGGTAGATGATCTGGGCCCCCCGGTCTAAGGTATCGCCGGAGGAAGACCACCGGAGCATCGAAATCACATGAAAACTTGCATGTGCCCCTAGGATATGTGTGTGAGAGTGGTGCAAGGTTGGTAGGTGCCATGTGTAGGCCCTAGGTGTGACCCCCTTCCCGAACATGCGTCAACACTTAGTAAAATCCTGGATCTGTACGTGGAAACTCCCACCACGTCAAACATGGGCCTAGAATGTGGAAAAGTTGGCCCAACCTTTGCTCTCTATGTACATATGTCCTAAACAAACCAAAACAAGTAGAGAGGTCCACCGGGCTACCCTCGTACGGAGATAGCTATAGGGGTAGACGATCCGGGGCCGCCGGTCTAAGGTTTCGCTAGAGGAAGTCCACAGAGCATCGGAATCACATGAAAACTTGCATGTGCCCCTAGGATATGTGTTTGATAGTGCTTCAAGGTTGGTAGGTGCCATGTGTTGGACCCAAGCGTGACCCCCTTTCCGGACATACGTTAACACTTAGTAAAATCCTGGATCTGTACGTGGAAACTCCTGCCGCATCACAACCGGGGCCTAGAATGTAGCAAAGTTGGCCCAACCTTTGCACTCTATGTACATATGTCCTAAACAAACCAAAACAAGTAGATAGGTCCACCGGGCTACCCTCGTACGGAGATAGCTATAGGGGTAGACGATCTAGGGCCACCGGTCTAGGGTTTCGCCAGAGGAAGACCACCGGAGCATCGGAATCACATGAAAACTTGCATGTGCCCCTACGATATGTGTGTGAGAGTGGTACAAGATTGGTAGGTGACATATGTAGGCCCAGTTGTGACCCCTTCCCGGACATGCGTTAACACTTAATAAAATGTTGGATCTGTACGTGGAAACTCCCGCCGCATCACAACCGGGGCCTAGAATGTGGCAAAGTTGGCCCAACCTTTGCACTCTATGTACATATGTCCTAAAAAAACCAAAACAAGTAGAGAGGTCCACCGGGCTACCCTCGTTCGGAGATAGTTATAGGGGTAGATGATCTGGGGCCCCCGGCTAAGGTTTCGCCCGAGGAAGACCACCAGAGCATCGGAATCACATGAAAACCTGCATGATCCCCTAGGATATGTGTGTGAGAGTGGTGCAAGATTGGTAGGTGCCATGTGTAGGCCCTAGTTGTGACCCCCTTCCCGGACATGCGGTAACACTTAGTAAAATGTTGGATCTGTACGTGGAAACTCCGGCGCATCACAACCGGGGCCTAGAATGTGGCAAAGTTGGCCCAACCTTTGCACTCCATGTACATATGTCCTAAACAAACCAAAACAAGTAGAGAGGTCCACAGGGTTACCCTCGATCAGAGATAGTTATAGGGGTAGACGATCTGGGGCCCCCGGTCTAAGGTTTCACCGGAGGAAGACCACCGGAGCATCGGAATCACATGAAAAAAAATTCCTGATCATTTTGATATATTATACGTTTTTTTCCGACATCGTATGCACAAATGGCGGCCATCTGAAGTTTTTATAACGTTTTTTTCCAAAATAAGTCGAAATTCAAGTTTGTTAATTTTCATGACAAGTGTATCACTAAATACAACTATAGTTGAAAGGATTTTATTTTTTGAAAATTTTCTGCGACATGTTTCTGAAACTAGAAGGCAATTTGGGGGGGGGGGGGGGGGGGTGGGATTTTCTCCTGCCACGGCAGGATTTTGGGCCTTTTTCCTGCCGCGACAGAGAAGGTGGCCAAGAATTTTAGAATATTTTTTTATCCCGGTTTATGTCCCGAACCGGGACTAAAAAGTGACCCTTTGGTCCCGGATCATGGCATGAACCGGGATCAATGCTCCGCTGACCATTGGTCCCGGTTCATGCCATGAACCGGGACCAATACCTTGAGATGAACCGGGACCAATGTCCTGGCGGCATGAACCGGGAACGATGTTTGGCATTGGTCCCGAATTGTTATTAGAACCAGGATCAATGGCTTTTGGGGCTGAACCAAAGACCCTTTTTCTACAAGTGTGCTTGGCCCTGGGAGCTTCATCATTTTGTAGGCGTAGTGTGGGGTCGCCATGAATTTGGCGAACGTTTGGCGTCCCAGGACGCAGTTGTAGGGGCTGCGGAAGTTCACCAGCTCAAACACAATCCTCTCCGTACGGTAGTTTTCCGGTGTGCCGATGGTGACTAGCAGCGTCACTTTTCCAATCGGGTACATTTCCGACCGGGGACGATGCCGTGGAAGGTTGTCAGGGTCGGCTCGATTGCTGCTTCAGGGAGCTGGAGCCTCTTGAACGTGTATAGGTACATGATGTTGATGGAGCTCCCGCCGTCCATCAGTGTCTTGGGCAGCCATTAGTCGTCCACCTTGGGACTAATCACCAGGGCAACTCGCCCTAGATATTCGATCCTGGGCGCGTGGACCTGGTGACTCCAGGTGATGCTTTGCTCAGACCAGTTGAGGAAGCGGGGGACGTCACCTTGGGTCAGTGCATTGACGGCGACCGTGCTGGCAAGGACCTTCTTCTCGCGTTTGGTGCCGAGCCCGGTGAAGCTGTGTAGCGAGTCGGTGGCTTGTCCGAACCCGCCGACGTTGCTACCGTTGTACGGAGATAGCTATAGGGGTAGACGATCCAGGGACCCGATCTAGGGTTTCGCCAGAGGAAGACCGCCGGAGCATTGGAATCACATGAAAACTTGCATGTGCCCCTAGGATATGTGTGTAAGAGTGGTGCAAGGATGGTACGTGCCATGTCTAGGCCCCAGGTGTGACACCCTTACCAGACATGTGTTAACGCTTAGTAAAATCCTTGATCAGTACGTGGAAACTCCCGTCATGTCACAACCGGGGCCTAGAATGTGGCAAAGTTGGCCCAACCTTTTCTCTCGATGTACATATGTCCTAAACAAACCAAAACAAGTAGATAGGTCCACCGGGCTACCCTCGTACGGAGATAGCTATAGGGGTAGACGATCCAGGGCCACCGGTCTAGGGTTTCGCCAGAGGAAGACCACCGGAGCATCGGAATCACATGAAAACTTGCATGTGCCCCTACGATATGTGTGTGAGAGTGGTACAAGATTGGTAGGTGACATATGTAGGCCCAGTTGTGACCCCTTCCCGGACATGCGTTAACACTTAATAAAATGTTGGATCTGTACGTGGAAACTCCCGCCGCATCACAACCGGGGCGTAGAATGTGGAAAAGTTGGCCCAACCTTTGCACTCTATGTACATATGTCCTAAACAAACCAAAACAAGTAGAGAGGTCCACCGGGCTACCCTCGTTCGGAGATAGTTATAGGGGTTGATGATCTGGGGCCCCCGGTCTAAGGTTTCGCCCGAGGAAGACCACCAGAGCATCGGAATCACATGAAAACCTGCATGTGCCCCTAGGATATGTGTGTGAGAGTGGTGCAAGGTTGGTAGGTGCCATGTGTAGGCCCCAGGTGTGACCCCCTTCCCGGACATGCGTTAACACTTAGTAAAATCCTGGATCTCTACGTGGAAACTCCCGCCACGTCACAACCGGGGCCTAGAATGTGGAAAAGTTGGCCCAACCTTTGCTCTCCATGTAAATATGTCCTAAACAAACCAAAACAAGTAGAGATGTCCACTGGGCTATCCTCGTACAGAGAAAGCTATAGGGGTAGATGATCTAGGGCCCTCGGTCTAGGGTTTCGCAGGAGGAAGACCACCGGAGCGTCGGAATCACATGAAAACTTGCATATGCCCCTAGGATATGTGTTTGAGAGTGGTTCAAGGTTGGTAGGTGCCATGTGTTGGCCCCAGGTGTGACCCCCTTCCCGGACATGCGTTAACAATTAGTAAAATCCTGGATCTATACGTGGAAACTCCCGCCGCGTCACAACCGGAGCCTCGAATGTGGCAAAGTTGGCCCAACCTTTGCTATCCATGTAAATATGTCCTAAACAAACCAAAACAAGTAGACAGGTACACCGGTCTACCCTCGTACGAAGAAAGCTATATGGGTAGACGATCCGGGGCCCCGATCTAGGGTTTCGCCGGAGCATTGGAATCACATGAAAACTTGCATGTTCCCCTAGGATATGTGTGTAAGAGTGGTTCAAGGTTAGTAGGTGCCATATGTAGGCCCTAGTTGTGACCCCCTTACCGGACATACGTTAACACTTAATAAAATGTTGGATCTGTACGTGGAAACTCCTGCCGCATCACAACCGGGGCCTAGAATGTAGCAAAGTTGGCCCAACCTTTGCACTCTATGTACATATGTCCTAAACAAACCAAAACAAGTAGAGAGGTCCACCGGGTTACCATCGTTCGGAGATAGCTATAGGGGTAGATGATATAGGGCCCCCGGTCTAAGGTTTCGCCGGAGGACTACCACCGGATCATCGGAATCACATGAAAACTTGCATGTGCCCCTAGGATATGTGTGTGAGAGTGGTGCAAGGTTGGTAGGTGCCATGTGTAGGCCCCAGGTGTCACCCCCTTCCCGAACATGCGTTAACACTTAGTAAAATCCTGGATCTGTACGTGGAAACTCCCACCACGTCACAACCGGGGCCTAGAATGTGGAAAAGTTGGCCCAACCTTTGCTCTCCATGTACATATGTACTAAACAAACCAAAACAAGTAGAGAGGTCCACTGGGCTATCCTCGTACAGAGAAAGCTATAGCGGTAGACGATCTGGGGCCCTCGGTCTAGGGTTTCGTAGGAGGAAGACCACCGGAGCGTCGGAATCACATGAAAACTTGCATGTGCCCCTAGGATATGTGTTTGAGAGTGGTTAAAGGTTGGTAGGTGCCATGTGTTGGCCCCAGGTGTGACCCCCTTCCCGGACATGCATTAACACTTAGTAAAATCCTGGATCTGTACGTGGAAACTCCCGCCGCGTCACAACCGGGGCCTAGAATGTGGCAAAGTTGGCCCAAACTTTGCTATCCATGTACATATGTCCTAAACAAACCAAAACAAGTAGAGAGGTACACCGGGCTACCCTCGTACGAAGAAAGCTATAGGGGTAGACGATCCGGGGCCCCGATCTAGGGTTTCACCGGAGGAAGACCGCCGGAGCATAGGAATCACATGAAAACTTGCATGTGCCCCTAGCATATGTGTGTAAGAGTGGTGCAAGGTTGGTAGGTGCCTTGTCTAGGCCCCAGGTGTGACCCCCTTCCTGGACATGCGTTAACACTTAGTAAAATCCTCGATCTATATGTGGAAACTCCCGTCGCTTCACAACCGGGGCCTAGAATGTGGCAAAGTTGGCCCAACCTTTGCTCTCGATGTACATATGTCCTAAACAAACCAAAACAAGTAGAGAGGTCCACCGGGCTACCCTCGTACGGAGATAGCTATAGGGGTAGATGATCCGGGGCCCCCGGTCTAGGGTTTCACCGGAGGAATACCCCCGGAGCATCGGAATCACATGAAAACTTGCATGTGCCCCTAGGATATGTGTGTGAGAGTGGTGCAAGATTGGTAGGTGCCATGTGTAGGCCCCAGTTGTGACCCCCTTCCCGCACATGTGTTAACACTTACTAAAATGTTGGATCTGTACGTGGAAACTCCCGCCGCGTCACAACCGGGACCTATAATGTGGCAAAGTTGGCCCAACCTTTGCAGTCCATGTACATATGTCCGAAACAAACCAAAACAAGTAGAGAGATCCACCGGTTTACCCTCGGTCAGAGATAGTTATAGGGGTAGACGATCCGGGGCCCCCGGTCTAAGGTTTCGCCGGAGGAAGACCACCGGAGCATCAGAATCACATGAAAAAACTTTCCCGATCATTTTGATATATTATACGTTTTTTTGTGACATCGTATGCACAAATGGCGGCCTTCTGAAGTTTTTATAACGTTTTTTTCCAAAATAAGTCAAATTTCAAGTTTGTTAATTTTCATGACAAGTGTATCACTAAATACAACTACAGTTGAAAGGATTTTATTTTTTGATTTTTTCAAAATTTTCTGCGACATGTTTTTGAAACTAGAAGGCAATTCGGGGGGGTGGTGGGATTTTCTCCTGCCACGACAGGATTTTGGGCCTTTTTCCTGCCGCCACAGAGAAGGTGGCCGAGAATTTCAGATTTTTTTAATCCCGGTTTATGTCCCGAACCGGGACTATAAAGTGACCCTTTGGTCCCGGATCATGGCATGAACCGGGATCAATGCTCCGCTGACCATTGGTCCCGGTTCATGCCATGAACCGGGACCAATACCTCGAGATGAACCGGGACCAATGTCCTGGCGGCATGAACCGGGACCGATGTTTGGCATTGGTCCAGAATTGTCATTAGAACCGGGATCAATGGCTTTTGGGGCTGAACCAAAGACCCTTTTTCTACTAGTGTCCTTGGCCCTGGGAGCTTCATCATGTTGTAGGCGTAGTGTGGGGTCTCCAAGAATTTGGGAAACGTTTGGCGTCCCAAGACGCAGGTCTAGGGGCTGCAGAAGTTCACCAGCTCAAACACAATCCTCTCCGGACGGTAGTTTTCCGGTGTGCCGATGGTGACTGGCAGCGTCACTTTTCCAATCAGGTACGTTTCCGACCGGGGACGATGCCGTGGAAGGTTGTCAGGGTCGGCTCGATTGCTGCTTCAGGGATCTTGAGCCTCTTGAACGTGTATAGGTACATGATGTTGATGGAGCTCCCGCCGTCCATCAGTGTCTTGGGCAGCCATTAGTCGTCCACCTTGGGCCTAATCACCAGGGCAACTCGCCCTAGATATTCGATCCTGGGCGCGTGATCCTGGTGACTCTAGGTGATGCTTTTCTCAGACCAGTTGAGGAAGCGGGGGATGTCAACTTGGGTCACTGCATTGACGGCGACCGCGCTGGCAAGGACCTTCTTCTCGCGTTTGGTGCCGAGCCCAGTGAAGCTGTGTAGCAAGCCGGTAGCTTGTCCGAACCCACCGACGTTGCTACCCTCGTACGGAGATAGCTATAGGGGTAGACGATCTAGGGCCCCGATCTAGGGTTTCGCCGGAGGAAGACCGCCGGAGCATTGGAATCACATGAAAACTTGCATGTGCCCCTAGGATATGTGTGTAAGAGTGGTGCAAGGTTGGTACGTGCCATGTCTAGGCCCCAGGTGTGACCCCCTTACCGCACATGCGTTAACACTTAGTAAAATCCTGGATCAGTACGTGGAAAGTCCCGGTGCGTCACAACCGGGGCCTAGAATGTGGCAAAGTTGGCCCAACCTTTTCTCTCGATGTACATATGTCCTAAACAAACTAAAATAAGTAGATAGGTCCACCGGGCTACCCTCGTACGGAGATGGCTATAGGGGTAGACGATCCGGGGCCCCCGGCCTAGGGTTTCGCCGGAGGAAGACCACCGGAGCATCGGAATCACATGAAAACTTGCATGTGCCCCTAGGATATGTGTGTGAGAGTGGTGCAAGATTGGTAGGTGCCATATGTAGGCCCCAGTTGTGACCCCCTTCCCGGACATGCGTTAACACATAATAACATGTTGGATTTGTACATGGAAACTCCCGCCGCATCACAACCGGGGCCTAGAATGTGGCAAAGTTGGCCCAACCATTGCACTCTATGTACATATGTCTTAAACAAACCAAAACAAGTAGAGAGGTCCACCGGGTTACCATCGTTCGGCGATAGTTATAGGGGTAGATGATCTGGGGCCCACTGTGTAAGGTTTCGTCGGAGGAAGACCACCGGAGCATCGGAATCACATGAAAACTTGCATGTGCCCCTAGGATATGTGTGTGAGAGTGGTGCAAGGTTGGTAGGTACCATGTGTAGGCCGCAAGTGTGACCCCCTTCCCGAACATGCGTTAACACTTAGTAAAATCCTGGATATCTACGTGGAAACTCCCGCCACGTCACAACCGGGGCCTAGAATGTGGAAAATTTGGCCCAACCTTTTCTCTCCATGTAAATATGTCCTAAACAAACCAAAACAAGTAGAGAGGTCCACTGGGCTATCCTCGTACAGAGAAATCTATAGGCGTAGACGATCTGGGGCCCTCGGTCTAGGGTTTCGCAGGAGGAAGACCACCGAAGCGTCGGAATCAAGTGAAAACTTGCATGTGCCCCTAGGATATGTGTTTGAGAGTGGTTCAAGGTTGGTAGGTGCCATGTGTTGGCCCCAGGTGTGACCCCCTTCCCGGACATGCGTTAACACTTAGTAAAATCCTGGATCTGTACATGGAAACTCCCGCCGCGTTACAACCGGGGCCTAGAATGCGGAAAATTTGGCCCAACCATTGCTATCCATGTACATATGTCCTAAGCAAACCAAAACAAGTATAGAGGTACACATGGCTACCCTCGTACGAAGAAAGCTATAGGGGTAGACGATCTGGGGCCCCGATCTAGGGTTTCACCAGAGGAAGACCGCCAGAGCATTGGAATCACATGAAAACTTGCATGTGCCCCTACGATATGTGTGTAAGAGTGGTGCAAGGTTAGTAGGTGCCATGTCTAGGCCCCAGGTGTGACCCCCTACCTGGACATGCGTTAACACTTAGTAAAATCCTGGATCTGTATGTGGGAACTCCCGTCGCTTCACAACCGGGGCCTAGAATGTGGCAAAGTTGGGCCAACCTTTGCTCTCGATGTACATATGTCCTAAACAAACCAATACAAGTACAGAGGACCACCGGGCTACCCTCGTACGGAGATAGCAATAGCGGTAGACGACCCGGGGCCCCCGGTCTAGGGTTTCACCGGAGGAATACGACCGAAGCATTGGAATCACATGAAAACTTGCATGTGCCCCTAGGATATGTGTGTGAGAGTGTTGAAAGATAGGTAGGTGACATATGTAGGCCCTAGTTGTGACCCCTTTCCCGGACATGCGTTAACACTTAGTAAAATGTTGGATCTGTACGTGGAAACTCCCGCCACATCACAACCGGGGCCTAAAATGTGGCAAAGTTGGCCCAACCTTTTCACTCTATGTACATATGTCCTAAACAAACCAAAACAAGTAGAGAGGTCCACCGGGCTACCCTCGTTCGGAGATAGTTATAGGGGTAGATGATCTGGGGCCCCGGTCTATGGTTTCGCCGGAGGAAGACCACCAGAGCATCGGAATCACATGAAAACTTGCATGTGCCCCTAGGATATGTGTGTTAGAGTGGTGAAAGGCTGGTATGTGCCATGTGTAGGCCCCAGGTGTGACCCCCTTCCCGAACATGCGTTAACACTTAGTAAAATCCTGGATCTGTACGTGGAAACTCCCACCACGTCACAAGCGGGGCCTAGAATGTGGAAAAGTTGGCCCAACCTTTGCTCTCCATGTACATATGTCCTAAACGAACCAAAACAAGTAGAGAGGTCCACCGGGCTATCCTCGTACAGAGAAAGCTATAGGGGTAGACGATCTGGGGCCCTCGGTCTAGGGTTTCGTAGGAGGAAGACCACCGGAGCGTCGGAATCACATGAAAACTTGCATGTGCCCCTAGGATATGTCTTTGAGAGTGGTTAAAGGTTGGTAGGTGCCATGTGTTAGCCCCAGGTGTGACCCCCTTCCCGGACATGTGTTAACACTTAGTAAAATCCTTGATCTGTACGTGGAAACTCCCGCCGCGTCACAACCGGGGCCTAGAATGTGGCAAAGTTGGCCCAACCTTTGCTATCCATGTAAATATGTCCTAAACAAACCAAAACAAGTAGAGAGGTACCCCGGGCTACCCTCGTACGAAGAAAGCTATAGGGGTAGACGATCCGGGGCCCCCGGTCTAGGGTATCACCGGAGGAATTCCACCGGAGCATCGGAATCACATGAAAACTTGCATGTGCCCCTAGGATATGTGTGTGAGAGTGGTCCAATATTGGTAGGTGCCATGTGTAGGCCCCAGTTGTGACCCCCTTCCCGGACATGCGTTAACACTTAGTAAAATGTTGGATCTGTACATGGAAACTCCCGCCGCATCACAACCGGGGCCTAGAATGTGGCAAAGTTGGCCCAACCTTTGCACTCCATGTACATATATCCTAAACAAACCAAATCAAGTAGAGAGGTTCACCGGGCTACCCTCGTTCGGAGATAGGTATAGGGGTAGACGATCCGGGGCCCCCGGTCTAGGGTTTCACCGGAGGAATACCACTGGAGCATCGGAATCACATGAAAACTTGCATGTGCCCCTAGGATATGTGTGTGAGAGTGGTGCAAGGTTGGTAGGTGCCATCTGTAGGCCCCAGTTGTGACCCCCTTCCCGAACATGCGTTAACACTTAGTAAAATCCTGGATCTGTACATGGAAACTCCCGCCAGGTTAGAACCGGGGCCTAGAATGTGGAAAAGTTAGCCCAACCTTTGCTCTCCATGTACATATGTCCTAAAAAAACCAAAACAAGTAGAGTGGTCCACTGGGCTATCCTCGTACAGAGAAAGCTATAGGGGTAGACGATCTGGGGCCCTCAGTCTAGGGTTTCGTAGGAGGAAGACCACCGGAGCGTCGGAATCACATGAAAACTTGCATGTGCCCCTAGGATATGTCTTTGAGAGTGTTTCAAGGTTGGTAGGTGCCATGTGTTGGCCCCAGGTGTGACCGCCTTCCCGGACATGCGTTTACACTTAGTAAAATCCAGGTTCTTTACGTGGAAACTCCCGCCACGTCACAACCGGGGCCTAGAATGTAGCAAAGTTGGCCCAATCTTTGCTATCCATGTACATATGTCCAAAACAAACCAAAACAAGTAGAGTGGTACACCGGGCTACCCTCGTACGAAGAAAGCTATAGGGGTAGACGATCCGGGGCCCCGATCTAGGGTTTTGCTGGAGGAAGACCGCCGGATCATTGGGATCACATGAAAACTTGCATGTGCCCCTAGGATATGTGTGTAAGAGTGGTTCAAGGTTGGTAGGTGCCATGTCTAGGCCCCAGGTGTGACCCCCTTCCCGGACATGCGTTAACACTTAGTAAAATGTTGGATTTGTAAATGGAAACTCCCGCCGCATCACAACCTGGGCCTAGAATGTGGCAAAGTTGGCCCAACCTTTGCACTCCATGTACATATGTCCTAAACAAACCAAATCAAGTAGAGAGGTCCACCGGGCTACCCTCGTTCGGAGATAGTTATAGGGGTAGACAATCCGGGGCCCCCGGTCTAAGGTTTCGCCGGAGGAAGACCACCGGAGCATCGGAATCACATCGTATGCACAAATGGCGGCCATCTGAAGTTTTTATAACGTTTTTTTGCAAAATAAGTCGAAATTCAAATTTGTTAATTTTCTTGACAAGTGTATCACTAAATACAAATACAATTGAAAGGATTTTATTTTTTGATTTTTTTAAAATTTTCTGCGACATGTTTTTGAAACTAGAAGGCGATTCGGGGGTGGGATTTTCTCCTGCCACGGCAGGATTTTGGGCCTTTTACCTGCCGCGGCAGAGAAGGTGGCCGAGAATTTCAGAATTTTTTTAATCCCGGTTTATGTCCTGAACCGGGACTAAAAAGGGACCCTTTGGTCCCGGTTCATGGCATGAACCGGGATCATTACCTCGAGATGAACCGTGACCAATGTCGTGGCGGCATGAACCGGGACCGATGTTTGCCATTGGTCCCGAATTGTTATTAGAACCGGGATCAATGGCTTTTGGGGCTGAACCAAAGACCCTTTTTCTACTAGTGTGCTTGGCCCTGGGAGCTTCATCATGTTGTAGGTGTAGTGTGGGGTCGCCATGAATTTGGGAAACGTTTGGCGTCCCAGGACGCAGGTCTAGTGGCTGCGGAAGTTCACCAGCTCAAACACAATCCTCTCCGGATGGTAGTTTTCCGTTGTGCCGATGGTGACTGGCAACGTCACTTTTCCAATCGGGTACGTTTCCGACCGGGGACGATGCAGTGGAAGGTTATCAGGGTCGGCTCGATTGCTGCTTCAGGGATCTTGAGCCTCTTGAACGTGTATAGGTACATGATGTTGATGGAGCTCCCGCCGTCCATCAGTGTCTTGGGCAGCCAGTAGTCGTCCACCTTGGGCCTAATCACCAGGGCAACTCGCCCTAGATATTCGATCCTGGGCGCGTGGTCCTGGTGACTCTAGGTGATGCTTTGCTCGGACCAGTTGAGGAAGCGGGGGATGTCAACTTGGGTCACTGCATTGACGGCGACCGCGCTGGCAAGGACCTTCTTCTCGCATTTGGTGCCGAGCCCGGTGAAGCTGTGTAGCGAGCCGGTGGCTTGTCCAAACCCGCCGACGTTGCTACCCTCGTACGGAGATAGCTATAGGGGTAGATGATCCAGGGCCCCGATCTAGGGTTTCGCCGGAGTAAGACCGCCGGAGCATTGGAATCACATGAAAACTTGCATGTGCCCCTAGGATATGTGTGTAAGAGTGGTGCAAGGTTGGTACGTGCCAAGTCTAGGCCCTAGGTGTGACCCCCTTACTGGACATGCGTTAACACTTAGTAAAATCCTGGATCAGTACGTGGAAACTCCCGTCGCGTCACAACCGAGTCCTAGAATGTGGCAAAGTTGGCCCAACCTTTTCTCTCGATGTATATATGTCCTAAACAAACCAAAACAAGTAGAGAGGTCCACCGGGCTACCCTCGTACGGAGATAGCTATAGGGGTAGACGATCCGGGGCCCCCGGTCTAGGGTTTCGCCGGAGGAAGACCACCGGAGCATCGGAATCACATTAAAACTTGCATATGCCCATAGGATATGTGTTTGAGAGTGGTGCAACATTGGTAGGTGACATATGTAGGCCCCAGTTGTGACCCCCTTCCCGGACATGCATTAACACTTAATAAAATGTTGGATCTGTACGTGGAAACTCCCGCCGCATCACAACCTGGGCCTAGAATGTGGCAAAGTTGGCCCAACCTTTGCACTCTATGTACATATGTCCTAAAAAAACCAAAAAAAGTAGAGAGGTCCACCAGGCTACCCTCGTTTGGAGATAGTTATAGGGGTAGATGATCTGGGGCCCCCGGTCTATGGTTTCGCCAGAGGAAGACCACCGGAGCATCGGAATTACATGAAAACTTGCATGTGCCCGTAGGATATGTGTGTGAGAGTGGTTCAAGGTTGGTAGGTGCCATGTGTAGGCCCCAGGTGTGACCCCCTTCCCAAACATGCGTTAACACTTAGTAAGATCCTGGATCTGTACGAGGAAACTCCTGCCACGTCACAACCGGGGCCTAGAATGTGGATAAGTTGACCCAACCTTTTCTCTCCATGTACATATTCCTAAACAAACCAAAACAAGTAGAGAGGTCCACCGGGCTATCCTCGTACAGAGAAAGCTCTAGGGGTAGATGATTTGGGGCCCTCGGTCTAGGGTTTCGTAGGAGGAAGACCACCGGAGCGTCGGAATCACATGAAAACTTGCATGTGCCCCTAGGATATGTGCTTGAGAGTGGTTCAAGGTTGGTAGGTGCCATGTGTTGGCCCCAGGTGTCACCCCCTCCCCGGACATGCGTTAACACTTAGTAAAATCCTGGATCTGTACGTGGAAACTCCCGCCGCGTCACAACCGGGGCCTAGAATGTGGCAAAGTTGGCCCAACCTTTGATATCCATGTACATATGTTCTAAACAAACCAAAACAAGTAGAGAGGTACACCGGGGTACCCTCGTACGAAGAAAGCTATAGGGGTAGACGATCCGGGGCCCCGATCTAGGGTTTCGCCGGAGGAAGACTGCCAAAGTATTGGAATCACATGAAAACTTGCATGTGCCCCTAGGATATGTGTGTAAGAGTGGTGCAAGGGTGGTAGGTGCCATGTCTAGGCCCCAGGTGTGACCCCCTTCCTGGACATGCGTTAACACTTAGTAAAATCCTGGATCTGTATGTGGAAACTCCCGTCGCCTCACAACCGGGGCCTAGAATGTGGCAAAGTTGGCCCAACCTTTGCTCTCGATGTACATATGTCCTAAACAAACCAAAACAAGTAGAGAGGTCCACCGGGCTACCCTCGTACGGAGATAGCTATAGGGGTAGACGATCCGGGGCCCCCGGTATAGGGTTTCACCAGAGGAATACCACCGGAGCATCGGAATCACATGAAAACTTGCATGTGCCCCTAGGATATGTGTGTGAGAGTGGTGCAAGATTGGTATGTGCCATGTGTAGGCCCCAGTTGTGACCCCCTTCCCAGACATGCGTTAACACTTAGTAAAATCCTGGATCTGTACATGGAAACTCCCGCCACGTCACAATCGGGGCCTAGAATGTGGAAAAGTTGGCCCAACCTTTGAACTCCATGTACATATGTCCTAAACAAACCAAAACAAGTAGAGAGGTCCATCGGGCTACCCTCGTTCGGAGATAGTTATAGGGATAGACGATCCGGGCCACCCGGTCTAAGTTTTCGCTAGAGGAATACCGCCGGAGCATCGGAATCACATGAAATTTTTTTCCGATCATTTTGATATATTATACGTTTTTTCCGACATCGTATGCACAAATGGCGGCCATTTGAAGTTTTTATAATGTTTTTTTGCAAAATAAGTCGAAATTCAAGTTTGTTAATTTTCATGACAAGTGTATCACTAAATACAACTAAAGTTGAAAGGATTTTATTTTATGATTTTTTTAAAATTTTCTGCTACATGTTTTTGAAACTAGAAGGCGATTCGGGGGTGGGATTTTCTCCTGCCACGGCAGTATTTTGGGCCTTTTCCCTGCCGCGACAGAGAAGGTGGCCGAGAATTTCAGAATTTTTTTAAATCCCGGTTTATGTCCCGAACCGGGACTAAAAAGTGACCCTTTGGTCCCGGTTCATGGCATGAACCGGGATCAATGCTCCGCTGACCATTGGTCCCGGTTCATGCCATGAACCGGGACCAATACCTCGAGATGAACCGGGACCAATGTCCTAGCGGCATGAACCGGGACCGATGTTTGGCATTGGTCCCGAATTGTTATTAGAACCGGGATCAATGGCTTTTGGGGCTGAACCAAAGACCCGTTTTCTAATAGTGTGCTTGGCCCTGGGAGCTTCATCATGTTGTAGCCGTAGTGTGGGGTCGCCATGAATTTGGCGAACGTTTGGCGTCCCAGGACGTAGTTGTAGGGGCTGCGGAAGTTCACCAGCTCAAACACAATCCTCTCCGGACGGCAGTTTTCTGGTGTGCCGATGGTGACTAGCAGTGTCACTTTTCCAATCGGGTACATTTCCGACCGGGGACGATGCCGTGGAAGGTTGTCAGGGTCGGCTCGATTGCTGCTTCAGGGAGCTGGAGCCTCTTGAATGTGTATAGGTACATGATGTTGATGGAGTTCCCGCCGTCCATCAGTGTCTTGGGCAGCAAGTAGTCATCCACCTTGGGCCTAACCACCAGGGCAACTCGCCCTACATATTCGATCCTAGGCGCGTGGTCCTGGTTACTCCAGGTGATGCTTTGCTCGGACTAGTTGAGGAAGCGGGGGACGTCAACTTGGGTCACTACATTGACGGCGACCGCGCTGGCAAGGACCTTCTTCTCGCGTTTGGTGCCGAGCCCGATGAAGCTGTGTAGCGAGCCGGTGGCTTGTCCGAACCCGCCGACGTTGCCGTTGTCCCTTTGTGGATTGTTGTTGGGGTCCTCCCTTGATCGCCTTGCCTTTTAGATCTCTTTGAGAGAATGGCAGTCCGCGGTGGTGTGGGTGGCGGGTTTCCCTCCCTGCTGTGGTAGACGTAGGGCTGGTTGAGAAGGGCAGCGGGGTCAAATTTTGGCCTCGCCGCGTTGTTGGCACGGTAATTTCCGCTGTCACGGTAGTTTCCTCTGTCGCGGCGGTAGCTCTTGGGGTCGCGTTGGCCATAGCCGGTCTTGGCGACGAAGTCGACTCGCCCATCAATGCGGCGCTTGCCAGTGATGCGAGTGTTGCTATAGCGCATGTCGCGATGTCGTCCGCTGTCATGGCCGCTGGTGCGGCGTCTTCCTCCCGACTCGTCATCGGAGTCCTGGTTGGGGTCCTCCTTCGCGTAGCGCTTGGCAATCTCGAGGAGGTCGGGGATGTTGTCGAGCGTCCAGTAGACCCTCTTGATCTTAGAGACTAGGGGTTCGTAGCGGCACGCGTTCTTGAAGCAATGTATATCCGTCTTCGGGTGGATGGCGGAGGCATTGATCCATAGTTCCTGCCACCTTCGAATCCAGTGGCGGGTCGACTCGCGTTATCCCTGGATGCATTGCTCCAGGTCCTCGATGGTGGTGGCACAGGTGTAGGAACCCTCGAAGTGCCTGCCGAAGGCATCCCGCATTTCCTCCCAGGAGTCGATGCTGTCGGCGGGGAGGGTGTTGATCCATTGCCGGGTCACACCCTCCATCATCAGGGGGAGGTAGCGAGCGGCTAGCAGGTCGGTGTGGCTGGCGATTCCCATCGCCATGAGGTATGTGTCCATCCAGACCACTGGATCGTACGCCGGGTCGTATTTTTCGATCTCCTTGGGCGCCTTGAAGTTGGCGGGGTACCTCTCTCCTCGAATCATGGGTCCAAAGCATTGGAGGGCGACTCGGCTGAGCGAGCCCCTGGGTTCGGGGTCGTCGCGGTTACGGAGGGTGTGCCTCAAGTCGTTGGGCTGGTGCGCCCACCAAGCCTAGTTGTTGATGATGTGTGTGCGGGCATCGATGGGCTGCCCGTTGGCGACGACCATGTTGTTCACCGGTCGCGGCTCGTTGGTGGAGAGCGCGGGGTTGGCGGCCCGTGGCTGGTTCGCCAGGGGCTACGGTGGTGGGCAGGTCATGGCGTTGGCGATGGTGGGGTGACCGCTTGAGGCTGCCCTGCTTGCCGAGGAGCGGGAATACATCCGTCCCCGCGGGTCGAATCCCGCGGCTTGTTGCTTGACGGCCCTGGCGAGTAGAACCTTGGCGTACTGGATCTACAACGCACCTTCTCCCTGGACGTCGAGGTTGGCGACCGTGGCTTCAGCCACGATGACGTTGTCCATCAGGGTGGAGTACAGTAGGAGTCCATTGGCGTCGCGGGCCTGTGGCGAGATTATGATCCACAGCTGGTCTGGCGGGGGTGCGTGACCAATGGGTGTTTGTGGGGCCCCAATCGCTGGTGCGTCGGGTGGTGGTCGGTTGCTTCCACCTGGTGGCGCTTTCTCGCAGTACTCACGATCAGCCACGCGCATGGGGTTTCTTTAGTTGTTGAAGTTTACAACGCGACCCTGGACGTTGGAGTTCAGGTGGGTCCTGATGTGGCGCTGGTGGTAGAGTGTTAGCTCCCACGCCATTTCCCGCTCGAGGTGGAATCTCTCACGCTCGGCGAGCTCATTGCGCTGTGCCTCCATGAGTCGCAGGTGGGCTTCCTCCACCTCTATGGCGGTGGCGGTTGGCGGGATCGGCATGGAGAATGGATCTGGCGGGGCGACCATGCTCCCCGCCATGTAGATCATGTTGAAGCGATTGGATCTGGGGCGTAAGTCCTCAGGGGACTCTGAGCCGGAGTCGAAGATCCCAAGGATGGAGGAGTCCTCGAAGTCCTCAGGGTTGGAGACCCGTGTGATCGAGTCCTCTCGTGATGCTGCGGTGATAGATCCGTCGACCGAGGCAGGAGGCGCGGAGTCGGCGTCGTCGTGGAGGGTCATGTTGTTCATGGCGGCATTGGTCCCGGCCGCGCTGTTGGCGGCTGAGTCGTACTTGGTGGCAAGGCTCCTGAAGGAGCAGACCTACTCATCCGAGAGCAGATCGCGGTGCGGTGGCGATACGCCGATGATCATCGTCGCTGCTGGGTCGACCAAGTCGGTGAAGCCGACGAAGAGCTTGATGGAGCCGGGATGTAGCTGTTGGGCAGGATCTGTAAGATCCTGCCCATGGCGATCATGCGGCCGGTGACGATCGGCCGATCGATCGACGAGTAGGGTCTCGCCGCAGAACTCAGGCCAGTCCAGCTAGGCCCTACGGTGGGCGCCACTATAGTGGAAATGGCCACGGCAGTCGCTACTACTGGCAGCAATTGATTGAATCGGGGGCGAGAGCTGGCGGCCATCTGCGGTGCGAGATGGTGGCGGATGCACATGGTTTACCCAGGTTCGCCCCCCGGAGGGTAAAGACCTACTCCTGCTAGATTGGATTGATGGAGAGCGAGTTATAGGGGTGGCGAGGTTAGCGTCTAAGCAGCGAGTCGCTCGAAGGGGTGTATAATGGAACGTAAGTCCTTAGAGTACCCTAGGGAGGTTTATATATGAGGCACCTGGCTAGGGTTTACAACTTACAACCAAACAAAATATGGATTCAGAGGCTTTGACCTAATCCGACTGGGCTTCAAGTACGCTTGTAGGCCACCAGTCTCCAGTCTTCTCTCTAGTCTTCGCTTGTAGGCCACCAGTCTCCAGTCTTCGAGTACGCTTGTAGGCCACCATCCTTCTCTCTAGTCGCGTCACTGTCGCCGTCCTGTAGGACCACTCACTAGGGCTTTGGCCTAATCGAAACGTCCTGCTGGCATACCCCATTCAGCATATCCCCATCACCAGGTGTGACCCCCTTCCCGGACATGCGTTAACACTTGGTAAAATCCTGGATCTGTACGTGGAAACTCCCACCGCGTCACAACCGGGGCCTAGAATATGGGAAAGTTAGCCCAATATTTTCTCTCCATGTATAATGTCCTAAACAAACCAAAACAAGTAGAGAGGTCCATCAGGCTACCCTCGTACGGAGAAAGCTATAGGGGTAGACGATCCGGGGCCCTTGGTGTCAGGGGGATGATCCCCAGGTACCCCAACCAGATAAGAAACAAGACAGTCGGATCGCGTCCGGCTGACCAGATGCAGCCGGACAGGACACGACAAACCGGCTATCACCCGGTAGCCGGATCAGCAAGAGACAACCGGATACGGCGACGTAGCCAGACCCAATCAGTGAGATAGGACGACATGCGTATCAGTGCACGGTACGCCCTGTACGATGACAAGACTGGCCACCACCTGGCCATACCGAAGACTTTGCGAGGATGACGCGGGAATAGTGGCCTGTGCTGACGACGGGCTCGCACAGCGTCCGCTGTGCCCACGACAGCCATACCGCTCGTACTCCGATAAGACATGCCATACTGGATACTGTAGATGACTAGCCAGCTGGGACCCGCCTGTGGGGCCCGCCAGTTGGACTAGCCAGTGAGGCCTTTGCCTCTCTGCCTATATAAGGAGAGGCAAGGCCTCAGTAGAAAGGGTTGGTCATACAGCATTTAAGGCAGTAGCTAGCACATACAGCTCGAGGAGCACTTGTAGTTCGTGTATTCCACATAGTCAGATCCGGTAGGAGTAGGGGCTTTACCTCATCATGAGGGCCCCGAACCTGGGTACTTCTTGCGTCCCGCTACGCTCGCTTGTATCCGATCCCGCCTACGGACGCCGTCGATAGCTTCCCTGCTAGTCCCCACACCTCTATCTAACCTCCTTAGGTACTGTCGTTCCCAATACAATGACAGTTGGCGCCCACCATGGGGCAAGATGGCTTCGACCGGAGTCACGTTCCGCACGGGACCCCGCACTTCAGCCGGTGAGCGCGTGGCCTCTGGGCTGGTGCTCACGCTTGGCAAGTTCGACTACGTCATCGACAATGCCTCCTGCTTCGCCAGAACCTCCTTCCCGGTGAACGGCACCGTCCTGCTATTCGGCGATCTCCCCGTCTACGTTGCCACCATCCTGGAGCGTTTCCCTTGGGAAATCGTCTCTGTCGCGGAGCTGCCGCGCTCAGGCGGCAGCGCCTCCGCTGCATCCCGCGGCATGGAGGTCATGATGGCCGGTTCCAGCTCCCATCCCCGCCAGCCGCGGGAGCGAGGCACGGACGAGGTTGGAACTTCCGCTCCCCCGCAGCCTCGGAACCTGGTGGAGGATGCCATTGATCGGCTCCTGACGCCAGTTAACCTCGGGGATAACCCAGAGGAAGCGGAGGCCAACTTCAGCATGGAGAGACAGATCCTCCTCCATGAGGCCATGGAGCTGGCAGCAGCCCGCAAGCAACTCGAGATCACCCGGCGTGAGTACGACCGTGCGCACGGCCTTATGCCGGCTACCGCGGAGCCGAGACGGTGTGGCCAGGTACGGCGTCGGGGCAGCGAGCTGGGCGGTAGGATGGAAAAGGACGGGGAACCGGATCCCGCGCCTGCCCTCACACGGCCCACCTACAGCACGCCCATCAAGAACCTGCGTGTAGCACGAGCCGCGGCAGAGGAACTACCAAGCCTGGAGGGCGAGGAGCGGGCCCGCCAGCAGGCTCACGTGCAGGAGCTCCTCCGCGTCGCGGACGAGCAGGCCGGTGCCAACCGGTAGATGCAAGAAACCTTAGCTACTCCAGGGGGAGCAAGCCACCTGCCAACAGCAGGGGCACGCCGCGCGACACCCAGCAGGCGTCCTCCCCTCAGCCGCCCAGGGCCCGCAGTAGGCGTCGCAGCTCTGGCAACAGGGGCCAGCCGCACCAGGAGCAGACAGTGAACAGGAACCCGCCACCTCCCCCTCCGCCAGCCGAAGCGCCCAAACCAGCCGGTTCCCGTCTATCGGGCCGGGTGGGAGCGCCCAACCCGGATTTTCCGGATGCCCGCGACCGCATCGAGCTCCTCACTCAAGCGCGCGTCACGGAGGAGGAAGATTCGACCGGTCTGGTTTTTTTCCGACCCCGCATCCAGAATGAGCCGTTTCTAGATAAATTCTCCCTGCCTAGGGACACCCCCAAGTACGACAGCAGCATGAAGCCGGAAGACTGGTTGACCGACTAGCTACGGCAGTCGGCATCGCCCACGGGAACAAGCGCACAGCCGTGCGCTACGTCCCCCTCATGCTAACCGGGTCGGCAAGGACATGGCTCAATAGCCTTGCGCCCAACAGCATCAACGCCTAGCTGACTTCGAGAAGGTGTTCGTCCGCAACTTCAACGGCACGTACAAGCGCCCAGGGCGCCCGCGCGACCTGGTATTGTGCGTCCAGGGTGACCGCGAGACCGACCGCGAGTACCTCGCCAAGTGGACGGAGCTGCGCAATACTTGCGAGGGCATCCTGGAGAGCCGAGCCATCAGTTTCTTCATCGAGGGTTGCCGAGAGGGCACCATGCTTCGCCACCGGCTACTGTGTGACGAGCCGAAAACCATGGCGGAGCTCATGACGGTTGTGGACCAGTACGCCACGGCGGATGCCGTCATGAAGAAGCCCCTCCGAGTAAACACGGACGGGCGTCCGACTCCCACGGAGCCAGCTCGCGACCGACCAAGCAACCCGGCAGGAGAAACCGGATCCTCCAGACGCCACGTCAACGACAACTAGTTCCATGGGGACCGCCAGGCTGGACAGCAGAAGCCTCGCTACCACGCGCGGCAGGTCAATGCTGTGGAGGGCGTGCCCGACGCACCGGCTAATGGGGCAAGAAGGCAGAAGCCACGGCTCACCTTCGACCAGATGTTTGAAGGCCCGTGCAAGTGGCATAGCGGTCCCTTCAAATTGGCTACGCACACCACCCGGAACTGCAGCTGGACCCACCAGCTAAAGGACCAGGGCAACCAGCCTCGTCCCCCGCCTCCCCCACTGGGTGGACCTCCACCACCGGCTAGAGGAGCCGGCAATGATGGTAACAGTGGCAACGGCAGCAACAACAACAACGGCTATCCCCAGCCGCACGCCGCCTACCACATCTTCGAGACGGAGCAGGATGACAAGCACAGCCGTAGGCGACGCTCCAAGGAGGTCAATGCCATCGTCTCTCCGGTCCCCCAGTACCTGAACTGGTCAGAAACCCCCATCACCTGGAGCCGGGCGGATCAGCCTGAGCATCTGCCGACTCCCGAGGGCTACGCCATGGTGCTCGATCCTCTCATCGTCTCCAACGCGCGCACCTGCCGATTCTCGCGCGTCCTCATCGACGGAGGCATCAGCCTCAACCTCCTCTACCGGTCCTTGCTGGAGAAGCTGGGAATTCGCGAAAGCGACCTGCGCTCGACTACCACGATGTTCCACAGCATACTGCCAGGGCCAGCCTGCGCCCCGCTGGGGAAAATCCAGCTGGACATCATCTTCGGGACCGAGGAGAACTTCCGCCGCGAACCAATATGGTTCGAGGTGGTAAATCTGACGAGCTCCTACCACGCTCTCCTCGGGCGCCCCGCCCTCGCCAAGTTCATGGCCATCCCCCACTACGCATACCTCAAGACGAAGATGCTGGGACCCCACGGAGTGATCACCGTCGCCGGCTGCTTCAGGCGGTCGATGGAGTGTGCCTCAGCCAGTTCCAAACTGGCAGAGGCCCTCATCATAGCCGAAGAAAAGCGCGTGATCATGCTCAATGTGGCCATGGCCCAGCAGGACATTCCGGCTAGCAGCAAACCGGCTTTTGAAGGAGCTTTCCAGCCGGCAAAGGAGACGAAGAGGATCCTGCTCGACCCCTCCGACCCGACTAAGTTTGTCACCATTGGTGCCGGCTTGGATAGCAAATAGGAAGGCGTGCTCGTTGACTTCCTCCGTGAAAATCAGGACATCTTCGCATGGTCCCCCAAGGACATGCCGGTGTGCCGAGGGAGTTCGCCGAGCACTCACTTCATCTTCGCAACCTCTGTGCCGGTTCGCAGAGGAGAAGAGAAAGATAATCGGTGACGAGATCACCCGGCTCCTTATAGCCGGGTTCATCATGGAAGTGTACCACCCGGACTGGTTGGCGAACCCAGTCCTGGTGCCGAAGAAGAAGAAGACCTGGCGCATGTGTATCGACTACACCAGCCTGAACAAGCGTGCCCGAAAGACCCCTTCGCCTTGCCCCATATCGATCAAGTCATCGATTTCACGGCCGGCTGTGATTTGTTGTCTTTTCTAGATTGTTATTCCGGGTACAATCAGATCCGGCTGAACCCGGCTGATCAGATTAAGATATCATTTATCACCCCCTACGGGGCTTTCTGCTATGTAACCATGCCTTTCGGCCTAAAGAACGCAGGCGCCACCTATCAGCGATGTATGCAGAAATGCTTGCACTCGTAGATAGGCCGAAACGTGCACGCTTACGTGGATGATGTGGTCATCAAGACCAAGGAGAAGCGCACCCTCCTCGAGGATTTGGGAGAAACATTTGGCAACCTCTGCCAGTACCAGATGAAGCTGAACCCAGAGAAGTGCGTCCTTGGAGTAGCGTCCGGCCAGCTACTCTGTTTCCTCATATCACAACGTGGTATCGAGGCGAATCCGGAGAAGATCACGGCCATGGAGAGGATGCAACCGCCTAGGAACCTGCTTGGGGTCCAAAAGTTCACCGGATGCCTGGCTTCCCTCAGTCGCTTCGTCAGCCGGCTGGGGGAGAAGGCACTCCTGTTGTACCAGCTGATGAAGAAGACGGACAAGTTCTCCTGGACTTCGCAGGCCGACACCGCATTTCACGACCTCAAGCGCATCCTATCCACAACACCGGTTCTAGCCACGCCGGCTAGCAAGGAGCCTATGTTGCTCTATATAGCAGCCATAAGCCGGGTCGTCAGCGTCGTCCTGGTGGTGGAGCGCCCCGAAGAAGGCAAGGCTCAGCCGGTTCAGAGACCCGTCTACTACCTCAGCGAGGTTCTCTCCCTCTCCAAGCAGAACTACCCCCACTACTAGAAGATGTGCTACGGCATGTACCTGGCATGTAAGAAGCTCAAGCACTACTTCCAGGAGCACCCGATTAAGGTCGTGTGCACTGCACCCCTTTCGGAAATCATCGGCAACAAGGACGCCACCGGCCGAGTCGCCAAGTGGGCCATCGAGCTCGCCGCCTACTCCATCTAGTACGAGCCCTGGCTCACGATCAAGTCGCAGGCGTTGGCAGACTTCCTCATCGACTGGGCCGAGACCCAGTATCTCCCACTGGTTCCGGAGTCGGACCACTGGTGGATGCACTTCGACGGGTCGAAGATGCTCGGGGGATTGGGAGCCGGCATCGTGCTCACCTCGCCCAAAGGAGACCGGCTGGAGTACGTGCTACAGATCCACTTCAAGGCCTCCAACAACATAGCTGAATACGAGGAACTGGCGCACGGGCTCCGGCTGGCCAAGGAGATCGGTGTCAACCAGATCCTGTGCTTCGGTAATTCGGACTTGGTGGTGCAGCAGGACTCCTGAAAATGGGACGCCAGAGATGCAAAGATGGCTCTCTACCGATTCCACATCAAGAAGCTCAGCGCCTCCTTCGATGGGTGCGAATTTCACCACATCCCCCGCATCAACAACGAGACAGCCGATGCGCTCTCCAAGATCGGATCCACCAGGCAGGCCATCCCACCAAGGGTCTCCTTGGAACACCTGCGCAAGCCATCCATCAACCCGTCACCAGAATCAGACTCCATCGTATGGGCAGGAAGCGTTCCGGCTGACGGAACGGTAGGAGCAGAGCCGGTAGAACCACCGAAGAAGAAGACCCGCACCAATTCCGGCCAGGCAGTGCCTTTCGGCTCGCAAGACCCGAATGCCGCTGGATCGCCTGACGGCTCGGGGGCTGCCGTCCCGGGTACGCCACCTGGACGACCCCCCGACATCCGTCAGCCGGAGGACAGGAGCGTCCTCGTCATCCGGGAAGTGCCATCCTGGGCACAGCCCTTCATGAGCTACATCGCCAATGGAGAACTCCCGGACGACGAGGTGGAGGCCAGGCAAATCCGGCGCCGCGCGCACATGTACACCATCATAAACGGCAAGCTATACAAGCGCAGCGTATCCGGCATCTTCTAAAGATGTGTCGATGTGGACATGGTCTACCGGCTACTCAAGGATATCCAGTAGGGCGAGTGCAGGCACCACGCTTCGTCAAGGGCGATAGTCGCCAAGGCATTCCACCATGGTTTCTATTGGCCCACCGCCCTCGAGGACGCTGAGCAGCTGGTCCGCGCATGCAATGGGTGCCAACGCTTCGGGCAGCTCAGGCACATGCCAACTTCGGTACTCAAGACCATACCGATCACCTGGCCCTTCGCGGTTTGGGGCCTCGACATGGTCGGTACTTTCAAGCGAGCACGCATGGGCATGACCCACCTACTGGTAGCGGTGGACAAGTTCACAAAGTGGATCGAGGCCAAGCCTATCCGGAAGCTGGACGGGGCGACGGTTGTTACCTTCTTCACCGACATCATCAACCGCTTCGGCTATCCCAACAGCATCGTCACCGACAACGGCACGAACTTCGCCAAGGGGGCCTTCGCCCGGTTTTGTAGCAACAAGGGCATCCGACTGGACCTCGCCTCCGTCGCGCACCCGCAATCCAACAGGCAAGTCGAAAGAGAAAACGGCTTGGTGCTAGCCGGCATCAAGCCACGCCTCATCGAGCCATTAGAGCGGTCACCCGGATGTTGGAACGAAGAACTTCCGGCTGTGCTGTGGAGCCTCCGCACCATGCCGAATAGGTCAACGGGCTACACGCCGTTCTTCCTGGTCTATGGATCGGAAGCCGTCCTGTCCGCCGACATTGAGTTCGACTCCCCGCGCAAGCTCCTATACGACGAAAAAGCGAACCAGGAGGCGCGGGAGGACGGAGTAGACCTCCTGGAGGAGGCCCGCGAGCTGGCGCTGTCCAGATCAGCCCAGTACCAGCAGCGACTACGTCGCTACCATTCAAGCCGGATCCGCCCAGTCGCATTCCACGAGGGCGACCTGGTTCTCCGGCTGGTGCAAGACGCGAAGGGCATGCACAAGTTATCGCCACCCTAGGAGGGCCCCTTCATCATCAGCCGGGCGCTGCCCAACGGCTCCTACTACCTCATCGACGCGTAGGAACCGCGGAAGAACAAGATGGACAAGTCAGACGAGGAGACCGAGCGTCCCTGGAACGCGGCCCTGCTGCGCCCGTTTTACACCTAGTCGCCAGGCAGTGTATGTATCCCGAAAACCCTATGAATGAAAATGCGAACCCCCACGAGAATCTCGGGGGCCTTGCTAGAAATGGGTGTGCACCTGTTTTCCGGTTCAAATTTTCCGGCTCTGGCAACCCCTACCCGGGGGCTCGCCGGCTGGTCCGGCCTGCTAAGTCAACAAACGGGCTGAGTAGTGTGTGACGATGTCAGAGGCCCACTCTTCGTCTCAGCTACAGACCGCAACCCGGCTGTCCGGCTAGCAAGAGCAAAAGCCCGAGGCATCTCACACGAAAAACGGGGAGGAGACGCAGCAGACCGGGCGTCCCGACCCTATGACTGATTCGAACCAATCTAGCTGCTAAGCCATTAGTACCGTGTGCAATGTACTATCAGCTCCCTTCGATTCCGGCTGCAGACCGCAACCCAGCTGCCCGGCAAGGACGCAGCGAAAACAGCAGAGCGCACGGGAAAGCGACTAAGTGTCTAGAAAGGGACAAGCCAGTTTTCGAAAAAACAAGCCGTTTTTCGGCTACAATTTGGCAGACTAACCTACTAACCTATGTGGACATGTGTGTATGCGTATGTACATTTTTGTCCGACTACCCGAGTAGGAATTCAGGAGAAGGAAAGAAGATTCGAAGTCCTTGCCTTCATCAAGCACTCCGAATCTCGGGGGCTACACCTACTAGGTGCGCTCGGGCGCCCCAAGTGGAATCTTGTAGTTCCCGACCGGCTAAAGGCGTTTAGCCGGCCGTTCGGAGCCCAGGTGAGGGCAAGGGCTAGAGCAAGAGAAGACAAGGAAGATTCGAAGAACCTGGCTACGCCAGCTACTCCGAATCTCGGGGGCTACACCTAGTGGGTGCGCTCGTGCACCCCCACTGGAATGTTAGTTTCCCCGGCTGAAGGCCTTCAGCCGACGAAAGCAGCCGACTGGGACGAGGCCAATTGGATAAAGTTAGAAGACTTGGGAGAAATAAGGAAGATTCGAAGTACCTGGCTACGCCAGCTACTCCGAATCTCGGGGGCTACACCCAGTGGGTGCGCTTGCGCGCCCCCACTGGAGGTGTAGTTCGTATGGCTAAGAGTGTGTAGCCTGACTAGGATAGCTGGGCGGAGCAAGCCGGCAAAATATCAAAAGGAAACTCAACATACAAGTTAAGGGAGATTCAAGAATTTCAACGATTAACAAACAAAAGGGAGACGAAGCTCCCATAAGTTACCCGGCGTCAAAGATAGCCGGTACAGACAAACAAGGTTCATGGATAGACAAATACACCTGGAATCCCTGGGCAATAACTAGACGGCAGGACCCTTGCCGTGAGGGAGATCTTAGCCGATAGAAGCTTTAGGCAGCGGAGGAGGCGCGGAGCTTGATCCGGTTCCAGCACCTGCGGGCGGCGACATCGGGCCCTCCACGTCTGGAGTGCCGACGGACTCCGAGTCGGTGAGCACCTCATCGGCATCCACGTAGTCGGCAATCTTGATGGCGGATCCACGGAGCTCCGGATGGGCTTGGCGGATGGCGGCAAGATTGGCTCGGGCACGGAAGCCACCGTCGATCTTCTCGACACGGGTGTCCTTGTACCAGGAGAGCATGAGGGCCAGGGCCATCTCTGCTCCGGCCCGCGCCGCCAAGTCCCGCAGCCGGCACCTCCCCCACCTTCGCAGCTAGCTGCGCCATCATCCCCGGAACCGGAGCCTCCGGCCACACGAAGGATAAGATGTCCCGCGCCGCCTAACGAAGCTTGGCAACTTCCTCACCAAGAAGGACGACGAGCTCCTAGGCCGTCGGCTGCGCTCCCAACCAGTTCTCCTGTAGCCGGTTGTAGGCCAGCAGGTCTATGCCGGGGTAAAAGGCTGTCAGAAAAGAGGAGTCAGATCCAGCTACCAGATCCGGAAAGAAAGTAAGACGGGAGAGGGAACTCACCCTTGGCAGTGTGGCCGACCTGCATCAGCTCCTCCACTAGCGCCTTCTCCTTGATCGCTAGCCGTTTGATCTCCTTCTCCTGGTCCTTGTTCTGGGCCTCGAGAAGGGTGAAGGCTTCGGCCCGGCTAGCGAGCGAGGCGTCATGCTCCTTGATGGTGGCCTCCAGACCATCTACCCTCGCGTGCCAATCCTTGTTCTGCAGCCGCAGAGTGGAATTGGCCTTGCTCAGCCGGTCGTTCGCTTTCTTCAAGCAATCGATCTCGCGCTGAGCGCACACGAGGATGGCTGCAACAAAACCGGCTATCAGTACAAAAAAAAGCAAGCCAGGTGAAGCGAACTTACTCTAGGAAGTCCCGTTGGCGGCAGCAAGCTTTTGCTCCAACGTCCGATTCCCGCCGGCTGCGGCCTCCAGCAGCCGGATCTCCTTCACCGCCAGCTCGAGCATGGCGGCAAGGTCCGGCAGCGAGGCGGCGGAGGAAGCATCGTTGTCCACGGTGTTGACGGCCAAGGACTCCTTCGCGGCGACCACCACCGTTCGCCATTCCTCCCCGGGCTCCTCGTCGGAGTTGTCGTTGCCAACAACGACGAGCTCCTTGCCAGCAGCCCCCGCGTGCCTGTGGAGGAGCCTTCCGGCTGGGAGGGCTCCGCTTCCGGCTGGGGACCTTCCGGCTGGGGGGAGGCGACGGCTGCGCCTCGGAAGAAGGAGGGGCGCCGGTTGGCACAGTCGGGGCACGGGGCGGCGACCCGGCCGGCGCTCGTGCCGGGCTCGCGGCTCCGAAGGAGACCAGCGTGCTAAAGAGAAGGAGGAGAAGGCAAGAGCAAAATAAACCAAAGTCAGAAAAAGAAGAAAAAGGGCAAACAGACAGAAAGCGCCGAAAGAAAAAGGGGGGGGAGAAGGAACGTACCCTGGCACAACCGGGGGCGGCACCTTCTTCCCGCCAAGACGGCTCGGTGGCAAGGAACCGGACCAGCTCCTCTTGGGAGCCGGCTCCTCCGTCGCAGGCCAGCGGGAGCCGGAACGGCTGGAGCCGCTCCCGCCTTCCTCGCCGTCCGTCGCGGAGCGCGTCGCCGAATCCGCGGTCGGCGCAGCCTCCTCCTCCTCATGCACCTCCGCGTGCGGGTCGGCAGCCGGCTCGTCATTCCGGCTAGGGAAGGCATCGCCGTCCCCTTCCGATTCCTCGCCGGACCGCCGAGCGCGCGGCTCGGGTAAGTCAGGCGTGAATACCTCGAGGGGAGCCTCGCCCTCCTCGCGAAGGATGTAGGCGAAGATCTGCCGAATACAAGAAGTCAGTCAGACAGAACAAGGAAATAACACAGAAAGAGCAAATATAGTTTCCAGCTATAAGAACTTACCCAGGGCACGCGGTTCTCCCGGCTATACGGCGCCAGACTGAACGTCCAGTTCTCCGGCAGCCGCTCCTTGCTGATCGTCCACAACCACTCCTTCAAGTTGTGGTAGCGGGGATCGCGGCGCGACAGCCGGGTCGGGTCCAGCTTGCCGGAGTTATAGCACATCTTGTGCGCCCACTGCTGCATCGGCATCATTAGCCGGGACATCCAGCTAAGACTGATGTCCCGTCCGGTTAGCCGGCAGGTGACGAGGGAGCGCATCCGCTGCAGCATCGCGTCCGTCTCCGCCTTGTCGCCGTGGAATTTCAAGTCCCAGTTCTGCCGGCTGGACTCGACATCCTGGAAGGCCGGAAGATTTATCCGGTCGATGTTGGTGATGTTCTTGACGTAGAAGTACGACTGCTGCCACAGTCGTACCGTGTCCTGGCGCAAGAACTTGGGGTAGCCGGATTGGGAGCGGGAGTAGATGGAGGCGCCGCCGCAGACAACTAGCGGCCCCTTCGTGTACTGCACCTGGGGCCGGACTCGGAAGAGCCGACAGAAGAGCCCGAGATCCTGCTGGATCCCGAGATAGCTCTCGCAGAACGCCATGAAGTGCGCCAGCGTCCTGATGGCGTTGGCGCCGAGGTGGTGAATACGGAGGTCGAAGAAGGCGAGAAAGGTCAGGAGGAAGGGGTTCACCGGAAGGGCGAACCCGCGAGCCAGATGAGAAAGGAAGACTACGCGCTCCCCCTCCGCCGGGTGCGGCGACACCTCTCCCGCCGGCACCAACCACACCGCCACCTCCTCCTCCGACGGGAGAACGCGGGTGGCACGGTACTTCTGAATCTGGTCTTCGGTGATGGAGGAGCCGCACCAAGCCCCGGTCGGCGGCCATTTCCGGCTGGTGGAGAGGAGCGGCGACGGAAGAGTGGCGGTGACCCGTAGCGTCGACGACGGCGAGCGGGCGGTGCAGAAGGCAAGAGCGCAGAAGCAGGAGCACGCGAGGGCGAAGAAGACTGCAGCGGGGGAGCGAAGGAAAGGAACTACCTACCCCGCGGCGTCCCTTTAAAGGTCCGGAAGGGCAACCGTCGACGGGGCCACGCGGCGTGCACCCAGGCAACCCACACCCCAACCACCGCCTAGATCCCGTGTGCCAGGGCAGGATGCGCAGAAGATCCCGGAGCAAGAACCGAAGCGCCGGGCAGCGGTTTCCCGAGGCGACGTGTGACGGGACGTTACGCTGCCCGCCGCAAAGCAATGATGGCGCGTGCGCGCGTGGCCGGCGTCAGCACTGACGTCACGGGTAGCGCAACCGCTAGGCTCAGCCGGACGCAAATTAAAAAGCAAGAAGGAGCACGCGCACATTTCGCCTAAGGGAGGAATCCACATGCGCTCGGGGGCTAGCGTCAGGGGGATGATCCCCAGGTACCCCAACCGGATTAGAAACAAGACAGTCGGATCACGTCTGGCTGACCAGATGCAGCCGGACAGGACAGGACAAACCGGCTATCACCCGGTAGCCGGATCACCAAGAGACAACCAGATACGGCGATGTAGCCGGACCCAATCAGTGAGACAGGACGACATGCGTATCAGTGCACGGTACGCCCTGTACGATGACAAGACTGGCCACCACTCGGCCATACCGAAGACTTTGCGAGGATGACGCGGGAATAGTGGCCTGTGCTGACGACGGGCTCGCACAGCGGCCACTGTGCCCACGACAGCCATACCGCTCGTACTCCGATAAGACATGCCATACTGGATACTGTAGATGACTAGCCGGCTAGGACCCGCCTGTGGGGCCCGCCAGTCGGACTAGCCAGTGAGACCTTTGCCTCTCTGCCTATATAAGGAGAGGCAAGGCCTTAGTAGAAAGGGTTGGTCATACAGCATTTAAGGCAGTAGCTAGCACATACAGCTCGAGGAGCACTTGTAGTTCGTGTATTCCACATAGTCAGATCCGGCAGGAGTAGGGGCTTTACCTCATCACGAGGGCCCCGAACCTGCGTACTTCTTGTGTCCCGCTACGCTCGCTTGTATCCAATCCCGCCTGCGGACGCCGTCGATAGCTTCCCTGCTAGTCCCCACACCTCTATCTAACCTCCTCAGGTACTGCCGTTCCCAGTACAACGACACTCGGTCTAGGGTTTCGCCAGAGGAAGACCGCCGGAACGTCAGAGTCACATGAAAACTTGCATGTGCACCTAGGATATGTGTGTGAGAGTGGTGCAAGGTTGGTAGGTGCCATGTGTAGGCCCCAGGTGTGACCCCCTTCACGGACATGCGTTAACACTTAGTAAAATCCTAGATCTGTATGTGGAAATTCCAGCCGCATCACAACCAGAGCCTACAATGTGGCAAAGTTGTCCCAACCTTTGCTCTCCATGTACATCTATCCTGAACAAACCAAAACAAGTAGAGAGGTCCACCAGGCTACCCTTGTATGGAGATAGCTATAAGGGTAGAGGATCCGGGGCCCCTGGTCTAGGGTTTCGCCAGAGGAAGACGACAAGAGCGTCGGAATCACATGAAAACTTGCATGTGCCCCTACGATATGTGTGTGAGAGTGGTGCAAGGTTCATAGGTGCCATGTGTGGGCCCTAGGCGTGACCCCCTTCTCGGACATGCGTTAACACTTAGTAAAATCCTAGATTTGTACGTGGAAACTCCCGCCGCATCACAACTGGGCCTAGAAAGTGGAAAAGTTGGCCCAAACTTTTCTATGCATGTAAATATGTCCTAAACAAACCAAAAAAAGTAGAGAGTGCCACCGAGCTACCCTCATACGGAGAAAGCTATAGGGGTAGCCTATCCGGTGCCCTCGGTCTAGTGTTTCGCCTGAGGAAGACCACCGGAGCATCGGAATCACATGAAAACTTGCATGTGCCCCTAGGATATGTGTGTGAGAGTGGTGTAAGGTTGGTAGGTGTCATGTATATGCCCCAGGGTGACCCCCTTCCCGGACATGCGTTAACACTTAGTAAAAACCTGGATCCGTACGTGGAAACTCCGGCCACATCACAACCGGGGCCAAGAATGTGGCAAAGTTGGCCTAACCTTTGCTCTCCATGTAGATATGTCTTAAACAAACCAAAACAGGTAGAGAGGTCCACCGGTCTACCCTCGTACGTAGATAGCTATATGGGTAGATGATCCGGGGGCCCCAGTCTAGGGTTTCACCAGAGGAAGACCACCGGAGCATCGGAATCACATGAAAACTTGCATGTGCCCCTAGGATATGAGTGTGAGAGTGGTGCAAGGTTGGAAGGTGCCATGTGTAGGCCCCAGGTGTGACCCCCATCCTGGACATGCTGTAACACTTAGTAAAATCCTGGATTTGTACGTGGAAACTCCCGCCGAGTCACAACCGGGGCCTAGAATGTGGAAAAGTTGGCCCAACCTTCGCTATCCATGTACATATGTCCTAAACAAACCAAAAAAAGTAGAGGTACACCGGGCTACCCTCGTACGAAGAAAACAATATGGGTAGACGATCCGGGGCCCTCGATCTAGGGTTTCACCGGAGGAAAACCGCCGGAACGTCGGAATCGCATGAAAACTTGCATGTGCCCCTAGGATACGTGTGTGAGAATGGTGCAAGGTTGGTAGGTGCCATGTGTAGGCCCCAGGTGTGACCACCTTCCCGGACATGTGTTAACACTTAGTAAAATCTTGGATATGTACGTGGAAACACCCGCGTGTCACAACTGGGGCCTAGAATGTGGAAAAGTTGACCCAACCTTTTCTATGCATGTAAATATGTCCTAAACAAACCAAAAAAAGTAGAGAGTGCCACTGGGATACCGTCATACGGAGAAAGCTATAGGGGTAGGCTGTCCGGTGCCCTCGGTCTAGTGTTTCGCCTGAGGAAGACCACCGGAGCATCGGAATGACATGAAAACTTGCATGTGCCCCTAGGATATGTGTGTGAGAGTGGTGTAAGGTTGGTAGGTGCCATGTATATTCCCCAGGTGTGACCCCCTTCACGGACATGCGTTATACTTAGTAAAATTCTAGATCTGTACGTGGAAACTCCAGCCGCGTCACAACCGGGGCCTAGAATGTGGCAAAGTTGGCCCAACCTTTGCTCTCCATGTAGATATTTCCTAAACAAACAAAAACAAATAGAGAGGTCCACTGGGCTACCCTCGTACGGAGATAGCTATAGGGGTAGATGATCCGGGGGCCCCGGTCTAGGGTTTCACCGGTGGAAGACCACCAGAGCATCAGAATCACATGAAAACTTGCATGTGCCCCTAGGATATGTGTGCGAGAGTGGTGCAAGGTTGGTAGGTGCCATGTGTAGGTCCCAGGTGTGACCCGCTTCCCGGACATGCGTTAACACTTAGTAAAATCCTAGATCTTTACGTGAAAACTCCCGCGGCGTCACAACCGGGGCCTAGAATGTGGCAAAGTGGACCCAACCTTTGCTCTCCATGTACATATGTCCTGAAAAAACCAAAACAAGTAGAGAGGTCCACCGGGCTACCCTCGTACGGAGATAGCTATAGGGGTAGACGATCCGGGGCCCTCGGTCTAGGGTTTCGCCGGAGGAAGACCACCGGAGCATCGGAATCACATTAAAACTTGCATGTGCCCCTTTGATATGTGTGTAAGACTGGTGCAAGGTTGGTAGGTGCCATGTATAGGCTCTAGGTGTGACCCCCTTCCCGGACATGCGTTAACACTTAGTAAAATCCTAGATCTGTATGTGGAAACTCCCGCCGCGTCACAACCGGGGCCTAGAATGTGGCAAAGTTGGCCCAACCTTTGCTCTCCATGTACATATGTCCTAAACAAACCAAAACAAGTAGAGAGGTCCACCGGGCTACCCTCGTACGGAGATAGCTATAGGGGTAGACGATCTGGGCCCCCGGTCTAGGGTTTTGCCGGAGGAAAATAACCGGAGCATCGGAATCACATCAAAATTTGCATGTTCCCCTGGGATATGTGTGTGAGAGTGGTGCAAGGTTGGTAGATGCCATGTGTAGGCCCCAGTTGTGACCCCCTTCCCGGACATCCGTTAACACTTAGTAAAATGTTGGATCTGTATGTGGAAACTCCCGCCGCATCACAACCGGGGCCTAGAATGTGGCAAAGTTGGCCCAAACTTTGCACTCCATGTAAATATGTCCTAAACAAACCAAAACAAGTAGAGAGGTCCACCAGGCTACCCTCGTACGGAGATAGCTATAGGGGTAGACGATCCGGGGCCCCCGATCTAGGGTTTCGCCGGAGGAAGACCGCCGGTGCATTGGAATCACATGAAAACTTGCATGTGCCCCTAGGATATGTGTGTGACAGTGGTGCAAGGTTGGTAGGTGCCATGTGTAGGCCCCAGGTGTGACCCCCTTCCTGGACATGTTGTAACACTTAGTAAAATCATGGATCTATATGTGGAAACTCCCGCCACGTCACAGTGGGGGCCTAGAATGTGGAAAAGTTGGCACAACTTTTGGTTTCCATGTACATATGTCCTAAACAAACAAAAACAAGTAGAGAGGTACACCGGGCTACCCTCGTACGAAGAAAGCTATAGGGGTAGAAGATCTGGGGCCCTCGATCTAGTGTTTCAGTGGAGGAAGACCGCCGGAGTGTCAGAATCACATGAAAAATTGAATGTGCCCCTAGGATATGTGTGTGAGAGTGGTGAAAGGATGGTAGGTGCCATCTGTAGGCCCCAGGTGTGACCCCCTTCCAAGACATGCGTTAACACTTAGTAAAATCCTGGATTTGCACGTGAAAACACCTGCCACATCACAACCGGGGCCTAGAATGTGGCAAAGTTGGCCCAACCTTTGCTCTCCATGTACGCATGTCCTAAAAAACCAAAATAAGTAGAGAGGTCCCCCAGGCTACCCTCGTACGGAGATAGCTATAGGAGTAGATGATCCGGGGTCCTCGGTCTAGGGTTTCACTAGAGGAAGACTGAGCGACAGAATCATACGAAAACTTGCATGTGCCGCTAGGATATGTGTGTGAGAGTGGTGCAAGGTTGGTCGGTGCCATGTGTAGGCCCAAGGTGTGACCCGCTTTCCGGACATGCATTAACACTTAGTAAAATCCTCGATCTGTACGTGGAAACTCTCGCCGCGTCACAACCGGGGCCTAGAATGTGGCAAAGTTGGCCCAACCTTTGCTCTCCATGTACATATGTCCTTAAAAAACAAAAACAAGTAGAGAGGTCCACCGGGCTACCCTCGTACGAAGATAGCTATAGGGGTAGACGATCCGGGGCCCTCAGTCTAGGGTTTCGACGGAGGAAGACCACTGGAGCGTCGGAATCACTTTAAAACTTGCATGTGCCCCTAGGATATGTGTGTGAGAGTGGTGCAAGGTTTGTAGGTGCCATGTGTAGGCCCCAGGTGTGACCCCCTTCCCGAACATGCGTTAACACTTAGTAAAATCCTGGATCTATACGTGGGAACTCCCGCCGCGTCACAACCGGGGCCTAGAATGGGGCAAAGTGGGCCCAACCTTTGCTCTCCATGTAGATATGTCCTAAACAAAACAAAAAAAGTAGAGAGGTCCACCGGGCTACCCTCGTACGGAGATAGATATAGGGGTAGATGATCCAGGGTCCCCGGTCTAGGGTTTCACCAGAGGAACACCACCGTAGCGTCGAAATCACATGAAAACTTGCATGTGCCCCTAGGATATGTGTGTGAGAGTGCTGCAAGGTTGGTAGGTGCCATGTGTAGGCCCCATGTGTGACCCCCTTCCCGGACATGTGTTAACACTTAGTAAAATCCTAGACCTGTACGTGGAAACTCCTGCCGCGTCACTACCTGGGCCTAGAATGTGGCAAAGTTGGCCCAACCTTTGCTCTCCATCAACATATGTCCTAAACAAACCAAAACAAGTAGAGAGGTACACCGGGATACCCTTGTTCGAAGAAAGCTATAGGGGTAGACGATCCGGGGCCCTCGATCTAGGGTTTCACCGGAGGAAGACCGCCGGAGCATCGGAATCACATGAAAACTTGCATGTGACCCTAGGATATGTGTGGGAGAGTGGTGCAAGGTTGGTACGTGCCATGTATAGGCCCTAGGTGTGACCCCCTTCCCGGACATGCGTTAACACTTAGTGAAATCCTAGATCTGTACGTGGAAACACCCGTCGCGTCACAACCGGGGCCTAGAATGTGGCAAAGTTGGCCCAACCTTTGCTCTTTATGTACATATGTCCTAAACGAACCAAAACAAGTAGAGAGGTCCACCGGGCTACCCTCGTACGGAGATAGCTATAGGGGTAGACGATCTAGGGCCCCGATCTAGGGTTTCGCGGGAGGAAGACCGCCGGAGCATTGGAATCACATGAAAACTTGCATGTGCCCATAGGATATGTGTGTAAGAGTGGTGCAAGGTTGGTAAGTGAGATGTCTAGGCCCCAGGTGTGACCCCCTTCACGGACATGTGTTAACACTTAGTAAAATCCTGGATCAGTACGTGGAAACTCCCATCGCTTCACAACCGGGGCCTAGAATGTGGCAAAGTTGGCCCAACCTTTTCTCTCGATGTACATATGTCCTAGACAAACCAAAGCAAGTAGAGAGGTCCACTGGGCTACCCTCGTACAGAGATAGCTATAGGTGTAGACGATCCGGGGCCCCCGGTCTAGGGTTTCAGTGGAGGAAGACCACCGGAGCATCGAAATCACATGAAAACTTGCATGTGCCCCTAGGATATGTGTGTGAGATTGATTCAATATTGGTAGGTGCCATATGTAGGGCCCAGTTGTGACCCCCTTCCCGCACATGCGTTAACCCTTAATAAAATGTTGGATCTGTACGTGGAAACTCCCGCCGCATCACCACCGGGTCCTAGAATGTGGAAAAGTTGTCCCAGCCTTTGCACTCTATGTAGATATGTCCTAAACTAACCAAAACAAGTAGAGAGGTCCACCGGGCTACCCTCGTACGAAGATAGCTATAGGGGTAGACGATCCAGGGCCCCGATCTAGGGTTTCTCCGGAGGAAGACCGCCGGAGCATTGGAATCACATGAAAACTTGCATGTTCCCCTAGGATATGTGTGTAAGAGTGGTGCAAGGTTGGTACATGCCAAGTCTAGGCGCCAGGTGTGACCCCCTTACCGGACGTGCGTTAACAGTTAGTAAAATCCTGGATCAGTACGTGGAAACTCCCGTCGCGTCACAACCGGGGCCTAGAATGTGGCAAAGTTGGCCCAACCTTTTCTCTCGATGTACATATGTCCTAAACAAACCAAAACAAGTAGAGAGGTCCACCAGGCTACCCTCGTACGAAGATAGCTATAGGGGTAGACGATCTGAGGCCCCCGGTCTAGGGTTTCGCCAGAGGAAGACCACCGGAACATCGGAATCACATGAAAACTTGCATGTGCCCCTAGGATAGGTGTATGAGACTGGTGCCAGATTCGTAGGTGCCATATGTAGGCCCCAGTTGTGACCCCCTTCCTGGACATGCGTTAACACTTAATAAAATGTTGGATCTATACATGGAAACTCCCGCCGCATCATAACCAGGGCCTAGATTGTGGCAAAGTTGTCCCAACCTTTGCACTCTATAGACAAATGTCCTAAACAAACCAAAAGAAGTAGAGAGGTCCACTGGGCTACCCTCGTTCGGAGATAGTTATAGGGGTTGATGATCTAGGGCCCCGGTCTAAGGTTTCGCCGGAGGAAGACCAGCGGAGCATCGGAATCACATGAAAACTTGCATGTGCCCCTAGGATATGTGTGTGAGAGTGGTGCAAGGTTGGTAGGTCCATGTGTAGGCCCCAGGTGTGACCCCCTTCCCGAACATGCGTTAATACTTAGTAAAATCCTGGATCTGTACGTGGAAACTCCCGCCACGTCACAACCGGGGCCTAGAATGTGGAAAAGTTGGCCCAACCTTTGCTCTCCATGCACATATGTCCTAAACAAACCAAAACCAGTAGAGAGGTCCACTGGGCTATCCTCGTACAGAAAAAGCTATAGGGGTAGATGATCTCGGGCCCTCGCTCTAGGGTTTCGCAGGAGGAAGACCACCGGAGCGTCGGAATCAGATGAAAACTTGCACGTGCCCTAGAATATGTGTTTGAGAGTGGTTCAAGGTTGGTAGGTGCCATGTGTTGGCCCCAGGTGTGACCCCCTTCCTGGACATGCGTTAACACTTACTAAAATCCTGGATCCGTACGTGGAAACTCCCACCGCGTCACAACCAGGGCCTAGAATGTGGCAAAGTTGGCCCAACCTTTTCTCTCGATGTACATATGTCCTAAACAAACCAAAACAAGTAGAGAGGTCCACCAGGCTACCCTCGTACGAAGATAGCTATAGGGGTAGACGATCTGAGGCCCCCGGTCTAGGGTTTCGCCAGAGGAAGACCACCGGAGCATCGGAATCACATGAAAACTTGCATGTGCCCCTAGGATAGGTGTATGCGACTGGTGCCAGATTGGTAGGTGCCATATGTAGGCGCCAGTTGTGACCCCCTTCCTGGACATGCGTTAACACTTAATAAAATGTTGGATCTATACATGGAAACTCCCGCCGCATCACAACCGGGGCCTAGATTGTGGCAAAGTTGTCCCAACCTTTGCACTCTATAGACAAATGTCCTAAACAAACCAAAACAAGTAGAGAGGTCCACCGGGCTACCCTCGTTCGGAGATAGTTATAGGGGTAGATGATCTAGGGCCCCGGTCTAAGGTTTCGCCGTAGGAAGACCACCGGAGCATCGGAATCACATGAAAACTTGCATGTGCCCCTAGGATATGTGTGTGAGAGTGGTGCAAGGTTGGTAGGTCCATGTGTAGGCCCCAGGTGTGACCCCCTTCCCGAACATGCGTTAATACTTAGTAAAATCCTGGATCTGTACGTGGAAACTCCCGCCACGTCACAACCGGGCCCTAGAATGTGGAAAAGTTGGCCCAACCTTTGCTCTCCATGCACATATGTCCTAAACAAACCAAAACCAGTAGAGAGGTCCACTGGGCTATCCTCGTACAGAAAAGCTATAGGGGTAGATGATCTCGGGCCCTCGCTCTAGGGTTTCGCAGGAGGAAGACCACTGGAGCGTCGGAATCAGATGAAAACTTGCATGTGCCCTAGGATATGTGTTTGAGAGTGGTTCAAGGTTGGTAGGTGCCATGTGTTGGCCCCAGGTGTGACCCCCTTCCCGGACATGCGTTAACACTTACTAAAATCCTGGATCCGTACGTGGAAACTCCCACCGCGTCACAACCGGGGCCTAGAATGTGGCAAAGTTGGACCAACCTTTGCTATCCATGTACATATGTCCTAAACAAACCAAAAGAAGTAGAGAGGTACACCGGGCTACCCTCGTACAAAGAAAGTTATAGGGTTAGACGATCCGGGGCCCCGATCTAGGGTTTCGCCGGAGGAAGACCTCCAGAGCATTGGAATCACATGAAAACTTGCATGTGCCCCTAGGATATGTGTGTAAGTGTGGTGCAAGGTTGGTAGGTGGCATGTCTAGGCCCCAGGTGTGACCCCCTTCCTGGACATGCGTTAACACTTAGTAAAATCCTGGATCTGTATGTGGAAACTCCCGTCGCTTCACAACCGGGGCCTAGAATGTGGCAAAGATGGCCCAACCTTTGATCTCGATGTACATATGTCCTAAACAAACCAAAACAAGTAGAGAGGTCTACCGGCCTACCCTCGTACGGAGATAGCTATAGGGGTATACGATCCGAGGCACCCGGTCTAGGGTTTCACCGGAGGAATACCACCAGAGCATCGGAATCACATGAAAACTTGCATGTGCCCCTAGGATATGTGTGTGTGAGTGGTGCAAGATTGGTAGGTGCCATGTGTAGGCCCTAGTTGTGACCCCCTTCCAGGACATGCGTTAACACTTAGTAAAATGTTGGATCTGTACGTGGAAACTCCCGCCGCGTCACAACCGGGGCCTAGAATGTGGCAAAGTTGGCCCAACCTTTGCACTCCGTGTAAATATGTCCTAAACAAACCAAAACAAGTAGAGAGGTCCACCGGGCTACCCTCGTTTGGAGATAGTTATAGGGGTAGACGATCCGGGGTCCCTGGTCTAAGGTTTCGTCGGAGAAAGACCACCGGAGCATCGGAATCACATGAAATTTTTTTTTCGATCATTTTGATATATTATACGTTTTTTTCCAACATCGTATGCACAAATGGCGGCCATCTGAAGTTTTTATAACGTTTTTTTGCAAAATAAGTCGAAATTCAAGTTTGTTAATTTTCATGACAAGTGTATCACTAAATACAACTACAGTTGAAAGTATTTTATTTTTTGATTTTTTAAAATTTTCTGTGACATGTTTTTGAAACTAGAAGGCGATTCAGGGGAGTGGGATTTTCTCCTACCACGGCAGTATTTTGGGTCTTTTTCCTGCCGCGGCAGAGAAGGTGGCCGAGAATTTCAGATTTTTTTTAATCCCGGTTTATGTCCCAAACCGTGACTAAAAAGTGACCCTTTGGTCCCGGTTCATGGCATGAATCTGGATCAATGCTCCGCTGACCATTGGTCCCGGTTCATGCCATGAACCGGGACCAATACCTCAAGATGAACCGGGACCAATGTCCTAGCAGCATGAACCCAGACCGATGTTTGGCATTGGTCCCGAATTGTTATTAGAACCGGGATCAATGGCTTTTGGGGCTGAACCAAAGACCCTTTTTCTACTAGTGTGCTTGGCCCTGGGAGCTTCATCATGTTTTAGGCGTAGTGTGGGGTCGCCATGAATTTGGCGAATGTTTGGCGTCCCAGGACGCAGTTGTAGGGGCTGCGGAAGTTCACCAGCTCAAACACAATCCTCTCCGGATGGTAGTTTTCCGGTGTGCCGATGGTGACTGGCAGCGTCACTTTTCCAATCGTGTACGTTTCCGACCGGGGACGATGCCGGGGAAGGTTGTCAGGGTCAGCTCGATTGCTGCTTCAGGGAGCTGGAGCCTCTTGAACGTGTATAGGTACATGATGTTGATGGAGCTCCCGCCGTCCATCAGTGTCTTTGGCAGCCAGTAGTCGTCCACCTTGGGCCTAACCACCAGGGCAACTCACCCTAGATATTCGATCCTGGGCGTGTGGTCCTGGTGACTCCAGGTGATGCTTTGCTCGGACTAGTTGAGGAAGCGGGGGACGTCAACTTGGGTCACTGCATTGACGACGACCGTGCTGGCAAGGACCTTCTTCTCGCGTTTGGTGCCGAGCCCGGTGAAGCTGTGTAGCGAGCCGGTGGCTTGTCCGAACCCGCCGACGTTGCCGTTGTCCCTTGGTGGATTGCTGTTGGGGTCCTCCCTTGCTCGCCTTTCCTTTTAGATCTCTTTGAGAGAATGGCAGTCCACGGTGGTGTGGGTGGCGGGTTTTCCCTCCCTGCTGTGGTAGATGCAGGGCTGGTTGAGCAGGGCAGCGGGGTCGAATTTTGGCCTCGCCGCGTTGTTGGCACGGTAATTTCCGCTGTCACGGTAGTTTCCTCTGACGCGGCGGTAGCTGTTGGGGTTGCGTTGGCCGTAGCCGACGTTGGCAACGAAGTTGAATCGCCCATCCATGCGACGCTTGCCAGTGATGTGAGTGTTGCTATAGCACATGTCGCGATGTCGTCCGCTGTCGTTGCCGCTGGTGCGGCGTCGTCCTCCCGACTCGTCATCGGAGTCCGGGTTGGGGTCCTCCTTCGCGTATCGCTTGGCAATCTCGAGGAGGTCGGGGATGTTGTCGAGCGTTCGATAGACCCTCTTGATCTTAGCGACTAGGGGTTCGTACTGGCACTCGTTCTTGAAGCAATGTATAACCGTCTCCGGGTGGATGCCGGAGGCATTGGTCCACAGTTCCAGCCACCTTTGAATCTAGTGGCAGGTCCACTCGCATTGTCCCTGGATGCATTGCTCCAGGTCCTCGATGGTGGTGGCGCGGGTGTAGGAACCCTCGAAGTGCCTGCCAAAGGCATCCCGCATTTCATCCCAGGAGTCGATGCTGTCGGTGGGGAGGGTGTTGATCCATTGCCGGGTCGCACCCTCCATCATCAGGGGGAGGTAGCGAGCGGCTACCAGGTCGGTGTGGCCGGCGATTCCCATCGCCATGAGGTATGTGTCCATCCAGACCACTGGATCGTACGTCGGGTCGTATTTTTTGGTCACCTTGGGCGCCTTGAAGTTGGCGGGGTACCTCTCTCCTCGGATCATGGGTCCGAAGCATTGGGAGGGGGGGGGGGGGGCGCTCGGCTGAGCGAGCCCCTAGGTTCGGGGTCGCCGCGGTTACTGAGGGTATGCCTCAAGTCGTTGGGCTGGTGCGCCCACCAAGCCTAGTTGTTGATGATGTGCGTGCGGGCATCGATGGGCTGCCCGTTGGCGACGACCGTGTTGTTCATCGGTCGCCGTTCGTTGGTGGAGAGCGCGGGGTTGGCGGCCCGTGGCTGGTTCGCCAGGGGCTGCGGTGGTGGGCAGGTCACGGCGTTGGCGATGGTGGGGTGACCGCTTGAGGCTGCCCTGCTTGCCGAGGAGCGGGAATACATCCGCCCCCGTGGGTCGAATCCGGCGGCTTGTTGCTTGACGGCCCTGGCGAGTAGCGCCTTGGCGTACTGGATCTACAACGCGCCTTCTCCCTAGACGTCGACGTTGGCGACCGCGGCTTCAGCCAGGATGATTTGTCCATCAGGGTGGAGTACAGTGGGAGTCCATTGGCATCGTGGGCCTGTGGCGAGATTATGATCCGCGGCTGGTCTGGCGGGGGCGCATGACCAATGGGTGTTGGTGGGGCCCCAGTCGCTAGTGCGCCGGGTGGTGGTCGGTTGCTTCCACCTGGTGGCGCGTTCTCGCAGTACTCACGCTCAGCCGCGCGCATGGGGTTTCTTTCGTTGTTGAAGTTTACAATGTAGCCCCGGACGTTGGAGTTCAGGCAGGTCCTGATGTGGCGCTGGCGGTAGAGTGATAGCTCCCATGCCATTTCCCGCTCGAGGCGGAATCCCTCACGCTCGGCGAGCTCATTGAGCTGCGCCTCCGCGAGTCGCAGGTGGGCTTCCTCCACCTCTATGGCCGTGGCGGTTGGCGGGATCAGCGTGGAGAATGGATCTGGCGCGGAAGTCCTAGGGGACTCCGAGCCAGAGTCGAAGATCCCAAGGACGGAGGAGTCCTCGAAGTCCTCAGGGTTGGAGACCCATGTGATTGAGTCCTCCAGTGACGCTGTGGTGATATATCCGTCGACCGAGGCAGGAGTCGCGGAGTCGGCATCATCGTGGAGGGTCGTGTCGTTCGTGGCGGCGTTGGTCCTGGCCGCGCTGCTGGCGGCCGAGTTGTACTTGGTGGCAAGGCTCCTGATGGAGCAGACCTACTCATCCGAGAGCAGATCGCGGTGCGGTGGCGATCCACCGATGATCACCGTCGCTGCTAGGTCGACCACGGCGGTGAAACCGACGAAGAGGTTGATGGAGCCGACTGGCATTATCGCGCTGTGGGTGATCGGGCGACACCGGGATGTAGCTGATGGGCAGGATCTGTAAGATCCCGCTGATGGCGATCATGCGGCTGGTGACGATCGGCCGATCGATCGGCGAGTAGGGTCTCGCCGCAGAACTCAGGCCAGTCCGTCAAGGCCCCACGGTGGGCGCCACTATAGTGGAAATGGCCACGACAGTCGCTACTACTGGCAATGATTGATTGAATCGGGGGCGAGAGCTGGGGGCCATCTGCGGTGCGAGATGGTGGCGGATACACATGGTTTACCCAGGTTCGCCCCCCGGAGGGTAAAGACCTACTCCTGCTAGATTGGATTGATGGAGAGCAAGTTATAGGGGTGGCGAGGTCGGCGTCTAAGCAGCGAGTCGCTCAAAGGGGTGTGTAATGGAACGTAGTCCTTAGAGTACCCTAGGGAGGTTTATATATGAGGCCCTGGCTAGGGTTTACAGTTTACAACAGAACAAGATATGGATTCGGAGGCTTTGACCTAATCCGACTGGGCTTCGAGTACGCTTCTAGGCCACCAGTCTCCAGTCGCCAGGCCTTCTCTCTAGTCGCTTTCCTGTCGCCGTCCTGTAGGACCACTCACGAGGCCTTTGGCCCAATCGGAACGTCCTGCTGGCATACCCCATTCAGCATATCCCCATCACCAGGTGTGACCCCCTTCCCGGAGATGCGTTAACACTTAGTAAAATTCTAGATCTGTACGTGGAAACTCCCACCACGTCACAACCGGGGCCTAGAATATGGCAAAGTTGGCCCAACATTTGCTCTCCATGTAGAATGTCCTAAACAAACCAAAACAACTAGAGAGGTTCATCGGGCTACCATCGTACGGAGAAAGCTATACGGGTAGAGGATCCGGGGCCCTCGGTCTAGGGTTTCGCCAAAGGAAGACCGCCGGAGCGCCGGAATCACATGTAAACTTGCATGTGCACAGAGGATATGTGTGTGAGAGTGGTGCAAGGTTGGTAGGTGCCATGTGTAGGCCCAGGTGTGACCCCCTTCCCGGACATGCGTTAACACTTAGTAAAATCCTGGATTTGTATGTGGAAACTCCCGCCGCATCACAACCAGGGCCTACAATGTGGCAAAGTTGTACCAACCTTTTCTCTCCATGTACATCTATCCTAAACAAACCAAAACAAGTATAGAGGTCCACCGGGCTACCCTCGTATGAAGATACCTATAAGGGTAGAGGATCCGGGGCCCCTGGTCTAGGGTTTCGCCAGAGGAAGACGACAAGAGCATCGGAATGACATGAAAACTTGCATGTGCCCCTAGGATATGTGTGTGAGAGTTGTGCAAGGTTGGAAGGTGCCATGTGTAGGCCCCAGGTGTGACCCCCTTCCTGGACATGCTGTAACACTTAGTAAAATCCTAGATTTGTACGTGGAAACTCCCGCCGAGTCACAACCGGGGCCTTGAATGTGGCAAAGTTGGCCCAACCTTTGCTATCCATGTACATATGTCCTAAAAAAACCAAAAAAGTAGGGAGGTACACCGGGCTACCCTCATACAAAAAAAGCTATAGGGGTAGACGATCCGGGGCCCTCGATCTAGGGTTTCACTGGAGGAAAACCGCCGGAACGTCGGAATCACATGAAAACTTGCATGTGCCCCTAGGATATGTGTGTGAGAATGGTGCAAGGTTGGTAGGTGCCATATCTAGGCCCCAGGTGTGACCCCCTTCCCGGACATGTGTTACCACTTAGTAAAATCTTGGATATGTACGTGGAAACTCCCGCGCGTCACACCGGGGCCTAGAATGTGTCAAAGTTAACCCAACCTTTGCTATGCATGTAAATATGTCCTAAACAAACCAGAACAAGTAGAGAGTGCCACGGGCCTACCCTCATACAGAGAAACCTATAGGGGTAGACTATCCGGTGCCCTCGGTCTAGTGTTTCGCCTGAGCAAGACGACAAGAGCATCGGAATGACATGAAAACTTGCATGTGCCCCTACGATATGTGTGTGAGAGTGGTGCAAGGTTGATAGGTGCCATGTGTGGGCCCTAGGCGTGACCCCCTTCCCGGACATGCGTTAAGACTTAGTAAAATCCTGGATCTGTACGTGGAAACTCCCACCGCATCACAACCGGGGCCTAGAATGTGGAAAAGTTGGCCCAAACTTTGCTACGCATGTCAATATGTCCTAAACAAACCAAAAAAAGTAGAGAGTGCCACCGGGCTACCCTCATACGGAGAAAGCTATAGGGGTAGACTATCTGGTGCCCTCGGTCTAGTGTTTCGCCTGAGGAAGACCACCGGAGCATCGGAATCACATGAAAACTTGCATGTGCCCCTAGGATATGTGTGTGAGAGTGGTGTAAGGTTGGTAGGTGCCATGTATATGCCCCAGGTGTGACACCCTTCCCGGACGTGCGATACACTTAGTAAAATCCTGGATCTGTACGTGGAAACTCCCACCGCGTCGGAACCGGGGCCTAGAATGTGGCAAAGTTGGCCCAACCTTTTCTCTCCATGTACATATGTCCTAAACAAACCACAACAAGTAGAGAGGTACACCCTGCTACCCTTGTACGAATAAAGCTCTAGGGGTAGACGATCCGGGGCCCTCGATCTAGGGTTTCAACGGAGGAGGACCACCGGAGCATTGGAATCACATGAAAACTTGCATGTGCCCCTAGGATATGTGTGTGAGAATGGTGCAAGGTTGGAAGGTGCCATGTGTAGGCCCAGGTGTGACCCCCTTCCTGGACATGCTGTAAGACTTAGTAAAATACTGGATTTGTACGTGGAAACTGCCGCCGATTCACAACCGAGGCCTAGAATGTGGCAAAGTTACCCCAAACTTTGCTATCCATGTACATATGTCCTAAAAAAACCAAAAAAAAGTAGAGAGGTATACCGGGCTACCCTCGTATGAAGAAAGCTATAGGGGTAGACGATCCGGGGCCCTCGATCTAGGGTTTCACCGGAGGAAAACCGCCGGAACGTCGGAATCACATGAAAACTTGCATGTGCCCCTAGGATATGTGTGTGAGAATGCTGCAAGGTTGGTAGGTGCCATGTGTAGGCCCCAGGTGTGACCCCTTCCTGGACATGTGTTAACACTTAGTAAAAATCCTGGATATGTACGTGGAAACTCCCGCGCATCACAACCGAGGCCTAGAATGTGGCAAAGTTGGCCCAACCTTTGCTCTCCATGTACTCATGTCCTAAAAAACCAAAATAAGTAGAGAGGTCCACCGGGCTACCCTCGTACGGAGATAGCTACATGGGTAGACGATCCGGGGCCCTTGGTCTAGTGTTTCACCGGAGATAGACCGAGCGTCGGAATCACATGAAAACTTGCATGTGCCCCTAGGATATGTGTGTGATACTGGTGCAAGGCTGGTAGGTGCCATGTGTAGGTCCCAGGTGTGACCCGCTTCCCGGACATGCATTAACACATAGTAAAATCCTGGATCTGTACGTGAAAACTCCCGCCGCGTCACAACCGGGGCCTAGAATGTGGCAAAGTTGGCCAAACCTTTGCTCTCCAAGTACATATGTCCTAAACAAACCAAAACAAGTAGAGAGGTCCACTGGGCTACCCTCGTACGGAGATAGCTATAGGGGTAGACGATCCGGGGCCCTCGGTCTAGGGTTTCACCGGAGGGAGACCGCCGGAGCATCAGAATCACATTAAAACTTGTATGTGCCCCTATGATATGTGTGTAAGACTGGTGCAAGGTTGGTAGGCTCCATGTATAGGCTCCAGGTGTGACCCCCTTCCCGGACATGCGTTAACACTTAGTAAAATCCTAGATCTGTACGTGGAAACTCCTGCCGCGTCACAACCGGGGCCTAGAATGTGGCAAAGTTGGCCCAACCTTTTCTCTCAATGTACATATGTCCTAAACAAACCAAAACAAGTAGAGAGGTCCACAGGGCTACCCTCATACGGAGATAGTTATAGGCGTAGACGATCTGGGGGCCTCGGTCTAGGGTTTCACCGAAGGAAAACAACCGGAGCATCGGAATCACATGAAAACTTGCATGTTCCCCTAGGATATGTGTGTGATAGTGCTGCAAGGTTGGTAGGTGCCATGTGTAGGCACCATTTGTGACCCCCTTCCCGGACATGCGTTAACACATAGTAAAATCCTGGATCTGTACGTGAAAACTCCCGCCACGTCACAACCGGGGCCTAGAATGTGGCAAAGTTGGCCAAACCTTTGCTCTCCATGTACATATGTCCTAAACAAACCAAAAAAAGTAGAGAGGTCCACTGGGCTACCCTCGTACGGAGATAGCTATAGGGGTAGACGATCCGGGGCCCTCGGTCTAAGGTTTCACCGGAGGAAGACCGCCGGAGCATCGGAATCACATTAAAACTTGTATGTGCCCCTATGATATGTGTGTAAGACTGGTGCAAGGTTGGTAGGTTCCATGTATAGGCTCCAGGTGTAACCCCCTTCCTAGACATGCGTTAACACTTAGTAAAATCCTAGATCTGTACGTGGAAACTCCCGCCGCGTCACAACCGGGGCCTAGAATGTGGCAAACTTGGCCCAACCTTTGCTCTCAATGTACATATGTACTAAACAAACCAAAACAAGTAGAGAGGTCCACCGGGCTACCCTCATACGGAGATAGTTATAGGGGTAGACGGTCTGGGCCCTCGGTCTAGGGTTTCACCTAAGGAAAACAACCGGAGCATCGGAATCACATGAAAACTTGCATGTTCCCCTAGGATATGTGTGTGATAGTGCTGCAAGGTTGGTAGGTGCCATGTGTAGGCACCAGTTGTGACCCCCTTCCCGGACATGCGTTAACACTTATTAAAATCCTGGATTTGTACGTGGAAACTCCCACCGTGTCACAACCGGGGACTAGAATGTGGCAAAGTTTGCCAAACCTTTGCTCTGCATTTACATATGTCCTAAACAAACCAAAACAAGTAGAGAGGTCCACCAGGCTACCCTCGTACGGAGATAGCTATAGGGGTAGACGCTCCGGGGCCCCCGATCTAGGGTTTCGCCGGAGGAAGACAGCCGGCGCATTGGAATCACATGAAAACTTGCATGTGCCCCTAGGATATGTGTTTAAGAGTGGTGAAAGGTTGGTAGGTGCCATGTCTCGGCCCCAGGTGTGACCCCCTTCCCGGACATGCGTTAACACTTAGTAAAATCCAAGATCTGTACGTGGAAACTCCCGTCACGTCACAACCGGGGCCTAGAATGTGGCAAAGTTGGCCCAAACTTTGCTCTCGATATACATATGTCCTAAACATACCAAAACAAGTAGAGTGGTCCACCGGGCTACCCTCGTACGGAGATAGCTATAGGGATAGACTATCTGGGGTTCCTAGATCTAGGGTTTCGCCAGAGGAAGACCGCCGGAGCATCGGAATCACATGAAAACTTGCATGTGCCCCTAGGATATGTCTGGGAGAGTGGTGCAAGTTTGGTAGGTGCCATGTATAGGCCCTAGGTGTGACCCCCTTCCCGGACATGCGTTAACACTTAGTAAAATGTTGGATCTGTACGTGGAAACTCCCGCCGCATCACAACCGGGGCCTAGAATGTGGCAAAGTTGGCCCAACCTTTGCTTTGCATGTACATATGTCCTAAACAAACCAAAATAAGTAGAGAGGTCCACCGGGCTACCCTCGTACGGAGAAAGCTATAGGGGTAGACAATTCGGGGCCCCCGGTCTAAGGTTTCGTCGGAGGAAGACCGCCGGAGCATTAGAATCACATGAAAACTTGCATGTGCCCCTAGGATATGTGTGTAAGAGTGGTGCAAGGTTGTTAGGTGCCATGTCTAGGCCCCAAGTGTGACCCCCTTCCTAGACATGCGTTAACACTTAGTAAAATCCTGGATCTGTATGTGGAAACTCCCGTCACTTCACAACCGGGGCCTAGAATGTGGCAAAGTTGGCCCAACCTTTGCTCTCGATGTACATATGTCCTAAACAAACCAAAAAATCTAGAGAGGTCCACCGGGCTACCCTCGTACGGAGATAGCTATAGGGGTAGACGATCCGGGTCCCCGGTCTAGGGTTTCACCGGAGGAATACCACCGGAGCATCGGAATCACATGAAAACTTGCATGTGCCCCTAGGATATGTGTGTGAGAGTGGTGCAAGATTGGTAGGTGCCATGTGTAGGCCCCAGTTGTGACCCCCTTCCCGGACATGCGTTAACACTTAGTAAAATGTTGGATCTGTACGTGGAAACTCCCGCCGCAGCACAACCGGGGCCTAGTATGTGGAAAAGTTGTCCCAACCTTTTCAGTCCATGTACATATGTCCTAAACAAACCAAAACAAGTAGAGAGGTCCACTGGGTTACCCTCGTTCGGAGATAGTTATAGGGGTAGACGATCCGAGGCCCCCGGTCTAAGGTTTCGCTGGAGGAAGACCACCTGAGCATCGGAATCACTTGAAAACTTGCATGTGGCCCTAGGATATGTGTGTAAGAGTGGTCCAAGGTTGGTAGGTGCCATGTGTAGGCCCCATGTGTGACCCCCTTCCCGAACATGTGTTAACACTTAGTAAAATCCTAGAAATGTACGTGGAAACTCCCGTCGCATCACAACCGGGGCCTAGAATGTGGCAAAGTTGGCCCAACCTTTCCTCTCCAAGTACATATGTCCTAAACAAACCAAAACAAGTCGAGAGGTCCACCGGGATATCCTCGCACGGAAAAAGCTATAGGGGTAGACGATCTAGGCCCTCGGTCTAGGGTTTCGCCGGAGGAAGACCACCGGAGCGTCGAAATCACAAGAAAACGTGCATGTTCCCCTAGGATATGTGTGTGAGAGTGGTGCAAGATTGGTAGGTGCCATGTGTAGGCCCCAGTTGTGACCCCCTTCCCGGACATGCGTTAACACTTAGTAAAATGTTGGATCTGTACGTGGAAACTCCCGCCGCAGCACAACCGGGGCCTAGTATGTGGAAAAGTTGTGCCAACCTTTGCAGTCCATGTACATATGTCCTAAACAAACCAAAACAAGTAGAGAGGTCCACTGGGTTACCCTCGTTCGGAGATAGTTATAGGGGTAGACGATCCGGGGCCCCCGGTCTAAGGTTTCGCTGGAGGAAGACCACCTGAGCGTCGGACTCACTTGAAAACTTGCATGTGGCCCTAGGATATGTGTGTAAGAGTGGTCCAAGGTTGGTAGGTGCCATGTGTAGGCCCCTTGTGTGACCCCCTTCCCGAACATGTGTTAACACTTAGTAAAATCCTAGAAATGTACGTGGAAACTCCCGTCGCGTCACAACCGGGGCCTAGAATGTGGCAAAGTTGGCCAACCTTTGCTCTCCAAGTACATATGTCCTAAAAAAACCAAAACAAGTCGATAGGTCCACCGGGATATCCTCGCACGGAAAAAGCTATAGGGGTAGACGATCTAGGCCCTCGGTCTAGGGTTTCGCCGGAGGAAGACCACCGGAGTGTCGAAATCACAAGAAAACGTGCATGTTCCCCTAGGATATGTGTGTGAGAGTGGTGCAAGGTTGGTAGGTGCCATGTTGAGGCCCCATGTGTGACCCCCTTCCCGGACATGCGTTAACACTTAGTAAAATCCTGGAAATGTACGTGGAAACTCCCGCCGCGTCACAACCGAGGCCTAGAATGTGGAAAAGTTGGCCCATCCTTTACTCTCCATGTAGATATGTCCTAAACAAACCAAAACAAGTAGAGAGGTACATTGGGCTACCCTCTTACAGAGATAGCTATGGGGGTCGATTATCCGGGGTCCCTAGTCTAGGGTTTCACCGGAGGAAGACCACCGTAGCGTCGAAATCACAAGAAAACTTGCATGTGCCCCTAGGATATGTGTGTGAGAGTGGTGCAAGAATGGTAGGTGCCATGTGTAGGCCCCAGGTGTGACCCCCTTCCTGGACATGCTATAACACTTAGTAAAATCCTGGATCTGTACGTGGAAACTCCCGCCGCGTCACAACCGGAGCCTAGAATGTGGCAAAGTTGGCCCAACCTTTGCTCTCCATGTACATATGTCCTAAACAAACCAAAACAATTAGAGAGGTACACCAGACTTCCCTTGTACGAAGAAAGCTATAGGGGTAGAGGATCCGGGGCCCTCGATCTAGGGCTTCACTGGAGCAAGACTGCCGGATCATCGTAATCATATGAAAACTTGCATGTGCCCCTAGTATATGTGTGGGAGAGTGGTGCAAGGTTGGTAGGTGCGATGTATAGGCAGCAGGTGTGACCCCCTTCCCAGACATCCGTTAACACTTAGTGAAATCCTAGATCTGTACGTGGAAACTCCCGCCGCGTCACAACCGGGGCCTAGAATGTGGCAAAGTTGGCCCAACCTTTGCTCTCCATCTACAAATGTCCTAAAAAACCAAAATAAGTAGAGAGGTCCACCGGGCTACCCTCGTACTGAGATAGCTATAGGGGTAAGCGATCTAGGGCCCTCGGTCTAGGGTTTCACGGGAGGAAGACCGAGCGTCAGAATCACATGAAAACTTGCATGTGCCCTACGATATGTGTGTGAGAGTGGTGCAAGGTTGGTAGGTTCCATGTGTAGGCCCAGGTGTGACCCTCTTCCTGGACATGCGTTAATACTTAGTAAAATCCTAGATCTGTACGTGGAAACTCCTGCCGCGTCACAACCGGGGACTCGAATGAGGCAAAGTTGGCCCAACCTTTGCTCTCCATGTACATATATATGTCCTAAAAAACAAAACAAGTAGAGAGGTCCATCAGGCTACCCTCGTATGGAGATAGCTATAGGGGTAGACGATCCGGGGGCCCCAGTCTAGGGTTTCGCCAGAGGAAGACCGCCGGAGCATCGGAATCACATGAAAACTTGCATGTGCCCCTAGGATATGTGTGTAAGAGTGGTGCAAGGTTGGTAGGTGCCATGTCTAGGCCCCAGGTGTGACCCCCTTCCCAGACATGCGTTAACACTTAGTAAAATCCTGGACCTGTATGTGGAAACTCCCGCCGCGTCACAACCGGGGCCTAGAATGTGGCAAAGTTGGCCCAACCTTTGATCTCCATGTACATATGTCCTAAACAAACCAATAAAAGTTGAGAGGTCCACCGGGCTACCCTCGTACGGAGATAGCTATAGGGGTAGATGATCCGGGGCCCCTAGTCTAGGGTTTCGCCGGAGTAAGACCACCGGAGCATCAGAATCACATGAAAACTTGCATGTGCCCCTAGGATATGTGTGTGAGAGTGGTGAAAGGTTGGTAGGTGCCATGTGTAGACCCTAGTTGTGACCCCCTTCTCGGACATGCGTTCACACTTAGTAAAATCCTGGATCTGTACGTGGAAACTCCCGCCGCGTCACAACCAGGGCCTAGAATGTGGCAAAGTTGGCCCAACCTTTGCTCTCCATGTAGATATGTCCTAAAAAAACCAAAACAAGTAGAGAGGTCCAACGGGCTACCCTCGTACGGAGATAGCTATAGGGTTAGACGATTCGGCGCCCCCGGTCTAGGGTTTCACCGGAGGAAGACCACCGGAGCGTTGGAATCACATGAAAACTTGCATTTGTGCCTCTAGGATATTTGTGTGAGAGTGGTTCAAGGTTGGTAGGTGCCATGTGTAGGCCCTAGGTAATACCCCCTTCCCGGACATGCGTTAACACTTAGTAAAATCCTGGATCTGTACGTGGAAACTACCGCCGCGTCACAACCGGGGCCTAGAATGTGGCAAAGTTGGCCCAACCTTTTCTCTCCATGTACACATGTCCTAATACAACCAAAATAAGTAGAGAGTTCCACCGGGCTACCCTCGTACCAAGAAAGCTATAGGGGTAGACGATCCGGGGTCCTCGGTCTAGGATTTCACCGTAGGATCACTGTCGTGGCTTCGAAATCACATGAAAACTTGCATGTGCCCCTATGATATGTGTGTGAGAGTTGTGAAAGGTTGGTAGGTGCCATGTGTAGGCCCTAGGTGTGACCCGCTTCTCGGACATGCATTAACACTCAGTAAAATCATGGATCTGTACATGGAAACTCCCACCGTGTCACAACCAGGGCCTAGAATGTGGCAAAGTTGGCCCAAACTTTGCTCTCCATGTACATATGTTCCAAAAAAACCAAAACAAGTAGATAGGTCCACCAGGATACCCTCGTACGGAGATAGCTGTAGGGGTAGACGATTTGGGGCCCCCGGTCTAGGGTTTCGCTGGAGGAAGACCGCGGCAGCATCGGAATCACAAGAAAACTTGCATGTACCCCTAGGATATGTGTGTAAGAGAGGTGCAAGGTTGGTAGGTACCATGTCTAGGCCCCAGGTGTGACCCCCTTCTCGGACATGCGTTAACACCTAGTAAAATCCTGGATCTGTACGTGGAAACTCTCGCCGCGTCACAACCGGGGCCTCGAATGTGTCAAAGTTGGCCCAACCTTTGCTCTCCATGTATATATGTCCTAAACAAACCAAAACAAGTAGAGAGGTCCACCGGGCTACCCTCGTACGGAGATAGCTATAGGGGTAGATGATCCGGGGCCCCCGGTCTAGGGTTTCGCCGGAGGAAGACCATCGAAGCATCGGAATCACATGAAAACTTGCATGTGCCCCTAGGATATGTGTGTGAGAGTGGTACAAGGTTGGTAGGTGCCATGTGTAGGCCCCAGTTGTGACCCCCTTCCTGGACATGCGTTAACACGTAATAAAATGTTGGTTCTGTACGTGGAAACTCCCGCGGCATCACAACCGGGGCCTAGAATGTGGAAAAATTGGCCCAACCTTTGCTCTCCATGTAAATATGTCCTAAAAAACCAAAAAAAGTAGAGAGGTCCATCGGCCTACCCTCGTACGGAGATAGTTATAGGGGTAGACGATCCGGGGCCCCGGGTCTAGGGTTTCACCGGAGGAAGACCACCGGAGCGTCGGAATCACATGAAAACTTGCATGTGCCTCTACGATATTTGTGTGAGAGTGGTGAAAGGGTGGTAGGTGCCATGTGTAGGCCCCAGGTGTGACCCCCTTCCTGGACATGCGGTAACACTTAGTAAAATCCTGGATCTGTACGTGGAAACTACCACGGCGTCATAACTCGGGCATAGAATGTGGCAAAGTTGGCCCAACCTTTGCTCTCCATGTACATATGTCCTAAACAAACCAAAAAATTAGAGAGGTCGACCGGGTTATCCTCGTACGGACAAAGCAATAGGGGTAGATGATCCGGGGTCCTCGGTCTAGTGTTTCGCCGGAGGAAGACCACCGGAGCATCGGAATCACATGAAAACTATCATGTTCCCCTCGGATATGTGTGTGAGAGTAGTGCAAGGTTGGTAGGTGCCATGTGTAGGCCCCAGGTGTGACCACCTTCTTGGACATGAGTTAACACTTAGTAAAATCCTGGATCTGTACATGGAAACTCCAGCCGCGTCACAACCGGGGCCTAGAATGTGGCAAAGTTGTCCCAACCTTTGCTCTCCATGTAGATAAGTCCAAAAACCCAAAACAAGTAGAGAGTTCCACCTGGCTACCATCGTAGGGAGATAGCTATAGGGGTAGATGATCCGGGGCCCCCGGTCTAGGGTTTCACTGGAGGAAGACCACCAGAGCATCGGAATCACATGAAAACTTGCATGTGCCCCTAGTATATGTGACTGAGAGTGGTGAAAGGTTAGAAGCTGCCATGTGTAGGCCCCAGGTGTGACCCCCTTCCTAGACATGCTATAACACTTAGTAAAATCCTAGATCTGTAGGTGGAAACTCCCGCAGCATCACAACCGGGGCCTAGAATGTGACAAAGTTGGCCCAACCTTTTCTCTCCATGTACATATGTCCTAAACAAACCAAAACAAGTAGAGAGGTACACTGGGCTTCCCTTGTATGAAGAAAGCTCTAGGGGTAGACCATCCGGGGCCCTAGATCTAGGGTTTTAACGGAGGAAGACCGCCAGAGCGTCAGAATCACATGAAAACTTTCATGTGCCCCTAGGATATGTGTGTGAGAGTGGTGCAAGGTTGGTAGGTGACATGTGTAGGCCCCAGGTGTGACCCCCTTCCTGGACATGCTTTAACACTTAGTAAAATCCTGGATCTATACGTGGAAACTACCGCGGCGTCACAACCGGGGCCTAGAATGTGGCAAAGTTGGACCAACCTTTGCTCTCCATCTACACATTTCCTAAACAAACCAAAATAAGTAGAGAGGTCCACCGGGCTACCCTCGTACGGAGATAGCTATAGGGGTAGACGATCCGGGGCCCTCGGTCTAGGGTTTCACCGGAGGAAGACCGGCTGAGCGTCGGAATCACATGAAAACTAGCATGTGCCCCTAGAATATGTGTGTGGGAGTGGTGCAAGGTTAGCAGGTGCCATGTGTAGACGCCAGGTGTGAACCCCTTCCCGGACATGCGTTAACACTTAGTAAAATCCTGGATTTGTACGTGGAAACTACCGCCGCGTCACAACCGGGGCCTAGAATGTGGCAAAGTTGGCCCAACCTTTTCTCTCCATGTACACATGTCCTAATACAACCAAAATAAGTAGAGAGTTCCACAGGGCTACCCTCGTACCAAGAAAGCTATAGGGGTAGACGATCCGGGGTCCTCGGTCTAGGATTTCACCGTAGGATCACTGTCGTGGCTTCGAAATCACATGAAAACTTGCATGTGCCCCTATGATATGTGTGTGAGAGTTGTGAAAGGTTGGTAGGTGCCATGTGTAGGCCCTAGGTGTGACCCGCTTCTCGGACATGCATTAACACTCAGTAAAATCATGGATCTGTACATGGAAACTCCCACCGTGTCACAACCAGGGCCTAGAATGTGGCAAAGTTGGCCCAAACTTTGCTCTCCATGTACATATGTTCCAAAAAAAACCAAAACAAGTAGATAGGTCCACCAGGATACCCTCGTACGGAGATAGCTGTAGGGGTAGACGATTTGGGGCCCCCGGTCTAGGGTTTCGCTGGAGGAAGACCGCGGCAGCATCGGAATCACAAGAAAACTTGCATGTACCCCTAGGATATGTGTGTAAGAGAGGTGCAAGGTTGGTAGGTACCATGTCTAGGCCCCAGGTGTGACCCCCTTCTCGGACATGCGTTAACACCTAGTAAAATCCTGGATCTGTACGTGGAAACTCTCGCCGCGTCACAACCGGGGCCTCGAATGTGTCAAAGTTGGCCCAACCTTTGCTCTCCATGTATATATGTCCTAAACAAACCAAAACAAGTAGAGAGGTCCACCGGGCTACCCTCGTACGGAGATAGCTATAGGGGTAGATGATCCGGGGCCCCCGGTCTAGGGTTTCGCCGGAGGAAGACCATCGAAGCATCGGAATCACATGAAAACTTGCATGTGCCCCTAGGATATGTGTGTGAGAGTGGTACAAGGTTGGTAGGTGCCATGTGTAGGCCCCAGTTGTGACCCCCTTCCTGGACATGCGTTAACACGTAATAAAATGTTGGTTCTGTACGTGGAAACTCCCGCGGCATCACAACCGGGGCCTAGAATGTGGAAAAATTGGCCCAACCTTTGCTCTCCATGTAAATATGTCCTAAAAAACCAAAAAAAGTAGAGAGGTCCATCGGCCTACCCTCGTACGGAGATAGTTATAGGGGTAGACGATCCGGGGCCCCGGGTCTAGGGTTTCACCGGAGGAAGACCACCGGAGCGTCGGAATCACATGAAAACTTGCATGTGCCTCTACGATATTTGTGTGAGAGTGGTGAAAGGGTGGTAGGTGCCATGTGTAGGCCCCAGGTGTGACCCCCTTCCTGGACATGCGGTAACACTTAGTAAAATCCTGGATCTGTACGTGGAAACTACCACGGCGTCATAACTCGGGCATAGAATGTGGCAAAGTTGGCCCAACCTTTGCTCTCCATGTACATATGTCCTAAACAAACCAAAAAATTAGAGAGGTCGACCGGGTTATCCTCGTACGGACAAAGCAATAGGGGTAGATGATCCGGGGTCCTCGGTCTAGTGTTTCGCCGGAGGAAGACCACCGGAGCATCGGAATCACATGAAAACTATCATGTTCCCCTCGGATATGTGTGTGAGAGTAGTGCAAGGTTGGTAGGTGCCATGTGTAGGCCCCAGGTGTGACCACCTTCTTGGACATGAGTTAACACTTAGTAAAATCCTGGATCTGTACATGGAAACTCCAGCCGCGTCACAACCGGGGCCTAGAATGTGGCAAAGTTGTCCCAACCTTTGCTCTCCATGTAGATAAGTCCAAAAACCCAAAACAAGTAGAGAGTTCCACCTGGCTACCATCGTAGGGAGATAGCTATAGGGGTAGATGATCCGGGGCCCCCGGTCTAGGGTTTCACTGGAGGAAGACCACCAGAGCATCGGAATCACATGAAAACTTGCATGTGCCCCTAGTATATGTGACTGAGAGTGGTGAAAGGTTAGAAGCTGCCATGTGTAGGCCCCAGGTGTGACCCCCTTCCTAGACATGCTATAACACTTAGTAAAATCCTAGATCTGTAGGTGGAAACTCCCGCAGCATCACAACCGGGGCCTAGAATGTGACAAAGTTGGCCCAACCTTTTCTCTCCATGTACATATGTCCTAAACAAACCAAAACAAGTAGAGAGGTACACTGGGCTTCCCTTGTATGAAGAAAGCTCTAGGGGTAGACCATCCGGGGCCCTAGATCTAGGGTTTTAACGGAGGAAGACCGCCAGAGCGTCAGAATCACATGAAAACTTTCATGTGCCCCTAGGATATGTGTGTGAGAGTGGTGCAAGGTTGGTAGGTGACATGTGTAGGCCCCAGGTGTGACCCCCTTCCTGGACATGCTTTAACACTTAGTAAAATCCTGGATCTATACGTGGAAACTACCGCGGCGTCACAACCGGGGCCTAGAATGTGGCAAAGTTGGACCAACCTTTGCTCTCCATCTACACATTTCCTAAACAAACCAAAATAAGTAGAGAGGTCCACCGGGCTACCCTCGTACGGAGATAGCTATAGGGGTAGACGATCCGGGGCCCTCGGTCTAGGGTTTCACCGGAGGAAGACCGGCTGAGCGTCGGAATCACATGAAAACTAGCATGTGCCCCTAGAATATGTGTGTGGGAGTGGTGCAAGGTTAGCAGGTGCCATGTGTAGACGCCAGGTGTGAACCCCTTCCCGGACATGCGTTAACACTTAGTAAAATCCTGGATCTGTACGTGGAAACTACCGCCGCGTCACAACCGGGGCCTAGAATGTGGCAAAGTTGGCCCAACCTTTTCTCTCCATGTACACATGTCCTAATACAACCAAAATAAGTAGAGAGTTCCACCGGGCTACCCTCGTACCAAGAAAGCTATAGGGGTAGACGATCCGGGGTCCTCGGTCTAGGATTTCACCGTAGGATCACTGTCGTGGCTTCGAAATCACATGAAAACTTGCATGTGCCCCTATGATATGTGTGTGAGAGTTGTGAAAGGTTGGTAGGTGCCATGTGTAGGCCCTAGGTGTGACCCGCTTCTCGGACATGCATTAACACTCAGTAAAATCATGGATCTGTACATGGAAACTCCCACCGTGTCACAACCAGGGCCTAGAATGTGGCAAAGTTGGCCCAAACTTTGCTCTCCATGTACATATGTTCCAAAAAAACCAAAACAAGTAGATAGGTCCACCAGGATACCCTCGTACGGAGATAGCTGTAGGGGTAGACGATTTGGGGCCCCCGGTCTAGGGTTTCGCTGGAGGAAGACCGCGGCAGCATCGGAATCACAAGAAAACTTGCATGTACCCCTAGGATATGTGTGTAAGAGAGGTGCAAGGTTGGTAGGTACCATGTCTAGGCCCCAGGTGTGACCCCCTTCTCGGACATGCGTTAACACCTAGTAAAATCCTGGATCTGTACGTGGAAACTCTCGCCGCGTCACAACCGGGGCCTCGAATGTGTCAAAGTTGGCCCAACCTTTGCTCTCCATGTATATATGTCCTAAACAAACCAAAACAAGTAGAGAGGTCCACCGGGCTACCCTCGTACGGAGATAGCTATAGGGGTAGATGATCCGGGGCCCCCGGTCTAGGGTTTCGCCGGAGGAAGACCATCGAAGCATCGGAATCACATGAAAACTTGCATGTGCCCCTAGGATATGTGTGTGAGAGTGGTACAAGGTTGGTAGGTGCCATGTGTAGGCCCCAGTTGTGACCCCCTTCCTGGACATGCGTTAACACGTAATAAAATGTTGGTTCTGTACGTGGAAACTCCCGCGGCATCACAACCGGGGCCTAGAATGTGGAAAAATTGGCCCAACCTTTGCTCTCCATGTAAATATGTCCTAAAAAACCAAAAAAAGTAGAGAGGTCCATCGGCCTACCCTCGTACGGAGATAGTTATAGGGGTAGACGATCCGGGGCCCCGGGTCTAGGGTTTCACCGGAGGAAGACCACCGGAGCGTCGGAATCACATGAAAACTTGCATGTGCCTCTACGATATTTGTGTGAGAGTGGTGAAAGGGTGGTAGGTGCCATGTGTAGGCCCCAGGTGTGACCCCCTTCCTGGACATGCGGTAACACTTAGTAAAATCCTGGATCTGTACGTGGAAACTACCACGGCGTCATAACTCGGGCATAGAATGTGGCAAAGTTGGCCCAACCTTTGCTCTCCATGTACATATGTCCTAAACAAACCAAAAAATTAGAGAGGTCGACCGGGTTATCCTCGTACGGACAAAGCAATAGGGGTAGATGATCCGGGGTCCTCGGTCTAGTGTTTCGCCGGAGGAAGACCACCGGAGCATCGGAATCACATGAAAACTATCATGTTCCCCTCGGATATGTGTGTGAGAGTAGTGCAAGGTTGGTAGGTGCCATGTGTAGGCCCCAGGTGTGACCACCTTCTTGGACATGAGTTAACACTTAGTAAAATCCTGGATCTGTACATGGAAACTCCAGCCGCGTCACATCCGGGGCCTAGAATGTGGCAAAGTTGTCCCAACCTTTGCTCTCCATGTAGATAAGTCCAAAAACCCAAAACAAGTAGAGAGTTCCACCTGGCTACCATCGTAGGGAGATAGCTATAGGGGTAGATGATCCGGGGCCCCCGGTCTAGGGTTTCACTGGAGGAAGACCACCAGAGCATCGGAATCACATGAAAACTTGCATGTGCCCCTAGTATATGTGACTGAGAGTGGTGAAAGGTTAGAAGCTGCCATGTGTAGGCCCCAGGTGTGACCCCCTTCCTAGACATGCTATAACACTTAGTAAAATCCTAGATCTGTAGGTGGAAACTCCCGCAGCATCACAACCGGGGCCTAGAATGTGACAAAGTTGGCCCAACCTTTTCTCTCCATGTACATATGTCCTAAACAAACCAAAACAAGTAGAGAGGTACACTGGGCTTCCCTTGTATGAAGAAAGCTCTAGGGGTAGACCATCCGGGGCCCTAGATCTAGGGTTTTAACGGAGGAAGACCGCCAGAGCGTCAGAATCACATGAAAACTTTCATGTGCCCCTAGGATATGTGTGTGAGAGTGGTGCAAGGTTGGTAGGTGACATGTGTAGGCCCCAGGTGTGACCCCCTTCCTGGACATGCTTTAACACTTAGTAAAATCCTGGATCTATACGTGGAAACTACCGCGGCGTCACAACCGGGGCCTAGAATGTGGCAAAGTTGGACCAACCTTTGCTCTCCATCTACACATTTCCTAAACAAACCAAAATAAGTAGAGAGGTCCACCGGGCTACCCTCGTACGGAGATAGCTATAGGGGTAGACGATCCGGGGCCCTCGGTCTAGGGTTTCACCGGAGGAAGACCGGCTGAGCGTCGGAATCACATGAAAACTAGCATGTGCCCCTAGAATATGTGTGTGGGAGTGGTGCAAGGTTAGCAGGTGCCATGTGTAGACGCCAGGTGTGAACCCCTTCCCGGACATGCGTTAACACTTAGTAAAATCCTGGATTTGTACGTGGAAACTCTCGCCGCGTCACAACCGGGGCCTAGAATGTGTCAAAGTTGGCCCAACCTTTGCTCTCCATGTATATATGTCCTAACCAAACCAAAACAAGTAGAGAGGTCTACCGGGATACCCTCGTACGGAGATAGCTATAGGGGTAGATGATCCGGGGCCCCCGTTCTAGGGTTTCGCCGGAGAAAGACCACCGGAGCATCGGAATCACATGAAAACTTGCATGTGTCCCTTGTATATGTGTGTGAGAGTGGTACAAGGTTGGTAGGTGCCATGTGTAGGCCCCAGTTGTGACCCCCTTTCCGGACATGCATTGACACTTTGTAAAATGTTGGTTCTGTACGTGGAAACTGCCGCCGCATCACAACCGGGGCCTATAATGTGGCAAAGTTGGCCCAACCTTTGGTCTCCATGTAAATATTTCCTAAACAAACCAAAACAAGTAGAGTGGTCCATCGGGCTACCCTCGTACGGAGATAGTTATAGGGGTAGACTATCCGGGGCCCCCGGTCTAGGGTTTCGCCTGAGGAAGACCACCAGAGCGTCGGAATCACATGAAAACTTGCATGTGACCCTAGGATATGTGTGTGAGATTGGTGTAAGGTTAGTAGGTGCCATATGTAGGCCCCATGTGTGACCTCCTTCCTGGACATGCGTTAACACTTAGTAATATCCTGGATCTGTACGTGGAAACACCCGCCGCGTCAAAACCGGGGCCTACAATGTGGCAAAGTTGGCCCAACCATTTCTCTCCATGTACATATGTCATAAAAAAACCAAAACAAGTAGAGAGGTCCACCGGGCTACCCTCGTACGGAGATAGCTATAGGGGTAGACGATCCGAGGCCCTCGGTCTAGAGTTTCGCCGAAGGAAGACCGCCTGAGCATCGGAATCACATGAAAACTATCATGTTCACCTATGATATGTGTGTGAGAGTGGTGCAAGGTTGGTAGGTGCCATGTGTAGGCCCCAGGTGTGACCCCCTTCCTGGACATGCATTAACACTTGATCTTTACGTGGAAACTCCCGCCGGATCACAACCGGGGCCTAGAATGTGGAAAAGTTTGCCCAACCTTTGCTCTACATGTACATATGTCCTAAAAAACCAAAACAAGCAGAGAGGTTCACCGGGCTAGCCTCGTGTGGAGAAAGATATAGGGGTAGACGATCCGAGGCCCTCGATCTAGGGTTTTGGTGGATAAAGACCACCGGAGCGTCGGAATCACATGAAAATTTGCATGTGCCCCTAGTATATGTGTGTGAGAGTGCTGCAAGGTTGGTAGGTGCCATGTGTAGGCCCCAGGTGTGACCCCCTTCCAGGACATGCGTTAACACTTAGTAAAAACCTTGATCTGTACATGGAAACTCCCACCGCGTCACAACAGGGGCGTAGATTGTGGCAAAGTTGGAACAACCTTTGATCTCCATGTAGATATGTCCTAAACAAACTAAAACAAGTAGAGAGGTCCATAGGGCTACCCTCCTACGGAGATAGCTATAGGGGTAGATGATTCGGGGGCCCCGGTTTAGGGTTTCGTCGGAGGAATACCACCGGAACGTAGGAATCACATGAAAACTTGCATGTGCCCCGAGGATATGTGTGTGAGAGTGGTGCAAGGTTGGTAGGTGCCATGTGTAGGCCCCAGGTGTGACACCCTTCCTAGACATGTTGTAACACTTAGTAATATCCTGGATTTGTACGTCAAAACTCCCGCCGCGTCACAACCGGGGCCTAGAATGTGGCAAAGTTGGCCCAACCTTTGCTCTCAATGTACATATGGCCTAAACAAACCAAAACAAGTAGAGAGGTCCACCGGGCTACCCTCGTACGGAGATAGCTATAGGGGTAGAAGATCCGGGGCCCTCGGTCTACGGTTTCACCGGAGGAAGACCGTCGGAGCGTCGAAATCACATGAAAACTTGCATGTGCCCCTAGAATATGTTTGTGAGAGTGCTGAAAGGTTGGTAGGTGCCATGTGTAGGCCCCGGGTGTGACCCCCTTCCCGGACATGCGTTAACACTTAGTAAAATGCTGGATCTCTACGTGGACACTCCCACCGCATCACAACCGGGGACTAGAATGTGGAAATGTTGGCCCAACCTTTGCTATCCATGTACATATGTCCTAAACAAACCAAAACAAGTAGTGACCTCCATCAGGATACCCTCGTACGGAGATAGTTATAGGGGTTGACGATCTGGGCCCCCGGTTTAGGGTTTCACCGGAGGAAGACCGTCGGAGCGTCGGAATCACATGAAAACTTGCATGTGCCCCTAGGATATGTGTGTGAGAGTGGTGCAAGGTTGGTAGGTGCCATGTGTAGGCCCCAAGTGTGAAACCCTTCCCGAACATGTGTTAACACTTAGTAATATCCTGGGTCTGTACGTGGAAACTCCCGTCGCGTCACAACCGGGGTCTAGAATGTGGCAAAGTTCGACCAACCTTTGATCTCCATGTAGATATGTCCTAAACAAAACAAAACAAGTAGAGAGGTCCACCGGGCTACCCTCGTATGGAGATAGCTATAGGGGTAGACGATCATGGGCCCTCGATCTAGGGTTTCACCAGAGGAAGACCGCCGGAGCATCGGAATCACATGATAACTTGCATGTGCCCATAGGATATGTGTGTGAGAGTGGTGCAAGGTTGGTAGGTGCCATGTCTAGGCCCCATGTGTGACCCCCTTCCCGGACATGCGTTAACACTTAGTAAAATCCTGGATCTGTACGTGGAAACTACCACGGCGTCATAACTCGGGCATAGAATGTGGCAAAGTTGGCCCAACCTTTGCTCTCCATGTACATATGTCCTAAACAAACCAAAAAATTAGAGAGGTCGACCGGGTTATCCTCGTACGGACAAAGCAATAGGGGTAGATGATCCGGGGTCCTCGGTCTAGTGTTTCGCCGGAGGAAGACCACCGGAGCATCGGAATCACATGAAAACTATCATGTTCCCCTCGGATATGTGTGTGAGAGTAGTGCAAGGTTGGTAGGTGCCATGTGTAGGCCCCAGGTGTGACCACCTTCTTGGACATGAGTTAACACTTAGTAAAATCCTGGATCTGTACATGGAAACTCCAGCCGCGTCACAACCGGGGCCTAGAATGTGGCAAAGTTGTCCCAACCTTTGCTCTCCATGTAGATAAGTCCAAAAACCCAAAACAAGTAGAGAGTTCCACCTGGCTACCATCGTAGGGAGATAGCTATAGGGGTAGATGATCCGGGGCCCCCGGTCTAGGGTTTCACTGGAGGAAGACCACCAGAGCATCGGAATCACATGAAAACTTGCATGTGCCCCTAGTATATGTGACTGAGAGTGGTGAAAGGTTAGAAGCTGCCATGTGTAGGCCCCAGGTGTGACCCCCTTCCTAGACATGCTATAACACTTAGTAAAATCCTAGATCTGTAGGTGGAAACTCCCGCAGCATCACAACCGGGGCCTAGAATGTGACAAAGTTGGCCCAACCTTTTCTCTCCATGTACATATGTCCTAAACAAACCAAAACAAGTAGAGAGGTACACTGGGCTTCCCTTGTATGAAGAAAGCTCTAGGGGTAGACCATCCGGGGCCCTAGATCTAGGGTTTTAACGGAGGAAGACCGCCAGAGCGTCAGAATCACATGAAAACTTTCATGTGCCCCTAGGATATGTGTGTGAGAGTGGTGCAAGGTTGGTAGGTGACATGTGTAGGCCCCAGGTGTGACCCCCTTCCTGGACATGCTTTAACACTTAGTAAAATCCTGGATCTATACGTGGAAACTACCGCGGCGTCACAACCGGGGCCTAGAATGTGGCAAAGTTGGACCAACCTTTGCTCTCCATCTACACATTTCCTAAACAAACCAAAATAAGTAGAGAGGTCCACCGGGCTACCCTCGTACGGAGATAGCTATAGGGGTAGACGATCCGGGGCCCTCGGTCTAGGGTTTCACCGGAGGAAGACCGGCTGAGCGTCGGAATCACATGAAAACTAGCATGTGCCCCTAGAATATGTGTGTGGGAGTGGTGCAAGGTTAGCAGGTGCCATGTGTAGACGCCAGGTGTGAACCCCTTCCCGGACATGCGTTAACACTTAGTAAAATCCTGGATTTGTACGTGGAAACTCTCGCCGCGTCACAACCGGGGCCTAGAATGTGTCAAAGTTGGCCCAACCTTTGCTCTCCATGTATATATGTCCTAACCAAACCAAAACAAGTAGAGAGGTCTACCGGGATACCCTCGTACGGAGATAGCTATAGGGGTAGATGATCCGGGGCCCCCGTTCTAGGGTTTCGCCGGAGAAAGACCACCGGAGCATCGGAATCACATGAAAACTTGCATGTGTCCCTTGTATATGTGTGTGAGAGTGGTACAAGGTTGGTAGGTGCCATGTGTAGGCCCCAGTTGTGACCCCCTTTCCGGACATGCATTGACACTTTGTAAAATGTTGGTTCTGTACGTGGAAACTGCCGCCGCATCACAACCGGGGCCTATAATGTGGCAAAGTTGGCCCAACCTTTGGTCTCCATGTAAATATTTCCTAAACAAACCAAAACAAGTAGAGTGGTCCATCGGGCTACCCTCGTACGGAGATAGTTATAGGGGTAGACTATCCGGGGCCCCCGGTCTAGGGTTTCGCCTGAGGAAGACCACCAGAGCGTCGGAATCACATGAAAACTTGCATGTGACCCTAGGATATGTGTGTGAGATTGGTGTAAGGTTAGTAGGTGCCATATGTAGGCCCCATGTGTGACCTCCTTCCTGGACATGCGTTAACACTTAGTAATATCCTGGATCTGTACGTGGAAACACCCGCCGCGTCAAAACCGGGGCCTACAATGTGGCAAAGTTGGCCCAACCATTTCTCTCCATGTACATATGTCATAAAAAAACCAAAACAAGTAGAGAGGTCCACCGGGCTACCCTCGTACGGAGATAGCTATAGGGGTAGACGATCCGAGGCCCTCGGTCTAGAGTTTCGCCGAAGGAAGACCGCCTGAGCATCGGAATCACATGAAAACTATCATGTTCCCCTATGATATGTGTGTGAGAGTGGTGCAAGGTTGGTAGGTGCCATGTGTAGGCCCCAGGTGTGACCCCCTTCCTGGACATGCATTAACACTTGATCTTTACGTGGAAACTCCCGCCGCATCACAACCGGGGCCTAGAATGTGGAAAAGTTTGCCCAACCTTTGCTCTACATGTACATATGTCCTAAAAAACCAAAACAAGCAGAGAGGTTCACCGGGCTAGCCTCGTGTGGAGAAAGATATAGGGGTAGACGATCCGAGGCCCTCGATCTAGGGTTTTGGTGGATAAAGACCACCGGAGCGTCGGAATCACATGAAAATTTGCATGTGCCCCTAGTATATGTGTGTGAGAGTGCTGCAAGGTTGGTAGGTGCCATGTGTAGGCCCCAGGTGTGACCCCCTTCCAGGACATGCGTTAACACTTAGTAAAAACCTTGATCTGTACATGGAAACTCCCACCGCGTCACAACAGGGGCGTAGATTGTGGCAAAGTTGGAACAACCTTTGATCTCCATGTAGATATGTCCTAAACAAACTAAAACAAGTAGAGAGGTCCATAGGGCTACCCTCCTACGGAGATAGCTATAGGGGTAGATGATTCGGGGGCCCCGGTCTAGGGTTTCGTCGGAGGAATACCACCGGAACGTAGGAATCACATGAAAACTTGCATGTGCCCCGAGGATATGTGTGTGAGAGTGGTGCAAGGTTGGTAGGTGCCATGTGTAGGCCCCAGGTGTGACACCCTTCCTAGACATGTTGTAACACTTAGTAATATCCTGGATTTGTACGTCAAAACTCCCGCCGCGTCACAACCGGGGCCTAGAATGTGGCAAAGTTGGCCCAACCTTTGCTCTCAATGTACATATGGCCTAAACAAACCAAAACAAGTAGAGAGGTCCACCGGGCTACCCTCGTACGGAGATAGCTATAGGGGTAGAAGATCCGGGGCCCTCGGTCTACGGTTTCACCGGAGGAAGACCGTCGGAGCGTCGAAATCACATGAAAACTTGCATGTGCCCCTAGAATATGTTTGTGAGAGTGCTGAAAGGTTGGTAGGTGCCATGTGTAGGCCCCGGGTGTGACCCCCTTCCCGGACATGCGTTAACACTTAGTAAAATGCTGGATCTCTACGTGGACACTCCCACCGCATCACAACCGGGGACTAGAATGTGGAAATGTTGGCCCAACCTTTGCTATCCATGTACATATGTCCTAAACAAACCAAAACAAGTAGTGACCTCCATCAGGATACCCTCGTACGGAGATAGTTATAGGGGTTGACGATCTGGGCCCCCGGTTTAGGGTTTCACCGGAGGAAGACCGTCGGAGCGTCGGAATCACATGAAAACTTGCATGTGCCCCTAGGATATGTGTGTGAGAGTGGTGCAAGGTTGGTAGGTGCCATGTGTAGGCCCCAAGTGTGAAACCCTTCCCGAACATGTGTTAACACTTAGTAATATCCTGGGTCTGTACGTGGAAACTCCCGTCGCGTCACAACCGGGGTCTAGAATGTGGCAAAGTTCGACCAACCTTTGATCTCCATGTAGATATGTCCTAAACAAAACAAAACAAGTAGAGAGGTCCACCGGGCTACCCTCGTATGGAGATAGCTATAGGGGTAGACGATCATGGGCCCTCGATCTAGGGTTTCACCAGAGGAAGACCGCCGGAGCATCGGAATCACATGATAACTTGCATGTGCCCATAGGATATGTGTGTGAGAGTGGTGCAAGGTTGGTAGGTGCCATGTCTAGGCCCATGTGTGACCCCCTTCCCGGACATGCGTTA